>CM074724.1:178102477-178702477 GCA_037306005.1 Rhinophrynus dorsalis | reverse complement strand
TTATACACAGAAGACAACTGCCATTAATTAGGAAAATAGTATCTAACTAGATCTAACAGGTTCTAATTAAGACAGACATCCCAACCACCTCAGTGACTCAGTGTTCACTTTCAGTGTTCAGATTCCTTACCTATTAACTAATCAGCCTTGAACCTTGTCTACCTGTAGTAATTAGGAATAGATTCATCAAATTCTTACTTATGAAAGAGTAGAATAGATATCATCAAAATGGATACAAACTGGATGTCAAGAAAATCTCCTTGTACACTTAAATTGCTCATTTTCAATTGCTGTACTGCCCAGCTAGTAGTTAGCCCAGCTAATAACAAACCTACTTTTATACATTGAAGGCATCTCCCATTAATTAGCAAAACAGTATGTAAATAGATCAAACAGGTACTAATTAAAACATCAATCCCAACCACCTCAATAATTTAGTGTTCAGTTTCAGTGTTTAGATTCCTTACCAATTATCTAATCAGCCCTGAATCTTGTCTATTGGTAGTAATTAGGAATAGATTCATAAAAGTTCTACCTATGAAAGAGAAGAATAGATATAATCAAAATGGATACAAATTAGAGCTACAGAATATCTCCTTGTACACGTACTATTGCTAATTTTAAATTGATGTACTACCCAGCTAGTATTTAGCCCAGCTAATGACAAACCTACTTTTATAAACAGAAAGCAACCCCCATTAATTAGCAAAACAGCATGTAACTAGATATAACAAGTACTAATTAACACAGCAATCCCAACTACCTCAATGACTCAGTGTTCAGTTTCAGTGTTCAGATCAATTACTAATTATCTAATCAGCCCTGAATCTTGTCTACCTGTAGTAATTAGAAATAGATTAATAAAATTCTTTCCTATGAAAGAGAAGAATAGATATCATCAAAATGGATACAAAACAGATCTCCAGAATATCTCCTTTTACACTTACAATTGCTCACTCTCAATTGATGTACTGCCCAGCTAGTAATTAGTCCAGCTAGTGACAAACCTACTTTTATACATAGACTACAACTACCATTCATTAGCAAATCAGCATGTAACTAGATCTAACAGATACTAATTGACACATCAATCTCAACCACTTCAATGACTCAGTGTTCAGTTTCAGTGTTCAGATTCCTTACCAATTATCTAATCAGCCCTGAATCTTGTCTACAGGTAGTAGTTACAAATAGATTCATAACATTCGTATCTATGAAGAGAGGAATATATATCATCAAAATGAATACAAAATAGATCTCCAGAATATATTATTGTACACTTACAATTGCTCTCTTTCATTTGATGCACTGCCCAGCTAGTAATTAGCCCAGCTAATGACAAACCTACTTTCATGCACAGAAGGCAACTCCCATTAATTAGCAAAACAGTATGTAACTAGATCAAACAGATACTAATTAAAACATAAATCCCAACCACCTCAATGACTCAGTGTTCAGTTTCAGTGTTCAGATTCCTTACCAATTATCTAATCAGCCCTGAATCTTGTCTACAGGTAGTAGTTAGGAATAGATTCTTAAAATTTGTACTTATGAAAGAGAAGAATAGCTATTATCAAATGGATACAAAATAGATGTCTAGAATATCTCCTTGTACACTTACAATTGATCACTTTCAATTTATGTACTGCCCAACAAGTAATTAGCCCATCTAATAACAAACCTACTTTATACATAGAAGGCAACTCACATTAATTAGCAAAACAGTATGTAACTAGATCTAACAGGTACTATTTAATACATCAATCCCAACTACCTCAATGACTCAGTGTTCAGTTTCAGTGTTCAGATAAATTACTAATTATCTAATCAACCCTGAATCTTGTCTACCTGTAGTAATTAGGAATAGATTCTTAAAATTCTTATCTATGAAAGAGAAGAATAGATATCATCACAATGGATACAAAATAGATCTACAGAATATCTCCTTGTAAATTTAGAATTCCTCATTTTTAATTGGTGTACTGCCCAGCTAGTAATTAGCCCAGCTAATGACAAACCTACTTTAATACACAAAAGGCAACTCCCATTAATTAGCAAAACCGTATGTAACTAGATATCACGGTGCCCGTGATTGTTGCACTTCCTTGTCAGTCACCATTAGTGGCTCCTAGTGGTTGTCTGCCTTTATCCCGCCTCAGTCTGTCTATTTAAACCTGGTCTGGGCACCCTATGGTTGCCCTTTCATGGTGTCTCTGACCACTTTAGCTTTGACCATGTTCCAGTATTCGTTAGTACCTGTAGCTGAGTTCCAGAATACATCTTGTTCGTGAGTCTCCTGTCTGCAGAGTTGTTCCAGAGTGGTTCCGGCCTAGTCCTGAGATGTTGATGTTTCCTGCTGATCGCCTTCACTGAGACTTCCTGATTGCTTGGTTTCCTGCGAGTTCCTGTCGTCTCTTGTCCACCCAGATGTATTCCTGACGCCTGGTCGCTTTGGCGACATTCTTAGCCCCAGCGTGTGGACGCTGGTTTGCTCCAAAGCCTTGCGGCTGTATACATTACTGTTGGTTCCAGCGTGCGGACGCTGGTTTGCTCCAAAGCCTTGCGGCTATTCACATTACTGTTGGTTCCAGCGTGTGGATGCTGGTTTGCTCCAAAGCATTGCGGCTATACACATTACTGTTGGTTCCAGCGTGCGGACGCTGGTTTGCGCCAAAGCCTTGTGGCTATACACATTACTGTTGGTTCCAGCGTGCGGACGCTGGTTGGCTCCAAAGCCTTGCGGCTATACACATTACTGTTGGTTCCAGCGTGCGGACGCTGGTTTGCTCCAAAGCCTTGCGGCTATACACATTACTGTTGGTTCCAGCATGCGGATGCTGGTTGGCTCCCAAAGCCTTGCGGCTATACACATTACTGTTGGTTCCAGCGTGCGGATGTTGGTTGGCTCCAAAGCCTTGCGGCTATACACATTACTGTCGGTTCCAGCGTGAGAACGCTGGTTTGCTCCAAAGCCTTGCGGCTACCGAATCACTGTTGGTTCCAGCGTGTGGATGCTGGTTTGCTCCAAGAGCATTAAAACATACTCTTTGTTGGGCGTTCCTAGAGTGAGTTCCTTTGGGCTGCCTGGCCCGGTATTGGTAAGGCCAGTAGAACCTGGTACACATTCCATCTGCAGGTTGCCTTGCCTGGTATTGGCAAGGCCAGTAGAGCCTTCACAAAGTTCTTTTGGGCTGCCTTGCCCGGTATTGGTAAGGCCGGTAGAACCTGGTACATATTCCATCTGCAGGTTGCCTTACCCGGTATTGGTAAGGGCGGTAGAGCCTATTGTTTAGTATATCTGGTAGTCTTGCCCGGTGTATTGGCAAGACCGGTAGAGCCTACGCTAGCTCCTTGGGCTAGTGTGTTAGATTAACTGGCTGTCTTGCCCGGTATATTGGCAAGACCGGTAGAGCCTGAAATTCGTATCTCTCAATTATTGTATGTTGTATGTCATGTTGGAATCCTAAGGGATCATTTTTTTAATTATTTTCAATAAAATTGTGTTTTTACCTAACTTTGTGTCTGAGAGTCGTAACAAACCGTGACAGTACGAAAGGGCCATGACCTCAGACAGCAAGAGTGATGGTAATGCACAGAATATCCACTGGAGAATGGATATGCATGAGCAACGTTTGGATCAGTTGGCAATCGCAATTCAAACTATCCTTGAACGCACTGTAATTGCAGACCAGTCTGGAGCCAGTCCAGTGGTCTCGCCCAGTCAGATATCAGAGAATGAGACCAGACAGTTAGGTGTGGCAGTGAAGGGGTTAACGGCTTCTGCACCCTTGCCGCTCAGATACGATGGTGACCCTGGTCTATGCAGAGGGTTCATTAACCAGCTTGAAATATTCATGGAATTGACGGCACGTGTTTTCCAATGATCGCAGTAAGATTGGGTTCATGATATCCCTATTGACTGGCAGAGCGCTGGCTTGGGCTAACCCATTCTGGGAAAATGCAAAACCGTGCACTAAGAGCTTCAGAGAATTTGTGCAATCCTTTCGGAGAGTGTTTGAGCTTCCTGGTAGAACCTCCTCTGCTGCCAAACAACTTATGGAGATACAACAGGGCAGGTGTACAGTGGGCAATTATGCCATCGAATTTCGCACATTGGCAGCAGAGGTGGGGTGGAATAACGAGGCATTGTTGGCAGCCTTTGCCCAAGGTCTTAATGACCAGATTAAAGATGAGATTGCAGCTAAAGAATTGCCTACTGATCTTGATTATATTGAATATGTTATATTGATTGATGTCAGAATACTGGAAAGAGCTACCGCCAAAGACCGTAGGTTCCGGTCTAAAAATAATGGGGTTAGCAGTACATTTTGCCCACCCAACACTCCTGTGGCATCTAAACCTAGTGAACCTATACGGGAACCAGGTGAACCTATGCAACTAGGTTTCACTAGGTTAACCAAAGAGGAAAGAAGTTATCGTAGGAAACAAGGCTTGTGTCTGTACTGTGGTAAGAATGGGCATTTGTTAAAATCTTGCCCAGTACGTCCGGGAAATGAACACACCTAGGGTACCTTGGGGGACAGGCCCTAGGTGGTGTACAATCGTCCCCAGTGTTGGGAACTCTGAAACCCACCATAAGGGTGGTATTATCCTGGGCACAACGTTCAGTGGAGGTTTTGGCCCTGGTTGATTCTGGCGCAGCAGGGTATTTTATGGATAATACCTTTGCTGAATTGCATGGGGTTCCTCGTATTGAAAGGGAAACCCCCTTGGCTATTGAAGCAATTGATGGTAGACCTTTGGAACCTGCTCAAATCACATTTGAAACTATGCCTTTATCTATGACTATTGGGGCTCTCCATAGAGAGGAGCAGCAGTTCCAACTTATTAATTCTCCGCACCATGCGGTAATATTGGGATTTCCTTGGTTATAGTTACATAATCCACAATTTGATTGGCAAAAGTGTGAAATCTCGGCTTGGTCTCCGTTTTGTATGGATAAGTACGTCACCAATCCTATTAAGGTTCTGTGCACCTCCTCTGCAGTACCAGAAGAATACCAGCAGTTTGGTGATGTCTTTAGCAAAGGAGAGGCTGGCACTTTACCTCAGCACAGACCTTATGATTGTAGTATTGAATTGCCTGCTGGAGTAGTACCTCCCAGGGGACGCACATATCCATTATCTTGTGAGGAAAATAAGGCTATGGAAGATTATATTTCTGATGCCCTTGCTAGAGGAATCATAAGGAAATCTAGCTCTCCGGCAGGGGCTGGATTCTTTTTTGTGAAAAAGAAAAATGGCGAATTGAGACCGTGCATTGACTACCGTGGCTTGAATAAACTGATGGCTAAGAACGCTTATCCGATACCACTCATCACCGAGCTCTTTGACAGACTTAAGGGCTCTTCGATCTTTACCAAATTAGATTTACGGGCGGCATACAATTTGGTTTGGATTCGAGCCGGTGATGAGTGGAAAACTGCCTTTAACACTAGATCTGGGCACTATGAATACCTAGTCGTGCCATTCGGCTTGTGTAACGCACCTGCAGTTTTTCAGGAACTGATAAATGATGTTCTCAGAGATATGTTACAGTCTTGTGTTGTGGTGTATCTTGACGACATACTGATTCATTCCCAAAATTCGTCTCAACACATCAAGGATGTGTCTGAAGTATTGCTACTGCTACGAAAGAATAAGATCTATTGCAAATTAGAGAAATGCGAGTTTCACAGAACTAGTGTGCCATTCCTGGATTTTGTGATTGGCAATGATGGCATTGTCATGGACAAAGAAAAGTTGACAGCAGTCCTACAGTGGCCACGACCTAAGAGTCTTAAAGCTATACAGCGATTCTTGGGTTTCTCTAATTATTACAGGAGGTTTATTAGGAACTTTTCTTCCATTGTTAAACCGTTGTCTGACCTTACGCATAAGGGCGCTAATCCATCCTGTTAGCCAGCAAATGCTGAGGAGGCCTTTCGAAAATTAAAACTGGCTTTTGCGGAGGCTCCTGTGCTAGCCCACCTCAATCCTTTGCTTCCGTTTATATTAGAGGTTGATGCCTCGGATAGTGGGGTTGGGGCAGTACTTTCTCAACGACACAATAAAGGTGGAACACTCAGACCCTGTGGGTTTTTCTCAAAAAAGTTGACTGGAGCTCAGAGCCACTATGAGATTGGGGACAAAGAGTTATTGGCCATTATCCTTGCCCTTAAGGAATGGCGACATTTACTGGAAGGCATTAAAAATCCTGTCTTAATCTTGACGGATCATAAAAACCTGACTTATCTCTCTGAGGCCAAGAGATTGTCTTCTCGTCAGGCTAGATGGGCGTTATTCTTATCTTGATTCAATTTCATTGTATCATATTTACCGGGATCTAAGAATGTTAGGGCTGATGTCTTGTCAAGACAATTTGAGGCTGAGTGTGACAGTATGGAAGCACCAGCACCTATCATTCAACCCGATCGAATATTGGATACGATCCGTACTAGTATCCCTTCTCCATTAGGGGAGGAGATTTTGGCTTCTCAGACTTCCGCACCTCAGGAGACCCCAATGGGCAAATGTTTTGTCGCTGAACCATTCCGTATCCAACTACTTGAAACATACCATTCCTCTAAGGCTGTGGGACATATTGGTAGAGACCAATTGTTATGGTCCCTTTCTCAGTTATTTTGGTGGCCTTCTATGAGAAATGATTGTGCCACCTGCGTTCGTGCTAAGACCCCTAGACATCTCCCGGTGGGCTTCAACCTGTGCCTAATGGCGAGCGCCCCTGGTCTCATGTTTCCGTTGACTTTATGGGAGAATTGCCTTTGTCTAGAGGATATTCCTTCATTTTAATGGTGGTGGACAGGTTTTCAAAAATGGCTCATTTCGTGCCCCTCCGTGGCCTTCCCTCGGCTAAGGAATTGGCAATTGTGTTTGCCAGAGAAGTATTTCGGTTGCATGGAGTGCCCAGGGTACTGGTGTCCGACAGGGGGAGCCAATTTGTGTCTAGGTTCTGGAGGGCATTTTGCGAACAGATGGGCATACAGCTGTCCTTTTCCTCGGCCTACCTTCCCCAAACCAATGGAGCCGCTGAACGGGCAAATCAGGGCTTGGAACAATTTCTGCGCTGTTTTATTACTGACCATCATGACAACTGGGCCGACTTGTTGCCTTGGGCAGAGTTCGCCAGGAACTGTGCGGTTAATTCTTCATCTGGTAGCTCTCTGTTTCTAATCAATTATGGGTTTCAGCCCTGTTTGCTCCCGGATTCCTTTCAGATGCAACAGATTCCAGCTCTGGATGAGCATATCGAGCAACTCCACATGAGTACAAGTTCAGAGGGCACTTGGTCAGTCATTTCAGCGTCATCAGCGCGATGCTAATCGATAAAGGCTTCCAGCGGTTTCCTTTCAGGTTGGAGATAGAGTGTGGCTTTCTTCCAGAAATCTTAAGCTCCAGGTTCCATCTAATAAGTTGGCTCCCCGGTTCATTGGTCCATACAGAGTGATTCGCAAAATGAACCCTGTTTCCTATGCACTAGATATACCTGCATCTATGCGTATCCATAACGTGTTTCACGTGTCCCTTCTTAAGACTCTCATATGCAACCGTTATACCACTACACCTGTGGTACCAGGGTCTATTGAGGTTGAGGGTCAGGAGGAGTATGAAGTACAGAGCATTATTGATTCCCGAAGGCTGAGAGGAAGGGTACAGTACCTGGTACATTGGAAGGGATATGGTCCTGAAGATCGATCATGGGTGGACAGTAACGACCTTCATGCAACTAGGTTATCTAGGGCTTTTCACGCTAAATATCAGCAGAAGTTTAGACCCTATTCTAGGAGAGGGGGTCTTTGAAATGGGGGTACTATCACGGTGCCCGTGATTGTTGCACTTCCTTGTCAGTCACCATTAGGGGGCTCCTATTGGTTGTCTGCCTTTATCCCGCCTCAGTCTGTCTATTTAAACCTGGTCTGGGCACCCTATGGTTGCCCTTTCGTGCTGTCTCTGACCACTTTAGCCTTGACCATGTTCCAGTATTCGTTAGTACCTGTAGCTGAGTTCCTGAGTTCCAGAATACATCTTGTTCCTGAGTCTCCTGTCTGCAGAGTTGTTCCAGAGTGGTTCCGGTCTAGTCCTGAGAGGTTGATTTTTCCTGCTGATCGCCTTCACTGAGACTTCTTGATTGCTTGGTTTCCTGCGAGTTCCTGTCATCTCTTGTCCACCCAAATGTATTCCTGACGCCTGGTCGCTTTGGAGACATTCTTAGCCCCAGCATGTGGATGCTGGTTTTCTCCAAAGCCTTGTGGCTGTACACATTACTGTTGGTTCCAGCGTGCGGACGCTGGTTTGCTCCAAAGCCTTGCGGCTATTCACATTACTGTTGGTTCCAGCGTGCGGACGCTGGTTTGCTCCAAAGCCTTGCGGCTATTCACATTACTGTTGGTTCCAGCGTGCGGACGCTGGTTGGCTTCAAAGCCTTGCGGCTATACACATTACTGTTGGTTCCAGCGTGCGGACGCTGGTTTGCTCCAAAGCCTTGCTGCTATATACATTACTGTTGGTTCCAGCGTGCAGATGCTGGTTGGCTCCCAAAGCCTTGTGGCTATACACATTACTGTTGGTTCCAGCGAGCGGACGCTGGTTGGCTGCAAAGCCTTGCCGCTATACACATTACTGTCGGTTCCAGCGTGCGGATGCTGGTTTGCTCCAAAGCCAAGAATATCTCCTTGTACACTTACAATTGCTTACTTTCAATTCATGTACAGCCCTGCTACTAATTAGCCCAGCTAATAACAAACCTACTTTTATACACAGAAGGCAACTCCCATTAATTAGCAAAACAGTATGTAACTAGATTTAACAGGTACTAATTAACACATCAATCCCAACCAGCTCAATGACTCAATGCTCAATTTCAGTGTTCAGATTCCTTACCAATTATCTAATCAGCCCTGAATCTTGTCTACAGGTAGTAATTAGGAATAGATTCATAAAATTCGTACCTAAGAGAGAGAAGAATAGAAATCATCAAAATGGATTTTAAATAGATCTCCAGAATATCTCTTTGTACAGCTACAATTGCTTACTTTTAATTGATGTACTGCACAGCTATTAATTAGTATATCTAATAACAAACCTACTTTTATACACAGAAGGCAACTCCCATTAATTAGAAAAAAGTATGTAACTATATCTAACAGGTACTAATTAAGAAATCAATCCCAACCACCTCAATGACTCACTGCTCAGTTTCAGTGTTCAGATTCCTTACCAATTATCTAATCAGCCCTGAATCTTGTCTACCTGTAGTAATTAGGAAGAGATTCATAAAATTATTACTTATGAAACAGAAGAATAGATATCATTAAAATAGATGCAAACTAGATGTCCAGAATATCGCCTTGTACACTTATAATTGCTCATTTTCAATTGCTGTACTGCCCAGCTAGTAATTAGCCCAGCTAATAACAAACCTACTTTTATTCACTGAAGGCAACTCCCATTAATTTGCAAAACAGTATGTAAATAGATCTAACTGGTATTAATTAACCCATAAATCCCAATCACCTCAGTGACTCAGTGTTCAGTTTCAGTGTTTCGATTCCTTACGAATTATCTAATCAGCCCTGAATCTTGTCTACCTGTAGTAATTAGGAATAGAGTCTTAAAATTCTTACCTATGAAAGAAAAGAACAGATATAATCAAAATTGATACAAAATAGATCTTGAGAATTTCTCCTTGTACACTTACAATTGCTAACTTTCAATTGATATACTGATATGATAATGACAAATCTACTTTTATATACAGAAGGCAACTTCCATTAATAAGCAAATCAGTTTGTAACAAGATCTAACAGGTACTAATTAACACATCAATCCAAACCACCTCTATGACTCTGTGTTCAGTTTCAGTGTTCAGATTCCTTACCAATTATCTAAACAGCCCTGAATCTTTTCTACAGGTGGTAATTAGGAATATATTCATAAAATACTTACCTATGAAAAAGAAGAATAGATATCATCAAAATGGATACAAAATAGATCTCCAGAATATCTCCTTTTACACTTACAATTGCTTACTTTCAATTGATGTACTGCCCAGCTAGTAATTAATCCAGCTAATGACAAACCTACTTTTATACATAGACGACAACTACCATTCATTAGCAAATCAGCCCTGAATCTTGTCTATTGGTAGTAATTAGGAATAGTTTAATAAAATTTGTACCTATGAAAGAGAAGAATATATATCATCAAAATGGATACAAAATAGATCTCAGGAATATATCCTTGTACACTTACAATTTCTAACTTTCAATTGATGTACTGCCCAGCTAGTAATGAGCCCAGCTAATGACAAACCTATTTTTATACACATAACGCAACTCCCATTAATTAGCAAAACAGTATGTAACTAGATCAAAAAGGTTCTAATTAAAATATAAATCCCAACCACCTGAATGACTCAGTGTTCACTTTCAGTGTTCATATTCTTTATCAATTATCTAATCAGCCGTGAATCTTGTCTATATGTAGTAATTAGGAATAGAGTCATAAAAGTTCTACCTATGAAAGAGAAGAATAGATATCATCAAAATGGATATAAAATAGATCTCCAGAATATCTCCTTGTACATGTACAATTGCTCATTTTCAATTGATGTACTACCCAGCTAGTATTTAGTCCAGCTAATGACAAGCCTACTTTTATAAACAGAAAGCAACTCCCATTAATTAGCAAAACATCATGTGACTAGATATAACAAGTACTAATGAACACAGCAATCCCAACTACCTCAGTGACTCAGCGTTCAGTTTCAGTGTTCAGATCAATTACTAATTATCTAATCAGCCCTGAATCTTGTCTACCTGTAGTAATAGAAATAGATTCATAAAATTCTTTCCTAGGAAAGAGAAGAATAGATATCATCGAAATGGATACAAAATAGATCTCCAGAATATCTCCTTTTACACTTACAATTGCTTACTTTTAATTGATGTACTGCCCAGCTAGTAATTAGTCCAGCTAATGACAAATGTACTTTTATACATAGACTACAACTACCATTCATTAGCAAATCAGCATGTAACTAGATCTAACAGGTACTAATTGACACATCAATCTCAACCACCTCAATGACTCAGTGTTCAGTTTCAATGTTCAGATTCCTTACCAATTATCTAATCAGCCCTGAATCTTGTCTTCCTGTAGTAATTAGGAATATATTCATAAAATTCTTATCTATGAAAGAGAAGAATAGATATCATCAAAATGGATACAAAATAGTTATTAAGAATGTATCCCTGTACACTTACAATTGCTTACTTTCAATTGATGTACTGCCCAACAAGTAATTAGCCCATCTAATAACAAACCTACTTTATACATAGAAGGCAACTCACATTAATTAGCAAAACAGTATGTAACTAGATCTAACAGGTACTATTTAATACATCAATCCCAACCACCTCAGTGTCTCAGTGTTCAATTTCAGTGTTCAGATTCCTTACCATTTATTTAATCAGCCCTGAATCTTGTCTACATATAGTAATTACGAATAGATTCATAAAATTCTTACGTATGAAAGAGAAGAACAGATATCATCAAAATGGATACAAATTAGAGCTCCCGAATATCTCCTTGTACACTAACAATTGATAATTTTCAATTGATGTACTGTCCAGCTAGTAATTAGCCCAGCTTATAACAAACCTACTTATATAAACTGAATGCTACTCCCATTAATTAGCAAAGCAGTATGTAAATAGATCAAACAGGTACTAATTAAAATAGAAATCCCAACCACATCAATGACTCAGTGTTCAGTTTCAGTGTTCAGATTCCTTACCAATTATCTAATCAGCCCTGAATCTTGTCTACAGGTAGTAATTAGGAATAGATTAATAAAATGCGTACCTAGGAAAGAGAACAATAGAAATCATCAAAATGGATTTTAAATAGATCTCCAGAATATCTCTTTGCACACTTACAATTACTTACTTTTAATTGATGTACTGCACAGCTATTGATTAGTATATCTAATAACGAACCTACTTTTATACACAGAAGGCAACTCCCATTAATTAGAAAAAAGTATGTAACTATATCTAACAGGTACTAATTAAGAAATCAATCCCAACCACCTCAATGACTCACTGCTCAATTTCAGTGTTCAGATTCCTTACCAATTATCTAATCAGCCTTAATCTTGTCTACCTTTAGTAATTAGGAAGAGATTCATAAAATTATTACTTATGAAACAGAAGAATAGATATCAATCTCAATCTTTGCTGATGACACTAAGCTATGTAAGGAAATACATACAGAGCTCGATGTTTTTTCCCTACAGAAGGATTTAGATAAACGAAGTGAATGGGCAGAAAAGTGGCAGATGTCATTTAATGTAGATAAATGTAAGGTTATGCATTTGGGTTGTAGAAACAAACTTGCTACATATACTCTAAATGGGAAACAACTTGGGAAATCCTCATTAGAGAAAGATTTAGGTGTACTGATAGACAATAGTCTTCACAGCAGTGTGCAGAGTCACTCAGCTGCTGCAAGAGCAAATAGAGTACTAGCCTGCATAAAAAGAGGTGTAGAAGCAAGGGATGATAATATTATCCTACCTCTGTATAAATCCTTGGTTAGGCCTCATCTAGAATATGGAGTACAATTTTGGGCACCTGTTCTAAAAAAAGACATTACTGAACAGGAAAAGGTGCAGAGACGTGCAACAAAACTGATAAAGGGATTGGAGGATCTGAGTTACAAAGAGAGACTAGCCAAACTGGGTTTGTTTACATTAGAAAAGAGACGTCTAAGGGGTGATATGATTACCATTTACAAATACATTCAAGGCCAATACAAAGAACTATCCAATGAATTATTTATGCAAAGAGCTGAGCTAAGAACAAGAGGTCATCCATTAAGACTTGAGGAAAGGCGCTTTCGACTAAAACACAGGCAGGGATTCTTTACAGTAAGGGCGGTAAGGCTATGGAATTCTTTGCCTCGGGATGCTGTGCTTGCAGATAATGTAACTGCATTCAAAAAAGCAATGGATGCCTATCTAGCACAGAACAATATTGACAGTTATGACAGATGGCTTCAAAGCAAATAGGATATTGAGCCGGGGAACTATTTGACACACTCACACACACACCTACATTGGAAATTGCTCCAGAGGGCTTTTTTGTTGCCTTCCTCTGGATCAACAGGGGTGTTATTGGCATGGGCTGGACTTGATGGACGCATGTCTTTTTTCAGCCTTATCTACTATGTTACTATGTTAAAATGGATACAAACTAGATGTCCAGAATATCTCCTTGTACACGTATAATTGCTCATTTTCAATTGTTGTACTGCCCAGCTAGTAATTAGCCCAGCTAATAACAAACCTACTTTCATTCACTGAAGGCAACTCCCATTAATTTGCAAAACAGTATGTAAATAGATCTAACTGGTATTAATTAACACATAAATCCCAATCACCTCAGTGACTCAGTGTTCAGTTTCAGTGTTTCGATTCCTTACGAATTATCTAATCAGCCCAGAATCTTGTCTACCGGTAGTAATTAGGAATAGAGTCTTAAAATTCTTACCTACGAAAGAAAAGAATAGATATAATCAAAATGGATACAAAATAGATCTTGAGAATATCTCCTTGTACACTTACAATTGCTAACTTTCAATTGATGTACTGACATGCTAGTAATTAGCCCAGCTAATGACAAATCTACTTTTATATACAGAAGGTAACTTCCCTTAATAAGCAAATCAGTTTGTAACTAGAACTAACAGGTACTAATTAACACATCAATCCCATCCACCTCAATGGCTCAGTGTTCAGTTTCAATGTTCAGATTCCTTGCCAATTATCTAATCAGCCCCGAATCTTGTCTACCTGTAGAAATTAGGAATAGATTCATAAAATTCTTACTTATGAAAGAGAAGAATAGATATCATCAAAATGGATACAAAATAGATCTGCAGAATATCTCCTTTTACACTTACTTTTATAAACAGAAAGCAACCCCCATTAATTAGCAAAACAGCATGTAACTAGATATAACAAGTACTAATTAACACAGCAATCCCAACTACCTCAATGACTCAGTGTTCAGTTTCAGTGTTCAGATCAATTACTAATTATCTAATCAGCCCTGAATCTTGTCTACCTGTAGTAATCAGAAATAGATTAATAAAAGTCTTTCCTATGAAAGAGAAGAATAGATATAATCAAAATGGATACAAAACAGGTCTGCAGACTATCTCCTATTACACTTACAATTGCTCCCTTTCAATTGCTGTACTGCCCAGCTAGTAATTAGCCCAGCTAATGACAGACCTACTTTTATACACAGAAGGCAACTCCCATTAATTAGCAAAACAGTATGTAACTAGATCTAACAGGTACTAATTAACACATCAATCATAACCAACTAAATGACTCAGTGTTCAGTTTCAGTGTTCAGATTCCTTACCAATTATCTAATTAGCCCTGAATCTTGTCTACAGGTGGTAATTAGGAATAGATTCATAAAATTCGTACCTATGAAAGAGAAGAATAGATATCCTCAAAATGGATACAAAATAGATCTCCAGAATATCTCCTTGTACACTTACAATTGCTCACCTTCAATTGATGTACTGCCCAGCTACTAATTAGCCCAGCTAATAACAAACCTACTTTTATACACTAAAGGCAACTCCCATTAATTAGCAAAACAGTATGTAACTAGATATAACTGGTATTAATTAACACAGCAATCCCAACCAGCTCAATGACTCAGTGTTCAGTTTCAGTGTTCAGATTCCTTACCAATTATCTAAACAGCCCTGAATCTTGTCTACAGATGGTAATTAGGAATAGATTCATAAAATGCTTACCTATGAAAATGAAGAATAGATATAATCAAAATGGATACAAAATAGATCTCCAGAATATATCCTTGTACACTTACAATTGCTTATTTTCAATTGATGTACTGCCCAGCTACTAATTAGCCCAGCTAATAACAAACCTACTTTTATACACTGAAGGCAACTCCCATTAATTAGCAAAACAGCATGTAACTAGATCAAACAGGTACTAATTAACACATCAATCCCAACCACCTCAATGACTTAATGTTCAGTTTCAGTGTTCACATTCCATACCAATTATCTAATTATCCAATTATCTAATTAGGAATAGATTCATAAAATTCACACCTATGAAAGAGAATAGATATCATCAAAATGGATACAAACTAGATGTCCAGAATATCTCCTTGTACACTTACAATTGTTCATTTTCAATTGCTGTACTTCCCAGCTAGTAATTAGCCCAGCTAATGACAAACCTACTTTTATACACAGAAGGCAACTCCCATTAATTACTAAAACAGTATGTAACTAGATCTAACAGGTACTAATTAACACATAAATCCCAACTACCTCAATGACTCAGTGTTCAGTTTCAGTGTTCAGATTCCTTACCAATTAACTAATCAGCCCTGAATCTTATCTACAGGTTGTAATTATGAATAGATTCATAAAATTCTTACATATGAAAGAGAAGAATAGATACCATCAAAATAGATATTAAATAGATCTCTAGTATATCTCCATGTACGCTTACAATTGCTCACTTTCAATTGATGTACTGCCCAGCTATTAATTAGCACATCTAATATCTAACCTACTTTTATACACATAGGCAACTCCCATTAATTAGCAAAACAGTATGTAACTAGATCTAACAGGTACTAATTAACACATCAATCCCAACCAGCTCAATGACTCAGTGCTTAGTTTCAGTGTTCAGATTCCTTACCCATTATCTAATCAGCCCTGAATCTTGTCTACAGGTAGTAATTAGGAATAGATTCATAAAATTTCGACCTATGAAAGAGAAGAATAGATATCATCAAAATGGATACAAAATAGATCTCCAGAATATCTCCTTGTACACTTACAATTGCTTACTTTCAATTGATGTACTACCCAGCTAGTAATTAGCCCAGCTAATGACAAACCTACTTTTATGCACAGAAGGAAACTCCCATTAATTAGCAAAACAGTATGTATAGATCTAACAGGTACTAATTAACACATCAATCCCAACCACCTCAATGACTTAGTGTTCAGTTTCAGTGTTCACATTCCATACCAATTATCTAATCAGCCCTGAATCTTGTCTGCCTGTAGTAATTAGGAATAGATTAATACAATTCACACCTATGAAAGGGGCGTGGCTAGCCGCGGATGAAGATGGTCGCATGATCCCTTAGCTCCTAAGCCCTGACCCCGTATATGGCGAAATTCCCCGATTATCTTCGCACTGAACCCCTAGATTGTATGTCTGGAAGGCGGGGGTACTGGTTTGCTACCTCAAATGCCCCCAAAAAAGAAGTCTGGCGCTCAGAAACATCGGGGTAACACGGTGACTCACTACTTCACAGTTCCAGACAAGCCCTTGGAGACCGCTCAGCACCCGCTGCAGGCTACAGATATGGCGGCGACAGAGAGTGGAGCTGCTACTGTGCCGCTGGTGCTCCCGGCTGATGCCCTGGCAGCCCTTCCGACTAAGGAGGACATGAAAGTTATTGCAGATGGTATTACTGCGGAGCTTCGGGAGGACCTGGCTGAGTTTCGAAAGGATGTACAATCTCTTTCAACTAGAGTGGACTTGGTTGAGAAATCACAAACAGAACTTGCTAACCGTTTTCAGAATCTGGAGCAAACTTGTTTGGAACAACGCGATACGATCGCGCAACTTCAGTACCGAATTGATGATTTGGATAACCGAGGGAGACGCAATAACCTACGGGGTGAAGCAGGTTCCTAAATTGACACCAGCTCAGGACTTACCATCCTTCTTGCAGTCCCTGTTTGCCCAGATCCTGAACCGTCCAGATCCTACTACTATTGTTATCGACAAGGCTCACAGGGCCTTGAGGCCTAGGGGCTTACCTGGTGACGCGCCAAGAGATGTCATTTGCCGCTTACACTATTTCAAGGATAAATCTGATATTGTGGAAGCTTGTAGAAATTTGGATAATGTGAAATACGCTGGTGTTGATATACAATTGTTTCAGGATATCTCCCCTTATACCCTGTTCCTACGACGGCAGCTGAAATCGGTGACCACCCACCTTCGCTCCTTGGGAATCAAATATAAATGGGGATTTTCTTTCTCCTTACTGGCTCAACATGATGGACGCTCGGCAGTCCTCCGGTCGTTGGAGGATACCCCTGATTTCTGTGCAGCTCTAGGTATCCAGCTCCCGGCGGCTGAGGAGATGGCTACTGCTCCTCGCCCAACATTGGCGCCTAACCAGCGGTAGCATTGGCACTTAGTGGCAGAGCAGCCGCTCAGCAAGAGAAAGGTGGAGGTCCAGCCTCGGGCCCAGGTCCCTGTGGATGTGGTTTAACGTGGTCGCATGGCACATCATTTTCTTACCTTATACAAGACTTTTATGGCACTCCTTCCCCAGTTTCTGAACCAGGGCCTATTGGGCTGAATATTCCACAGGGCTGTGAGATATCTCTGGAGTTTATTGGAACTCTCTAGCCAGAATGACGGCCTAGTTTGGTGTGTTTTCTATATGTCATCTGTACGGTGCCATTGGAGACGGGACGACACTCTATTGACAGGGTATCAACTACCTGAGAATAGACTGCACTCAGCTGGGGGGCGGTGTTTTTACGCTTGCCCCCTATTCCAAGTCTCAACTTGGACTTGGTTTTCTATACTGGTTGCTTGTTTAATGTTCCTTTCTTTATCTTTTCGGGGTAGTTGGGCTATGGTTTTGGGGGGAGAGATTCTGGCATCTTTTGGTGGGCCAATGGTGTCGCGGATCTTGCACGGACCCGGGACATCATTAGTTGGAGGTAGTTTGGGGCCTGTTGGGGGGTTTTCATGTGTTGTGGTAATTTGGGGATTCTACCTCCCGGGGGGTTCTATCAGTGGGGGAATATGGGATGTTTGGGGTATTGTGGGGCCTCCATTATTGTATGACCTTTTAAGCGAACCCTTAGTCCTTTTTTACAGTGCATCGATAAGACCTGTGGCATGGTGGAGGTGGGGCTACTTAGGAGGCCTCTTACTTTTATGCTTAAGTAGTTTCGACTTGGACCGATGGCTCTCTCAGCTTTCTCAAGGATTGCTGGATGTGCTTGATCGATCGGTCCAACTCGACATTGGGCTTTACTTTTTGGTTTGATGTCTCATATATGTGGGCTCTAAGTACTGGTAATGGATGTTTTGGGGTTCACTGTATAATTATGTTTACAGGGGTTTGTTTTATAGTTCATCTTGGAATTACGTGGGTCAGGGGGGATTACTTCTGACCTCTTTACCCTCCTGATGCAATTTAATTTTATTTTTGTATGGTGCTTATTGGATCTGCGGATCCTTGCCGCACTAGATAGATGTGTGAGTCGTGGGCTCTATGTGGTCCCTGAGGCTCGCATAGCGGCTTTCTAAATGTTTTCTCTTTCTGTTTCTTACTCTCTTGCCTTCTTTGACTTTCTTCCTACTTTCTGTCTTCTTTCTTCTTATCTTTTCTTTCCCTATGCCCTTTCCCTCTTCCCTTAGGTCCGACCATATGGGCAACTGGATTGGGGTGGTCTCTGCTGTGGGGCTGTCTATCCGCATAGTGGATTATGGCTACACCTACTTTGAGGATCACCACCCACAATATCAGGGGTTATAACAGCCCTGAGAAGAGGTCAATGGTTCTCAGGGAACTTGTCTGCTCTAAGACTGACATCTCTTTCTTGTGTTCAGGGGCTTTGGAGGATACAAATGGTTGCTTCCTATTTCTGAAGGGCACTATTGCTGGTACCCAGGTTATTCTGGCTAATGTTTATGCTCCTAATACTGGACAGTTGTCGTTTAATAGAGAAGTGTGCCATCAGTTGGAATCCTTCAGTGTAGGTATTATTGTGTTGGGTGGAGACTTTAACGCTGGTATGGATATCTCCCTGGATTATTCTAAGGGGAGAGGGAGGAATGCGCGACTTATTTCTGCAGGCTTTTCTAGACTTCTTATGTCCCTGCAGTTGGTGGGCGTGTGGCGATGTCTGCACCCCACTGTTAGGGATTACACCTTTTATTCAGCTCCACATGGCTCATATTCATGGATTGATCACCTATATATTAGCCAATATTGTCTTTCTATGGTTGTGGAGGCCAATATTGCTCCTATACACATTTCGGATCATGCCCCCTGTTAGTGTGTCCCTTACTCTTTCTGGTATGTCTAAACCTACGAGGCGCTGGAGACCTAATGAGGCATTATTGGCTGTAGACGAGGTCAAATCCAGAGTGGTGAAGGATTTAGGGGACTTCTTTGATATTAATGATGGTGGTTCAGTTCCTACTCCTATAGTGTGGGAAGCACATACGTGCTACATTAGGGGGGTGTTTATTTCCGTTGGTAGCTGGCAGAAGAGGCTGAGGGATCAGGCGGTATTAGGGCTGTTAGGGGAGATTCAGCAATTAGAGATGGCACATAAGTCTCCCCTATATGATAAGCTAGTGAGCAAAAGAGCAGAATTGAGTGCTATTCTTAAAGCTCGGACGATTAAATCCCATATGTGGTACCGTTATCAGAATTATTTGCATGGGAGTAAATGTGGGAAAACACTGGCAAGGCTCATTAAGAAGGATAGGGGTCTTTCACATAGTCCATGTGTCCAAACTTCTCCAACATCTAGAACGCATGACTATACTCAGATAGCTGAAGCTTTTGGTGCCTATTATGAGAAATTGTATAATCTGGAGAGAGAGGACACTGGCTGACCTACGCCTGGAGCGGAGGTGGTTGCCTCCTTTTTGGAGGCTTCAAATCTCCCACGCCTTTCTCGGGAAGGGGTTCGGGATTTAGAACTCCCCATAACGATAGAGGAAATAAAATCGGCACTGGTCTCGACCCCCTTGGGTAAGAGTCCAGGACCCGATGGCTTATCCATATTTTATTATAGAACTTTTCAGGATTTGCTGCTTCCTCGGCTGCATATGGTGTTTAACAGTGTGATGTCGGGAGACCCTTGGTCTCAACAATCTCTATTGGCTTATGTATCAGTTATCCCTAAACCCGGTAAGGACCCAACACAGTGTAGTAGTTATCGGCCCATATCATTGTTAAATAATGATTTGAAACTATTTGCAAAGATTTTGGCGAATAGACTAAGACCTCTATTGCCGGCGTTCATAGCACCTGACCAAGCTGGGTTCGTCCCGGGTAGGGAAACGAGGGATAACTTGATCCGTTCTATCTGTCTGATACATGCCACCGACCTGTCGAAAGCCCCATCTTTACTGTTATCATTAGATGCGGAGAAGGCCTTCGATAGGGTTACTTGGAGTTTTATGAAGGCGGTTCTAAATTGGATAGGCCTTGGACACAAATTTCTGACTGCAATTCTTTCTTTATACTCCAACCCCTCAGCTCAGGTTATCGCAAATGGAATGTTTTCTTCGGTGTTTCATGTACACGGCAGGGTTGCCCCTTGTCCCCACTCATTTTTGTTTTATCTCTTGAACCCTTATTGGCTCAGATCAGGACCTCTACTCAGATTAGTGGTATTCGATGTGGTGATCGGGAGTTTAGACTGTCTTGTTTTGCTGATGACATTCTGGCTACTCTGACTAGTCCTAAAACCTCGCTGGAGGCCCTGTCTTCTATTCTCACCTCTTATGGAGATATCTCAGGTATGAAAATCAATTTTTCTAAATCCGAAATTTTACTATTGCATATCTCTCCGCAACTCAGGAATGACCTGATTAGATCGTTTCCATACGTTTGGAAACAGAAGCATCTGAAATACTTAGGGGTATACCTTACTCCGTGCCTAAAGAATTTGATGGGGGTAAATCTTACTAAATTGGAAGAGACATTACGCTCTGATGTAGCCTCCTGGGGATCCATTTTTTTTTCTTGGACTGCTCGGGTTATTTTATCTAAGATGTGCTTCTTCCGAAAATACTGTATTTGTTTAGATCTCTCCCATTACGCTTACCTCGAGCTCATATTAGATCTCTTCAGCGCTTGATTCTGGCTTTTATATGGCAGAATAAGCCATCCAGACTTAATCTCGGGGTTCTATCTCGGAAGATTGAAGAGGGTGGTCTGGGAGCCCCAGATGTGCTTAGGTATTGGAGAGCAGCTACATTAGTCACTCTTCTTGATCTATATGGCTCTTATAGTACGAAGGATTGGGCCCTTATGCTGCGGGACATGGTCCTGCCCATCTCTGTCAGTCAGTTGCTGTGGTCCTCCTCCGGTACTCGAGTACCGGTGTTACGACAGCATCCAGTTCTGTCTCACCTGTTTGGCTCCTGGTCCCACTGCAATACGGCATATTCTTTGTCTCCCCACCCTTCTCCTCTATATGCGGTTGTGGCCAACCCAGACTTTGTATCGGGTATCGAATATTCGGCGCTTTCTAGGTGGAGGGAGGTGGGTTTGGTTGACCTGGACCACTTGTGAGGGGAGAGTGGTATCCCTCCCTTCCTGGAGTTGTGTAGGAATTATGGCTTATCCCGTTCAGAATTTTGGCATTATCTACAAATTAGGCATTTATTCTCATCCTCCGGGCTTCGTTCATATAAACCTCGCCCACTTACAGCTTTTCAGAAAATTGTTGTTTCTCCAGGGAGATTTCGTAGGGGGCTGTCATGTTTATATACTCTGTTAGATGATTCGCATTCTACATTGTGTTGTAAATTTAGATTTGCTTGGGAAAAGGACCTGGCGGTTTCTTTTACTGATGGGCAGTGGAAAAGGGCATTAGCTCTTTCTAGACGGCATATTCCGAGTATACAGTGCAGGGAAACGAATTATAAGTTGCTTACTCGGTGGTATATGTTGGAGATGTGAACTACAGGAGGGTTCCTGTAACGGGCCTTAGGCCGTTACTAGAGCCTTGTCTGGGCATGGCATTTATTCACCCCTGGGCCCAAGGATTATGGATATTGGACACTCTTGGGCACTCCTTTGTGCCCGGGCCTACGATCTCTCAAGCCCTTATCCTGGACTAAGAGCCTTTGGCTAGCCTTATGTGGATAGGCAGCTGTACCAGAGGAAAGAACAATTCAAGGCTTGGGTGCTGCAAACTCTTCTGACCTGCAAAGGGTTAATCATTTGAGTTTGAGCATATTTACTTTCAATATGTATTGTAGTCCCCCAAGCCTTTTGCTTAATTACTCAACCCCTGGCCATTGTTAAGGGATTGTATATTCTGGCCACTCAAGTCATTGTATTGAGTACTGTCCTGTGACCCCCTGCTGTGTGATTAATCCAATCATGTCTGCCCTATTATGTTTCCCTGAATCATTTGTTGTTGGTTCTTGGACCCTTTGTGGTGACTGAATTATCCCTGTGACTACCCCATTGTGTTCTGCTCTACCAGGAGGAATTGTGATTGTATTAAGTCTCATGTACTGTGCTCCAAGTTAGTGTGGTTTGAAACTGTATAAATATGCTGTGGGTTGTTGTAATAAAGAGTTAGTCTTCTTGAAGAACTAAGAAGGCGTCCTGGTTTTCTTTATGCTCTTGTGGTTTAAAGTATCCTCTCTGATGCCCACCTGAGCTGTGTATCCTGCATTGCCGACCGTCTGTTGCCAGCTATCTGCGGATCTAATTTGGTATGCTGTCAGGCGGCAGCGTGGACTCCAGGCTCCCTTGCTTCCAGCGATCCGGCGACTGTTTCCAGTGACTGTCCATACTTTGACTGGGGCATCTGACGGAGCTTATCTGGCGTCAAGAAGGAGAGACCTGGGAACGACGGCAGAAGGCGACGCGGTCCCTTCTAGCTTCCGTTACAGTTCCCTTCTACATATCTGGTGGTCATGTAGCATGATTCATGGATTTTGGAAGTCGGTATACGACCTGGTGACTACCATATCAGGTCTGGTTTTACCCTTTACGCCGGAAGTTTTGTTGTTAAGTATCCTGCCCGAGGCGTTTCGGGGGGGGCTAGCTCGGGGCAGGCCTTCAGGAGTTGGATGCTTTTAGTTACGACAGCTAGGATATGTATACCCATGCACTGGAGAAAGCCTTGTACGCCTACTTTATTGGAATGGAAAACAAGGGCGATGGCGATACTGAATATGGAGCGTATGTATGCTCACTCCACGGGCACCTTGGAGACTTTTCAGTCTACCTTTGGTCCCTGGTTTGGTCCCTTGGGAGCTATTGACCATTGACGGCTGTTCATTGATCTGTAGAATGACATGGTGATGGAGGTTGAGATTCAACGGAGGTAGAGTTCATTTGACATTGGCTGCGGACCTTTCTACCCTTTCCACTTTTCCTTCTCTACTTTTTCTCTTTTTCTTCTTTCTGGACTTCTTGTCCCTATCTTTCTTGAGGAAGCATTTCCCAGCCATGTGATTAGCATTCTGGACTTCAGTATTAAGTCCCCCTCGTTAGGAATAGGTTAAACAGCTATAATTGTTGATAGGGGACGATCCCTATTATTTTTTATTTTATATTTTGTTTTATCCTGATGTACTTTGCACTGTTTTATTTCGGCTTTTTTGGTGTCCTTTATTTTGCATTTCAATAAAGAAATATTGAACTAAAATTCGCACCTATGAAAGAGAGGAATAGATATCATCAAAATGGATACAAACTAGATGTCCAGAATATCTCCTTGTACACTTACAATTGCTCATTTTCAATTGCTGTACTTCCCAGCTAGTAATTAGCCCAGCTAATAACAAACCTAAGTTTATACACTGAAAGCAACTCCCATTAATTAGTAAAACAGTATGTAAATAGATCAAACAGGTTCCAATTAAAACATAAGTCCCAACCACCTCAGTGACTCAGTGTTCAGATTCCTTACCAATTATCTAATCAGCCCTGAATCTTGTCTACCTGTAGTAATTAGGAATAGATTCATAAAATTCTTACCTATGAAAGAGAAGAATAGATATCATCAAAATGGATACAAAATAGATCTGCAGAATATCTCCTTTTACACTTACAATTGCTTACTTTCAATTGCTGTACTGCCCAGCTAATAATTAGCGCAGCTAATAACAAACCTACTTTTATACTAAGAAGGCAACTCCCATTGATTAGCAAAACAGTATGTAACTAGATCTAACAGGCACCAATGAACACATCAATCCTAACCAACTTAATGACTCAGTGTTCAGTTTCAGTGTTCAGATTCCTTACGAATTATCTAATCAGCCCTGAATCTTGTCTACAGGTAGTAATTAGGAATAGATTCATAAAATTCTTACCTATGAAAGAGAAGAATTGATATCATCACAATGGATACAAAATAGATTGAGAATAACTCCTTGTACACTCACAATTTCTTACTTTCAATTGATGTACTGCCCAGCTAGCAATTAGCCCAGCTAATGACAAACCTACTTTTATACACAGAAGGCAACTCCCATTAATTAGCAAATCAGTATGTAACTAGATCTAACAGGCACTAATTAACACATCAATCTCAACCACCTCAATGACTCAGTGTTCAGTTTAAGTGTTCAGATTCCTTACCATTTATCTAATCAGCCCTGAATCTTGTATACAGGTAATAATTAGGAATAGATTTATAAAATCCTTACCTATGAAAGAGAAGAATAGATATTATCAAAATGGATAAAAAAATACATCTCCAGAATATCTCCTTGTGCACTTACACTTACATTTGCTAACTTTCAATTGCTGTACTGCCCAGCTATTTAAAAAAATAATAATAATAAATATATATATATATATATATTTTTTTTTTTTTTTTTTTTTTTTAAAAGGTTATTGCATGCATACCTTTAAGGATACTCTAAAAGGACAGTCCTCACCAAATAAATATTCATTACCACTTTTATTCAGATACAAACGTATAACATCAACACTTAACATATGAAGTGCTACCCATGCCTCCACTCAACACTCTAATGGTCATTCCTATATAAAAGCATTATTGTAAGAAAGAATAGGTTACTAGAATGAAAGAAATAAGACCACTAAACTCCACAATATAATTCTATCTCAACATTACAGCTAAATCAATATCTGCATTTAAACCTTCATATCCCAACGCCCTCAATTCGTTGATCCAGACAATTTCTATTTTCCTCAAAGTGAGTCATGTATCTTCTCCCATTCTCCCCACTTTTACACTTTCAATGGCAGTAATACATAGATTGTTCAGCTCTCTATTGTGCACATCCTTAAAATGCTCAAATTCTAACTCAAAATTCCCCAGATGTTTTGAACTCCTTCCCTTACACTTTCTTCCTGTGTGGCCTATATAATGTAGGCTACAACTGCATCTAATGAGGCACAGAACATGAGCTGAATTACAATTAATCCAGCTCTTAATTGTATAGGCTTTTTAATGACATAAGATGTACATTCCACTGTACCCTTACTTGGCATATGTTTACAATGATTTATACTCATATTATTTATAAAACAGGTTAGGGGATTTTCTCCCACTACCTTTCCTAGAATCGGATCTTTCTTTAAAATTTACATTGCTTATTTATAATCCCTCTGATTGCAGGTGCACCTTCACTGTAATCTGTAACAAAAAACAGAAAAATAAACTCTTTTTTATCTGACCTACAGTACTGTGCAAAAGTTTTAGGCAGGTGGGGAAAATGCTGTAATGTAAGAATGCTTTCAAAAATAGACATGTTAATAGTTTATTTTTATGAATTATCAAAATGCAAAGTGAGTGAACAAAAGAAAAATCTATATCAAATTAATATTTGGTGTGACCACCCTTTGCCTTCAATACAGCATCAATTCTTCTAGATACACTTGTACAAAGCCAAGGATTTTGTAGGCATGTAGGGTTTGATTAAATTGTCCCAGTTAGGCCAAAAAATCCTCAGAAGGCATTTTTTCAAGCAAAGTAAGCCATTAAATTCACAGTGCTATGAAAAAAAATGCCAGCAAACAAACCCTTGCTAGGTGATAGAATTAGAGGCATTTTGGCCAACTGATACATTAAACAATGGACATAAGTTGAAATTCAGTAGACTGCGTTAGCTGTTAAGATCCAATAAGGGACTCACTTTAGCACTTAAATTTAAAGGGATAGTAATAATTATTATGAATCCCTATATTAAAGTCATATTAAAAATAAATGTATTGCCCCAGTGTCATCTCTCAAACCTTTATGGTTTGAGAGATAATCGCTCCTAAAGTTGCCCTCTCCCTCCCCCTTCCCCGTAGTCAGCGTTCTAGCTGACTGCAGGGAAGCCTGTTGTAGGACCGTCATGTGGCTCTGCAGCACAGCCGCGATCGCGTTAATAAAATAGAAATCTTTCACTGAAATGGTCTTCTAAGTGTGCTTGGTTTGCAAGCACACGTAGAAGACCATTTTAGTGAAAGATTTTTTTTTTATTAATGCAATCACGGCTCTGCTGCAGAGCCACCTGCTGATCATAAGACCAGATATCCCTGCAGTCAGCTACAACGCTGACTTCTGGGAAGGGGAGGGAGAGGGCAATTTTAGGAGTGATTATCTCTCAAACCATAAAGGTTTGAGAGATGACACTGGGGTCAATATATTTATTTTTAATATGACTTTAATCTAGGGATTAGTAATAATTAAGTATTACTATCCCTTTAAGACCTTTTTTTTCCTGACTAAAGATCAGATAAGTAAAAAAAAAACTAAGATCCATATCAATACATCCAAAATACCTAAAAAGTGTGAAGTGTTAGTAGAGTAAACCCTATAAATTTACCCCACTGGCACTCATAGAGTTAAACCGACTAAGGTAACATAGTAAATTAGGTTGAAAAATGTCACAAGTTCATCAAATTCAACCCTTGCCTCATAACTCAGAGCAATGAGAATTATATAGCTTTCCTGCTACCAAATAAGTTGGTCTTTATCAGACCTTCTTGATTTGCCTGCCAATACACAGATTAACCCTGTATGTTCTGTTTTGAAAGAAATGTGTCTAATCTTCTCTTAACTGTATCCATTGTATCTGCCATAACCACATCCTAGGGCAAGGAATTCCATAATTTAACTGACCTTACTATAAAAAAAACCCTTCTTCTACTGCAGTCTACACCTCCTTTCCTCTAATCTCAAGGGGTGCCCCCTGGTCATTTGATCAGGCCTTGGAATGAATAGCTCACCAGAGAGATCCTTGTATTGACCTCTCATATACTTGTACAATGTGATAAGATCTCCTCTTAGGGCCATATGTTCAAAGACGTAGCGAAATAGCTTTTGTCGTTTGTAACGACTTTTTAAAGTACAGTGTCGTTGGGATCATTAATATTTTCAGAGAGTGTCGGTTTGATTGGAAATATGTCATTTGTCCTGACTGAAATTGTCGTATGTAACGACAAAAAAATGTCTTAACTAACAACAAAAATGTCTTTAAAAATGTCTTAACTAACGACAAAAATGTCTTAACTAAAGACAAAAATTCTCACATTCAGAACACATTCCCTCCACTTTTTTTCTTAACGTACACATTTTGTCATTTTAAAGACTCTTTTTGTGGTTAGTTACGACAAATTTTCTTTTCCTCTATACAACACTGGAGAATAGTTTAGCCACTCCCATGCCACACCCGTTTGCCCGTCAATTCCTGAGTTGTGTCGTACACAATGGACATTACTAGTTTTTTTGTCGTATACGCTATAGAAAATATGTTGTTCATGCATTCAATTGCTTATTTTTATCTTTCATACGACAATATTTTGTTGTTATCCCTTTGAACATACGGCCCTTAGTCATCTTTTCTCTAGAGTAAATAAACCAGGTTTGTCTAGTCGTTTCTCATATGTCAGGTCCTCCATTTCCTTGATTAATTTTGTTGCTTTTCACCATACCCTCTTCAGTTCTAGAATATCCTTTTTCAGAACTGGTGCCCGAAACTGCACTGCATATTTGAGGTGAGGTCTTACCAATGATTTACATAATGGTGTTATCCTCTCTTGCTTCAATACCCCTTTTTATGCAAGACAGGACTTTGCTTTGCTACTGCTATTTGACACTGGTCACTGTTTCCAGGTTTGTAGTTTACAAGGATTTCCAGGTCTTTCTCTAACAACAAGTCCCATAAAATGATTCCAATAAGTTCATATGTAGCAGAGATTTTTTCTTCCCAAATGCAAGACTTTACACTTTCCGACATTAAACTCAATCTGCCATTTATGTAAATCCTCTGTAGAGAGCAAATTGAATTAATTGCCCTGCATAATTTAGTTTCATCTACAAATATTGATATTTTGCTTTCTATATTTATTTCTAAGTCATTTATAAACATGTTAAAAGCAGTGGACCTAGTACACTAGGTACAAATCAACATCACATAAAAAGTAACACCATTAAGCAATGCTTTGTGGCACTCAAAGGGTTAATCCTGATGTCCAGCGGAGTCCTCAGCATTCTGGTCAGCTACTGTCCATCTTATTTCCTCTCTTCTTTCTTTCTTCTGTCTTGTCTTCTAGCTTTAAAGAAAAAAGTATAAATAAATGTTTTTCTCAGATATCCCACACGCTCATACATAGTTTAACCCCTTGACTGACAGAGGGGTACGCAGCGCATTGCAGAGCACATCACAGTCAATCAGCTTTGAGCGGTGGTGCTTACGCACATCCCAGCCAATGGCTGTGAGTGAATTTGAACAGAGACTGCCCATATATAAAAGCAGTCTCTGTTCAAATTGCAAAAAGAAAGAAGAAGACAGTGCACCAGAGCTACGAAGTGTAGTATTTGGTTGAATGGTATGTTAAAAAATGAAATACATGCAATGTGCTCAGAAAGAGAATAAGTGGTGGTCTACTGATACCGCGCTCTTAAAACACACTGCAAAAAATGAGGATATTGTAATCACCCCAAAGGGGTGTCTTCTCAACAACTGTCCAAACAAGTTTTTCTTCAACTTATCTAGTTGGATATTTCGATGTTAACATTTTTTATGTCTTAATATGATTATCACATTAAATATTTGTCTTACATAAAGTATTCAATATTGTTGTCTGTGCATAATTGTAAACACAAGTCTTTTGACTTAAAGGGATAGTAATGTCCCAAAAAAAAATATTAACTATATGACAGATACAATTAAAAAAGATTACATGTGCTTATTCGTATCTCTCAAAACTTTATGGTTTAATAGATATACGAAAATAAAGTTCTCCACCCCCTCCCCTTTCTCATACATCAGCTGTATAGCTAACGGCATGAGAACCTGATGGCAACTCTTCAGGAGTGGAGACATAGAGATATCTAAAAATAAATACTTCATCTTAACGGTCTACAAAGTGTGCCTGGTTTGCAAGCACACATTGTAGGCCATTCCGAAGAAGTATTTATTTTTAGATATTGCTGTGTCGGCACTGCTGACCAGAATCTGCTTCTGACAACTTTACAGCTCATCAAGGAGAAAGGGGAGGGGGTGAAGAACTTTATTTTTGTATATCTCTCAAATCATAAAGGTTTGAGAGATATGAATAAGCACATGTAATCTTTTTTAATTGTATCTAACATATAGGTAATACTTTTTTCGAGACATTACTGTCCCTTTAAATGAACATTCATTTAAGTCAAAAGACTTATGTTTATATTTAATATGATAATAAAAAATGTTGTTAACATTGCCAGGTGGACAAAAAGACCAAAAGACCACTTTGTACAAGGCAACAACCAAGAATTGGTCTGGTAAGAGCATATTAATATCGTTGATAATATTAGTCCTTCTGCCCCCAATTCATTATTGCTTGTCTGGCATGTGTCTAGGTGTTGTATTAGCAGATGGTCCCATTCACCCCTTCTCTACTCTCCTAGGCCCACTTCCTGAATACTGTAGAACATCAACATCTCTCCTATCTCCATATCACTCACCCTTTGGTGTGATCACTATATTCTCATATTTTGCAGTTTATATTAAGAGCACGGTTTCCCTAGACCACCACTTATTCTCTTTTTGAGCACATTGCATGTATTTCTTTAACATATCATTCAACCAATTACTACACTTAGTTACTCTGGCGCATTGTCGTCTTCTTTCTTTTTGTCATTCCAAGTACAATATCTGAGCTATCCCTGAGTTCACACCATAGCAAGGAGCTCTGAGGATCCATACTCTTTATGAAGTTTGCCATCAAAGACGCCAAATATGTTTTTTTTTTAATACAAAACTGTAAGACATCATAGACTGATATATTGTTTATCTATATAATTTTTTCTATACAACACTCAATGAAAGAAAAGTAGGACTTTCTCATATTTGCTGCAGGTGATAATTATCACCATATTTTATTGCTTGTATTTCACATTGGTGTGACAAGCATATTTCTCGATACCACCATTTGAATGTTTTCAAATGCAATACAATAACTAATTTTCATATATTGTTGTAAACTGTATTACTTATCCTCAAATGCAGAAGTAGATGAGCGCTAGTCAGTAACTCTCTTTCTTTCTGTTCAAATTCCCTCAGTGTGGAACGGAATCAGCCCATGAGGAAAAGACAGGGGTCTCTGTGCATATTCATTTCTCTGCCGCCACTGCCTCCACGGCCACACACAGTGGCAGAGAAATAGGAAAGTGCAATGTTTTATGTACCCCTCTGGCACTCAAGGGGTTAAACTATGTATGCGTGCGGGTTTTTGAGCAAAATTTTTATTAATACTTTTCTTTTTCATTCCTGCAGAAGACAGAAGAGAAGAAAGAAGCTATAAGAGAAGAAAGAAAAGAATATAGAAGGAAGTTATAAGGAGACAGACAGTGGATGACAGGTAAGTTTAACATATATAAGTTAACAATCGGACCCTGACAGTATGTAGCTATTTAGACTTTTTTTGAGAACTTAACACACAAAACGGATGTTTAACAAGACCTTTTCTGTGGCTTCACGTCCTTTGTGCTTTTAGCCGGTAGGATGATTGAATACCAACTTAGACATTTTCTTTTGTTGGTCGTTTTACATTTTGCCCTACCGGATTTTTTAAAGGGGATCTATTACCTCTATACAAGTTTCTCTTAAATGTTAGGTTATACAGCGATTATTTGGAGTACTTGATTATTTTCTTTTTTTAAAATGCTATTTGAATGAAATTTAATGAGTAAAGATTGCCCTGCACCCTACTTCTGGACAGACTGTGGTTACCCGCTCTGTACCACAGTCTGTCACTCTCCCTCTGCTCCCTTTCCTCTATCCAGCCTCCTCCAATGACTAAGGCTTTCTGCCTCTAAGCTGGAGTGGTCTCTGGCCAATGAAAGCACTCCAGCTTACAGGCAGAAAGTCTCCGTCATCTGAAGAAGCTGGATAGAGGGAGGGGAGCAGAGGCAGAGTAATAGACTGCGGTACATATTCATTTTAAAATACAAAATTAATCAAGTACCACAAATAATCACTATATAACCTAACTTTTTTTTACTTCAATATATAACCTAACATTTAAGAAAACTTGAAATAAATCCAGAAAGAGAAAAGAAACCTCTAATTAGCACCAAACCCACCTTCTTACTACAGATAAATAGCTTCTATCTGTGGTGATAAATTCACATCCAACACACATATTAAAAACTAATAAAATATAACTTTTATTGATATGAAATAAAAACATAAAGGCGAATTTATTTAAAATAAAATAACCTATGACTCTGTAATCAGCGTATATCCACTGAGTATGTGATCCTGTTTCTCAGCCGCTATCTTTTAAATTACCCTTAATGACAATGCTTCAGGGCTAGTATTATATAGCGTTAGCTGTCACAGGAAAGTGTTAAGTAGTTTGCAGCACTTGTACTCAGAACACATTCGTAGCGAGAATCGTCTATCAATTACACAGCTAACTACTCACTTCAATACTAATTGTATTGCACATGCTGTGTAAAACCCTTTTCTCCGTGTTGCAAACACACCTGATAACAGTACCTATGGTTGTGAACCTAGTTCATAAATTACAAGTATTTGCTAACTTGTGTGTCAACACATTCAGTTAACACAAGCGAGCAATTCAATAGGGATCATCTTACACCTTTCTTCATAAATTACTCAAAGCGCTCTTTAACTACTCTAGAGACCCTGCCTCCTAAACACCAATCTCAACAATTGATCACACACAAAAAAGAAAATATGCAGACAAAGTATAGCCATCAAAAATCATTGTGTAATGGGCACTTCGCTGCATGTGATCATAATGACCAGTGTATCACTAGACCTATTCTCAGCGCTCTCAGTTACAGCAGTCATAGGGAGTATCGGAGCACAGCGTCTGCCTCCTTCAACCCGACGCACGTTTCGCCATTATAGGCTTTTTCATAGGGTAAAAAGCCGGCATTTCTTACCGGTATTTAAAGTTTGAATGTGAAATATCGCGAGAAGACAAACCTCTCTCAATTGGTCAGCCCATATGTCAATAATATACTGATTGACAGATTTAGTTACAAATAAAGTTACTTTGTAAGTCATTAGTAGCGTTCAATAATGCAACATATTAACTTATTTGTTGACATTCAAATGTCCAATAGGATAGACTTACTACCAAAGATTATAATTCTGTGCATACTCATTTAACAACAGAGTCATTATACATCTCCGATCAGTCAAGATTATTCAGTGTTAATACCTCCATATGCTATAAGGTGACAAAAGCATATTATAGCGCGTATCATCACCCTAAATTCTCTTGTGTAAAATCCTTTAATATCACTAATCATATAGACATAGATAGATAATTCTATTACCATTATAGATATCGTAACTATACATATGAGATACCACTAATATGCATAAGTAAAACAAAAAACCTTAACATTCCAGGTATGATGTTAACCCAAAGTTTGGTATCAGATATCCAACTTCACTCCTTATCCTTATATATTACCAGCGCTATAACACATAATATATGTACCTATACTAGATCCCTCCCAATCATTGTTGATCAGAAAACTATTCTAGATGTGCTATCAGTCTCATTCCCTCATTTAATCCATTTGGAGATAATGAGTTCAAAGAAAAAATCCACTGATTTTCTGCTTTCAATAGTTGATTGTCCTTATCACCACCTCTTAATCCAAATTTAAAGTGTTGTATCCCAAACACCTCTGTATCCTTTATGGAACATTTGTGTTGATCCAGAAAATGTCTACTTAAACTGGTTAATTTTTTGCCCTTCCTAGCATCTCTTTCAGAATTTTTAATGTTGTTAAAATGTTCCTTTATCCTCACTTTCAATTTCCTCAAGGTTTTACCAACATATAGTAAGCCACACGGGCATCTAATTCCATAGACCACTCCCACGGTATTACAGTTAATGAAATGGTAAAATTTTCTCCACTTCCCAAAACGATCACATAATCCTTTTTGGTTAGTAATGTGTGGACATATAGTACATTGTCCACACTTGTATGTTCCTATAACCAAGGGTTTTTTCATATCAACATTGAAAAAGCTTCTAACCAATTTATCCTTAAGATTGAGAGATCTTCTACTAGTACATTGAGGTCTGTCTCCAATAATCCTTTGTAGATCTGTATCTGTTTGTAAAATAGACCAATTTTTAGTTAATATTTGTTGGATCTCCTTCCATTGGTTGTGATATGTACTCACAAATCTAATAGTACTATCAGTGCCTTTCAATTTTTTATGTAAAAGGGTACATCTATCAGTGTTAGCTGCTTGAGTCCTGGCTTTTTTAATCAATTTTTTGCTATACCCTCTATTGGTGAGTCTTACACTGAGCTTATCCGCTCTCACATTAAAAGTATCATCATCAGAACAGTTCCTTCTAACTCTCAAGAATTCTCCAGTAGGAACTGATCTGATGACCGATTCCGGATGAAAGCTACTCGCATGCAATATACTATTCGTAGCAGTAGCCTTCCTGTACAGATCCGATTGCAGAAAACCATGTTCATTCTTGAAAATTGTGATGTCTAGGAAATTAATTTTATCCAGGTTATATTCTAAGGTGAGTTTCAAATTCCAATTGTTATTATTAAGACACTCAAAGAATTTTTTTAGGGTCTCCTCCTCACCTTCCCAAAGAACAAACACGTCATCGATATATCTGTGCCACATGAGCACAGAATTATTCCAACTAGAAAGTCTATCTTCAAACACCACAGTCTCCTCCCACCATCCAAGATATAAATTGGCATAAGTGGGGGCACAAGCAGCCCCCATTGCAATGCCACGGGTCTGCAAGTAAAAACGTCTGTGAAACACAAAATAATTGTGTGTTAGTACAAATTTGAGGAGTTTCAAAATAAACTCTCTCAAATCCTCTGTAATTGTCTCATCTTTCATCAAAAAGTATTGCACAGCTTCTAGACCTCTATCATGATGTATGGATGTGTATAAACTCTCCACATCACAACTTACCAAATATATAGCATTTGTTACTGGCAACTCACTAATTTTGGTAAGTAGGTCTGTGGTATCACGAATATATGAAGGAAGCTGCAATACATATTTCCTCAATTTCGCATCTAGATATTTTGATGCTTTCTCACTCAGACTATTTTTACTAGAAACAATTGGTCTACCCGGTGGGTTGTTGACATTTTTATGTACCTTCGGGAGTAAATAAAGAGTAGGAATCATTGGTTGTTTTACTGTTAAAAACTTATAATCTCTTTGTGTGATTAAACCTTTTGTCATTGCTTCATCAATTATTTTACTGTATATACCCAGATAATCTTTCGTGGGATCTGAGAGTAATCTTTTATAGCATTCTTTGTTATCAAGTTGTTTAAACGCTTCAGTTAAGTATAGATTATTCGGCCAGATGACAATATTGCCTCCCTTATCCGAAGGTTTAATAACCACATCATCCCACTTAGAAATTTCCCTAATGATGGAATTCTGCTTCTTATCCAAATTAAAAGGCCCTTTCTTCTCCGGAAGTTGAATAACATCCTTCATCACCATTTCAGCAAAGATCTTAATCTGCGGACAAATTTGCGTAGAGGGTGTGAAAGTGCTCTTATATGGTATTTTCTGAGTTTGTACCACTGTATCATCCTCTATGAGTTCAATAAGATCCTGCAGGCATCCTTCAGGATCATCATTCCAAGATGTCTGTTTCAATCCAAAATCCGATTGGATGAAACAATTGGTATCAAAAAGACTGACATAGTTATCATCCTCATTAGATGATTTATTAAAAAACTTATGGAGCAGAAGTTTCCGACAGAACAGAAATAGATCTTTATATATTTCAAATTTATCAATCTGACAGCTAGGAGAGAAGGAAAGACCTTTACTGAGCACTTCTATATGCAACGGGCTCAATACATGTTGACTCAAATTGATTACACTTAGGGACGATACCCTCTCCAATAACTCATGCTCCTCTGGGATTGTCTCTGTCCATAACCCCAAACTTCTCTGTCTCTTAGTCCTCTTTCCTCCCCTCCTCCTGTTCTTTCTCCTGTATTCTGATTATATCGTCTGCCCCTCCTTCTGCGTGGGCGTTGCCCCAAAAAATCCCTAGAGTCTCTACTCTGATTATTAGGGGAGATAATATCCGTATTCTCCTCTAAATCCGATACATCAGACTCAGACAATTGTGTCTCAGTACTGTCATTGTTTTGAAATTCAATTTGAGTATTTTTCCAAATATACACATTGCCTTCTTTAAAATCTCTCAAATCTCTTTGGAATTTATTCCTCTTTTTTTCAATAATTTTTGTCTCCATAATGTCAATCTCCTTGTTAATTTTATCAAGTTTCTCCTTAAGATTGTCACAGTTAAATTCCTTGATTTTATTTTCTATCTCCTGTATTTTGACAATGAACATATCACTCCTAGACTGCTCAAATTCAAATAAAATTTGAATTAATTCATGCGAGCATTTATTCAAGGCCATTTCCCATCTTTTTTCAAGAGCATTGTTGTTAAAATTGACCGATGGCATAAGTTTAATTCGTAATCCCCTAGGTATTATGTCATTGCCAAAATATTTTTCATATGAGGATTTATTCCACCATGATCTCATTTGTTTGATACTCATATTTTTATAATCTTTTAAAATATCGGTAATAGTCATCTTAGAAGTATCAGGGGTTGCAAACTGCCTAGAGGAAAAAACATCACCCACTTGAGAAGCCCATTTTTCTCGTCTGTTAAGAAACGTAATATTATCTGAAGTATTCATGATAAACAGTATGCGTGGTGTGCTACTCACCAGAAACCCTCTAAAAAATAGAGGAAAACTATAATATAGACAAAATATATGTGGTGCACCACCCGCTAAGCGTACAAGAAGTGTTATTATTACCAAAGGGGATGTGCTGAGGTTGAATTAAATCAGAAATAAATCCAGAAAGAGAAAAGAAACCTCTAATTAGCACCAAACCCACCTTCTTACTACAGATAAATAGCTTCTATCTGTGGTGATAAATTCACATCCAACACACATATTAAAAACTAATAAAATATAACTTTTATTGATATGAAATAAAAACATAAAGGCAAATTTATTTAAAATAAAAATAACCTATGACTCTGTAATCAGCGTATATCCACTGAGTATGTGATCCTGTTTCTCAGCCGCTATCTTTTAAATTACCCTTAATGACAATGCTTCAGGGCTAGTATTATATAGCGTTAGCTGTCACAGGAAAGTGTTAAGTAGTTTGCAGCACTTGTACTCAGAACACATTCGTAGCGAGAATCGTCTATCAATTACACAGCTAACTACTCACTTCAATACTAATTGTATTGCACATGCTGTGTAAAACCCTTTTCTCCGTGTTGCAAACACACCTGATAACAGTACCTATGGTTGTGAACCTAGTTCATAAATTACAAGTATTCGCTAACTTGTGTGTCAACACATTCAGTTAACACAAGCGAGCAATTCAATAGGGATCATCTTACACCTTTCTTCATAAATTACTCCAAGCGCTCTTTAACTACTCTAGAGACCCTGCTTCCTAACTAAGAGACAGAGAAGTTTGGGGTTATGGACAGAGACGATCCCAGAGGAGCATGAGTTATTGGAGAGGGTATCGTCCCTAAGTGTAATCAATTTGAGTCAACATGTATTGAGCCCGTTGCATATAGAAGTGCTCAGTAAAGGTCTTTCCTTCTCTCCTAGCTGTCAGATTGATAAATTTGAAATATATAAAGATCTATTTCTGTTCTGTCGGAAACTTCTGCTCCATAAGTTTTTTAATAAATCATCTAATGAGGATGATAACTATGTCAGTCTTTTTGATACCAATTGTTTCATCCAATCGGATTTTGGATTGAAACAGACATCTTGGAATGATGATCCTGAAGGATGCCTGCAGGATCTTATTGAACTCATAGAGGATGATACAGTGGTACAAACTCAGAAAATACCATATAAGAGCACTTTCACACCCTCTACGCAAATTTGTCCGCAGATTAAGATCTTTGCTGAAATGGTGATGAAGGATGTTATTCAACTTCCGGAGAAGAAAGGGCCTTTTAATTTGGATAAGAAGCAGAATTCCATCATTAGGGAAATTTCTAAGTGGGATGATGTGGTTATTAAACCTTCGGATAAGGGAGGCAATATTGTCATCTGGCCGAATAATCTATACTTAACTGAAGCGTTTAAACAACTTGATAACAAAGAATGCTATAAAAGATTACTCTCAGATCCCACGAAAGATTATCTGGGTATATACAGTAAAATAATTGATGAAGCAATGACAAAAGGTTTAATCACACAAAGAGATTATAAGTTTTTAACAGTAAAACAACCAATGATTCCTACTGTTTATTTACTCCCGAAGGTACATAAAAATGTCAACAACCCACCGGGTAGACCAATTGTTTCTAGTAAAAATAGTCTGAGTGAGAAAGCATCACAATATCTAGATGCAAAATTGAGGAAATATGTATTGCAGCTTCCTTCATATATTCGTGATACCACAGACCTACTTACCAAAATTAGTGAGTTGCCAGTAACAAATGCTATATATTTGGTAAGTTGTGATGTGGAGAGTTTATACACATCCATACATCATGATAGAGGTCTAGAAGCTGTGCAATACTTTTTGATGAAAGATGAGACAATTACAGAGGATTTGAGAGAGTTTATTTTGAAACTCCTCAAATTTGTACTAACACACAATTATTTTGTGTTTCACAGACGTTTTTACTTGCAGACCCGTGGCATTGCAATGGGGGCTGCTTGTGCCCCCACTTATGCCAATTTATATCTTGGATGGTGGGAGGAGACTGTGGTGTTTGAAGATAGACTTTCTAGTTGGAATAATTCTGTGCTCATGTGGCACAGATATATCGATGACGTGTTTGTTCTTTGGGAAGGTGAGGAGGAGACCCTAAAAAAATTCTTTGAGTGTCTTAATAATAACAATTGGAATTTGAAACTCACCTTAGAATATAACCTGGATAAAATTAATTTCCTAGACATCACAATTTTCAAGAATGAACGTGGTTTTCTGCAATCGGATCTGTACAGGAAGGCTACTGCTACGAATAGTATATTGCATGCGAGTAGCTTTCATCCGGAATCGGTCATCAGATCAGTTCCTACTGGAGAATTCTTGAGAGTTAGAAGGAACTGTTCTGATGATGATACTTTTAATGTGAGAGCGGATGAGCTCAGTGTAAGACTCACCAATAGAGGGTATAGCAAAAAATTGATTAAAAAAGCCAGGACTCGAGCAGCTAACACTGATAGATGTACCCTTTTACATAAAAAATTGAAAGGCACTGATAGTACTATTAGATTTGTGAGTACATATCACAACCAATGGAAGGAGATCCAACAAATATTAACTAAAAATTGGTCTATTTTACAAACAGATACAGATCTACAAAGGATTATTGGAGACAGACCTCAATGTACTAGTAGAAGATCTCCCAATCTTAAGGATAAATTGGTTAGAAGCTTTTTCAATGTTGATATGAAAAAACCCTTGGTTATAGGAACATACAAGTGTGGACAATGTACTATATGTCCACACATTACTAACCAAAAAGGATTATGTGATCGTTTTGGGAAGTGGAGAAAATTTTACCATTTCATTAACTGTAATACCGTGGGAGTGGTCTATGGAATTAGATGCCCGTGTGGCTTACTATATGTTGGTAAAACCTTGAGGAAATTGAAAGTGAGGATAAAGGAACATTTTAACAACATTAAAAATTCTGAAAGAGATGCTAGGAAGGGCAAAAAATTAACCAGTTTAAGTAGACATTTTCTGGATCAACACAAATGTTCCATAAAGGATACAGAGGTGTTTGGGATACAACACATTAAATTTGGATTAAGAGGTGGTGATAAGGACAATCAACTATTGAAAGCAGAAAATCAGTGGATTTTTTCTTTGAACTCATTATCTCCAAATTTATTAAATGAGGGAATGAGACTGATAGCACATCTAGAATAGTTTTCTGATCAATAATGATTGGGAGGGATCTAGTATAGGTACATATATTATGTGTTATAGCGCCGGTAATATATAAGGATAAGGAGTGAAGTTGGATATCTGATACCAAACTTTGGGTTAACATCATACCTGGAATGTTAAGGTTTTTTGTTTTACTTATGCATATTAGTGGTATCTCATATGTATAGTTACGATATCTATAATGGTAATAGAATTATCTATCTATGTCTATATGATTAGTGATATTAAAGGATTTTACACAAGAGAATTTAGGGTGATGATACGCGCTATAATATGCTTTTGTCACCTTATAGCATATGGAGGTATTAACACTGAATAATCTTGACTGATCGGAGATGTATAATGACTCTGTTGTTAAATGAGTATGCACAGAATTATAATCTTTGGTAGTAAGTCTATCCTATTGGACATTTGAATGTCAACAAATAAGTTAATATGTTGCGTTATTGAACGCTACTAATGACTTACAAAGTAACTTTATTTGTAACTAAATCTGTCAATCAGTATATTATTGACATATGGGCTGACCAATTGAGAGAGGTTTGTCTTCTCGCGATATTTCACATTCAAACTTTAAATACCGGTAAGAAATGCCGGCTTTTTACCCTATGAAAAAGCCTATAATGGCGAAACGTGCGTCGGGTTGAAGGAGGCAGACGCTGTGCTCCGATATTCCCTATGACTGCTGTAACTGAGAGCGCTGAGAATAGGTCTAGTGATACACTGGTCATTATGATCACACGCAAGTGCCCATTACACAATGATTTTTGAGGGCTATACTTTGTCTGCATATTTTCTTTTTTTGTGTGTGATCAATTGTTGAGATTGGTGTTTAGGAGGCAGGGTCTCTAGAGTAGTTAAAAAGCGCTTGGAGTAATTTATGAAGAAAGGTGTAAGATGATCCCTATTGAATTGCTCGCTTGTGTTAACTGAATGTGTTGACACACAAGTTAGCGAATACTTGTAATTTATGAACTAGGTTCACAACCATAGGTACTGTTATCAGGTGTGTTTGCAACACGGAGAAAAGGGTTTTACACAGCATGTGCAATACAATTAGTATTGAAGTGAGTAGTTAGCTGTGTAATTGATAGACGATTCTCGCTACGAATGTGTTCTGAGTACAAGTGCTGCAAACTACTTAACACTTTCCTGTGACAGCTAACGCTATATAATACTAGCCCTGAAGCATTGTCATTAAGGGTAATTTAAAAGATAGCGGCTGAGAAACAGGATCACATACTCAGTGGATATACGCTGATTACAGAGTCATAGGTTATTTTTATTTTAAATAAATTTGCCTTTATGTTTTTATTTCATATCAATAAAAGTTATATTTTATTAGTTTTTAATATGTGTGTTGGATGTGAATTTATCACCACAGATAGAAGCTATTTATCTGTAGTAAGAAGGTGGGTTTGGTGCTAATTAGAGGTTTCTTTTCTCTTTCTGGATTTATTTCTGATTTAATTCAACCTCAGCACATCCCCTTTGGTAATAATAACACTTCTTGTACGCTTAGCGGGTGGTGCACCACATATATTTTGTCTATATTTAAGAAAACTTGTATAGGGGTGATAGATCCCCTTTAACGGGCTCAATTCAATCGAGCCCATAGTCAGTCGTCTGATTAAACAGTTATACCAAGTAGGTGCTAATGATCATTCATTTAATATGTAGGTTGAAACACAATCATTAACTGAAACAGAAACAGCTGTGTAGTAGGAATAAAACTGGGTGAGGAACAGCCAAACTCAGCTAACAATGTGAGGCTGCTGAAAACAGCTTAATGTCAAAAGTCATAAAACCATGGTAAGACTGAGTACAACAACAAGACACAAGATAGTTATACTGCAAAAGCAAGGTGTTTCCCAGGTACAAATTTCAAGGCAGATAGTGGTTTACAGATGTGCTTTCCAAGCGCTTTTGAAGAAGCACAAATAAATGGGTAATGTTGAGGACTGTAGACGAAAGGGTAGGACAATGAAACTTTGTGCAACAGATGAAAGACATATAATGCTTACTTCCCTTCACAATCGGAAGTTGTCCAGAAGTGCCATCAGCTCAGAATTGGCAGAAAGCAGTGGGATCTTGGTACACCCATCTACTGTCTGTAGAAGTCTTCTCAGAAGTGGTATTCGTGGAAAACTTGAAGCCAAAAAGCCATACCTCCAACGTGGAAACAAGGCCAATCGACTCAACTATGCATGAAAACACAGGAACTGGGGTGCAGAAAAATGGCACCAGGTGCTCTGGACTAATGAGTCAAAATTTGAAATATCTGGCTGAATCAGAAGGCATTTTGCTCGCCTAAGGGTTGAGAGTGGTAAAAGAATGAGTGTCTGCAGGCAACAGTGAAGCATGGTGGAGGTTCCTTGCAAGTTTGGGGCTGCATTTCTGTAAATGGAGCTGGGGATTGATCAGAATTAATGGTCTCCTCAATGCTGAGAAGGACAGGAAGATACATAGCCATAATGCAGTACCATCAGGGAAGCATCTGATTGGCCCCAAATTTATTCTGCAGCATGAAAAAGACCCCAAACATACAGCCAATGTCATTAAGCACTATCTTCAGTGTAAAGAAGAACAAGGAGTCCTGGTATTGATGGTATGGCCCCACAGAGCCCTGATCTCAGCATCATCGAGTCTATCTGAGATTACATGCAGAGAGAGAAAAGCAACTGAGGCTGCCTAAATCCACAAAAGAACTGTGGTTAGTTCTCCAAGAGGTTTTGAACAACCTACCTGCTGAGTTCCTTAACAAACTGTGTGCATGTATACCTAGTTCTCGAAGATGTTTGGAACTACCTATCTGCCGAGGGCATTAAAAAACTGTGTGCAAGTGTACCTAGAAGAATGTATGCTGTTTTGAATATTGATTTGATTTTTCTTCTGTTCACTCACTTTGCATTTTGTTAATGGATAAAAATAAACTATGTCTATTTTTGAAAGCATTCTTATGTATTTTTTTCAACTGAAGTTTTTATTAAAGGTTTTTACGGTACAGAAAGGAAGCAAGGAAAAAGGGGGGGGCAATGCACCCAATACATAGCAACAATGCTTCAAAATAAATGCAGTATCAAAAAGCCATAATAACTATAAATCAACATAGTTCTTAAACATTGAAGCAGAAAATATAGGACAGCAGGAGGGAGGGTATGGAGTGAAAACAAGAAAGAGATGAGAAGGGGATGCCCAGTCTAGACCCAGTCCAGTTGATGTAACACATATATAACCCAGGAGAGTGGGGCATACAAAGGATCAATTGAAAAAACCGTAGATGCAGGGGAAAGAGAATAGAAGAAAGAGAAAGCAAAACATGCAGATACAGTAGAGCTATAAGAGATCCACCATCGGCAGTAGAGGGCAGTGAAATAGCGGGCGAGGCAAAGCACAGAAATAGTAACCAAGAGACAGTCATAAAGAGAGAATAAAGAAAGGAAAGGCATGGCAAGTGTCTGGAGAGGAAAAGAAAGAGCGCGAGGAGGAGAGATAGAGGGGAGAGGTAGGGTAGGCAGACCCCACGTATTATGTAAGAATGGTTCCACCCAGACAGGGCAACAGGGAGCAAGAATAGAAATTGAACTCAAAATCACAGCAGACCAGTCGGGTGATTCAGAGATTCAGTGTACTCAAGCCAGGGGGCTCAAATTACGCTAAACCTGTCTAAAGTCAAAGAGAGTTGGGCCGTTAAGTTCTCTATAGTGTAGATAGACCAAGTGCTGCGTATCAGGGCATCACTATCTGATAAGGAGGGTTTCTCCAAGAGGAGGCCAGGAGATTTCTAGCAGCCAAGAGCATATGTGACAGCAGATTAGTTTGGAGTCTAGATATGCAACTCGAGGGCAGCCTCAGAACCAGTAACCAAGGGTCCTGGTCGAGTCAAACCTGAAGAACATCACAGACAAGGGACAACACCATGAACGAGAAGCGCTGGGCGACCAGGCAAGACCACCAGATATGAAGCCTATCCCCTGGTTTTGACAACCCCGGAAGCAAAAAGAGGAAGTAGAGGTGTACATTTTGTGCAACAGGTCAGGAGTCAAGTACCAGCAATATAAGATATTATACGTCCTCTCCTTATTAGTGATACATAATGAGCAATGGGCTGCTGTTGCATGTATCCTGTCCCATGACTCAATCAAAAGCTCAGAGTCTAAATCTCTCTCCCAGTCTAGCATGTATTTCATCTTAGCTTCAGAGTGGGAAGAATGAATGCTTGAGTAAATACGTGATATGAGTCCTGGAGTGAGGGATGGGTGAAGGCAGAGACTTTCAAACCAAGTCAGGGCAGGCAATGGGAGTGTATGTTGGATGGACCTAAAAAATGGGTAATCTGTACTGTTCGTGTTATGGAAGATCAAGCTTGTCAGTTAAGGTCTGAAATGAGACGATGCACTGGCGGTCAAAGAGGTTGCCCAGCTGAAGAGGGTACAGTCGGGACCAAGAATGGAAAGCTGCAGGAGATACACTTGGGGGGAACGCTGGGTTGCCCAGGATAGGTCAGATCCTAGAGACTACAGTAGTCAGAGATAGTCGGAGCCTGTGGCAGTCCCTCAACCTGAGGGAGGAAGAAACAGTGGGGGAAGACTGACAGGAGGGTGGGCGTACTGTTATAGATATCCATAACAGGTTGGCGATCGGTACAGGTGAGGCATAAAACTGCTCAATGGACTGCCAGGCAGGCAGAGCATCAGGGATTTGCCACTGAAGGAGCTGGGCTAGTTGAGCTGACAGGAAGTATGACGGAAGATGTTGGAGACCCAGACCCCCCTGGTGCTTCGGACGAGTAAAGATATGTAAAGAAACCCATGGAATATCCCCCGCCCATACAAAATGATGAATCTGAGCCTGGAGGGCATCGGCAGCTGATCGTGGAAAGGTGTAACTGTTTGTTTGACACACAGACACAGTAGGTTTGGATAAAACACAATTTTATTGAACAATGAAAAAAACAATAACCCTCACGGGTCCTGTAATATATACATAATATAGTACAGACACAAGACAGGTTATACAGAGGTAGGCCCACACAGGTCCAGTATATGCAGATAGTTCAGAGATCAATATACTGACACAGGTCAGGCAGTTCTTGTTTGAGTCTCAGATAAACAGTACCAAATGGGTTACTAATAGGCAAATAGTTTTGACAGGCCCTAATAGTGCAAGGCCCTTTAAGAAGCACAAACGCCCAAGATAATGGAGACCAGACAATTGTGGACTGCCGTAGCAGTAATGGAAACTGATCAACGTGAGCATTGCCGTAGCAGTAATGGAAACTGAGCAACTGGGCACTGCCGTAGCAGTAACGGAAACTGAGCAACTTGAACCCTGCCGTAGCAGTAATGGATACTGAGCACTTGAGCACTGCCGTAGCAGTAACAGAGACTGAGCCACTTGAGCACTGCCGTAGCAGTAAAGGAAACTGATCAACGTGAGCACTGCCGTAGCAGAAACGGAGACTGAGCAACTTGCCCTGAGAGGCACCCAATCGGGGACTGCACGGGAGGCAGATAAATAGGAATGTCGCCTGGGCGACACTGAGGCAACCGAGACCAATCTGCAGCGAGCTGTCTGGAGACAGCGAAGGACTTGACACTACCCTAACCGGAGACCGGCCAAGGCGTGCAGAGGAGGCACATCACCACAGCAGCCCAACCGGGCAGGATCCACACACAGAGAGCAGGAATGTAGGCCAATCCGAGTCGGTACACCATGCAAGAACGTCAGCCAGGCCGGGTCGGACACAGAGCAGGAACTTCAGCCAATCCGAGTCGGTACACAGAGCAGGAACGTCAGCTGGGCCGGGTCGGTACACAGAACAGGAACGTCAGCCAATCCAGGTCGGTACACGGGCAGAGATGAGAAGCAGAATGGTCAGGCAGTCCGGGTCTGTGCACAGACAGGAAACAAGATGCATAGTCGTCAGGCAGGCTGGGTCAATACACTGAGATCTCACAATTAACAGGAACAAGCGCTGGTACTGAAACACCACAAAAGGGCACTGGAGAAGTGCCAGAACCCAGCATTTAAGGACAAATCATAGGCGGGACAAAAACAGAGTAGCCAATAGCGTAAGCAGGAGTGGAAACTGACAGAATGTCACCAAATAGCACGGGTACGGTGATAAAAGGGGACAGGGAGGACTAGAAAGTAATGAAGCAATCGGGTTAGCAAGTTCATCTTAACCTAACTGACCCAACCCAACCAGGAGATGTTGTTGGTATGCCACCTTGTGAGGTCAGCCCTGAGGACTCAGAGAAGAGGGGTGTAGTTGGCAGAATACAGGGAGCCATAGGTCTTAGTCAGTTTTATGCCGAGGTAAGAGATCTGTGAAGCAGACCATTTAAAGTCAAAGTTCAAACTCAAGCAGTTTCTTGGCTTCCTGGGGAAGGGAAAAGCTAAGGGCATGAGATTTCTCAGTATTAATTTTGAAAACAGAGATAGCACGATACTGTGAGAGAGTTGCCATTAGGTTAGGTAGAGAGGTAAGATGTTTGGAAATAGCAATCAAGATGTCTTCTGAGAAAAGAGATTGCTTGTAAGTGAGGTCTTTAGGGTATTAGGGTTGTATACACTCATTAAAACTGTGTCTTGTCCCTGCAGTTGACCCCGCAGTATTACAAACCTACCATCAGGGTAAAGGATAATGTTTGTTGGTGTAATAGAAAGTTTATGATGTATAAAGATACCAGTACCCTTCGTTCTGGTGTTTGATGAGGTTAAAAAGAAGGTAGGGAAGGCCGTCGAGACAAAGGAAGGAGTGGAGTGTACTGAAAAGGGTTTACTTTCGATATGTTGCCTGCTGAATTTCGCGTCTTGAATTGGCGCATTTGTTTAGGAGCGTCATTCCGAATGGCGCATTTGAAATGTTGCGAGTAAGGGAGTCGCAAAATGTGTATGTCGCATCATTTCGAATGATGCATTTAGCATGTTCCGCATGTAAAGAGGTAGTGAGGTGCAAGAAATACAAGTAACAAAAAGTAGGGAAGTTGAAATGTTTATTTGAAAGCAAACAGTATTTTACAAAGTATACATAAAATTTAACAAATAGGGGAGCAATAAGGATGCTTTAACCCTGTTGAGTGCCAGAGGGGTGCACAGTGCAATGCTGTGCAATGCGTTGCATACCCCTCTGGCACCCAAAGGATTAAGCCTAACAGTTCAATCTAGGAATAACCACACATGTTTTGTAGCAGTCTTTATTTGAAAGCAAACAATATTTGACAAAGTATGCATGAAATTTAACAAATAGGGGTGCAACAAGGATGCTTTAACCCTGTTGAGTGCCAGAGGGGTGCACAATGCAATGCTTTGCAATGCTTTGTGTACCTCTCTGGCACTCAAAGGATTAAGCCTAACAGTTCAATCTAGGAATAACCACACATGTTTTGTAGCAGTGTTTATTTCAAACCAAACAATATGTTATAAAGTATGCATAACAGAATACAACAAATAAAGCATAACATGTTAATGTTAAATATAAAACAAAACATAGCAAACACAGTTCCTTTATGTAGTCTATGTATTAAAATGTACATTGTGTGACACACCTTTCAGGTACTGCGACATCCGTGTTGTTGCATAGTTCATAACAATTATTTTCAATCTTCGTGCAGTGTCCCTGTACACTTTTTTGGATTGCGGCGGCTCATATCCAGCAGCATACTGTTCCAATTTTCATTTGGTCAAGCTTTGTTCTTTTTTTAGTCCATTAATAAAGTTCCATATAGTTGGGTGGCATGCCCCTAGAAGAAAGTTGAAGTCTCTATGCCATCCTTGTACAGAGTTATTAGTTTTGGGCAGGACTTGCAAAACTGAATGGTAACAGTTCCATAGTTCAATGTCAAAAAGTGGTTTGATTCTAGTATTTCTTCTACCAGGTCTACCAATCCATGTGTTCTCAAAATAGTCCAGAAGCAATTGCAGTTCTTCGAAATTTTCCATAAAAAAGTGGAGTCCATTAGCCTTTCAAAAGTGACTACCACATCCTGTGGTGGTACAAAAGCAAGTGGTAGTAGGTTCCTTAGTTCGAGTGCATACTCAGCATTGTCGGAGTATTTTTTTGCCACATCTGGTAATTGTTGTATTTTACGCCAAATGCACTGGCTGAAATGGAAAAGGCATCCTTGCTGTGTGCATTCTGTGAAAACCCTTATAAATGCTGCTATGGATAAAAGGTATAACTCTCTCTCTCTCTCTCTCTCTCTCTATATATATATATATATATATATATATACATACTTATACATATATTTATATATAGTAATCCAAAATCCAAGTAAGCACACACAGGACTTCAACGAAATAGTGATAAATAAAGTGATTTAATTATACCACGTTTCGACTGTCAACCTTGCAGTCTTCGTCAGGATAAAGTGTAATAACAAACAGCGTCCCTTAAAAACCCCCCATCACCATGTGAAGGTGCCAAACTTGAAAACAACCAATCAAGCACGCCTAATTAACATATACATTAAAATAACATAAGGAGATAATCATGGACGTCTGCAGCACGTGTTACAAATATAACAAATAGTGTGTTGCAACAAAATGTCAACAATGCATCACTAATCAAGTAAAAAGTGTGTACAGTGTCACTCCGTTATTGATCTGAGGAGACTAATCCCAAAACAAAGTGAAGATAATCTCTGGATCATGTACACGCGCACACACAGTTAAGTGCAATGAAATATAAAAGGAACAATAAATTTGAAGAGTATAGTAACTCACCTATATACCAAGCCGTGTGCCCTTGTAACCATGTTGCAAAGATACTGAGGTAACTGTTGCATTCTAAGATTTAACGGCAACATTACACGAACAAGCTGTGCAATGCGTCGGAGACTCCTCTGTCACCCAATGTAATAATACTGATTGTTTGCCGTACAACACTTAACTGCTCACGTATGTATAGAAAGCATGTTACTTGAAAAATATCGGACAACAATTCCGATATACATACAAATCAAACCATTAAGTGCATGCAACTAAAAGGCATGAGCAGGTAAAGTGAGTCAAACATCAAAAATAATATGTGTTCATAACCTCTGTATAATGGTGCAGGTACATATATATCAGCGATGACCAGGTTTACTGAAATGACGGGACTAAGCAAAGGAATCCTATTGACATTTAAATATTTACAGTCAAATAAGACCGTGTACTGTATGATCCTGCACCCCTAAACAGACATAATAAAAAGCATAAACAGATGTTATAAAACAACTCCTAGGACAAATTTTATAATACTAGGGTTAGAACGCGTTGTGTTTTGCATCGGAAATATACATATGTCAGAGTGTCATCAACCTCATTAGTTCCTGTATGTTGCTATTTGTCAGTGCGATCTGTAAGTGCACTCCTCTGTCCATCCAAAAGAGCAAAAATGTAAATACGGTCCAAGAGACAACTAATAACCGGCTAAAAATCGGGTACGACATATAGAGGAATTGTCAGAAGCTTGCACATCAGATCCAGGAAATGAAATAAGGAGATACAATTTAAAGCATCCCCCGCTAACAACAGTTGTACCTAATAGTATGACACACACTAATACATATTCACATATCAGTAGACAAATTCTTTTCAGACACAGAACTATCGAAAGAAAAATCTTCCGCTCTAACACACATGAACATATGTTATCAAAAGATAATATATTAGATAAGTTTACATCCTTTAGTGGACACTGATGAAAAGTGCACAACTATAGTCCAGTCCAAGCATACTAAATAATACTCAGAAGCATCTATCCACCTTTGCCTATAAAGTCTCCACTTTTATTGTATATCTTCTAATCGCTATTTGACAATTCCAATATTTTATATCCACAAGTCAATTAATCCAATGCTCCAAACCCTCATATGACCAAGAGCCTCCTGGTTATTATCACTCGAGCTCCGGCTGCATAATAATACCAAGTATTCTCTGATAGAATAAATCAAGTTCCTCCATGGTGTGGATAACCTTTCAATCTCCAAAAAAGGAAATAATCCGGAGGCAGGCATTTTGGGGGAATACCTCCCGGTGGTGCCAGCCATGCTGGACCTAAGTCCTATTAATACATCCTGGCCCACATCAGGAAGGGCTAGGTCTCCCCACATTTTAAGGCACACGCCTCCATCATGCATATATCCACAAGCCACATAGGGCATTAGAAGATATCCATCATATAAATTCATATACTTTAAAAATAAGCTGCATAGGATAACTTCTCATTCAGGCCCTTCGGGGCTACAGTGTCTAGAATGTCCAGAATGTCTCCCGTTATAGCAGTTTGATTTTTCTATTTACACCTCTCTTGGAAATTGGTACATGATCAATAATCATGCTTCTCATGGAGGGTAGTGGATGTCGCATAGATAAAAAATGTCTTGGAACAGGCTTATCAGAGGCCCCATTATTAATCGCAGCTGTAATTGACAAGCGATGATTGGCCATTCGTTCACGAAAAGATGTTTCCGCCTTTCCTACATAGTATAAGCCACAAGGGCAGACCAAAATATACACGACAAATTCACTAGTGCATGTCACCCTATGTTTAATCTTAATGTTGGCATTTGTATGAGGGTGACGGAATGTCTCACCACTTAACATGCTGTTACACGTGGTGCAATTAGTGCACTTGTAGCACCCATTCTTCCTCTTCGCTACCCGTAACCAATTAGTCGTTGGCAGTTTCTCTGTCACTGTAGTAGAAATTTGTCTGTCTGGTTGCATCAAGTAATCACGTAATGTTTTACCTCTTCTGTACCCTATGTATGGGGGCGGCATGTTATGAAAGGGTAAAGAGGGATCAGATGATAAAGAGGTCCAATGTTGTTTAATCACTCTGCTCAGACTCTCAGCACCCGGTGCATAGTCCATAACAAATGCTAATCTTTGAGTGTCTTTATGTGGAGTTCTTGTAAGCAAGTCCTCTCTTTTATGGCTTAATGCTCTAGCCATTTGTTCATTGAGTGTATGTAAATCATAACCTCTTGCGAGGAAATTCTTTTTCATTAAAAGTAGTTGTTCCTTGGCTTTCTTTGAGTCACTATTATTCCTTATTACTCGAAGAAATTGTGAGTAAGGAATGCTGACTTTTTGTGTCATAGGGTGACAACTATTCGCATGTAAGGTGGTATTTCTGTCTGTTGGCTTTTGAAATAAAGTAGTGCCTAATTTATTGTTGTCAAAAAATACCCTGACATCCAAAAAGTCAACACTCTCAGTGCTAAATGAGTATTTGAACCTTATGGTAGATGGAAGGGTATTTAAGGCAGTGATCCAGTCAATCAACTCAACACTACTTCCTCTCCATATCAAAAACAGATCATCTATGTATCGTTTATAAAAACAAATATTTGGATGTTTGAGATGACTAGTCTCATATCTAGCCATATATATATTGGCATACGAGGGTGCCATATTCGAGCCCATCGAAGTGCCCGCGATCTGGAGATAAAAGTCATTCTCAAACCTAAAGAAATTTTTATTCAAGGTCAAAGTCAATAGTTCACAGATGAACTCTATTGGATATGCTGGAGATGGCTGCTGTTTGATGAGCATGTCCCAGACAGCCTGTACACCCTCCTCATGAGGGATAACCGTATACAGGCTGTCCACATCCATGGTCACCAAAAGATCACACCCCTGAGACACATTCAATGTAGAAATACATTGTAAAAAATGAGTGGTATCTTGGATGTAAGACTCTATTGTTTGTACTATCGGTTGTAAAACAGTATCCAAAAAAATAGAAATAGGTTGTAACAGGGATCCCACTGCCGATATAATTGGTCGACCTGGAGGGTCTTTGAGGGTCTTATGAATTTTTGGTAATGTATATATTATCGGACATGTGGGGTCACTATTAAACAGATACTTAAAAAGTTGTTCATCAATATAGCGATAGTTTACTGCCTGAGTCAAAATTTGAAGGATATATGCTTTGTATTGACATGTAGGGTCACCCTCCAATTTCAAATATGTATTTGTATCAGATAATTGTCTCAGTATTTCAGCTCTATATGCACTATGATCCATGACCACAACCGCTCCACCTTTATCTGCTGGTCTTATGACTATGCTGTTGTCATTAGCAAGTGTGGTAAGAGCCCTCTGTTCAGCTTTAGAAAGGTTATGTCTTACTTTAGGCATAGTTGTGGACTGTGCTCCTTTGATCACATTGCGTGTATATGCTTTAATATTGGGATTCACATTCGGGGCATCAAACGTACGTTTCGGGCGTAAAGTGGTAGTTCTAGTAGTTGACATATCCTTAAAAAAATCCCTAAGGTTCAAAGTACGTTGGAATCTGTGGCAATCTATTTCAAATTTAAAAGGGTTATGCTTAGTAGTGGGAACAAAAGACAACCCTCTTGAAAGTAATGTGGTTTCTGCAGAAGATAAAATTCTACTACTTAAATTATAAACTAAGTCTTTGGAATTGTAGGGGGTTTTGCTGCGTTTCTGCTTGTGGCCTCCCCTCCTGGGGTGCGGGCGTCTCCTGTACCTGCTCCCCTTCTGTTGGCCCGTGTCTGTACCCCTAAAAAAGGGACCTGTGTATTAGTTTCAGTAGTGTTTGTGTTGGTATTTTGTACTGGATTAATATCCTCAGAATCAGATGAGGAATTACCAGAACTCAAATCTATGGTGTTTAAATTCTGTGGGCGAATCACCCTCCTGGAACGTTTAGGGTGTGTGGGCCATGGTCTTTGTCCTAATAACCACCCATATACTCTCTTATCTTTGTAATCTTCCTGAACCTTTAATAATTTACTGTTCTTAAAAGTAACTAATTCTTGTTTGTAAGTACTGATAGCTGTTTTAAGCTTACTATACCAATCAGTGGTGGTGTCTGCCAGTAATATATCTTTATATGTGGTTTCAAAATTAAGAATCTCAGTTCTAACTTGTTTAAGGATCTTGCCAACTTCCTCCACTACCAATACCATAAGGTCAAAAAAGCATTTATTCAGGATGCCGCACCATCTGCGGCACAAATCTGGGTTAGTACGCCCAATAGTAGGTATATTGCGTACCCTAAAACCCCTTGGAATTTGTCCACTTCTATGATAATCAGAAATATATAGTCCGTGCAGGTATAAATCAGTGTCTCTCTTGTGTAATTTTATCAATTTATGACGCATTGCACAGCTTGTTCGTGTAATGTTGCCGTTACATCTTAGAATGCAACAGTTACCTCAGTATCTTTGCAACATGGTTACAAGGGCACACGGCTTGGTATATAGGTGAGTTACTATACTCTTCAAATTTATTTTTCCTTTTATATTTCATTGCACCTAACTGTGTTTGCGCGTGTACATGATCCAGAGATTACCTTCACTTTGTTTTGGGATTAGTCTCCTCAGATCAATAACGGAGTGACACTGTATACACTTTTTATTTGATTAGGGATGCATTGTTGACATTTTGTTGCAACACACTACTTGTTATATTTGTAACACATGCTGCAGACGTCCATGATTATCTCCTTATGTTATTTTAATGTATATGTTAATTAGGCGTGCTTGATTGGTTGTTTTCAAGTTTGGCGCCTTCACATGGTGATGGGGGGTTTTTAAGGGACGCTGTTTGTTATTACACTTTATCCTGACGAAGGCTGCAAGGTTGACAGCCGAAACGTTGTATAATTAAATCACTTTATTTATCACTATTTCGTTGAAGTCCTGTGTGTGCTTACTTGGATTTTGGATTACTACATGAGATGCCAGAAGTTTAGCACCCAGGCAAATTACATCTTTGAACGAGAGTGCTTCCCTCTTTGGATTATATATTTATATATATATATATATATATATATATATATATATATATATTTATATTATAATTTTAAGTTGTAGTCTGTTACTGGATAAAAGTTATAACTCTATCTCTCTCTCTCTATATATATATACATTCTAATATATATATATATATATATATATATATATATATATATATATACACAGTGTAGGATGGAAGCACTCACAATCTTGGAGACAAATGCCCGGGTGCCATCAATAGGCATTGAATAGATACATGTAAAGATCAAGGCACTCACGAGACTTTCGCAATTATGTTTATTGTTGTAAGATCGACGTTTCGACCAGGCTTAGCTGGCCTTTCTTAAGACAAGTGTACAATGTCAGAAACCCACTTAAAAACCTTCGCGCAAAAGAAACGCCAAATTGGCGCTAAGGTCACCGTGACGTCATCTGACCCAAAGGTCATCACCTTTAACCTCAACCCAAATTTAGCAATATGTGGAAAACAACCAGTGTATTTTTTCTAAAAAATGGAATAATTAGCTAATCGATATTGAACTTAGTTGGTAACAGTGCCGTAATACAAATAATAAAGACATATATCAGTATTCGAACGTATGTTTAAACAAAAGAGAAGGGGCACGTACGAACCCATAGAGCATGCCTGGGGACAAAACACAATGTGAGCAGTATGATAGCAGTCTCAGCTCCTTAACTTCGAATCGAAGTCTGCCGAGATTGCAATACAATGCCTCAGTGTGTCCCCAGATGACCCTGGGATCGACAAGCGCCACGTACAGACAAAAGTGTAACATGGCTATTGTAAAAGGACCTGTTAATCATTCGAACATCAGCTTATAGTACAGTTTATTAGTGAATAGAACAATAAAATAAGGATTTGAAAGTCCAGAAGTAAAGTTAAATATGTTATTGAAAAGATTCGAACATCCTTAAATAGAGTAACTCGAACATTATCCAACAATATAATTCAGGTAGAAATAAAAGGAAACATGTATTAGATGTTTGACTTCAACATTGTATCCCATGAAACGTTGCTGCAGGTAAACAGTTCATTCAGGGTCATCATGAATAGTCAACTACTATTTTAAGTGGTTTCTCAAAAAAAGAAGAAAGGAGGGACATATGCAAACAGTTATATTTCCATATTATATATCATGCAGCATCATTATGAATAGAACATCGCTTGAAAAAAGTCAATGGAATCACCTGAGTAACATATAGCAGTCAATAGGCCCATTCGTACATGTATAAATATCCATGTTCATTTTATACTAAGAGAAAGGTTCAAATCCAGACGTTAATAGCCTACATTACTGTGGGTGTATTGAAAGTGTAAAAATGAGAGTTAGCTCATACTGATAATGTCACAAAGTACCTTAATGACAAAATCCACTAATCAACAACATCACTTAGGTCAAATGTACATGGGTAGATTTATTGTCAAGACCACCAAGCTAAGGGAACGTGTATGGCATGATCCACAGAGTTCGGTATTATGGCCATTAAAATAACCTCTTTATAACACTGTGTGTTGGTTGTACTCATAGCGGGCTACCACATCAGGGGTGATGGCTGCCAATTAAATGATCAAAGAATCAAAGGGCAAAAGCTGAAGGGTGCTTATTGAGAAACTCTAATAGTCGCCTTGCGTATATGTCCTCCTTGTCAAGGCCCCTTTGGTGGCAATACAGTGTTTCATCGGTATATGAACTTCAATTTCATGAACCCAGTCTGTGTGTCGACATGGTATCATAAAAAGGCAGAGTAACCGATCTGTTCATTCAAGCCTCTAGGGGCTAAGGTGTTAAGTTTATGAATCCACCTGGCCTCACATTGTAGCAAACGAGTAGCCCGATCACCACCCCTCTTCAGGGGGGGAATATGATCAATGATCATGGATCGCAGAGTAGGCAAGCCATGTTGAAATTCCAGGTAGTGCCTCGCTACTGGTTTATCAGATGTTTTGGAGGATAGTGCCAATCTAATTGATGACCTGTGGTTTGCCATGCGTTCCCTAAAAGTCGTGGTGGTCTTACCCACGTAATATAGGCCACAAGGACATGTTAATATGTAGACTATATAGTCAGAGGTACAGGTGACTCTATATTTAATAGGGAAGCTTTGATTAGTGTGGGGATGTTTAAATCTCTGTCCAGTCATCATAGTGTTACAAGTAGTACAATTGCTGCATCTGTAACATCCAGGTTTAAGAGGTTTTGCAGACAACCAATCCTTCCTCTGATCTTTTGAATGAGGTGGTTCTAAATCAGGTCTCTTTAGAATATCCTTCAGGGTCCTGCCCCACCGATAGGCAATCATAGGTGACAACATGTCATTAAAAGGTAATTGTGGATCAGTCAGGCAGAAACCCATGGATGGATAGACACTAATCTTTTCCAATTTTTATCAATTCAGCATCCAGTATGTCCATTCATATATACATTTCCCAAAATTCATAAGACTTTAACAAATCCCCCAGGCAGACCAATCATTTCTGCCAGGGGCTCACTTTTACAACCGATCGCGATTTTTCTTGATACTATACTACAGCCCATAGTACGGAATATGCCATCATATATTCTGGACACAAGTCATTTTTTACAACTGATTTTAGACTTGAAAGATTTGACTACCACCGATATTCTTGTGACAATGGATGTGGACAGTTTGTATACTGTCATTCCACATGAAGAAGGGATACAAGCTGTCCGCCAGGCCCTCATGGATTCAACATTTGACAGACAATTCCCTACTGAATTTCTTTGTGAACTTTTGAGATTTACACTCAGTAAAAATGTTTTCCGTTTTGAGAAGACTTATTACTTACAAATCGCTGGCACATCCATGGGTTCAAACGTAGCCCCCACATACGCCAAGATATATAAGCAACAGTATGAGAAAAAACACCTAAATCATCCGCATATTCATTTTTATAAACGCTACATTGATGATCTATTCCTTATTTGGCGAGGGGACCAGGTTGAACTCATGGATTGGGTCAATGCTTTGAATTCCTTACCTACTACTATCCGTTTCAAATTAAGTCAGGACTTCAATACAGTCAATTTTCTGGACTTGTCGATCACTAAGTCCGTCAACTCTCTCAGTACCACATTATATCAAAAACCCACTGATCGAAATACCATTTTACATGCTACCAGTTGTCATCCAAAGACACAATTGAGAGGTGTCCCATACTCACAGTTCTTAAGGGTGATTCACAACAACACTTCACCAGATAATAAGGACCTCCAATTACAGGAGATGTACCAGAAGTTCTTGAATCGTGGTTACGAGCCGGGCTTACTTAAACAACAATTAGATAAAGCCAACACTCATACACAGGCTACATTGTTACTACCGAAAGAAGCTGATCCAAAATCGAACAGAATGACTTTTGTGACCAAGTTTGCTCCATCTGCTAATAAATTACCGAGCAGTATTCGCAGACACTGGAAGTTATTAACTGCTGATCCACAATTACCTTTTAATGACATGTCGTCACCTATGATTGCCTATCGGAGGGGCAGGACCCTGAAGGATATTCTAATGAGACCTGATTTAGAACTACCTCATTCAAAAGATCAGAGGAAGGATTGGTTGTCTGCAAAACCTCTTAAACCTGGATGTTACAGATGCAGCAATTGTACCACTTGTAACACTATGATGACTGGACAGAGATTTAAACATCCCCACACTAATCAAAGCTTCCCTATTAAATATAGAGTCACCTGTACCTCTGACTATATAGTCTACATATTAACATGTCCTTGTGGCCTATATTACGTGGGTAAGACCACCACGACTTTTAGGGAACGCATGGCAAACCACATCATCAATTAGATTGGCACTATCCTCCAAAACATCTAATAAACCAGTAGCGAGGCACTTCCTGGAATTTCAACATGGCTTGCCTACTCTGCGATCCATGATCATTGATCATATTCCCCCCCTGAAGAGGGGTGGTGATCGGGCTACTCGTTTGCTACAATGTGAGGCCAGGTGGATTCATAAACTTAACACCTTAGCCCCTAGAGGCTTGAATGAACAGATCGGTTACTCTGCCTTTTTATGATACCATGTCGACACAGACTGGGTTCATGAAATTGAAGTTCATATACCGATGAAACACTGTATTGCCACCAAAGGGGCCTTGACAAGGAGGACATATACGCAAGGCGACTATTAGAGTTTCTCAATAAGCGCCCTTCAACTTTTGCCCTTTGATTCTTTGATCATTTAATCGGCAGCCATCACCCCTGATGTGGTAGCCCGCTATGAGTACAACCAACACACAGTGTTATAAGGAGGTTAATTTAATGGCCATAATACCGAACTTTGTGGATCATGCCATACACGTTCCCTTAGCTTGGTGGTCTTAACAATAAATCTACCCATGTACATTTGACCTAAGTGATGTTGTTGATTAGTGGATTTTGTCATTAAGGTACTTTGTGACATTATCAGTATGAGCTAACTCTCATTTTTACACTTTCAATACACCCACAGTAATGTAGGCTATTAACGTCTGGATTTGAACCTTTGATTCCATTGACTTTTTTCAAGCGATGTTCTATTCATAATGATGCTGCATGATATATAATATGGAAATATAACTGTTTGCATATGTCCCTCCTTTCTTCTTTTTTTGAGAAACCACTTAAAATAGTAGTTGACTATTCATGATGACCCTGAATGAACTGTTTACCTGCAGCAACGTTCCATGGGATACAATGTTGAAGTCAAACATCTAATACATGTTTCCTTTTATTTCTACCTGAATGATATTGTTGGATAATGTTCGAGTTACTCTATTTAAGGATGTTCGAATCTTTTCGATGACATATTTAACTTTACTTCTGGACTTTCAAATCCTTATTTTATTGTTCTATTCACTAATAAACTGTACTATAAGCTGATGTTCGAATGATTAACAGGTCCTTTTACAGTAGCCATATTACACTTTTGTCTGTAGGTGGCACTTGTCGATCCCAGGGTCATCTGGGGACACACTGAGGCATTGTATTGCGATCTCGGCAGACTTCGATTCGAAGTTAAGGAGCTGAGACTGCTATCATACTGCTCACATTGTGTTTTGTCCCCAGGCATGCTCTATGGGTTCGTACGTGCCCCTTCTCTTTTGTTTAAACATAAGTTCGAATACTGATATATGTCTTTATTATTTGTATTACGGCACTGTTACCAACTAAGTTCAATATCGATTAGCTAATTATTCCATTTTTTAGAAAAAATACACTGGTTGTTTTCCACATATTGCTATATTTGGGTTGAGGTTAAAGGTGATGACCTTTGGGTCAGATGACGTTATGGTGACCTTAGCGCCAATTTGGCGTTTCTTTTGCACGAAGGTTTTTAAGTGGGTTTCTGACATTGTACACTTGTCTTGAGAAAGGCCAGCTAAGCCTGGTCGAAACGTTGATCTTACAACAATAAACATAATTGCGAACGTCCCGTGAGTGCCTCGATCTTTACATGTATCTATATATATATATATATATATATATATACTAGCAATGTGGGACGGCGTTGCCCGTCAGGATATGTAGGGAATTAATGCACACGCACGGATGCGAGACAAACACAGAGACACACACGCAAATGCACACGCATGCACTGAGATGCTTAAAGAGTGACAGCCATACACACATACATGCAGACACATAGAGTGTGATACAGACATGAAACACACAGGCACACACAGAGACACACACACACAGAAGTGAGTCATAAGGGGGTGACTTATGTGTCATTGTAATGAGTTTGTGTTTGTACTTATGCCTCCACTGTGGCATTCATTCATATAGTTGAAACGCATGTGGTAATTGCACATACTATGGTGGAAGGTGGATTGTGCTGGCTCCCAGGATGTGATTGACTGGCATTCATTCATGTAATTGAAATGCGTGTGGTAACTGCACATACTATGGTGGAAGGTGGATCGTGCTGGCTCCCGGGGTGTGAGTGACAGTGAGACTATGGTGGAAGGTGGATCGTGCTGGCTCTCGGGGTGTGATTACGTGTGAATGATTGCATTTGAGTTTGAGATTGAGTGATTGAGTGTGAGTGATTGAGTGAGTGTGTTAGTGAGTGTGTGTGATTGAGTGAGAGTGTGTGAGTGAGAGTGTGTATGATAGTGAGAGGGTGTGAGTGAGAGGGTGTGAGTGATTGAGGGTGAGAGTGTGATTGAGTGTGATTGAGTGTGACTGCGAGACTGTAAGTGTGAGAATGTGATTGAGTGTGAGACTGTGAGAGCGTGAGACTGTGGGAGTGTGATTGAGTGATTGAGTGTGAGAGTGAGACTGTGTGAGAGTGTGAGTGTGATTGAGTGAGACTGTGAGAGTGTGATTGAGTGATTGAGTGTGAGAGTGAGACTGTGTGAGTGTGTGAGTATGACTGAGTGAGACTGTGAGAGAGTGAGAGAGACTGTGTGAGACTGAGAGTGTGAGAATGTGAGTGTGAGAGAGTGTGAGAGAGTGTGAGAGAGTGTGAGAGAGTGTGAGACTGTGTGAGAGACTGTGTGAGAGACTGTGAGAGAGACTGTGAGAGTGTGAGAGAGACTGTGAGAGTGTGAGAGAGACTGTGAGAGTGTGAGAGAGAGAGAGAGAGACTGTGAGAGAGAGAGAGAGACTGTGAGACTGAGAGTGTGAGAGACTGTGAGACTGAGAGTGTGAGAGACTGTGAGACTGAGAGTGTGAGAGACTGTGAGACTGAGAGTGTGAGAGACTGTGAGACTGAGAGTGTGAGAGAGTGTAAGACTGTGAGACTGAGAGTGTGAGAGAGACTGTGAGAGAGTGTGAGACAGAGATTGTTAGAGAGTGTGAGACTGTGTGTGAGACTGAGAGTTTTTGAGAGTGAGAGAGACTGTGTGAGAGTGTGAGACTGTGTGAGACTGAGAGTGTGACAGAGACTGTGTGTGAGAGTGAGAGAGAGAGACTGTGAGAGTGAGAGAGTGTGAGACTGTGTGTGAGAGTGTGAGACTGTGTGTGAGAGTGTGAGACTGTGTGTGAGACTGTGTGTGAGACTGTGTGTGAGACTGTGTGTGAGACTGTGAGTGTGAGACTGTGAGTGTGAGACAGTGTGAGACAGTGTGAGACAGTGTGAGACAGTGTGAGACAGTGTGAGACTGTGTGAGACTGTGTGAGACTGTGTGAGACTGTGTGTGAGAGTGAGAGAGACTGTGTGTGAGAGTGAGAGAGACTGTGTGTGAGAGTGAGAGAGACTGTGAGAGAGACTGTGAGAGTGAGAGAGCATGAGAGTGTGAGAGCGTGAGACTGTGTGAGAGTGAGACTGTGAGAGTGAGACTGTGAGTGCGAGACTGTGAGTGCGAGACTGTGAGTGCGAGACTGTGAGTGCGAGACTGTGAGTGCGAGACTGAGTGAGAGAGAGAGACTGTGAGAGTGTGAGAGACTGTGAGAGTGTGAGAGACTGAGAGTGTGAGAGACTGAGAGTGTGAGAGACTGAGAGTGTGAGAGACTGAGAGTGTGAGAGACTGAGTGTGTGAGAGACTGAGTGTGTGAGAGACTGAGTGTGTGAGAGTGTGTGAGAGTGTGTGAGAGTGTGTGAGAGTGTGCGTGAGACTGTGAGTGAGACTGTGAGTGAGACTGTGAGTGAGACTGTGAGTGAGACTGTGTGAGAGAGTGTGAGAGGGAGAGAGTGTGAGACTGTGTGTGTGAGACTGTGTGTGTGAGACTGTGTGTGTGAGACTGTGTGTGAGACTGTGTGTGAGACTGTGTGTGAGACTGTGTGTGACTGTGTGAGACTGTGAGAGAGTCTGTGAGAGTGTGAGACTGTGTGAGAGAGTGTGAGACTGTGTGTGAGAGTGTGAGACTGTGTGAGAGAGTGTGAGACTGTGTGAGAGAGTGTGAGACTGTGTGAGACTGTGTGAGAGAGTGAGAGACTGTGTGAGAGCGTGAGACTGTGTGAGTGTGAGAGAGTCTGTGTGAGTGCGAGACTGTGAGTGCGAGACTGTGAGTGCGAGACTGTGTGTGCGAGACTGTGTGTGCCAGTGTGAGAGTGAGAGACTGAGAGTGTGTGAGAGACTGAGAGTGTGTGAGAGACTGAGAGTGTGTGAGAGACTGTGTGAGAGACTGTGTGAGAGACTGTGTGAGAGACTGTGTGTGTGAGAATGTGAGTGTGAGAGAGTGTGAGAGAGTGTGAGAGAGTGTGAGAGAGTGTGAGAGAGTGTGAGAGAGTGTGAGAAGTGTGAGAGAGACTGTGAGAGTGTGAGAGAGACTGTGAGAGTGTGAGAGAGACTGTGAGAGAGAGAGAGACTGTGAGAGTGAGAGAGAGACTGTGAGACTGAGAGTGTGAGAGACTGTGAGACTGAGAGTGTGAGAGACTGTGAGACTGAGAGTGTGAGAGAGTGTAAGACTGTGAGACTGAGAGTGTGAGAGAGACTGTGAGAGAGTGTGAGACAGATTGTTAGAGAGTGTGAGACTGTGTGTGAGACTGTGTGTGAGACTGTGAGTGTGAGACAGTGTGAGACTGTGTGTGAGACTGTGTGAGACTGTGTGTGAGAGTGAGAGAGACTGTGTGTGAGAGTGAGAGAGACTGTGAGAGAGACTGTGAGAGTGAGAGAGCATGAGAGTGTGAGAGCGTGAGACTGTGTGAGTGCGAGACTGTGAGTGCGAGACTGTGAGTGCGAGACTGTGAGTGCGAGACTGTGAGTGCGAGACTGTGAGTGTGTGAGAGACTGTGAGTGTGTGAGAGACTGAGAGTGTGAGAGACTGAGAGTGTGAGAGACTGAGAGTGTGTGTGAGACTGAGAGTGTGTGTGAGACTGAGTGTGTGTGTGAGACTGAGTGTGTGTGTGAGACTGAGTGTGTGTGTGAGAGTGTGTGAGAGTGTGTGAGAGACTGAGTGTGTGTGTGAGAGTGTGTGAGAGTGTGTGAGAGACTGAGTGTGTGTGTGAGAGTGTGTGAGAGTGTGTGAGAGACTGAGTGTGTGTGTGAGAGTGTGTGAGAGTGTGTGAGAGACTGAGTGTGTGTGTGAGAGTGTGTGAGAGTGTGTGAGAGACTGTGTGTGAGAGACTGTGTGTGAGAGACTGAGTGTGTGAGAGACTGAGTGTGTGAGAGACTGAGTGTGTGAGAGACTGTGAGACTGCGAGTGTGAGACTGCGAGTGTGAGACTGCGAGTGTGAGACTGCGAGTGTGAGACTGCGAGAGAGACTGCGAGAGAGACTGTGAGTGAGACTGTGAGTGAGACTGTGAGTGAGACTGTGAGTGAGACTGTGTGTGAGAGAGAGTGAGAGGGAGAGAGTGTGAGACTGTGTGTGTGAGACTGTGTGTGAGACTGTGTGTGAGACTGTGTGTGAGACTGTGTGTGAGACTGTGTGAGACTGTGTGTGAGACTGTGTGAGACTGTGTGTGAGACTGTGTGTGACTGTGTGTGACTGTGTGAGACTGTGAGAGAGTCTGTGAGACTGTGTGTGAGAGTGTGAGACTGTGTGAGAGAGTGGGAGACTGTGTGAGAGAGTGAGAGAGCGTGAGACTGTGTGAGAGCGTGAGACTGTGTGAGTGTGAGAGAGTCTGTGTGAGAGTGAGACTGTGAGTGCGAGACTGTGAGTGCGAGACTGTGAGTGCGAGACTGTGAGTGCGAGACTGTGTGTGCCAGTGTGAGAGTGAGAGACTGAGAGTGTGTGAGAGACTGAGAGTGTGTGAGAGACTGAGAGTGTGTGAGAGACTGTGTGAGAGACTGTGTGAGAGACTGTGTGAGAGACTGTGAGACTGAGAGTGAGAGAGTGTGAGACTGAGAGTGAGAGAGTGTGAGACTGTGTGTGAGAGAGTGTGAGACTGTGTGTGAGAGAGTGTGAGACTGAGTGTGTGAGACTGTGAGAGTGTGAGACTGTGAAACTGAGACTGTGACACTGTGAGAGTGTGAGACTGTGTGAGACTGAGAGTGTGAGAGAGACTGTGAGAGTGTGAGACTGAGAGTGTGAGAGAGACTGTGAGAGTGTGAGACTGTGTGAGACTGAGAGTGTGAGACTGAGAGTGTGAGAGAGACTGTGCGTGAGAGTGAGAGAGAGAGAGTGTGACACTGTGTGAGACTGTGTGTGAGTGTGAGACTGAGAGACTGTGTGTGAGTGTGAGACTGTGAGAGACTGTGTGTGAGAGTGAGAGAGTGTGAGACTGTGCGAGACTGTGAGTGCGAGACTGTGAGTGCGAGACTGTGAGTGCGAGACTGTGAGTGCGAGACTGTGTGTGCCAGTGTGAGAGTGAGAGACTGAGAGTGTGTGAGAGACTGAGAGAGTGTGTGAGAGACTGAGAGTGTGTGAGAGACTGTGAGTGAGAGACTGTGAGTGAGAGACTGTGAGTGAGAGACTGTGAGTGAGAGACTGAGAGTGAGAGAGTGTGAGACTGTGTGTGAGACTGTGTGTGAGAGAGTGTGAGACTGTGTGTGAGAGTGTGAGACTGTGTGTGAGAGAGTGTGAGACTGTGTGTGAGAGAGTGTGAGACTGTGTGTGAGAGAGTGTGAGACTGAGTGTGTGAGATTGTGAGAGTGTGAGACTGTGAAACTGAGACTGTGAGAGTGTGAGACTGTGAAACTGAGACTGTGACACTGTGAGAGTGTGAGACTGTGTGAGACTGAGAGTGTGAGAGAGACTGTGAGAGTGTGAGACTGAGAGTGTGAGAGAGACTGTGAGAGTGTGAGACTGAGAGTGTGAGAGAGACTGTGAGAGTGTGAGACTGTGTGAGACTGAGAGTGTGAGACTGAGAGTGTGAGACTGAGAGTGTGAGACTGAGAGTGTGAGAGAGACTGTGCGTGAGAGTGAGAGAGAGAGAGTGTGACACTGTGTGAGACTGTGTGTGAGTGTGAGACTGTGAGAGACTGTGTGTGAGTGTGAGACTGTGAGAGACTGTGTGTGAGTGTGAGACTGTGAGAGACTGTGTGTGAGAGTGAGAGAGTGTGAGTGTGCGAGACTGTGTGTGCGAGACTGAGTGAGAGTGTGAGAGAGAGAGACTGTGAGAGTGTGAGAGACTGAGAGTGTGAGAGACTGAGAGTGTGAGAGACTGAGAGTGTGAGAGAGACTGAGAGTGTGAGAGAGACTGAGAGTGTGAGAGAGACTGAGAGTGTGTGAGAGACTGAGAGTGTGTGAGAGTATGTGAGTGTGTGACTGAGAGTGTAAGAGAGTGCGTGAGACTGAGAGTGTGAGACTGAGAGTGTAAGAGAGTGCGTGAGAGAGTGCGTGAGAGACTGTGTGTGTGAGAGAGTGTGAGACTGAGAGTGTGAGAGAGACTGTGTGTGAGAGTGAGAGAGAGAGAGACTGTGAGTGAGACTGTGTGTGAGAGTGAGAGAGAGAGACTGTGTGAGAGAGTGTGAGACTGTGTGTGAGTGTGAGACTGAGAGCGTGTGTGAGAGTGTGAGACTGTGTGAGAGTGTGAGACTGTGTGTGAGTGTGAGACTGTGAGAGACTGTGTGTGAGAGTGAGAGAGTGTGAGACTGTGTGAGAGTGAGACTGTGTGAGACTGTGCGAGACTGTGTGTGCGAGACTGTGTGCGAGACTGTGTGAGAGACTGTGTGAGAGACTGTGTGAGAGACTGTGAGTGAGAGACTGAGAGTGAGAGAGTGTGAGACTGTGTGTGAGAGAGTGTGAGACTGTGTGTGAGAGAGTGTGAGACTGTGTGTGAGAGAGTGTGAGACTGAGTGTGTGAGACTGTGAGAGTGTGAGACTGTGAAACTGAGACTGTGAGAGTGTGAGACTGTGAAACTGAGACTGTGACACTGTGAGAGTGTGAGACTGTGTGAGACTGTGTGAGACTGAGAGTGTGAGAGAGACTGTGAGAGTGTGAGACTGAGAGTGTGAGAGAGACTGTGAGAGTGTGAGACTGTGTGAGACTGAGAGTGTGAGACTGAGAGTGTGAGACTGAGAGTGTGAGAGAGACTGTGCGTGAGAGTGAGAGAGAGAGAGTGTGACACTGTGTGAGACTGTGTGTGAGTGTGAGACTGTGAGAGACTGTGTGTGAGTGTGAGACTGTGAGAGACTGTGTGTGAGAGTGAGAGAGTGTGAGACTGTGCGAGACTGTGAGTGCGAGACTGTGAGTGCGAGACTGTGAGTGCGAGACTGTGAGTGCGAGACTGTGTGTGCCAGTGTGAGAGTGAGAGACTGAGAGTGTGTGAGAGACTGAGAGAGTGTGTGAGAGACTGAGAGAGTGTGTGAGAGACTGAGAGTGTGTGAGAGACTGTGTGAGAGACTGTGAGTGAGAGACTGTGAGTGAGAGACTGTGAGTGAGAGACTGTGAGTGAGAGACTGAGAGTGAGAGAGTGTGAGACTGTGTGTGAGACTGTGTGTGAGAGAGTGTGAGACTGTGTGTGAGAGAGTGTGAGACTGTGTGTGAGAGAGTGTGAGACTGAGTGTGTGAGACTGTGAGAGTGTGAGACTGTGAAACTGAGACTGTGAGAGTGTGAGACTGTGAAACTGAGACTGTGAGAGTGTGAGACTGTGAAACTGAGACTGTGACACTGTGAGAGTGTGAGACTGTGTGAGACTGAGAGTGTGAGAGAGACTGTGAGAGTGTGAGACTGAGAGTGTGAGAGAGACTGTGAGAGTGTGAGACTGAGAGTGTGAGAGAGACTGTGAGAGTGTGAGACTGTGTGAGACTGAGAGTGTGAGACTGAGAGTGTGAGACTGAGAGTGTGAGAGAGACTGTGCGTGAGAGTGAGAGAGAGAGAGTGTGACACTGTGTGAGACTGTGTGTGAGTGTGAGACTGTGAGAGACTGTGTGTGAGTGTGAGACTGTGAGAGACTGTGTGTGAGAGTGAGAGAGTGTGAGACTGTGCGAGACTGTGTGTGCGAGACTGAGTGAGACTGTGAGAGTGAGAGACTGTGAGAGTGTGAGAGACTGTGAGAGTGTGAGAGACTGAGAGTGTGTGAGAGACTGAGAGTGTGTGAGAGTATGTGAGTGTGTGAGACTGAGAGTGTAAGAGAGTGCGTGAGACTGAGAGTGTGAGACTGAGAGTGTAAGAGAGTGCGTGAGAGAGTGCGTGAGAGACTGTGTGTGTGAGAGAGTGTGAGACTGAGAGTGTGAGAGAGACTGTGTGTGAGAGTGAGAGAGAGAGAGACTGTGAGTGAGACTGTGTGTGAGAGTGAGAGAGAGAGACTGTGTGAGAGAGTGTGAGACTGTGTGTGAGTGTGAGACTGAGAGCGTGTGTGAGAGTGTGAGACTGTGTGAGAGTGTGAGACTGTGTGTGAGTGTGAGACTGTGAGAGACTGTGTGTGAGAGTGAGAGAGTGTGAGACTGTGTGAGAGTGAGACTGTGTGAGACTGTGCGAGACTGTGTATGCGAGACTGTGTGTGCGAGACTGAGTGAGACAGTGTGAGAGTGAGAGAGAGACTGCGACAGTGTGAGAGACAGAGTGTGTGAGAGACAGAGTGTGTGAGAGACAGAGTGTGTGAGAGACAGAGTGTGTGACTGTGAGTGAGAGACTGTGAGAGAGTGTGAGACTGAGAGTGTGAGACTGAGAGTGTGAGAGAGACTGTGAGAGAGTGTGAGACAGAGTGTGAGAGAGTGTGAGACTGAGAGTGTGAGAGAGACTGTGAGTGAGACTGTGTGTGAGAGTGAGAGAGACTGTGTGTGAGAGTGAGAGAGACTGTGTGAGAGAGTGTGAGACTGTGAGAGTGAGAGAGTGTGAGACTGAGAGAGTGTGAGACTGTGTGTGAGACTGTGTGATCAAATAGAAAGTGGTGTTTGAGGCTTGCCCTCTGTAACATACAGCAAAGCATCTCTCTCCCTTTAAGGAGAAAGGGTGGGAAGCAGGAAGCAGGAAGTGGAGGAGTGACAGTTGAGACAGTGAGGTGACTGAAGAGATGATGAGTTAAATAAGAGTTGCTATTAAGTTTATCCCTGAGTTTGTATTTTATGGGAACATTACACCCTCATACTGAAACAGAGTGTATGGAGGGTTACAGTTATCTGTGGGAGGTGAAACAGTGTGTTTGTGGGGTCATGATCCTGAGTGAGAGTGTGAGTGGACTGGGAGAAGTTACTGATATCCTTACCTCAGGAGCGAGTGGCAGTTATATATTTTTTTTTTTGTCAGTTGGATACTGGTGAGCAGGCTGGAGGGGGCGGGCCAACTCCCTGTATGATAAACATGCCCCCATTGAATCACCCAATGAGAGCAGTAAAGTCCCCATTCAGTCACCCAATAGGAGTTGTGTCTCCTAATGAGACATAAATTATGTAATTAGACATTCTGTTCAATGCGAGTTTCTTTTCTGAGGAGACATAAATTATGTTCTGTGTGTGGGGTACCATAAATTATGCAATGAGGCTTATTCTTTTATATATATAGATATATATATATTATACTTTGAAGTTGTAGTCTGTTACTGGATAAAAGTTATAACTCTATATCTCTCTCCCTCTCTCTCTCTCTCTCTCTCTCTCTCTCTCTCTCTATATATATATATATATATATATATATATATATATATATATATAAGAAGATAAAGAAAGCACTCACAGTACTTTTAACGGGGATGAACAAATCTGAAGTTTATTCCATCTACGTTTCGGTCCTGCTGTGGGCCTTTTTCAAGATGCTTGAAAAAGGCCCACAGCAGGGCCGAAACGTCGATGGAATAAACTTCAGATTTGTTCATCCCCGTTAAAAGTCCTGTGAGTGCTTTCTTTATCTTCTTATATTTGGATACAAACGTCTTACAAGATTGGCACCCAGGCAATACATCATCTAAAGGAGAGTGCACATCTAGGGTTTATATATATATATATACTTTTTTCTGTTTTAAAGCTTCAGTAGATGTATGTGTACTGGCTAAAATAATGAGGAAAACATAAAGGGTTTTATTGAGGGAACAATATTGCACGCATTCTATACATCTCCCTATTTAGGGATTCAACTTTCCTTTCTATTGCCAGGAAGGCCCACTGTATTTCCCTCAGGGAAGGACAGTGGGGAGGTTGAGCTTGGGAGGTGGATGGTTGAGGTTGGGGGGTGGAGGGTTCTGCGGACAAATCTACAATGCAAAAATGGAAATAGCAGAATATTACTGTATGGTAACATGTCAATGTGCAGTGCCACATCTGATAAGGATAGCTAATTATATATATATATATATTTTTTTTTTTTTAATTTATTTATTTTTTTTTCTAATGTTTATAACTATTTTGCGCAAAATGAAGGTGTGATTAGAAAGAAAGAAAATGTGCATGCTAATTAGAGGCTGGGTGTGTTCACTACTTGCAGTTTTTACAGGTGTTAAATATATGCTAGACTGCAAAATATGCAAAGCAATCACATTTAGTAATGAAAGTTGATTGAGGTATTCCTTTTGAAGATGGGAACATTGGAAAACAATTAGTAATGGAATTTGATTGATATTCAGGAGCGTCCGTGAGGGCGGCGGCGGAGACAGAAATGTCCCACGACGATCCTCATTAGCTGTGTAGGGGCCGATGCCCGTAACACACTGAGGGCATTTGAAGTGAGCCTGCCTTTATATATGGGCAGGCTCACTTCTATTGCCCTCACTGCCATTGGCTGGGATGTTCTTCACATCCCAGCCAACCAGATTCGAGCAGCTGTTCTTGAATCTGGTTGGCTGGGATGTGAAGAACATCCCAGCCAATGGCAGTGATGGCAATAGAAGTGAGCCTGCCCATATATAAAGGCAGGCTCACTTCAAATGCCCTCAGTGTGTTACGGGCATCGGCCCGTACACAGCTAATGAGGATCGTCATGGGACATTTCTGTCTCCGCCGCCGCCGCCCTCATGGCCGATCCAAGCAGCGGAGACAACAACTATAAGCTAAGTGACATTGGGCATGTGTGAATTACATTGATACCTGTATCTATGGACCTTTTTATTCATGGGCATGTATTTTATGGGGCATTACATGGAGGCATATGTGGCTATATCTATGGGACACTAAAATTACACCCTTTGAGTGACAGTGAGGTACGCAACGCATTGCTTTGCAATGCGTTGAGTACCCCGCTGCTACTCAAAGGTTTCTGGAATGTATTTGTTCATGCTTAATGTTAACATATTTCTTTTATTCCACAGGGAGAAGGAGGAAGACTGAAGAAAGAAAACAGAAAAGAAGGACCAGCAAACCAAGGACTCCGCTGGACATTAGGATTAATGGTAAGTGTAACTTGTAATGTGATGTTGTTTTTCACTTAGTCGGATTAACCCTATGAATGCCGGCAGGGTAATTATACCCTGCTGGCACTCAAAGGGTTCATTCTACTAACTTTTGACACAATTTGGGCACTTTGGATGTATTGATGTGGGACTTGGGGCCCCATATCATTACATCCACTGAGGAATTTGTTTTTTTTTTGCCAGTTAACAGCTGTGTTAGCTGGCAAAAGATCCGATGAGGGACTCTACGGCCAAACAAACTGGGTCTTAAATTTTAGGCGGTAACGAGTCCCTCATCGGATCTTTTTCAGCTAACGCAGTCTATCGAATGGCAAAGTGGAGCATTTTATTTTTTTTCTGTGGGCCAAAACACACGTTAGTGTTGCTGCCGGTACACTGAATGAACTGCCGTTAGCAGTTCATTACATGGCCCTTTGAATGGCCTACTGCATGTAAAGACACCCGTTAGTCTTTATTTTGGCTAACGGCTGCCTTTAAATCTAGCCCTAAGTCAGTTACTCTTATTTTCCAGGAGTACACATTTTTTCTAGTCATTTGCACTAATACACACATCACAAGTTATTTGTTTGCTTATGGTGTATTGGGTATTTACATGTAGTTTGTGTACAATTGACACCTTCTTCTTCAAAAGGATTACTTAAGCTTATGATACATTTAACACATGTACAAAATGCAAGTAGTCAACACACTCAGCCTTTGATTAGCATGCACAGTTTGTTTTGTAGTCACACCTTCATATTGAACAAAATACACACTGTCACATTGGGGGACCTGTTAAAATGTTATCTGAGTATCTATGTAACAAAGGATACTTAAGACAACTGGAAGAAATGTTTGAAATATAGTATTGCAAAAATAAAAAAAAATTGTGTTAGAGCTACAAATACATTGATAAAAAAAATCTATGCATATCTAGTACATAGTAGTTATTTATATGTTAGTGCTGTATGTGTATATTGTGTGTCTGTGGTAAGCAAGCAATTAAATATGTCATAGTGGTAGTACGCACAATCTTTATTGGTTACTGACCAGGTGGTGAGGGCAACTCCACAACAGTGGGCCTTTTGTGGAGTGTTCTTCGTGCTACAAATAAATAGATAGAAAAATATATGAATACCTAGTAAATAGTAGTTATGTATTTGTTAGTGCTGTGTGTGTATAGTGTGTGTCTGTGGTAAGCAAGTAGTTAAATATGTGTTAGTGGTAGTACCCACAGTACTCATTGCATACTTACGAAGAGGTGAGGGTGAAGGGTCATGCCTTGTGTGGCTCCTGTGCCTCCTGTGGGGCATTTGGCGAGCTACAAATAAATTGAAAGAAAACATCTATGAATACCTAGTACAAAGCAATTATTTATTTGTGAGCTATAATGTGACTTACAATGGTACTTACAAGGAGGAGGAGCCAGAGGAGCAGACCTAGAGGGCCTTCGAGATGCTGAGCGACCTATAAAAACATTAATAATAATATGTCAGTTTATGTAGCATAATTGAACATTGTTGCGTATTGTGTAAATGGCACAAAAAATTACTTACTGGTAGGCTGCAGGGACCACTCATGGGTGGGCAGCTGAGGACCAGGAGAGGCTCTTTGTGGTGGTTCTGGATGTAGGAGGATATGTAAAAAAACAACATTTTTAGAAAAGTGTAAAACATATGAATTACAGTTATGTTACAAGCAACACATTCCTCCCAGCAATAAAAAAAAAAGTGTGAGATTACAAAATGGAATAATCTTACCTGCACGAAGAGTCTGCAACAATCCCAACTCGCATCTCTTGAGGTCGGACCACCGATTAAGAATCTGCCTCCTGGTCCTCGCTATGCCACTGGACCTCTGCATTTTGCAGGCCATTTTGTTTAAAACTCGCCTGCGAAATGCAGAGTCCAGTCGGTCCCGCAGCCTATCTGGAAAATACTTGTCCATATAGTGGACAAGTATCCCCAGCTCAGCATTGGTAAGAGAAGGCTCTCTAGGCATTTTGGTGCTTTCTCTGAGTGTGATCATAAGCTTTCTTTATGAGTGTGCTCATATGCTTTAGCGTCTGCTGTAATGTTGCAGTGGCAGTGGTATTTCCTGTTTCGTTTTTGTACTTCCTGCATACTTGACGCTGAATTTTGACGCACTGCGTCATTATGAAGTAATGACTGTGTCATTTTTGCCCCCTTATAACATAGCGCCATAGTTGCACCATTGTTGCCCCCTTATTGCTCCATGTGACCCTTGAACCCATGTGGCGCCATATAGCGCCATTTGCACCCATATAGCACCATGATAGCACCCATATAGCAGGATTTACAGTGATAGGATGGAGCATGCTGTTGGTGCGCCATTTACCATTGGAATGCGTCATTTGAATACGCGATATTTGGAATGCGTCATTTGAATACACAATATTTGTGATGCATCATTTGAATACGCGAGACCAAAGGGATGCGCCATTTAATGACACGAGACATAAGAAATGCGACATAAGAAGTGGCACTGTACGCGAATTGACATATGAAAAGGATACCACTGAAAAGTGGGTCTCCTGGAATAAGAGGATGTTGGCTTGCAGTTGGGCATATCAAGAAAAGGCAATGCGTCTTTTAATGGGGGAGTTCAGACCGTTGCAGTTGTATGAAATGCATGTGAGAGACTTATATTCATATGTGCAGTCGACACACATCCATCCAACATGGCAGCCAAGACACCCCCCACCAGGAATTTTTTTTTCCTCAAATTTTATTTTTATTCAAATTCATTTTCATACAGACAGTTGGTACAACACAAAATAAAACAGAAGTGTTTCAGGGTTGTTACAGTACAATATCAATGGCATCAGAAATAAGACATGGCTGTCACCAGCAAGACCAGCAGTCTGCTTTTATGGGGGAACAGGCCAGTCAAATAACGGGCACAAGTACAAGAGGGAAGGGGATGAATGGGGTAGGATGGGGAAAGAGAAAAAAACAAAACAACAACATATATAGTAAGGGGTAGGGGGAAGAGGGTACAGAAGAGGAAAGCGAGGAAAGCTAAGAAGAGAAGACGAAAGTTGAGAACGGATAGGGAAGAGTAAGGCAGGTAAATATGCCTGGCTCCAAGGGACAGGATCCCAGTTTGAGGGAGGGCACCAGGAAGCAAGCCCCAAAATGCACGGAAGTCGAGCACAAGGATAGGAGAGTATAGCACTATAGTCCCTCAACCTCCACCTCCTCCAGAGATCTGAGTGACGAGGAAGAGAACCAGATAGGATCAAGGTCAGGCTTTCCATCAGCTCAGTGTGTGTTATTTTAGTCAAAATCTGCTCAGGAATTATTTTAAATTTCTCATGTGCTTCATCCCCATTATCTATGTCTTGTACCCCTTATCAGCAAATTTCTCTTTCATAATCAATACTTTTTCCTCAAAATCTTTTTCTTTGGTACAATTTCTCCTTATTCTTTGCATTTTCCCACATGGAATGTTATTTTTCCACCTGGGTAAATGTCCACTTTGAGCGAGGATACAATCATTCCTATCAACACTCTTTCTGAAATGTTTTAAATAACTTTGTCTTCCTCAGTATACAATAATATATCCAAAAAAATCAATCTTTTCTTTGCTAAACGAGTTTGTAAACAGCAGACCTAGGGATCGATCCAATAAAGCACAGTAAAACTGCTATTAAGGCAAAACATTTTACAGACCGTTGGCCATGTCTGAATAGAGTAGCTATTCAATAATCTAACAGAATGGTTAACGTAGGCCCAAAAAATACATGTAGCTTTAAAATGTGTGTGTCACCTTTGTTAACCTCAATGTGAGTTCATTTCAGTCGCTAAACAACTGCATATATGTCAAAAGAACAAGATAACAGTCTACGTTATCTAGTGATGCTAAACGTGTCAACACCAGTTCAATCTCATAGCCAATCACAACATCCCAAAATAACAAGTACATTCAAATAAACATATATACACCCCAAAATAACTTACACACCGTACTACTGGCGTACTACAGCACAGGGCCAAGGAGTAGAGAGGAGAGAGAGAAAGAGAGGAGCAGACACTAGAGAGCGGTAGATGGAGTTCGGAGCAGAGAGCATTGCACTAAAATTAACACATTATACACACATTGAATACACACACCTTTTATTTTTGGCACACATAATACATCTTTATCTTTTATATTGACAGCGTGATTCAGTGAGTGCACAGGAGTGACAGAGAGTGAGTGGTCTGTGTGACTGCCTGATGTGAGTGGGTGTGAGATGTCAGGGAGAGGAGGCTAGAGGGATGGGGAGAGGTGCAGGAGTGGAGAAAGCAGCAGGAGAGGGAGAGCAGCTGGGAGTGACTATATCTAGGTACACTGCAGAGAGGGAGAGAACGTTCAGTGGGATAAAGGGAGGTTGGCTGTTAACAACACACAAAGTCAGAGACATCGCAGGCAGGGTCTGAACCACAATCCGCCAGTCAGAGTTCCAACACATCCTAGGGTGGTGCGGAAGAAGAGAGATCGAGGGACCCTGTATACTCCCATGAGAAGAATATGGTCCTTGTCCAGAGTGTGATTGAGAGGGAGCACATTCTGTTCTCCATGGAGAAGATCACTTAGCGTCAGGTCCTCAACAATGTCAAATTGGAGTCTATCAAGAAGAGATACTGCTCCAGAGACTCTCCACAATTGTTGTCCATGGGGTCCGAGGCGGATGTGACACTGGTGATGACCCCACCCTCTGGACTCCTGGTCCAACACTCCATAAATGTCCACCACACAAACCCTCTTAGACAGAATGTCACAACACAGTGCCAGCTGAACACATGGTCAGCATTGAGTTTCCAAGTTCAGCAACACCACACTGATAGGGTTGAAACCAGGAGAAGATGCTGTGTATACAAAGCACAAATGTGAAGGGTTAAGCAGACCAGATCATGTCCAAGTTCAGGTTTAACCTCCTCGCTGCTGTGTTTAATCAATCAATCCCACTGCACACAAACGATGCTTGCCATCACCTTGTCATACATACATCTGTTATGCTCCTCCACAACGTTACACATGGAGGTCAGCACCTAACCCTTTGAGAGCTAGAGGGATACACAACGCATTGTTGTACAATAAGCTGGGTAACCCGCTGGTACTCAGAGGATTAACAAAGGATGAAAACAATACAACAGGGTTAAATAGCGCAGGTCCATAGGAGTCAGGATACACATGGCATTTCAATTAATACAAACTGATTGCATGTCCAACACATAGGCCCTGTGAGCAATAAAACAAATCACTCAAAACACACAAATGCACAGTTGACGCAACCATGACAACTAAGTAGAAACAATGCCAGAAACACATACAGGAAAGCAAACCCACATTAACGGAGAAACAAAGAAACAGAAGCAGCTGGGGGACACCTGTTTCACACACCAGGGGAACCAGAACAAACACAAGTCCAGCATGTTACAGTTGAACTCTGGTCATCATATGTATCCTGAAGACTGGGAATGATAAGGAGCTATTCCTTGCCACCCCTACTCCTCAGTATACATATGATAACCAAAGCAAAACCACTGTAGGTTGCTTCCATCAATGTACAGGATCCTGTCGATCTGTCCAATCAGAGTGTCATGATGGTGTGCCAGGATAGCATCCCAAGCATTGCAATGCAATTAATGGGATACCATCCTTCCACTCAAGGGCTCACATGTCAATGTCAATCTTGCATCCCTCATGTCCTAGCTCTGGTTCTGAATAACACTATCTCATTTTCCCACAAAGCATCCATGCCTGCAGCACAGAAGGAGGAGAGTGAGGAGGAGACCCATGCCATCCCCCCAGTCACTGAAGAGCCAGGGGTGGACACAATCAGGAAGTCACCACCACATCTACCACCACTGTCAGAACACAACTTGCCATTCACAACTGGCACAGAGTTGATGGAGCATGGAAGGTGGATGCCTCCAACGACCACAGGCCAGTTTTGGATGGCCCCACCACCACCACCACTGGGACACCACTGGATGCCCAGTATCGTGAGCAACCCACTATATGGGGCATATAGGTCCACACCAAAAGCACAGCCATGATCTGGATGCAGCCACACCAGGAGCCCAGCTATGACCCAAGATCCAGGTGGGAAGGAAACAGATACCAGTGGCCACGGTATGACCAGGGTCACTGGACTATGAGCCTCTGGTCCTTATTGGTGAGCCACAGCACCCTGAACCAATCACAGAATTTATACCCCCACTACAGAGTGAACCTGGTGGACAACCATCTGTGCCAAGTGAGGAGCTGTACTGTCAAAAAATACAGGATACCAGAATGAAAGTCAGTATTTGACACTGCAAGCCAAATAGTGTTAATCAAAACAAAAAAGAAAATTGTGTTGCAATAGTATGCATCCGGTTTTCAATTGCTCCAGAAGCTATACACTGCAACAAAGAAGGCCAGTTCGGTGTTATGGAGGATGTCTAACGTAAGTGAAAATCCAAGGTCCTTTATTGGTATAGATTAAAACCTAAATGTAATATATTTAAAGTGGAACTTTCACCTTAATTCAAGTTTGCATATTTGAAAACTGTATTAAAAAGTGCCTAGATGTCATGTTAACCAAAAGTCCAGCAGATGTACAGTTTAGGAGAAATTCACTTTTATTTCTGGGCAAAGTGAAACTAAACACTTCCTGGTACTGCACAGAGCTGCTTTATCATATATATCACATCACTGAAAAGGCTTCATTATTATATGAAACATCAGAGATTGGCTTAATTAGCATATGAAACATTGTTAATGCCACACAGTACCGCGATTAGCATACATTAGCATTTGAGAGAAGTGTATCTCCTGAACTATACATTTGCTTGCCTTTTGGTTAACATGACATATAGGCAGTTTTTAATGTAGTTTTCAAATATGCAAACTTCAATTAAAGTGATGGTTCCACTTTAAAAACATTTCACTAGTACTGGGGTTGCGTGATGCCCATCCACTCATAATTACAAATCTGCTCATAGAATAAGCTGATAGTCACATCAGATCAGAATAAGGTGTGAATACAGCTGACAACGACCCACCAGATAAGTTACTAACAGTTACCTCCCAGGTGAAGCAGAGTCACACCTGATACATTAATGTTGCATTGAATTAACTAGTATGGCTTATTAGTTTGTAATTGGAAATCATTCCTTAAATATATCCTCATTTGACTGAAAGGAAATAATGAACAAAACGCCTAGAGTCTGTAACATAGAAACAGACAATAAAAATACCTCCCTGTTTGGTTTTCACTTAAAGGGATAGTAATACTTCGTTGTTTCTTTATTTTATTTTGTAGGCATTAAAAAAACATTAAGAACGATATAAGTCTTATCTCTCAAACCTTTATGGTTTGAGAGATATTCACAAGCAAAGTTTTCCCCTCCCGCCCCTTTTACCTAGTGTAAGTCATCTCTTCTCAGATGTGGAATCTAGTTGTAAGACCAGACAGATAACAGAAGGGGACAATTTTCTTTCTATTAGAACAATGAAAGCCCTGCCCCCTTGACAAGTTTTTCCCTTATCTTAATTGAAGATTGTCTCTCTCTGCAGTCTACCTGGGCACCTCCCTTCTGCTTTGGCTGAACAGTGTTACATCAGTAAAAGGTGCGGGAGGGGGATACTTTGTCATTGAATTACTCTTTAACTACAACTCTGACAGAATTGAAATAACACTCTCCAAAGTACAAATACTATGATGATTAATTAGAACTGCTTTTATTATGAAACATTACTATCCCTGTAAGGGTACATACCAGCCCTAAGTCACATGAGAAATAAAGTATAGATGAAGCCCAAGATTGGCTCCAAAAAGTAGAAAAAATATATAAGGGCTAGCTAAGGCAGTATCAAAGAGTGCTAGGAGTCCGCATTAACCCCTAAATAACCCTACGTGTTTCGCCGCTTGCTATTGCGGCTTAGTAAGGGGTAAAGTTATGGGAGCCCTGCTTGGCAGTATTATATTATTATATTATATTATATTATACAGTATTATAGCCATACTTCCGGATAATATATGTCCTTTATTATTCATGATTTAGGATTACAGTATAAATCATTAACATTAGTAGCATTGAGGGTGGCCAGCACACACATAGTCCTGTCTTACGAGATACAATGCAAATTTCACAAACTGCAACATTAGTGGAAACTTTTGCATTTGGTACATAACTTGATGATTTCAGATTGTCTTACAATTACAAGCACTGTAAACTCATAGCCTGCAGCATATGGGATAAGCCCTCTTCCATAGACCAAAGGCAATTAACCAAGGGGGAGCTGTCTGAAGTCATTGGGTCGTCCTATACAATAGAGGCTTATAAACAGCATGCCAAGCAGGGTCCCGTAACTTTATCCCTGACGAAGCCGCAATAGCATGTGGCGAAACGTGTAGGGTTATTTAGGGGTTAATGCTGACTCCTACCCACTCTCTGATACTGCCTTAGTTAGCCCTTAGATTTTCTCTACTTTTTGGAACTAATCTTGGGCTTCATCTATACTTTTTTTCAGATGTAACTTAGGGCTGGTATGTACCAGTAAGATGAAAACCAAACCAGGCAGTATTTTTAGTGTCTGTTTCTATCTTATAGGCTCTAGGCACTTTGTTCATTCTTTCCTTTCAAACCAATGAGGATATATTTAAGGAATGATTTCCAGTTACAAACTAACATGCCATACTAGTTAATTCAGTTTGGTATTAATGTACCAGCTGTGACTGTGCTTCACCTGGGAGGTAAGTGTTAGTAACTTATCTGCTGGGCTGTTGTCAGCTGTGTTCACACGTTATACTGATCTGGTGTGAATATCAGCTTATTCTATGAGCAGATTTTTAATTACATAGTAACATAGTAACATAGTAGATAAGGCTGAAAAAAGACATGCGTCCATCAAGTCCAGCCCATGCCAATAACACCCCTGTTGATCCAGAGGAAGGCAACAAAAAAGCCCTCTGGAGCAATTTCCAGTGTAGGTGTGTGTGTGTGAGTGTGTGTGTGTGTCAAATAGTTCCCCGGCTCAATATCCTATTTGCTTTGAAGCCATCTGTCATAACTGTCAATATTGTTCTGTGCTAGATAGGCATCCATTGCTTTTTTGAATGCAGTTACATTATCTGCAAGCACAGCATCCCGAGGCAAAGAATTCCATAGCCTTACCGCCCTTACTGTAAAGAATCCCTGCCTGTGTTTTAGTCGAAAGCGCCTTTTCTCAAGTCTTAATGGATGACCTCTTGTTCTTAGCTCAGCTCTTTGCATAAATAATTAATTGGATAGTTCTTTGTATTGACCTTGAATGTATTTGTAAATGGTAATCATATCACCCCTTAGACGTCTCTTTTCTAATGTAAACAAACCCAGTTTGGCTAGTCTCTCTTTGTAACTCAGATCCTCCAATCCCTTTATCAGTTTTGTTGCACGTCTCTGCACCTTTTCCAGTTCAGTAATGTCTTTTTTTAGAACAGGCGCCCAAAATTTTACTCCATATTCTAGATGAGGCCTAACCAAGGATTTATACAGAGGTAGGATAATATTATCATCCCTTGCTTCTACACCTCTTTTTATGCAGGCTAGTACTCTATTTGCTCTTGCAGCAGCTGAGTGACTCTGCACACTGCTGTGAAGACTATTGTCTATCAGTACACCTAAATCTTTCTCTAATGAGGATTTCCCAAGTTGTTTCCCATTTAGAGTATATGTAGCAAGTTTGTTTCTACAACCCAAATGCATAACCTTACATTTATCTACATTAAATGACATCTGCCACTTTTCTGCCCATTCACTTAGTTTATCTAAATCCTTCTGTAGGGAAAAAACATCGAGCTCTGTATGTATTTCCTTACATAGCTTAGTGTCATCAGCAAAGATTGAGATGCTACTTTCAATTCCCACTTCTAGATCATTAATAAACAAATTAAAAAGCATTGGGCCCAGGACTGAACCCTGCGGCACCCCACTTATAACCCTAGACCAATTTGAAAAAGTTCCATTTACAACAACTCTCTGCTATCTATCATTTAACCAGTTCTCAATCCATGTACAGATACCACCACCCAAACCGAAGCCTTTTAATTTATGCAGTAACCTGTTGTGAGGCACTGTGTCAAAGGCTTTTGCAAAATCCAAGTATACTACATCAACAGCAATTCCCCTGTCCAAATTACTACTCACTCTTTCATAAAATGCAAGTAAATTAGTCTGACATGATCTGTTCTTCATGAAACCATGCTGATTCCTACTAATGATATTGTTTGTCTTCACATAGTTCTGAATATTGTCAGTTAATAACCCTTCTAGTATCTTACCAACTATGGAAGTCAAGCTCACAGGTCTATAATTTCCTGGTTTGGATCTTGCTCCCTTTTTAAACAATGGAACTACATCAGCTTTCCTCCAATCACAGGGCACTATGCCTGATGAAAGCGAATCAATAAATATTAAGTATAATGGTTTTGCTATTACTGAACTAAGTTCCTTAAGTACCCTTGGGTGTATACCGTCTGGTCCAGGCGCTTTATTCACTATAACCCTTTCCAGTCTCTTTTGGACCTTGTCCTCAGTAAGCCAAGTAGATGTTGGAGGAAATTCCATGGTTTTGTCTGTTTGCCCATAGCTTGTCATTTCTGCTTCCTTTGTATATACTGAAGCAAAGAACATATTTAGGGTCTCAGCCATAGCTTTATCCTCACTAATCAATTCACCTGTTTCAGTCCTAAGAGGACCAATATCAACCTTAACTTTTTTGTTGTTAATATACTTGTAGAATTGTTTAGGGTTTTTCTTGCTCTTGTTTGCAATGTTTCGCTCATTTTCTATTTTAGCTAGCTTAATTGCTTGTTTGCAGATTTTATTACATTCTTTATATTTTTTAAATGATGCATCTGACCCATTTGACTTAAACACCTTAAAAGCCTGCTTTTTATTTCTCATTTCCCTGCTAACCACATTATTAATCCACATTGGTTTTGCTTTACTTCTCTTGTGCTTATTCCCCAATGGTATATATTGACGTGTATATTTGCCGTGTATATTTGTGCATTTTTATCTTTGAAAATTACATCCCACTGGATATCCTTTAAAGCTTCTTTTAACTTTGTAAAATTAGCCTTTTTGAAATTGAATGTTTTGGTTAAACTCTTGCTATTGGGTTTCTCATAACAAACTTCAAAGGATACAATATTGTGGTCACTGCTGCCCAAATGTTCCCTTACCTGCACACTGTTTACAATGTCAGAATCGTTTGAGAGCACTAGGTCAAGCAAGGCCTCTTTTCTAGTTGGCTCCTCTACTAGTTGGGACATAAAATTATCATTTATCATACTTAGAAAAATATTTCTCTTTGTTGTGCCTAAAGTCATATTGCTCCAGTCAATTTCAGGGTAGTTGAAATCTCCCATTATAATTACCTTTGCTGACCTAGCAGCCTTTTCCATTTGCAGTAAAAGTTGGGCTTCCTCCAACTCCCCAACATTAGGTGGCTTGTAGCAAACCCCCACCAATATCTTTTTATTATGTGTGCCCCCAGTGTGTATTTCAACCCACAAGGCCTCTACCTTTTCATTGGACCCTTCATTTATATCTTCCCTTAAACTAGGTTTTAAGGCCTGCTTTACATATAGGCATACCCCTCCTCCCCTTTTATTAACCCTGTCCCTCCTAAAAAGTGAATAACCCTCTAGATTGACTGCCAAGTCATACGTATCATCTAACCAGGTTTCAGACACTCCAATCAGATCATACTGCTCATGTACTGCAATCATTTCTAGTTCCCCCATCTTACCAGCCAGACTGCGAGCATTTGCATGCATACATTTTATCTTTTTGCCATTCTTTAAGATTTCTTTTATCAGGCTGTAACAATGGCAACTCCCTATTAGATGAACTAGCACATTCCCCCTCTCCACCCCCATGACCCTTCTCTAATCCCATTCCCTCAATTATACTATCTTCCCCAGCCTGTGTTGCAGCTCCCTGCCCCCCCCTTTCTAGTTTAAAGTCTCCTCCAGCCTTCTAACCATCCTATCACCCAGCACCGTGGCCCCCCTTCCACTAAGGTGCAATCCATCACTACTATAAAGATTGCTCCCAAGGGAAAAGACTGACCAGTGCTCTAGGAACCCAAACCCCTCCTGCTTACACCAAGTCTTTATCCACGCATTTAACTCCCTAATCTCCCGTTGCCTTTCTAATGTAGCGCGTGGCACAGGTAGAATTTCAGAAAATACTACCTTAGAGGTCCTCTGTTTAAGCTTATATCCTAGGTCCCTGAAATCATTCTTAACGGACCTCCATTTTCCACTGACTTTGTCATTAGTACCAACATGTACCATGACAGCCGGGTCATGCCCAGCCCCTCCCAACAATCTATCAACCCGATCAGCCACATGTCGAACCCGAGCTCCCGGGAGACAGCAAACTGTACGATTGTGGCGATCTTGGCGACAGATTACCCTGTCTGTCTTCCTAATAATAGAATCCCCTACCACCACCATCTGTCTAGGTCTGCCTGAGTCCTGGATCCCATCCGTGCTAGAGGGGCTGTTCACTCGGCTGTTAGAGAGAACAGTCCTCTCCAGCAAAGACATTCCTGTGTCAGCATCCCCAACATCATTACTTAATGTAGCAAATCTGTTAGGATTAGTAAACACAGGAGTGTCCTCCCTATTTCTCTGTCCACCCCCCTTGCTATGTCTAACTGTAACCCATCTGGCTACCTGCTCTTTCTTTGTGCAGTCTCCACCCCCAGAACAACCTACCACCACTTCCTGCTGCTCAGTCAGCAGAACCCTCTCAAGATTGTCCGTCTTTCTCAATGTTGCAACCTGCCCCTCCAGTTCTCTAATACAAGCTTCCAGAGAGACCACTTGCTCACATCCGCCACAGAGGTATGCACCCTGGAACGGTTGTTCCAGGTGTGCAAACATATGGCAGTTTGAGAGAGGATGGTCATCACGCAACCCCAGTACTAATGAAATGTTTTTAAATATATTACATTTAGTTTTTAATCTATACCAATAAAGGTTAGATTTTAGACCCTGGATTTTGACATATATTAGACATCCTCCATTATACCGAACTGGCCTTCTTTGTTTGTAGCATCTGGAGCAATTGAAACCTGAGGCGTACTATTGCAACACAATTTTCTTTTTTTGTTTCCAAGTGAGGAGTTGATAGATGTGGTGGGAGCACAAGCATCAACGTTACAGTCCTCACATTCTGATCCCCTAACACCTGCCCCTCAACACACCTCACCACCTGCTGCAGCATCTGAAACACCTCCAGACCATGAGGTAACCAAGGGGCAACAGGCAGGACAAGAGCAAGGAGGTGAAGCATCCCCACTACCCCATCCATGTCCACCATCCACAGCCTCATCTTCTACCATAGGGATACCAACTGTAAGGATGGATGACTAGTTCCTCAGCATCCAGAGCAGGCTACTGAGGGAGGCCAAGAGATACTGCAGGAGGTATCTGCATCACATGGAGCGAAACACAGGCACCTTCAGCATGACTGAAGCCCAACAAGTGGTCATAACCAGAGTTTCTCCACGTTGGGACAGGACTCATGGATATCTGGCCAGATGCCCATTGAAATGTAGGATCAGAGGCTTCTGATGAAGATAAGCCAAGAATCGATAGAGGGGTCCAACTTCAACCACCTCCCCCTCCAGTGTGCCCCACACACCAATACCAAGATAGCCCAGAGTCACTAGGTAGTTGGTGAGGGCATCCACCTCTGCACCCCCTTCCAAAGTCCCTCATAAAAAATAAGCCCAATTTGTCATATTTCCCCTTAATAAACATGCATTGATTGATCCCAATTATGTCTGTGATTCTTTCATGTATATAACAAGGTCAGTGGCAGAGATGTCTCCAATGCATTGCAAAGCAATGCAGTGAACACAACTCCTGCACATATGACTTGGTGGTAAGGTTTTAGAGCATTGGTAACCACACACAACACGTCTACTGTCGCTCAATTCCAAGTCACAATAAACTTAGAAAAGATATATAACATGTTTGGCCAGTTAAACAACTGACACCTACTACTTAGTACACTATGGAGTTCATGCACTAAGGTGTGAAAAAGAGGTGATAAAGCAGAGGAGACATCTTCAGTGATATCACTTCTCCAGATCCTATGTTTTTCTATGGAGCCTATACACTAAGATCTATCCCACATGATAATTCATAGTGCATTGGCTCCTTAGAATAACATAGGAATTGGAGAAGTGAGATCACTGGGGAAGACTTCTCCAGTTCATCACCTCTTTATCACACCTTAGTGCATCTCCAAAATTATCAGACACTTCTTGAAAAGTGTCCAACAATCGCTTACAAATTAAAGAATCCCTGGGGCCCACAAAAAGAAAATCATCTATATAATGCATCATGCTCTTAATCCCACTTTTACCTTTCCCCACCCACTCTATGAAACCAGCAAATTTCTCAAATTACGCACAAGACAATGAACACCCCATTAAAAAACATTTATCAAAATAAAGATATCCCTGAAATTGAAAACCTACCGAGCAAAAACTATCTGGATTGATAGGTAACAACCTAAAAGCAGACTTAATATCTGCTTTCGCCATCAAGGTGTCAGGGCCTCATCTTTTAACCAGCTTTAGGGCCTCCTCAAATGATGTGTACGGAAAAGAACTAATTTCTTCACTTATCTGATCAGTTAATGAGGTTCCAGGCAGAAAAGATAAATTAATTAGCCTGAAATAACCTTCTTCCTTCTTAGGGACTAATACCAGAGGTGACAATCTAAACTCATTAAAAGGTGTTTGCTCAAATGGCCTTTCCCTGCCTAGCTCAATTTCTTTCCTAATCTTTTCACTCACAATTTCCAGATAATCCTCATCTGATTTAAGGTTTTCAACCCATTGAAATTTAACTGCACAATGTTTTGGTAAACTAAAACCCTGTTCAAAACTCTGTGTGAGCAACGCTGCTCTCTCCTTGTCTGGATAAACTCCTAGCCATGGCAGCATTCTCAATCTCAGTGGAGTGACCACTTTTTGGAAAGACCCCTTTCTGTACTGAGGGTGTTGGCATATTTTGGGGTAGATTTAAAGGCAGGCGTTAGAAAAAAAAATGACCTACGTGTGTTTTAACGTGTAATAAGCCATTTAAAGGTCCGGGCAGTTTGATAATCTTTATGGCCGATAGACTTACGTGCATTGAGACTCATGGAACAAGATTCCCCAGAGCCATTTAAAGGAGTATGGTACTGCTAATGGCTGAAAAAAAGAAACAGTTAACGGGAAAAAAGTTAAGACCAGTTTTCCTAGCCGTTAGACACTTAGTGGTCAGAAAAAAACCCTGTTTCATAGGAAAACAGACAAACTGCTTACCACACAAGCATGTAAATGGCAAAATTAACCCGTGCAATTCCAAAATAACACAAAAACATGTCCATGCAACACAAATCACTCTCACACACAACACAACAACCAAGCAACACCACAGGGACAAGGCCTTCCAAAAAAACCACCAACACAACATGGCACGGAACAATGGGGGTTAGCACACAACACGGACACCTGGCAATACAAAACAAGCTCACCTGTGCAACATCACCAGACAATCCAGACACAACCTGCACCCCACAACTTCACACCCGCAACTGACAGAGACACAGCAATCAGAACACACCACATTTTAAAACACAAACACACTGGCAAACACTTACCTGGTTCCAGGGATGGACTGCCAGTTGAATTTGTACAACGGTGTGTATGTGAACCCATGTTGAAACATCCTACAAACATGTTACCTAGGCAGAAGTTGTATTCACTACATTTCTTTTTTTTTGTGAGGGACCTTCAACTGGGTGCCAGAGGTGGATTCCGTGTTTTCACCCTAGGTGTGGCTTCAGGGGTCAAACTGGAGGGAGTGGTGGGTCTCTCAACCCCACCAGCACTTGCCCAATCATGTCCATCATCCCTGTGTGGTACTGATGGAGTTGTGTGTGAATCCTGGTCAGCTCCAACTCCAGGGCAAGTATCCGATCCTCTATCCTTGAGGTGTTCCTCTGGGATTCCCTTCTGCTCCTTGAAATGTTCTGATCCGTACTGTGGCATGCCCGGAGTAGCCTCCTCTGTAGCACCATGCACTCGTCTCCATCCCCATGATGTGTGCAATGCTGGAGGTGGATGCACATGGTGATTCTGCTGGTGGGGTTGCTGCTGCATCTGAGTCCTCTGCTGCTGAGTCCGCTGATGCTGTGGCTGCTGCTGTTGCTGAGTCCGCTGCTGCTGTGGCTGCTGCTGTTGCTGCTGAGACAGCTGCTGCTGTGGCTGCTGCTGCTGGGTCTGCTGTTGCTGTGTCTGCTGTCACTGCTGCTGCTGTGTTTGCTGAGGCTGTGGATGCTGCTGCTGTGGCTGCTGGTGGAGTGGCTGCTGCAGATGATGGATATATGCCCACCACATCTAGGGACTCTGAGCTGCCCAATGATGTCTGTGCTGGTGGGGTGATGTCTTCCCTCGGTAGAGGGCGCCGGGACTCCCCAATGAGGCCAAGGTGTTGGTAGTCCAATGGCCAAGGGTCATACCTTGACCACTGGTAGGTGCCTGGCCCCCACCTGGGATCATACCTGGGGCCATGCTGGGGAGCCATCCATGAGGGTAAGTCCATCTGGTCTCCATATGTGCCAAAATGATGGCTGGCCACTGTCCCTGGAAGCCATTGCTTCCCTGGTAGTGGTGCTGCTGCTGGAGAGTAGTAGCTCCTGAAGGTGGTGGGATGCATCCACCTCTCCTCCTGTTGCATTCAGGCACTGTAATGGGGTGGAGCAGCCTGTGTTGGTTCAGACAGTGGTGGAGCAGCCTGTGGTGGAGCAGCCTGTGGTGGAGCAGCCAGTGGTGATGCAGCCAGTGGTGGAGCAGCCTGTGTTGGAGGAGGTGTGGATGGTGGGTACGGTGACCACCAGCTGGTCCCCTCCTCTGTATACTCCTCATTGGGTACTGATTCCACCTCCTCCACGGGCTCCTGCTATGCTGAAGGCCCATAAGCTGAGTGGAGAAATGAGATGGTGTGATTAGTAAATGTAGCCATAATAGTATTAAAGGGATAGTAATACTTAAAATGTAAAAAGAAAAATATTTTGTAGGGTTTATGCCCCTGAGTAAAACAAGGGTACTCTATCACGGTGCCCGTGTTCCTGCTCTGACGGCGACATTGTTACTGTGCCTAATTTGCATGCTGCCTTCTTATTGGCCTGTCATCTTTGCTCCACCCAGGGCTTGCCTTTTTATACCCTGTCACATCTATTCTAAGGCGTCCTTTCGTGGTGTATCTGAGCCTGACGTTTTGCTACTGTGTTGCTATTCGTGTATGACCCGGCCTGTCTGACGACGTTCCTGTGTTTCCCATGTATTGCTCTGTTACCGACTGATCCGGCTAAGAACCCGCTCCATTGCTGAACTGATCTGGCTGAGAACCCGCTCAGTTGCTGAACTGATCTGGCTGAGAACCTGCTCCGTTACCGACTGATCTGGCTGAGAACCTGTTCCGTTGCTGGACTGATCTGGCTGAGAACCTGCTCTGTTACCGACTGATCTGGCTGAGAACCCGCTCCGTTGCTGAACTGATCTGGCTGAGAACCCTCGTTGTCATAGTCGGCCTGGCTATTGAGCCTTGCCTGTGCACCTGACCAGTCTGTGCTTCCCGTTGGTTTGTAACTTGTCCACTGTGCCATTGTTCCTTTGCCATCCATGTATGGTTGTACCTCCTCCGTTGTCTAACTGGCCAGCATTACATTCAACGGTTTCCAGTTGCCTAGTTGGGGTGTGCTGTGTGGCGCTAATCTTATTCTGTCGACCATAGGCATAGCATTCGTGCTATCGCCACTTACTCCTACTGCCTGCGGCAGTGTGTACATGCGAAGTACCGGTACAGTGCTAGCAAGTGCTGACTGAGTTACTCTGATCTCTCTGCGTCTCCCTCCACACTAATTGCTGGGCTCACTCCCTGTGGGAGTTTCTATGTATCTCTAGGCGTCTCCTGTTAAATGTTCAGTGCCTAAAACTATCTAAGCTACCCGTGTGCTCTTTCGTGTTGCAGTGCATGGGTGAGGGCCAGCACTTGCATTGGCACGCACTACTTGGTGTGTGGAGACCCTGAGCTCATATTCCTGTCTAGAGGCCTGAGGGCCTAGAGCCAGCATTTGCACTTGTTCCTCTGTCCTATGAGGGGACACCTGTGGCCTTCCAGTGTTCACTTCGATCCACCCCTAGCGCTCTAGGGTTTACCCTTTGTAAGTGGTGGCCTCGGTCACTCTGGGATCCATGTCCCGTGGTCAGTGTTTCCTCTTTGCCTCCTTGGGTTCTGTGCCACCCAGGCGTCTGGGTCTCATGCCTATTACCATCTCCAGGACTTACTGACATCCTCTGTCCTGCTGTCAGCCGGGGTCCAGTAGCCCGATCGCTCCAGGTTCTCTAGTGGAGGGTTGCCTGCCTAAGATACCTCTATTATCTGTGTTCTATCTCAGTCATTCTGTTTACAGTCATTGCTTACTGCCTATCTATCCTCCATATAGTGTGGTTTTGTATTGTGGGCCTGTGGTCTAATTCCTTGTATGCACTTTACTCAATAAAGTCATTTTAACCTTACTGTTCTGTCTGAGTGTTCATCAAAAACCATGACATACTCCCACTGCTGAAAGGTATTTTTTCAAAAGTTATTATAGCTCAAAGTTGAATTTTTTAGGTGCAATATCACAGTGGCCTGAAATTGTAAAGTGGCATTGTTGCTACACCATCCTATGGACATCTCTGGTCCCGGGACCATATATCTCCATAGGATGGTGTAGCAACAGCACCACTGTACAATTTCAGGCCACTGTGATATTGCACCTAAAAAATTCAACTTTGAGCTGTAATAACTTTTGAATAAAACACCTTTCAGCAGTTGGAGTACCCTTGTTTTTTGTAGGGATAAACCCTACACAATATTTTTCTTTTACATTTTAAGTATTACTATCCCTCAAAGCCTCTTGGTTAGACAGATATTACTGTATGTGACAGCTGGAGATTTCAGTCATTTGACCACACGCAGGCTCTTCAGCAGAGCCACAATTGCCCCATTTAGAGATAAATACCTTATTGGAATGGTTTACAAAGTGTGCCTGGTTTGCAAGCACACTCTGTGGACCATCCAATGAAGTATTAATCTGTAAATGGTGCAATTTTAACTCTGCTGAAGAGCCTCCGTGTGGTCAAATGACTGAAATCTTCAGCTGTATATATAGCAATATCTGTCTAACCCTGAGGGTTTGAGGGATAGGACTAACATTGATCCACATATTTTTACAACGCCTACAATAGTACATTAAGGTGAAATTAACCATTGCTATCCCGTCCAAGGTACACAGAAAAAAAAATGGTTTGATATGTATGAGAATACGTACCTTTCAGATGGCTACAAACATATCCTTACAAGATATGAACCCAGAGATCAGTTCAGTACGTGAAATTGCCTTACTGGCAAAATATGTGCACCCATCAAAAACTAACTTTTATTGATATCATAAATAAAAACATACCTCGTATATCCCATCTAAGTAAGGTAGGATATACTAGGTATGTGTATTTTGATGATATCAATAAAAGTTTCTGATGGGTGCACATATATGACCAGTAAGGCAATCACACGTACTGAACTGATCTCTGGGTTCACATCTTGTTGGGATATATTTGTACCCATATGAAAGGTACATATCCACATACATATCACACCGTTTTTCTTTGTGTACATATCTTTTTTTAACAGATCTGCAGTAGGATTAAAGTGTTATTCATCCCTATCTTATTAGCTTATCCCGTACAATGCAAGATTTTGGATTATTTTACAAGTGACTCTGGTTATCATGATGATATCCTATGCATTGCATTGTGATGCATGGGGTACCACCCTGGCAATCAGAGATTGATGAACTTGACAGGATCCTGTCCATGAGGTCTGTTCCAGTTCAGTCCTGAAGGGCAACAATTAGGCCAGTAGTGAAGGATATCTTTGACTGAGGCCTGTTGTTTTTCTGGATGAGCCCATTCATCCGTCTGAGTGAGGCAGCCATACTTAACCAGGGATATCCATCATTCATGGCCTGTTGGTGACCAAACTGCAATGGTTTATATTTGGCTCCCATGTGTATCCTGCAAATAGTGGCTGATGTAACATCCATCCATGGTATCACCACTCCATGTGGGAATCAAATGTGAGATATATGTCATTTCAAGTTACAGTAAATGATTGCATACACAGCACCAAGGCCTACCTTTTTCTCCTTTATTTCCGGGTATTTATTTTAGGCCTGTGTGTTGCACATACACCCAGTTATTCTAAGTGGAACTGTGATGGGTGTCATGCTCCATCCTTTTTGAGATTTAGTAAGCAGTGTTGAAGACCTGATGAAATGAACATGATGCTGACTTCTCCAGTGATCTCATTTCCTCATTTGCAATGCTTTCTATGGAGTTTATACAATGGGACCTTATCAACTTGATTCATGTTATTGAATATTCTCTATAGACATTGGGATTGGTGAAGTGAGGGTATGTAAAGGTTAATTTCTCTCCATCATCTCTTTTTCATCACTTAGTGAATGTCCCCTGTGTAGCATGTAATTGTTAGCCTATTGACTTGTGTTTGTTGTCCCGTTAACCCTTTGAGTACCGGACGGGTTGCCAAAGCATTGTTGAGTGATGTATTGATAATCCCTCTAGCACTCAAGGGGTTATGTGCTGGTTTCCCTGTGGGTACGTGGGTGACATTGTGTTGAAGCAGTTATGATGTTTAACATACAACACTTTTATGAGCATGGTTTGTGTGGATTGTGTGTGATCAGCACAGCAACATGAGGGTTAACCAGGGAGTTGGACAGGTTTGGGCATTGTTGAATCTTGACATTTGTCCTTGTCTTGTGTCCTGTTTTAACCCTCAGGGTGCTGTGTTGGTGCAGGTGTGTGGATATCACGGTGCCCGTGATTGGTGCTGTTCAGTGTCAGTCACTTGCTGAGTATCATGATTGGCTGTCTGTGATTAGCCCTCCTCACACAGCCTTTTTAAACCCAGGCTGAGCACTTCCAGGTTGCCCTTTCGTGGTGTTTCTGACTCCACTCTGCCTGACCTGCTTGTCAGGCTTCTGGGCCTGTTCCTGCTGTTCCTGCTGTACTTGCTGATCCTGTGTTCCAGTGTTCTAGTGTTCCAGTGTTCCTGTATGCTAGTGTTCCTGTGTTCCAGAGTTCCAGTGTTCCTGTGTTCCAGCACCTCGCGGGTTAATCTTACTGAGTTCCTGAATCTCCTGCTCCAGCCGTCGCTCTGGCGACATTGTTCTTCTCGCTGCTGATCATACTTTGTTGGTTTACTCCACTAAACCTGGTTGCGATATACATTGTTGGTCCCAGCGTGCGGACGCTGGTTTACTCCACTAATCCTGGTTGCGATATACATTGTTGGTCTCAGCGTGAGGACGCTGTTTTACTCCACTAAGCCTGGTTGCGATATACATAGTTGGTCCCAGCGTGCGGACGCTGGTTTACTCCACTAAGCCTGGCTCCGATATACATTGTTGGTCCCAGCGTGCGGACGCTGGTTTACTCCACTAAACCTGGTTGCTATATACATTGTTGGTCCCAGCATGCGGACGCTGGTTTACTCCACTAAACTGGTTGCGAGATACATTATTGGCTCCGGCGTGCGGACGCTGGTTTGCTCCACCAAACCTGGTTGTGATATACGTTGTTGGTCCCAGCGTGCGGACGCTGGTTTACTCCACTAAACCTTGTTGCGATATACATTGTTGGTTCCAGCGTGCGGTCACTGGTTTGCTCCATTAAACCTGGTGGCGCTATTATCATTAGTCCCAACGTGCGGACGTTGGTTTGCTCCTGAACATCCAGTACTGTGGTCAGTCACTGTCCACTTCCTTGCAGTTGTCTGAGTATCCCTGGCAATAGACTCCTGCTGAGTAAGACCTCTATACTTATGCTCTATGCTGTCTTAGTCACCTGACAGCTGGTCTACTCGCTCAGGCGGCCCTGCCCGGTATTGGTGAGGCCGGTAGAACCCTGGCGATACCATCCTGTAGGTTGCCTCACCCGGTATTGGCAGGGCCGGTAGAGCCTACTCCAGTACTCCTTTGGGCTGCCCTGCCCGGTATTGGTAAGGCCGGTAGAACCTTGTAATTCACCATCTTTAAGGTTGCCTTACCCGGTATTGGCAGGGCCGGTAGAGCCTACATTCAGCATTCCGTGGGGGCTGCCTTGCCTGGTATTGGTAAGGCCGGTAGAACCGGTATATGTCATCTCACGGTTGCCTTACCCGGTATAGGCAAGGCCGGTAGAGCCTGTCATTAAAACTGTCACTTGGGTTGCCTTGCCCGGTATTTAGGCAAGGCCGGTAGAACCTATTATATGTTATTTTACTGTTGTATTGTTATGTATGTTTACCCTAGGGGGACTGCCTTTAACTTTTAATAAAGTTAAGTTATTTTACCAAACCTTAAGTCTGAGAGTCTTCAGATCCGTGACAGTGGATGAATGATGGGCATATGTTGGGATGTGACTGTGTTTGTGTGTAATGGATGTGTGGGTTGATGTGGTGTGTGTGGTTATGTGATGATGTACTTACCGGTAGTGTGGAGGCTCCTCTCTTCCCCAGTACCCGATCCTCCAGGGACCTCCTCAATGAGTGTGGAGTACATGGTCTGCCTCAGCATCTCCTCCCAGCGGTTGTAGGTGATGTCTACCGGTGGACCACCTCCGGTGCCTCAGGAGTACAGTGCAGCATTCCCCATCTTCTTTTTCACCTGCCTCTTACAGTCGCCCCATCTCTTTTTGACTGCGTCAAAGTCCTGTCTGAAGCAGGCTACTGCATTGACCCAGCTGCAGATCTGGTTCCAGGCGGCTTTCCTCTTCGCAGCCAGGCTAGGGACCCTCTCCCTCAAGAAGAGGACACTCTCCCTCCCCAAAACAATCTCCATGAGAGCCCTATTCTTCCTCCGTATAGTGAAGATCCCTGATTCTCTCCTCCTCAACTGTAGTCTGCAAGGAGTCAGAACCAGAGTTTCCTGCCTGTGCTGCCCCTACCTGTGTGTGGTGGTCCCCAGCAGCTACCCCTCGTTCCACTGCAGCTTCTGTCCCTGGCCTCCGTGTGCCTGCTCTTCTGGGCCGACTCCCCCTCCGCTCTGTGGATCTCCCTCTACCAGCCCTGCTCTGCTAAGGGATACCCTCCTGACTTTCCTCCTCCTCCTCCACTACTCTCCCCATCCCTCTCTCCTGTCCATCATTCACCTACTCACACCCAGGCACTCACAGACACACTCGATCCCACTCACTCTCTGTCACACTCTTTCACTCACAGATTCACACTATCAAAATATAGTTTAAAAAATGCGTAACGTGTTAGGAAAAAAAAGACTGTGTATGTATATGTTTGTATGGGTGTATGTAATATGTGCAAAAGTGTGATATGTGTTGAATTAGTGCACCTGTCTAAACTCCGAAAAACTCCTTCTGCCGTCAATGTCAGCTCCTCTCTCCCTCGCTCTAATCGCTATCCTCTGCTCCTGGGTCCTGTGATCTAGCCTGCCAAAACTCAAAACACAGACAGGGTGTGACCATTATTTTGGGGTATATATAGGTATATTTGAACATTTTTGATACTTTTGGGCCTTCGGATCGGCTCTAGGTTTGAATTTTGTTTGTGCATCTATCAGGGTTGCTAGACAACGTCAGCCATAATGTTACGGGTGATTGGGACACACAGTGATGCTAAAAAAGGTGTGACGCAGGTTTTTGTGTTAAGTGTTTTTGTTGTGCCTACGTTCGTTAGCTATTCTTGTAGACTAGCTGTTGAATTTGCAGTAAATTATGTATTATTTGCGGCCGATAGGCCTTTTTTACTTAGCGGCTGTTTTAACACGAGTCTTTAAATCTACTCCTTTGTTTCTTGAAGCAGTGAAAATTAGGATGTCTGCCCCTGCAAGTCAAACACTCATGCTTAAAGTTACAACTGTTCGGGAACTTACATTGGTTCTCATTAAAGACCCAACAGTTACCTTTCTTGTATGCATGACCATGAACCAAGGTATTACTCTTTTGCAAGTTTTCAGATGCCTGTTGAGACATCAGTGAAACCCAAAGAACTATGTCCTTTTTACCCCACTCTACTGTCTTATGTACCACTATTTTTTGGCGCACATGCTCATCATATAAGAACCAAGCAAACCCACCAAATGTCCTGAAGGCCTCTAAGACTATCTCTAAATGCTGGAAAAGCCCTGATCAAAATTATGGGTGCTTCTCTCCCATTACTCCTGCAAAAATTGAAAAAGCCTGTAACCAATTGTGAAATGTGAGAGAAATAGGCCTCCGTCTGTCCAAATCAAATTTCTCATCACTTTTCATGCTAACAAAATCTTTAGAAGCAGGTAGCAAAGATAACATTTCTAGAAATCCCCCCTTACACATTTTTTCTTTCACTTGATTTGACAAATGGAAGCCTAAAGGTGACAAGCTACAAGTAATTGCTTCTTTCAGACAGCTTTTATTCATGATTGGCACATTCTCTTTCCTTAAACTATCTCTCTGAACTTCCAACCCAGCTGACATATCAATACCTTGTAAGCTATCAGCAGGCTCATTTATTTCCCATACATTAGATCAGGTACTTTAGGCTGTAACTGCTTCAAAATTCCAGCTACAGAGCTTAAAACATCGTCAATGCTTTAGCATTATGTTCAATAGCAATATATTCATCAGTCGTCTCTGCTGTTGGCTGTGTTGTAACAATTGCTGTGCTGGTAGCTCTACTTGCTAGAATAACTCCACTCTGAAGTCTTCTCTCTGGTCCTCTTTCAGTGGTTCATCACTTCTTGCTTTGCCTGGGTCTTCTTCTGTCTTCAGGCGAGTATGCGCGCCTTGGTAGCTACTTCCTGGATGCAGGAATCATTGGTGGAATGCATAGCTCCTCCTTCGTTCCACTTAGGTGATGCTGAAGCTGCTCCTGTGTGTCCTGTGATGCTGCTTCCTCTTTCTCAGCTCTGCAGATGTGAGCAGTGACGTGGAGGTGGATGGGCCGTCCCAGACTTCTTCAAACAGCTCCTCTAAGTCTGAAGACATCCTAGCTGCAACATGAATTTGCTCTTTTGCAATGCAGCATCAGGATGCTTCACGGACTATATCACGTTCAGACTGAAGGTAACGGGGGGGCGGATCGTACGCTGAGTAAGATGGCAGCTTAAGTGCTCTGCTGGTTGAGGTCCCAATACTAGCTATAAAAAGAGCCAGACGGTTTTTAAACCTTACTGAAGTGCTTACTGATAGAAGGGGTGGACGCTGCAATGTCCTCAAAAAAGAAAAAATCCAAAAAGAGTAAGGGAACCCACCTATTGACTAAATTGGACATTAAGGCCCTCGTGATTGAGGTGGCAGAAGCTGTGAGAGGTGATCTCGTAGACTTGAAGAGAGATCTGACTCTTTTGGGCCAACGTATCTCTGACCTGAAACAAAATAAAGAGGACTTGTGTCGGCAACAGGAAAATTTGGAGTCGTTTATGGCACAGCAGGACGACGCAATTGAACTGTTGTTGAATAGGGTTGACGATTTTGAGAACAGAAGCCATCAGTGTAACGTGCGCATTAGAGGCCTTCCCAAATCTATCCCAGCCAAAGATCTCCGGGCAGCATTGGACACTATCTTCCAGGAAGTACTGGGGGTCCAGTCCAATGAACCACTCCAGTTAGAGCGTGCACATAGAGCGATTCGCCCTCGGGGTGGCCCCTCGGACCCTCCTCGAGATGTGGTTTTCTGCATGTCTAACTACCGTGATAAGGAGAAAACCAGAAGCCGCAAAATGGCTGATATACGATATGTGGGTGCAACACTCCAGCTGTATCAAGATCTGGCTCAGCGCACCCTGCAACAAAGGAGAAAGTTAAAGCCATTGATGGACCATCTCCGTAACCTGCAGGTCCGCTACAAATGGGGTTTCCCCTTTGTGTTAATTGCAACCAACCAGGGTGTTTCGGCTACCTTAAAAATCGTGGAGGATATCCCAGCTTTTTGTAACACCCTGGGTGTTACCAACCCCTGGATTCTACCTCTCGTCAAGATCACCCTGTAGAGCCGTGGCACTCTTTGACTAAAGAATGCCGAGACCAGTGGTCTATCGTCAAGCCGGCAACTCTGAAACGTTTGAGGAGTGAAAATGTTGGGGAAGCTGCAGCAATGATACCTCCGACCTAAGTGTTTACACCATGTATTGACTTATTTTTCAGCTAACGGTGATGATCCTGAGTCCCACTCTCTATGTACTGTGTTTGACCCATCCAAGAACATGTTGTAATGTACGAACTTTTGCTGTTGGACATTCCGTGTGTGCCTTAGTACTGCTCGTCTTGCTGGGATTATTCTGCAACAGGTTTGCCTCTCTTAACTGTGTTGTCTACCTAATGCGTTTTGTGCTTTTACTACCTAAATGCTTATATCTGTTATAAATATGAAACTTTACTATACTGACCACTCTTGCTAATGTGTTTGTGGGGAATAGGGGCAGGGTCAGCTGGTCAGGGGTGATAGGGGTGTGCCTTGCTTTTGGCTCGGGTCTCCTTATCGTCCACAGACACTGGGCATGGTCCGGGTGTAGAGGGGAGGGGGGATGGAGTTATTTTCCGTTGAGGATGGATTTGTTCGGCTTTATTAGCAGGATGTTGATAGGGTGTGTGGGTTACCATTTTGAGGTTTGTTGGATAAGGTTTCCTAGGGGTTTCTGAAGTGAAACATATACTTGCCCTATGGGGAACTTAGATAATGCTTATGGCAACTAGGTTATTGATATCTGTGGCACTATGTAGCGCTCATTGTCTGTGGCCAGTCAGGGGTGAGGATGGGGATTGCCTGCATCACTGTGGGGCAATGCGGAGCCCTCAGGGATGGTAGGTTCATTTTAGACAGACGCCTGGGTGTTCTGGGATTGACCCCACTACATATCCTTTATGGGAATGCTCCCTATTGAAGTGGAATTTGGGTTACAGTGTTCCTTAACTGCCTGGGACTTGGGATCCGGTGGGTTGGTGTACGTTGATAGTTGGCCTATGTTGATAGGTGCTATATGGTTTTTTTTATATTTTCACTCCATTTCTTTTTAATTAGGGTTATTGCCATCCCTAGCCTTAGTTAAACCCTCTTTATTTATATATATATTTTGGGACTCCGGTCTGTGAGATTTTATTTACTGTTCCACTGTATTCCCAAGATACACCCCCCGGGCCTGTTTGGCCTCCTCGAATTATCACTGGCAGGTGCTATGTGTTCTAGTGACCTTAGTGACCTCTCCTGCCATCAAATGTTTTCTCGCTTTTCTTTCTTTTTTCTGTCACTTGTTTCTCTCTTCCTCACCCGAAACTATCCTCCCCTGCTTTTAACCTGTCTTGCAGACTTGCTGTGCTTTCAGTCTGCTCCTTTCCCTCACCCCCTTTATCCTCCCCTTGCATGTGACCATTGGGATTGTGGTGGTCAATTCCTTTATAATGATTGGAAATTTTCTCATCTTTTCTCTATATCTTAATGGCTAAAAATTCCAAGTGTAACCTGAAATTTGCGTCTATTAATGCTAAGGGCCTGAATACCACAGAAAAATGGGCCATAGCACTGACAGACTTTCATAGGTTGGGGGCGGACTTTGTGTTTGTGCAGGAGACGTGCTTTCCCAGGTACCAGGTGCCCCCTTTTTCCAATAAGAATTTCCCATTGGTATGGCTTGCCCTGGCAGATACTAAGAGGAACGGGGTTGCTATTTTGGCACATTCTCATCTGCCTTGGATAGAATTAGATTGATTGCAGGATCCTGGAGGCCGTTATTTTTTTATTATAGGTACTTTATATGGTACAACCTTGACTCTGGCTAACCTTTATGCCCCCAATACAAGGCAGGCTGGTTGTTTCAAGTGTGCTCTACGGAAACTTGCATTATTCCTCTCTGGTCAGTTGATACGGGGTGGAGACTTTAATGTCCCTTTGGATCCTTCACTTGACAGCTCTTCTTGCCCTCTAATGTCCCTTTCTCAGCCCTCCACAGAATCAAGGAAGTAATATGGGATGGCCATTTAGTCAACGTATGGAGATCTTTCAATCCGAAAGAAAAAAATTCACCTTCTACTCTCCCTGTCACAACAAATATTCTAGACTGGGTTATTTATTTTTAGATCAATATAAACTATATACCATGCTTGCAGCAGGCTTAGAACCCATTACATTGTCAGATCATGCTCCAGTTTGGGTTATGATCACCTTGCCTACGTTCGATTCTGGATCCCCGACATGGCGCCTCAATGAACTTCATTTGATAGATCCAGAGATAAAATCTGATATTCAGGCAAAAATTGAGGACTACTTTCGATTCAATGAGGGAGGAAAGATTGCTCCTCGGGTTTTATGGGATGCACATAAGTGTGTAGTACAGGGGAGTGTTTATTAAGTGGGGGGCCAGATGAAGACGGGAACGTTGTGCACATTGAGAGGCCCTTGTTAATGATGTCCGCAGGTGCAAAGAATGACACCAGTTCTCTCTCTCCTCTGGAGATCTCAAACTTCTCACCCTGGCAAGAGAAGCACTGGCTGGCTATCACACAGTGACTTATGCAAAATCTTTTCATTGGTTCAAATTTTGTCATAATCTTCAAGGGAATAAATGTGGTAAGCTTCTGGCAAGAATGGTGGCAGTCAGGCAAAATAGGTTCTATATACCCGGTCTGTTAATAATTTGTCCGGTTACTCTGTTACAACTTTCCCAGTTATGGCTGCAGCTTTTTTTTGTGATTTTTTGTGCTGCCTTGTATAACTTGGAACCTGAGGGGGCTGAAGCCACTAGTTCAGTCTTACAAAACCGTATCCGCTACTTTCTCTGTAGTTCAGGTATGGCTACTCTTCCCTCGACCATGTTGACTGCCCTGGAATATCCTTTCTCTGTGGAGGAGCTAGTGCAGGCACTGAAGTTGTCCCCGATGGGGAAAAGCCCGGGACCTGATGGTTTTCCAATTGCGTATTACAAGTCTTTCCAAGATTCCCTCTTTCCACGTTTGTTATCTGCTTTCAATGCCATCCACTCAGGCTACCAGTTTCTTTCTCATATGCTTTCCGCTCATATCTCTGTGATTCCAAAGCCGAATAAGGACACATCTTTTTATGGAAATTACCGTCCAATCTCTTTACTTAATAACAGGGCTGGTGCAAGGATTTTTGCCAACCTAGACAAAACCTCATTTTGTGTGTTCCCTATATGTGTATGTGTGTCAATGTGTGTGAGTCTCTGTAGGGGTATCAGTGTGTGAGTGTGTGCTTCTCTATATGTGTATCAGTGTGTCAATGTGTATACTTGTCTGTATGCAGGGCCAGATTTACCATTAGGCAGAGTAGGCATCTGCCTACAGGCGCACCCCACAGAGGGGCGCCTGTCATTGGGACCCTTTAAAAAAAAAAAAAAAAGTTGCCTCACCGTCCACACTAACCCCCCCTCTGCCCAGTCAGGTCTGTGCCTCCTTCAAGACAGATCTGTAGATGCTGCGTTCCCTCGTCGGCTCTTTAGTATTACAGAGCGCTGGGTGATGACATCATCTCCCAGCGCTCTGCATGAAGAGAAGACCGCGCGGGAGCTCCAGCAGCTACAGGTCTGTGCCAAAGGAGGCACATACAACCTCTCCTGCCGCTGGACCACCAGGGAAGAGGTAGGAAACGGATACTGGGGGGCAATGTGGAAATTATGGGGCAATATGGATCTGATGGGGGGCAAGATGGAGATGATGGCAATGTAAAGATGATGGGGCAATAAATGTGAGGGTAAGTTGGAGCTGATGGCAATATGGAGCTGATGGGGACAATGTAAGGGCAATATGGAGATGATGGGGGGCAATGTGGAGATTAGGAGCATTGTAGAGGTGTCCAGTGGAGATGGCCAATGGGGGGGGCACATCAGATTTCTGTGCCTACAGGCTCCTGAGATGTAAATCCGGCCCTGTCTGTATGTGTATCAGTGTGTGTGTGTGTATGTGCTTACCTCTATGTGTATCAGTGTGTGTGTGTGTGTGTGTGCGTATATCAGAGTGTGTGTGTGTGTGCGCGTGTGTATCAGAGTGTGTGTGTATGTGTGAGTTATATGCCACCACCAGAGCAATAAAGAGTTTATATATATATATTATATATACATAAACCACCTCTTGATTCCCCCCTTTTGCCTCTTTCACCTGCTCTTGATAAGTTGCCTCTCTTTACCTCTCTTGATCTTCCTTTTGCCATTCTCCCCCTCTTGATCCCCATTTTTGCCTTTGTCTCCCCTTCTTGACTCTTGATCCCACCCTTTTACCTCTTGGTCCCCCCTCCTTTTGCCTCTTGATGCCCCCTCCTTTTGCCTCATGATCCCCCCTCTTGACCCCCCTCTGAGTCTTTCACCCGCTCTTGATTCCCCCTCTTGCCAAGTTGCCTCTCTTTACACCTCTTGATCTTCCTTTTGCCATTCTCCCCCTCTTGATCCCCCATTTTGCCTTTTTCTCCCCCTCTTTCCTTAATCCACCCTTGACTCTTATCTTGATCCTCCTTTTGCCTCTCTCTCTCTCTCCCCTTCCTGATTCCCCCCTTTTGCCTCTTTCTCCCCTTCTTGATCACCTTCCTTCTGGCTTTTTCTCCTCTCCCCCTCTTGATCCCCCATTTTGCCTCTTTCCCCCTGTTGTCTTTCATCCCCCCCTTTTGCCTCTTTCTCCCCTTTTGCCATTCTCCCCCTCTTGATCCCCATTTTGCCTTGTTCTCCCCCTCTTGCCTTAATCCACCCTTGACTCTTGTCTTGATCCCCCTTTTGACTTTTTCTCCCCCTCTTGCCTACCCTTAATCCCCCTCTTGATCTACCCTTTTGCCGGATTCCCCTTTTTGCCTAAGTTGCCTGTCACTGTGACTTCACCTCACCGTGACTGTCTTGCGTCTCTAGCAGTGCTGACTGTGTCTATCTCTCTGCTCCCGGCCTCCCGCTCAGGATCAGCTCTCCGTGGATTAAGTTGGGTCAGGGTGTGGCCTTCATGGTGTGCAGACACAGTGCTTTTCACACTGCATCTGACAGCATGCTCTAGGTGGCAGCGCTCGTTCTTTTCAGAGCGGCGCCTCTCTCTCCTGTTCTCACAGCAGCCGAGCTGCATGCAGCTCTGCTCGGCAACTGCGCCCCCATGAGATGTGGGCCCTAGGCCGGCACCAACCTCGCCTATAGGTGGTGCCGGCCCTGCTTAATAATGACCTGAAGCTTTTTGCTACACTCCTTTGGCAAACCGCCTCAAATCCACCTTCCTCAAGTGATACTCCAGAATCAGGCAGGGTTCATTCACCACTAAGTATTTGGCCTTCTTCAGATGGTGCTACGTTACATTTTGGCTGTCTTTGTTTCGGTGGATGCTGAGAAGGCGTTTGACCATCTCGGTTGGCCGTATCTTGAGGAACTACTTCGTTACTTAGGCTTGGGTATGAGGGGTCTTCATTCTATTCTTAGCCTGTATCAAAAAGCATCAGCTAGGGTGTCTGTCAATGGTGTCCTGTCCCAGCCATTCAGTATTTCTAATGGCACCAGGCAAGGATGCCCCCTTTCTCCAATTATCCTTGTCTTGGCCTTGGAGCCACTATTAGAATTTGTTAGGAAGGAGTCACGAATTGTGGGGGTGCCAATTGCTGGTGGTACGTCCAAGGTAACTAGCTTTGCGGGCGATATGCTGTTCACGTTAACGAGCCCACACTCGTCTTTGTCCAAATTAACAGAAGTGCTCAATGAATATAGTGCTATCTCCAAATTTAAAATCAATTACAATAAGTAGGAGATCCTAACACTAGGTCTCTCACCGTCCTCGATTAAGCGCTTAGCTCAGAATTTTTCATTTGCATGAGCAAAGGATTCCATCACGTACTTAGGTATCAATATATCCTCGAGCTTCTTGCATTCAGTTCAGCTCAATTATCAGGACCTTTTACAGAGGATAGAAAAGGATATTGGTGTGTGGAGCCCTATCTTGGTTTCTTGGTTCGGTCAAGTAAGCCTTGTGAAAATGATAGCTCTGCCTAAAATACAGTATATATTCAAATGTATTCCACTGAAATTCTCAAAGTCAATGCTGAGAAATTTTCAGTCTAGACTGAATGCATATGTATGGGCCAATAAGCCCCCCACATCTGGACTCGAGGCATCTTTATCAACCTAGAGCTCCAGGTGATTTAGGTGTACCAGATGTCCATTCGCTTTATTTGACTTGTGGTATCCAAATGTTGGTGGATTGTTATTACGACCCTCAGCGGGAATGGGTGAAGGCTCTTTTTTACAGTATTACGGAACTTGCTCCCCATAATCTGCTTTGGATTTTACCTCGTTCGATTCTCCCCCAGGCACGCTCCTATTCTGTTCTTGGTCATCTGCTATACATATAGTTTGCTGCTAAAGGCCCACTACAACTAGCACCACATCTGTTCCCCTGTCTCTCGGTGTATGGGCATCCAAACTTTCCAGCAGATGATGTTGGATCGCCCTTCAAATGCTGGTTTTCTAAGAATGTTCATACCCTAGAAACTCTTTTCCCTATTACTGGCTTGCCACCTTTTGAGACTCTTTGTCAGGTTTATGATCTACCTGGTTCTGCTACTTGGCAGTATTACCAATTAAAACACTTCAAAGTATCTTTAAGTGCCATTGGGTATGAACCCCGAAACCTGACCATCTTTGAAAAAGCCCTTAATGAATATATCTATTTGTGGAGAAAATCTCCTACTTGAAAGGCAAACCTTGGTATTTTGCTCTATGGGAGAAAGAGCTAGGAATAACGTGGTCCACTGACCAATGGTTTGACACATATGCACGCATGCTTCAATCGACTCCGGACACGGCCCGACCAGAAATTAACTTTAAACTTATCATGAGGTGGTACTATACGCCTCACAGATTGGCTTCTATACACAGGTGTCACGGGAACCATCATGCCCTTGGCTCCTGGAGGGGCCTGGGGGCCGGCCACCTCCCACAAGAAAGTGGATGCCATGCCCATGGAAGCTCCTTTGCCCGCTTCAACGTTCCCTCTCGGGTCTAAGTCACCCTGTGCTTATTGGGGGCACAGGGTGACTGGGAATACCCAGTCTGGTCTGCCCCGGGCAGACCCAACAGACTCTGTGGACTGTGTTGTTACGTGTGTCAGGGGGTTTAGAGGTTGCCACTGCCCTATCCTCGGGCTTCAGGGCAGGGAAGCATCCCATGCCCTGGAACTATACTTGCTTCCACTAAGGAGTGGAATTCACGGGGCGGAGGACAGCCAGCAGAACTAATCAAAAGCCCCATTGACTTTACAAGGGGAAGTAGGCGGCTTCCTGATTGGCCAATGCCCTGGGTGACGAGTTTAAAGGTCCCCCATAGAGTTAACATGGGGGAAAGTAGGCAGCCCAGGGATTGGTCGGTTAGCTGCCCGCCTACAGAGTCTGATTGGCCGAGCTAGCCGTGACTAGCACAACCAGGATTGGTCAGCCTATTCTAGGCACTGGATTGGCCAGGGGTTGAAGCGGAATATTCAAAGATGCTTCAACCTCCTGGCCTTTGTTGTACAATGTGTATTCCAGCCCCTCAGCCCTTTGTCCCAGTGTTTATCCCACAACAGTCCCCTTTTGTCCAAATAATGCAATCATGTCTGGTCCATTGTATGATGTGTACACCAAATGTTTATACCATTGTGTGTTTTGTTCAGCCCACCATTGTATAGCCCCTCCACCCCTCTTGGCCTTTTGTGTTAACCTGTATAAATATGTGTATCTTGGTTCCAATAAAGGAGTTCTTGTTTTAACCTACACAAGTGTTGTCTGGTGAGGTTAAGCTGCTGGTATGCTGGGAGAGTTCTTGTTATCCTGACACTAGTCCTGTCTGGCGATTGGGATACCTTGGGAGAAGCTGGTGGAGTTTTCCTGTTCCAGAGCGAGGGAAGCGGCGACTAACGGAGTCACCCAAGGCTGGGTGGCAGCGGTATCCGTTACATTGGTTGGCAGCGGTGGGGTGCTTCCCAGTTGGTGTTTGGAACATACAAGCCACCACCAGGATCGTTTCACCTGAAACAGATAAAGCCAAGGAACCTAACTGAGACCAGCATCCAGGGGGAGATATAGCCACCTGGCTTGACCCCGGTCTTAGCAACACTGAAACCAGCATCCAGGGGGAGATATAGCCGCAGGGCTTGACCCAAGGTTTCAGCAACAGTTCATGGGAGACCGATGAAGCAGCTCTCCACCAGCAGGCGCCCAGCGGTCAGACACGGAGATGGAGGCTATGCTTTGCCAAGCCCTATCCGGCTATGAACAACAGCGGGCCACACTGGAGGCAGAGGGACACTCCTTCTCCTCCGAGGGCTTCATCCCTTATGCAGAGAGGCATGAGAGCGAGACACAGCAGTGGAGCCCCTGCATCCTTGGGCCGAGTTCGGACCCTCAGACAAGCGAGGTACTGGCATCCTGGATCGGAGATGTAATTTGCCTGGATCTCCAGTATGGGGCTTTCTGCGACAGGACCGGATTTGAGTGGTTCGGGTTCCCCAAAACTCCTCTCCCGTGCAGCGGCTTCGCCTACAGGGGTCCCAGCTCGTTGTGGCATGCCAGGGCTGAGGAGCCGGACTTTGGCAGTCGCAGGGAAAGCCGGTTCTGGGAGATCCGCGACAGGCGAGCCATGCAGCTGGGGGTGTCAGAAATACCCGAGGTATGGAGAGAGCTGGAGGATCTTGAGCATATCGAGCAACTCCGTTCCACATGGGCACAAGTTCAGAGGGCACTTGGTCAGTCATTTCAGCGTCATCAGCGCCATGCTAATCGCAGAAGGCTTCCAGTGGTTTCCTTTCAGGTTGGGGATAGAGTATGGCTTTCATCCAGAAATCTCAAGCTGCAGGTTCCGTCTAATAAGTTGGCTCCCCGGTTTATTGGTCCATACAGATTTATTCGCAAAATGAACCCTGTCTCCTATGCACTAGACCTACCTGCATCCATGCGTATCCATAATGTGTTCCATGTGTCCCTGCTTAAGCCTCTGGTTTGCAATCGCTATACTACCACACCTGTGGTGCCAGGACCTGTTGAGGTCGAGGGCCAGGAGGAGTACGAGGTTCAGAGCATTATTGATTCCTGTAGGCTTAGAGGAAGGGTACAGTATCTTGTGCATTGGAAAGGGTACGGTCCTGAGGATCGATCATGGGTGGATAGTAAGGACCTTCATGCACCTAGGCTAACTAGGGTCTTTCATGCCAATTACCCACAGAAACCTAAACCCTATTCTAGGAGAGGGGGTCTTTGAAAGGGGGGTACTATCACGGTGCCCGTGATTGCTGCAGTTCCTTGTCTGTCACCAGTAGGGGGCTTCTATTGGCTGTCTGCAGATAGCCCTCCTCTTATTGCCTATTTAAACCTGGATTGGGCACCCTTTGAGTGCCCTTTCGTGTTGTTTCTGACCTTCTTGCTATCACTATGCCAGTGATAGCTGGGCCTCTGTTCCAGTGTTCCTGAGTTCCTGATCTCATGTGTTCCTGAGTTCCTGATCTCTACTGTTCCAGTGTTTCCTGCCTGCTGAGTTGTTCCAGTCCTGGTTCCGGCCTAGTCTCTGGTGTTGCAGTTCCTGCTGAACTTCTTCTCTGCTGTTTCCTGACCTGACTGATCGTTGCTGGTTCCTGTCATCTCATCGCCGGTCTCCTGTATCCTGGCGACCTCCTGCCTGGTCGCGTCGGCGACATTGCTTGTTACTCCAGTGTGCAGTCACTGGTTTGCTCCAAAGCCTAGCGGCTATACAATCCTGTGTTGGTCCCAGCGTGTGGACGCTGGTTTGCTTCTAAGCCTTGCGGCTATACAAGCTTGCTTGTTACACCAGTGTGCGGTCACTGGTTTGCTCCAAAGCCTATCGGCTATACAAGTCAGTATTGGTCCCAGCGTACGGACGCTGGTTTGCTCCTAAGCCTTGCGGCTATACAAACTCGCTTGTTACACCAGTGTGTGGTCACTGGTTTGCTCCAAAGCCTATCGGCTATACAATCCTGTGTTAGTCCCAGCGTGCGGACGCTGGTTTGCTCCTAAGCCTTGCGGCTATACAAACTCGCTTGTTATACCAGTGTGCGGTCACTGGTTTGCTCCGAAGCCTATCGGCTATACAATCCTGTGTTAGTCCCAGCGTGCGGACGCTGGTTTGCTCCTAAGCCTTGCGGCTATACAAACTCGCTTGTTACACCAGTGTGCGGTCACTGGTTTGTTCCAAAGCCTATCGGCTATCCAATCCTGTGTTGGTCCCAGCGTGCGGACACTGGTTTGCTCCTAAGCCTTGCGGCTATACAACCTCGCTTGTTACACCAGTGTGCAGTCACTGGTTTGCTCCAAAGCCTATCGGCTATACAATCCTGCTCCTAAGCCTTGCGGCTATACAACCTCGTGTGCGGTCACTGGTTTGCTCCAAAGCCTATCGGCTATACAATCCTGTGTTGGTCCCAGCGTGCGGACGCTGGTTTGCTCCAAAGCCTTGCAGCTATACAAACTCACTTGTTACACCAGTGTGCGGTCACTGGTTTGCTCCAAAGCCTTGCAGCTATACAAACTCACTTGTTACACCAGTGTGCTGTCACTGGTTTGCTCCAAAGCCTATCGGCTATACAATCCTGTGTTGGTCCCAGCGTGCGGACGCTGGTTTGCTTCTAAGCCTTGCGGCTATACAAACTTGCTTGTTACACCAGTGTGCGGTCACTGGTTTGCTCCAAAGCCTATCGCTATACAAGTCAGTATTGGTCCCAGCGTGCGGACGCTGGTTTGCTCCAAAGTCTTGCGGCTTTACGATTCCCCTGTTGGTCTCAGTGTGTGCACACGGGGTTGCTTACGATCCTGTCAATTTGCCATTTCCATCTGACTGCTGCTACTATCTCTGGGCTGCCCTGTCCGGTATTGGTAAGGCCGGTAGAACCTTTTGCCACATTCCATCTGAGGTTGCCTTACCCGGTATTGGCAGGGCCGGTAGAGCCTACATTGTGAATCTTTTGAGGCTGCCTTGCCCGGTAATTTGGTAAGGCCAGTAGAACCGTTATGCTATTCCATCTGCAGGTTGCCTTACCCGGTATTGGCAAGGCCGGTAGAGCCTAACATTCTGCTACTTCAGACTGTCCTGTCCGGTATATTGACAGGACCGGTAGAGTCTGCCTTCTGTCTTGTTATATTCTGTATATATCTGTATGTATGTGTTTGCCATCCTACGTTATCAATTTATTATTTCAATAAAATTGATTTTTACCTAAAACTTGTGTCTGAGAGTCATAATAAACCGTGACAAGAACACTCCCTGGGTCCAGGCGCAGTGACAGTACTGCCCCTACCCCAGTCTCAGAGGCATCAACCTCCAAGGTGAAAGGAAGAGAGGGATTAGGGTGGGACAGTACAGGAGTGGATGAAAAAGCGGAGTTCAAGATCACAAAAGCCTGTTCAGCTTCTTCAGACCATTGGGAGGGATTAGCACCCTTGTGCGTAAGGTCGGACAGTGGCTTTACAATCGTGGAAAAGTCTCAAATAAATTTCCTATAGTATTTGGCAAAGCCAAGAAAACGTTGGATAGCCTTGAGCTCCTTAGGATGTGGCCATTGCAGAACTGCTGCGAGCTTATCCTTATCCATAGCAATGCTGTCTTTAGAAATCACAAACCCCAAAAAAGGTACCATAGACTTGTGGAACTCGCATTTCTCAATCTTGCAGTATAATTTGTTCTCATGTAAAATGAGCAAAACTGCGGACACATCCTTGATGTGTTGCGACAAATTGGACGAATGTATGAGTATATCATCAAGATAAACAACTACGCAAGACTGTAGCATGTCACGGAGGATGTCATTAATAAACTCTTGGAACACTGCGGGGGCGTTACATAGCCCAAAAGGCATCACCAGGTATTCATAGTGTCCTGATCTGGTATTGAACTCCGTTTTCCACTCATCACCAGCTCTTATTCTGATCAAGTTATATGCAGCACGTAAATGCAGCTTGGTGAAAATGGAGGAGCCTTTCAACCTGTCAAACAGCTCCGTGGTGAGTGGTATAGGGCAGACGTTTTTGGACATGAGTTTATTCAGGCCACGATAATCGATACATGGTCGTAAGTCGCCATTTTTCTTTTTCACAAAGAAGAAACCAGCCCCCGCGGGAGAGGATGACTTCCTGATAATACCCCTCTCCAGGGCATCCAAAATGTACTCCTCCATGGCCCGATTCTCCTCGCAAGACAATGGGTACGTACAGCCCCGAGGGGGAACGGTACCAGGAGGCAAATCAATAGTGCAATCGTAAGCCCGATTTTGTGGCAGAGTGCTAGCTTCTCCCTTATTGAAAACATCGCTGAATTGACGATATTATCAGGGTGCCCGTGATTGCTGCATTCAGTTGTCTATTACCTGTAGGGGGCTCCCATTGGCTGTCTGCCTTCAACCCGCCTCACATTGCCTTTTTAAACTCAGTTTGGGCACCCTTTGGTGGCCCTTTCGTTTGTCTCTGACAGCAGTCCCCTTCTCCTTGCTGCTGCTGGTATTTGGGCCTGCTGCTGTGTTCCTGTGTTGCTGTATCGTCCAGTTCCTGAGTTCCTGCCTGCTGAATCTGTTCCAGTCCGGTTCCGGTTGCCATCGAGTGAGGTTGCCGTTCCAGCTGCCAGTCTTCCCTGCCGTCACTGTTCCGGTTGTCTCGCCTGCCTGTTCCTGCTCGGCTCCTGCTTCCAGTTCCTGCTGAGTGGCGACATTGTCATCGGTCGCCTTGGCGACAGTCGCGATCCTGCTGGTTCCAGCGTGCGGACGTTGGTTTGTGCCACTGGCCTTGCGGCCTATTTACATTACTGTTGGTTCCAGCGTGCGGACGCTGGTTGGCTCCATTGGCCTCGCGGCCCATTTACAATAATGTTGGTTCCAGCGTGCGGACGCTGGTTTGCTCCATTGGCCTTGCGGCCCATTTACATTACTGTTGGTTCCAGCAAGCAGACGCTGGTTTGCTCCATTTGCCTGTGGCTTACTATTGTTTGGTATCAGTGTGCGGAAACTGGGTTGCTCCACTACCTAGCGCTATTGACATTGTAGGTTACCAGTGCGCGGGCGTTGGTTTGCTCCATGACCTGAGAGTCTGTTCCTATTGTGCTTGAAGTTACCCTATGTAAGGACACTGGTTTACTCCTTGTGTCTTACTCTTGCACTTGAAGTCTTTCAGTGCGCTGTCCAGTCCTATACAGCTTCCTTTCTGTTTTACACGGATACTGAGTGTCAGAATCTGGTGAACCCATTGACCAGTGGTCTTTCCATCCTATCCCACTGTCTATTGTCCATCTGACAGTGCCTGGAGTCATTGTGGTTGTCACTGTCTTATTGGGGCTGCCTTGCCCGGTATATTGGTAAGGCCGGTAGAACCTATTATTATTCCAACTCAAGTTTGCCTTACCCGGTATTGGCAAGGCCAGTAGAGCCCACTACCTCAGTATTCCGTTAGGCTACTCTGCCCGGTATATTGGTAAGGCCGGTAGAACCTCCTATTATTCCATCACTAGGTTGCCTTACCCGGTATTGGCAGGGTCGGTAGAGCCTACTACATGTATTTATCAGGCTGCCTTGTCCGGTATATTGACAAGGCCGATAGAGTCTAGTCCTCAGTTTCCATTAAGCTGCCTTGCCCGGTAATTGGCAAGGCCGGTAGAGCCACCTATTGGTCTTCATATAGGTTGCCTTGCCGGGTATATTGGCAAGACCGGTAGAACCTGCATTGCTATTTGTATGGACATTTGCTTCTACTTTATATTATTTGTATGTGTATGATACCCTATGGGATTGTCTTAAACTTTTCAATAAAGTTTTGTTTTTACCTAACCTCACATCTGAGAGTCTTAACAAACCATGACATATATTCAGCGGGCACGGAGGGAGAGGTACACATGATCTTGGTAGGGTGTGAAATACAATGTTTAATACAAAATTCAGACCAAGCCGTGATCTCGCAAGTCTGCCAGTCGAACCATGTAACCATGGAAACCCCAGGATGACAGCATGGTGAGGAGACTAGATAATCTGGAAACACTGTTTCTCCGTGTGCAGCGCACCAATACACATAGACAGAGGTATAGTTTCCATAGTGATTTGTGCCGGTACCAACGTACTGACATCAATGGCTTCGATAGCCAAGGGAGATTCCCTTTCAACCAGCGGAATCTTGTGTAATGCAGCAAATGAGTTATCCATAAAATATCCGGCTGCACCGGAATCCACCAGAGCCTCCACCGAGAGTTCTGCCCAAGAAATTACAGCCTGGACTGTAGGTTTTTGATTCACCGGGTCTAGGGACCGCTGAACGCCACCTAGGGCCTGTCCCCCAAGGTAACCTAGGTGCGTCTGTCTCCCGGCCATATAGGACAGGTGCGCATCAAATGCCCAGCTTGACCACAAAATAAGCAGAGGCCCTGTCTGCGGCAATGAGCCTGTTCCTCCTTGGTCAACTTAGTGAACCCTAACTGCATTGATTCACAATTCTCTTGGTTACGCTCAGGAGGCACGGGAGGTTAGGGAGGCATGGGTAGGAAACTTTGACTTGCCTGTCCAAAATTTCTGGCCCGCTGCCTGCAGTCCTTTGCCGCAATTCACTCCCTGATGCGGGAATCAATTAATATGGAAAATTCAATGAACGTTCAGCAAGTCTCTGGCTGCCGTTTCATCTTTGATGCAATCACTGAGTCCCTGTGCGAATGCTGCCACCAGCGCCTCATTGTTCCAGCCTACCTCCGCTGCCAATGTACGAAATTCAATGGCATAATCCGCAGCCGTACAAGACCCTTGTTGGACCTCCATTAATATTTTGGCAGCAGAGGCGGCTCTTCCTGGGACTTCGAACACTCTACGAAACGCATGCAAGAACTCACTGAAGTTCTTAGTACAGGGTTTGGCTGATTCCCACAAGGGGTTGGCCCACGCCAATGCTCTCCCCGTCAGCAATGAAATCATAAAGCCCACCTTACTTCGGTCACTAGGAAAGGCTTGAGGGGTTAACTCCAAGAAAATCTCCAACTGGTTAATAAACCCTCTACACAGGGTGGGTTGGCCATCATATATTAATGGTAATGGAGCGGTGGCAGTTAACCCTCTGCTCGAGTTTGCCTGCGTCAGCGATTGAGCTCCCGGTGTCGTAACGGGGGAGACCACCGAGGCTTCTACTGGTTTATCCAAGTGAGCGGTATGCTCCAATATCGTTTGTACTGCCAATGCCAACTGGTCTAAACGCTGCTCATGTAAATCCATCCTCCAATGGATACTTTGTGTATTACACTCACCTGTACCATCTGAGGTCATGGCCCTTTCGTACTGTAACGGTTTTATGGACACTCAGACACGGGAGGTTAGGTAACAACACAGTTTTATTGAAAAAACACAGAAATTAGAATAACCCTTGCGGGTCCAGTATATATATAGACAAATATAATACTGACACAGGTCAGGTTACCGTAGAAATCAATAACCCACACGGGTCCAATATATATATATATATATATATATATATATATATATATATATATATATATATACAAATATAATACTGACACAGGTCAGGTTACAGTAGAAATCAATAACCCACATGGGTCCAGTGAGACGCGAAGGTACAACACTGCCACAGGTCAGGTTACAGTTCGTGTGAATCCAAAATAAGACAGTGGAGAGATGGTTGCTATTAGGCCAAGAGGTACAGACAGGCCCTAATAGCGTAAAGGTCCACAGGACACTCACTACGCAGAGAGTGACACAATAGCGACTGAGGCCACACAGGAGTAAATGAAGGCCCTGGACAAGTGCCAGACTGCCGGAGCAGTTAGAGGAGGCCTGAAACTGAAGGCACAGAGTAACCCCAAACCGAGACTGAAATTGAGTGTGACCCAATGTGCAATGGCACCAGCCCCCAAGGGGTTAACGAACGCTCAGACCTGAAATCGGCTGCCAGATAGTGGGGACAACCTGAGGCGCCCAGGAAACAAACCAACCTCAGCTTGTAAGCGGTGAAGAGGGCAACCTGATTGATCTCCAACACCGGGGTGTAGGATCACGAGGCACAAACTTGGTGACTGGGTCACAGTAACTAGACTGCCGGAGCAGCAAATGAGGCAACCAGAGGATCTGTCCGTAGACAGAGAGGACACTGGAGGACAGCCCCTCACCGGATCACCGGATGGAGCAGTGAGCCAGGCCAGATCGATACACAGAGCAGGAATGTCAGCCAATCTGGGTCGGTACACAGAGCAGGAACGTCAGCCAGGCCAGATCGGTACACAGAGCAGGAACTTCCGCCAAACCGGGTTGGAACACAGAGAAGGAACGTCAGCCAGGATGGGTCGATACACAGAGCAGGAACGTCAGACAATCCGGGTCGGTACACAGAGCAGGAACGTCAGCCAGGCAGGGTCTATACACAGAGCAGGAACATCAGCCAATCCGTGTCGGTAAACAGAGCAGGAACGTATACAGGCAGAGTAGTCAGGCAGTCTGGGTCATATACAGGATTCACACGAATATAGGAACAAGACCTAGCAACGGGAACACAACGAAAGGGCACTGCAGAAGTGACAGGGCTCAGTATTTAAGGGCTAGCACTGGGTGGAGCAAAACCACGTTAGCCAATAAAAGGAATCAGGAAGAAGCACTGGTCATAATGTCACCAGCAATAACACGGGCACCGTGATAACTGCACAGAATGCCTTCCAGAAACGAGACGTGAATTGACTGCCTCTATCGGAGACTATTTGAAAAGGCATTCCTTGCAGGCGAAACACCTCCTTAATGAACACTCCTGCCAGTTGCTGGGCCGTAGGAAGTTTGGGAAGAGGCACAAAATGGGCTTGCCATGAGAAGCAGTCCACAATGACCAAGTTTCCTTTGGACGGAGGTACATCTACTACAAATCCATCGCTATGTGTCCCCAAGGTGAGGATGGTACTGGCAACTGTTGCAAGAGGCCAAAGGGTCTAGTGTGGACTTGTTTGTGTCTGGCACAATGGTGGCACTCACTAACAAAATCCTTTATCAGGTTGTAGCGAAGGCCACCAGAACTGCCACTTGTCACGATTTAGTAAGAACACTCAGGTAAGGTTAAGATCAGCTTTATTGAGAATAATAAATCAACAAATAAGAATCACCCTACTCAGGTCCAGATAAGGACAGTACCGTGGTACTTCCCAAATCTGACTCAGGTCAGGATGAACAGAAGTGAGTGGCAAGCAAAATATACAGTAAGAACTAAGTAGGCTTGATCCGTCGACTTGTAACTGGAACAGAGTAAACCACAGCAGTACCAAACCGCGGAAAGGCCCTCCTGTTCTGGCGGTAGGTGACTGCAGGGAAAATCCCTTGAAGACTAGGGGTAGCAGAGGCAACACAGATAGGATACTAACTAGTGACAGAGTCCCTAGAACGCTAGGGATAGCGGAGGAAACCCAGATAGGTGTCACGATTTTGTAAGAACATTCAGACAGTTAGGTAAGGTTAAAAAGCATTATTGAAAATCAATTGAAACAATCACCCTACTCAGGTCCAGATGAGGTCCGTACCTTAGTACTTCCCAAATCTGACGCAGGTCAGGATGGATGGAAAACACAGTAATAATAAACAATAGGACTCTGTAGGCTTGATCCGTGGACAGGTAAAGGAACAAGGAGAACCACAACAGTCCCACACCACAGAGAGGTGATATTTGGTGATGGTAACTGCAGGGCAACTCCCTAGCAGGCTAGGGATAGTGGAGGCAACACAGACAGGACACTGGCAGTGCCCAATCCCTAGAACGCTAGGGTTAGCGGAGGCAACACAGACAGGACTCTGGCAGTGACCAATCCCTAGAACGCTAGGGTTAGCGGAGGCAACACAGACAAGACTCTGTCAGTGACTAACTATCACGGTGCACGTGTTCCTGCTCTGACAGCGACATTGTTACTGTGCCTAATTTCCATGCTGCCTTCTCATTGGCCTGTCATCTTTGCTCCACCCAGGGCTTGCCTTTTTATATCCTGTCACATCTATTCTAAGGCGCCCTTTCATGGTATATCTGAGCCTGACGTTTTGCTACTGTGTTGCTGTTCGTGTATGACCCGGCCTGCCTGTTGACGTTCCTGTGTTTCCCGTGTATTGCTCCGTTACCGACTGATGTGGCTGAGAACCCGCTCCGTTGCTGAACTGATCTTGCTGAGAACCCGTTCCTTTGCTCACCTGATCTGGCTGAGAACCTGCTCCGTTACCGACTGATCTGGCTGAGTACCCGCTCCATTGCTGAACTGATTTGGCTGAGAACCTGCTCCATTACTGACTGATCTGACTGAGAACCTGCTCCGTTGCTGAACTGATCTGGCTGAGAACCTGCTCCGTTACCGACTGATCTGACTGAGAACCCGCTCCGTTGCTGAACTGATCTGGCTGGGAACCTGCTCCATTACCGACTGATCTGTCTGAGAACCCGCTCCGTTGCTGAACTGATCTGGCTGAGAACCCTCGTTGTCATAGTCGGCCTGGCTATTGAGCCTTGCCTGTGCACCTGACCAGTCTGTGCTTCCCGTTGGTTTGTAACCTGTCCGCTGAGCCATTGTTCCGTTACCATCCGTGTATGGTTGTGCCTCCTCCGTTGTCTTACTGGCCAGCAGCGGTTTCCAGTTGCCTAGTTGGGGTGCGCCGTGTGGCGCTAATCTTATTCTGTCGACCATAGGCATAGCATTCGTGCTATCGCCACTTACTCCTACTGCCTGCGGCAGTGTGTACATGCGAAGTACCGGTACAGTGCTAGCAAGTGCTGACTGAGTTACTCTGATCTCTCTGTGTCTCCCTCTGAGCTAATTGCTGGGCTCACTCTCTGTGGGAGTTCCTATGTATCTCTGGGTGTCTCCTGTTAACTGTTCAGTGCCTAAAACTATCTAAGCTACCTGTGTGCTCCTTCGTGTTGCAGTGCCTGGGTGAGGGCCAACACTTGCATTGGCATGCACTACTTGGTGTGTGGAGACCCTGAGCTCATATTCCTGTCTAGTGGCCTGAGGGCCTAGAGCCAGCATTTGCGCTTGTTCCTCTGTCCTATGAGGGGACACCTGTGGCCTTCCAGTGTTCACTTTGATCCACCCCTAGCGCTCTAGGGTTTACCCTTTGTAAGTGGTGGCCTCGGTCACTCTGGGATCCCTGTCCTGAGGTCAGTGTTTCCTCGTTGCCTCCTTGGGTTCTGTGCCACCCAGGCGTCTGGGTCTCTTGCCTATTACCATCTCCAGGACTTACTGCCATCCTCTGTCCTGCTGTCAGCCTGGGTCCAGTAGCCTAATCGCTCCAGGTTCTCTAGTAGAGGGTTGCCTGCCTAAGATACCTCTAGTACCTGTGTTCTGTCTCTGTTATTCTGTTTACAGTCATTGCTTACTGCCTATATATCCTCCATATAGTGTGGTTTCGTATTGTGGGCCTGTGGCCTCATTCCTTGTACGCACTTTACTCAATAAAGTAATTTTAACCTTATTGTTCTGTCTGGGTGTTCATCAAAAACCGTGACAGTATGAAAGGGCCAATGACCTCAGACAAGTCCAGTGAAGGTAGTTCAGTCAATATCCATTGGAGAATGGATATGTATGAGAAACTGTGCGATTAATAATTCATCCGGAAGCTCCCCATTCCTTGTCAATTATGGGTACCAATCGTCCTTGCTTCCGGATGCTTTTCAGGCGCAACAGATGCCAGCCCTTGATGAACACCTCAGACAGCTTCGTTCCACATGGGCACAAGTGTAGACTTCGCTACATGAGTCCTTTCAACGTTACAGGCACCATGCCAACAACAGGAGGTTGCCAGCTCCTGTGTTTCAGGTTGGGGACCGTGTATGGCTTTCCTCCAGAAATTTGAATTTACAAACTCTTTGCCACAAATTTGCCCCACGATTTATTGGACCGTTCAAAGTCCTCCGGCGGGTCAATCCTGTTTCCTATGCCTTGGAACTTCCCGCAAACATGAGAATTCACAATCTCTTCCATGTATCATTGCTCAAACCTCTTGTTTGTAATCGCTATACCTCTGCTCCGGTGGTGCCGGAACCGGTTCGCATTCAAAATCATGACGAGTATGAAGTAGAAATCATTGTAGACTCATGAAGGGTGCGTGGTCAACTCCAGTACCTGGTACATTGGAAGGGCTACGGCCCAGTGAAACGTTCTTGGGTCAAGCTTGCTGATATTCATGCACCAGTTTTGTTGCGTCAGTTCCATGCAAAGTTTCCCTCTAAGTCTGGTCCTCCTCCACGGGAAGGGGGTCGTTGAGAGGGGGTACTATCACGGTGCCCGTGTTCCTGCTCTGACGGCGACATTGTTACTGTGCCCAATTTCCATGCTGCCTTCTCATTGGCCTGTCATCTTTGCTCCACCCAGGGCTTGCCTTTTTATATCCTGTCACATCTATTCTAAGGCGCCCTTTCGTGGTGTATCTGAGCCTGATGTTTTGCTACTGTGTTGCTGTTCGTGTATGACCCGGCCTACCTGACGACGTTCCTGTGTTTCCCGTGTATTGCTCCGTTACCGACTGATCTCGTTGAGAACCCACTCCATTGCTGAACTGATCTGCCTGAGAACCCGTTCCGTTGCTAAACTGATCTGGACGAGAACCTGCTCCGTTACCGACTGATCTGGCTGAGTGAACAGCCCCTCTTGCACGGATGGGATCCAGGACTCAGGCAGACCAAGACAGATGGTGGTGGTAGGGGATTCTATTATTAGGAAGACAGACAGGGTAATCTGTCGCCAAGATCGCCACAATCGTACAGTTTGCTGTCTCCCGGGAACTCGGGTTCGACATGTGGCTGACTGGGTTGATAGATTGTTGGGAGGGGCTGGGCATGACCCTGCTGTCATGGTACATGTTGGTACTAATGACAAAGTCAGTGGAAAATGGAGGTCCGTTAAAAAGGATTTCAGGGACCTAAGATATAAGCTTAAGCAGAGGACCTCTACTGTAGTATTTTCTGAAATTCTACCTGTGCCACGTGCTACTTTAGAAAGGCAACGCGAGATTAGGGAGTTAAATGCGTGGATAAAGACTTGATGTAAGCAGGAGGGGTTTGGGTTCCTAGAGCACTGGGCAGTCTTTTCCCTTGGGCGCACTCTTTATAGTAGTGATGGATTGCACCTTAGTGGAAGGGGGGCCACGGTGCTGGGTGATAGGATGGTTAGAGGGCTGGAGGAGACTTTAAACTAGAAAGGGGGGGCGAGCTGCAACACAGGCTGGGGAAGGTAGTGTAATTGAGGAAATGGGATTAGAGAAGAGGCATGGGGGTGGATAGGGGGAATGGGCTAGTTCATCTAATAGGGAGCTGCCATTGTTACAGCCTGATAAAAGACAAATACATCTGAAAAAGAACAAAATCTTTAGGAATGGCAAAAAGATAAAATGTATGCATGAAAATGCTCACAGTCTGGCTGGTAAGATGGGGGAACTAGAAATGATTGCAGTACATGAGCAGTATGATCTGATTGGAGTGTCGGAAACCTGGTTAGATGATACGTATGACTTGGCAATCAATCTAGAGGGTTATTCACTTTTTAGGAGGGACAGGGTTAATAAAAGGGGAGGAGGGGTATGCCTATATGTAAAGCTGGCCTTAAAACCTAGTTTAAGGGAAGATATAAATGAAGGGTCCAATAAAAAGGTAGAGGCCTTGTGGGTTGAAATACACACTGGGGGCACACATAATAAAAAGATATTGGTGGGGATTTGCTACAAGCCACCTAATGTTGGGGAGTTGGAGGAAGCCCAACTTTTACTGCAAATGGAAAAGGCTGCTAGGTAAGCAAAGGTAATTATAATGGGAGATTTCAACTATCCTGAAATTGACTGGAGCAATATGACTTTAGGCACAACAAAGGGAAACATTTTTCTAAGCATGATAAATGATAATTTTATGTCCCAACTAGTAGAGCAGCCAACTAGAAAAGAGGCCTTGCTTGACCTAGTGCTCTCAAACGATTCTGACATGGTAAACAATGTGCAGGTAAGGGAACATTTGGGTAGCAGTGACCACAATATTGTATCCTTTGAAGTTTGTTATGAGAAACCCAATAGCAAGAGTTTAACCAAAACATTCAATTTCAAAAAGGCTAATTTTACAAAGTTAAAAGAAGCTTTAAAGGATATCCAGTGGGATGTCATTTTCAAAGATAAAAATGCACAAGAATCATGGAATGTATTTAAAATGCTCTTGGGCAAATATACACGTCAATATATACCATTGGGGAATAAGCAAAAGAAAAGTAAAGCGAAACCAATGTGGATTAATAATGTGGTTAGCAGGGAAATGAGAAATAAAAAGCAGGTTTTTAAGGTGTTTAAGTCAAACGGGTCAGATGCATCATTTAAAAAATATAAAGAATGTAATAAAATCAGCAAACAAGCAATTAAGCTAGCTAAAATAGAAAATGAGAGAAACATTGCAAATGAGAGCAAGAAAAACCCTAAACAATTCTACAAGTATATTAACAACAAAAAAAGTTAAGGTTGATATTGGTCCTCTTAGGACTGAAACAGGTGAATTGATTAGTGAGGATAAAGGTATGGCTGACACCCTAAATACGTTCTTTGCTTCAGTATATACAAAGGAAGCAGCAATGACAAGCTGTGGGCAAACAGACAAAACCATGGAATTTCCTCCAAGATCTACACGGCTTACTGTTGACAAGGTCCAAAAGAGACTGGAAAAGGTTATAGTGAATAAAGCGCCTGGACCGGACGGTATACACCCAAGGGTACTTAAGGAACTTAGTTCAGTAATAGCAAAACCATTATACTTAATATTTATTGATTCACTTTCATCAGGTATAGTAATCTGTGATTGGAGGAAAGCTGATGTAGTTCCATTGTTTAAAAAGGGAGCAAGATCCAAACCAAAAAATTATAGACCTATTAGCTTGACTTCCATAGTGGGTAAGATACTAGAAGGATTATTAACTGACAGTATTCAGAACTATGTGAAGACAAACAATATTATTAGTAGGAATCAGCATGGTTTCATGAAGAACAGATCATGTCAGACTAATTTACTTGCATTTTATGAAAGAGTGAGTAGTAATTTGGACAGGGGAATTGCTGTTGATGTAGTATACTTGGATTTTGCAAAAGCCTTTGACACAGTGCCTCACAACAGGTTACTGCATAAATTAAAAGGCTTCGGTTTGGGCTGTGTTATCTGTACATGGATTGAGAACTGGTTAAATGATAGATGGCAGAGAGTTGTTGTAAATGGAACGTTTTCAAATTGGTCTAGGGTTTTAAGTGGGGTGCCGCAGGGTTCAGTCCTGGGCCCAATGCTTTTTAAACTGTTTATTAATGATCTAGAAGTGGGAATTGAAAGTAGCATCTCAATCTTTGCTGATGACACTAAGCTATGTAAGGAAATACATACAGAGCTGGATGTTTTTTTCCCTACAGAAGGATTTAGATAAACTAAGTGAATGGGCAGAAAAGTGGCAGATGACATTTAATGTAGATAAATGTAAGGTTATGCATTTGGGTTGTAGAAACAAACTTGCTACATATACTCTAAATGGGAAACAACTTGGGAGATCCTCATTAGAGAAAGATTTAGGAGTACTGATAGACAATAGACTTCACAAGCAGTGTGCAGAGTCACTCAGCTGCTGCAAGAGCAAATAGAGTACTAGCCTGCATAAAAAGAGGTGTAGAAGCAAGGGATGCTAATATTATCCTACCTCTGTATAAATCCTTGGTTAGGCCTCATCTAGAATATGGAGTACAATTTTGGGCGACTGTTCTAAAAAAGACATTACTGAACTGGAAAAGGTGCAGAGACGTGCAACAAAACTGATAAAGGGATTGGAGGATCTGGGTTACAAAGACAGACTAGCCAAACTGGGTTTGTTTACATTAGAGAAGAGACGTCTAAGGGGTGATATGATTACCATTTACAAATACATTCAAGGTCAATACAAATAACTATCCAAAGAATTATTTATGCAAAGAGCTGAGCTAAGAACAAGAGGTCATCCATTAAGACTTGAGGAAAGGCGATTTTGACTAAAACATAGGCAGGGATTCTTTACAGTAAGGGGGGTAAGGCTATGGAATTCTTTGCCTCGGGGTGTTGTGCTTGCAGATAATGCAACTGCATTCAAAAAAGCAATGGATGCCTATCTAGCACAGAACAATATTGACAATTATGACAGATGGCTTCAAAGCAAATAGGATATTGATCCGGGGAAATATTTGACTACCAGCTGGAGTCAGGAAGGAATAGTTCCCCACACACACACACACACAGACTTGGAACTACATTGGAAATTGCTCCAGAGGGCTTTTTTGTTGCCTTCCTCTGGATCAACAGGGGTGTTATTGGCATGGGCTGGACTTGATGGACGCATGTCTTTTTTCAGCCTTATCTACTATGTTACTATGTTAGTACCCGCTCCGTTGCTGAACTGATCTGGCTGAGAACCTGCTCCGTTACCGACTGATCTGGCTGAGAACCTGCTCCATTGCTGAACTGATCTGGCTGAGAACCTGCTCCGTTATCGACTGATCTGGCTGAGAACCCGCACCGTTGCTGAACTGATCTGGCTGAGAACCTGCTCCATCACCGACTGATCTGACTGAGAACCCGCTCCGTTGCTGAACTGATCTGGCTGGGAACCTGCTCCGTTACCGACTGATCTGGCTGAGAACCCGCTCAGTTGCTGAACTGATCTGGTTGAGAACCCTCGTTGTCATAGTCGGCCTGGCTATTGAGCCTTGCCTGTGCACCTGACCAGTCTGTGCTTCCCATTGGTTTGTAACCTGTCCGCTGAGCCATTGTTCCGTTGCCATCCGTGTATGGTTGTGCCTCCTCCGTTGTCTAACTGGTCAGCATTACATTCAACGGTTTCCAGTTGCCTAGTTGGGGTGCGCTGCGTGGCGCTAATCTTATTCTGTCGACCATAGGCATAGCATTCATGTTATCGCCACTTACTCCTACTGCCTGCGGCAGTGTGTACATGCGAAGTACCGGTTCAGTGCTAGCAAGGGCATAGGGAGCCATGTATCAGTGTTTGCCGATGACACAAAATTAAGTAAGGTAATAAAGTCTGAACTGGATGTGTCTTCATTACAAGAGGATTTGGACAAATTGAGTAACTGGGCAGGCAAGTGGCAAATGAGATTCAATATAGACAAGTGTAAAGTTATGCATTTTGCTTATAATAATAAAAATGCAACATACAGTTTAAATGGTGTTTCTCTGGGGAAATCTACAAATGAAAAGGATTTGGGAGTAATGGTAGACAATAGACTTAGCAGTAGCATGCAGTGCCAACTGGCAGCTGCAAAGGCCAATAAGATATTGGCATGTATTAAAAGGGGTATTGACTCAAGGGAGGAAGATATAATTATGCCTCTTTACAGGTCCATGGTAAGACCCCACTTAGAATATGCTGTTCAATTCTGGGCGCCCTTTCTGTAAAAGGACATTATGGAACTAGAAAGAGCGCATAGAAGGGCTCCAAAACTAGTAAGGGGAATGGAAAGTTTTAGTTATGAAGAAAGGCTAGAAAAGTTAAACTTGTACACACTAGAGAAACGGCATCTTAGAGGGGATATGATAACACTATATAAATATGTTCAGGGCCCATACAAAGGGCTCTCCAAAGACCTGTTCATTAACAGAACAGTACACAGGACAAGGGGCCACCTGCTTAGACTTGAGGAAAGGAGATTTAATCTACAACAGCGGAAGGGTTTCTTTACAGTAAGGACAATAAAGGTATGGAATTCACTACCTGAGAAGGTGGTGCTATCGAAAACATTAGATGCCTTTAAAAGGGGCCTGGATACTTATTTAAAAGAGCATAACATAGAGGGCTATGTACATTAGTATTGGAATGAATATTTAGTTGGGGCTTGTTGATCCAGGGAGAAATCTGATTGCCATTTGGAATCAAGAAGGAATTTTTTTCCCCCCATTCAAGGCAGAATTTTAAATTGCTAATTGAGGGGTTTTTTTGCCTTCTTTTGGATCAACAATGGTAAACAGGAACAGGAAAAGGTTGAACTAGATGGAAGCAAGTCTTTTTTCAACCTAAATTACTATGTTACTATGACTGAGTTACTCTGATCTCTCTACGTCTCCCTCCACGCTAATTGCAGGGCTTACTCCCTGTGGGAGTTCCTATGTATCTCTGGGCATCTCCAGTTAACTGTTCAGTGCCTAAAACTATCTAAGCTACCCATGTACTCCTTCGTGTTGCAGTGCCTGGGTGAGGGCCAACACTTGCATTGGCATGCACTACTTGGTGTGTGGAGACCCTGAGCTCATATTTCTGTCTAGTGGCCTGAGGGCCTAGAGCCAGCATTTGCGCTTGTTCCTCTGTCCTATGAGGGGACACCTGTGGCCTTCGATCCACCCCTAGCACTCTAGGGTTTACCTTTGTAAGTGGTGGCCTTGGTCACTCTGGGACCTCTGTCCCGTGGTCAGTGTTGCCTCGTTGCCTCCTTGGGTTCTGTGCCACCCAGGCGTCTGGGTCTCGTGCCTATTACCATCTCCAGGACTTACTACCATCCTCTGTCCTGCTGTCAGCCTGGGTCCAGTAGCCTGATCGCTCCAGGTTCTCTAGTGGAGGGTTGCCTGCCTAAGATACCTCTATTACCTGTGTTCTGTCTCAGTCATTCTGTTTACAGTCATTGCTTACTGCCTATATATCCTCCATATAGTGTGGTTTCGTATTGTGGGCCTGTGGCCTCATTCCTTGTATGCACTTTACTCAATAAAATCATTTTAACCTTACTGTTCTGTCTGAGTGTTCATCAAACACCGTGACACCAACCCCTAGAATGCAAGGGTTAACGGAGGCAACACAGACAGGACTCTGGCAGAGACCAATCCCTAGGGCGCTAGGGTTAGTGGAGGCAGCACAGACAGGACTCTGGCAGTGACCAATCCCTAAAATGCTAGGGTTAGCGGAGGCAACACAGACAGGACTTTGGCAGTGACCAATCCCTAGAACACTAGGGTTAGCGGAGGCAACACAGACAGGACTTTGTCAGCGACCAATCCCTAGAACGCTAGGGTTAACGGAGGCAACACAGACAGGACACTGGCAAGACCAGACTCCCACAGACCCCTGGTGACTATGGGGATAGACAAGCCAGGCAGGCACAGTGTAGGTATTTGAAAGTGAGAGTTGGTGAAATAGAACACAGGGTGCGCACCCTGACAGATTGGAAGCCAGCGCTGCCCCAGTCTGTAAACACGGAGGTAGTCAGCCAGTCCAGTCAGTAGCAGAATCAGATACTTAGCCAAGCCAGGTTGGTACACACGAGATAGTCAGACAGACCTAGTTAGCAACAGAAACTGATACTCAGCCACGCCAGGTCGGTACACACAGAGATAGTCAGCCAGTCCTTAGTCAGCAACGGAATCGGATACTCAGCCACGCCAGGTCGGTACACACGGAGATAGTCAGTCAGTCCTTAGTCAGCAACGGAATTGGATCACAGAAGCTTCAGGAACACAGGAGCGTAGTCAGGCAAGCCGGGTCATACACGGAACAGGAACAACCAGTAATACAAACGCTGGGTACGGGTACACCAAGAAAGGGTACTGTAAGGATGACAGGAGAGAGTTTATAAAGGCAAGCCCTGGGAGGAGCCAGAGCCCCATAGCCAATAAGAATAGTGCATTAGTAAACCCGGAAGTAGCAATGTCGTCCAGACGCTCAAATCACGGGCACCGTGATAATAGGACACTGGCAAGTGACTGAGTCCCTAGAACGCTAGGGATATTGAAGGCAACCCAGATAGGACACTGGCAAGTGACCGAGTCCCTAGAACACTAGGGATAGCGGAGGCAGGACAGATAGGACACTGGCAGGTGACCAGAGATACTCTCAACACAGTTTCCCAGGTGACCTAGGGAGTGACAGGCCAAGCAGGCGCTATAGCGGAAGTCACCGCGTAGCGAGAGTAAGAGTAACGGAGCACAGGGTACGCACCCAGGTGGGTCAGAAGCCAGAATGCCAGTTCGATAGTAGCCAGTCTTAGTCAGCAATGGAATTGGATACTCAGCCAAAGCCAAGTCAGTACACATGGAGGTAGTCAGCCAGTCCTAGTCAGCAACGGGGCAGGTTCTCTGCCAAAGCCAGATCGGTACACATGGAGGTAGTCAGCCAGTGCTAGTCAGCAACGGAGCGGGTTCTCAGCCACAGCCAAATTGGTACACACGGAGGTAGTCAGCCAGTCCTAGTCAGCAACGGAGCGGGTTCTCAACCAAAGCCAGATCGGTACACACGGAGGTAGTCAGCCAGTCCTAGTCAGCTACAGAGCGGATTCTCAGCCAAAGCCAGCTCAGTACACATGGAGCTAGTCAGCCAGCCTTAGTCAGCAATGGAGCGGGTTCTCAGCCAAAGCCAGATCGGTACACACGGAGGTAGTCAGCCAGTCCTAGTCAGCAACGGAAAACAAGAACACAGGAGTGACAGGAGCGAAGTCAGGCAAGCCGGGTCATACACGGAGCAGGAACAAGCAGTAACTCAAACGCTAGGTACAGGTACACCACGAAAGGGTGCTGAAAAGATGACAGGAGAGAGTTTAAAAAGGCTAGCCCTAGCGGAGCCAGAGCCCATTAACCAACAAGAACTGTGCAAGGAGAAACCCGGAAGTAACAATGTCGCCCTGCTGCTAGGATCACGGGCACCGTGATACCGCTGTACTAGATCTTGAGTCCAAGTGATGCTGGGGTGGCCCAGTGTAGGTGACTGGTGGGCCCACTGCTTGATTTCAGTGCAGAAATTAACAGGAACAAACAAAAGGCTGGGTGACAGTAGTTGTCTACTTGTCTCTGAGCTCGTTGGATCTTGCTCAGCGTGGATGTGGATGGAGCTGAGACAAATCTGGAAAGCGGAATGATGGTTTCAGGAGGCTGTTCAGAAGAAGAAGAACCAAAAGGTCAGGACAAGGTATCTGTCTTTATGTTCTGGGTATATAGGTGATAGTGAAACGGAACCGTAAGAAGAACAGGGTTCAGCGGGCTTGACGTGGAGTGAGACATTTGGCACATTCGAGGTACTGGAGATTCTTGTGATCTGTGTAAATCGAAAAGGGCACCCCAGATCCTTCCAACAGATGATGCCATTCCTCGAGAGTCAACTGCATTGCAAGAAACCCTCGGTTTCCAACATCATAGTTTCACTCTGCGGGCGACAGTCGGCAGGTGAAGTAGGAACATGGATGCAGCTCGTTGGTTTGGGATCTGTCTGCAACAGAATAGCCCCAACACCAGACTCTGAAGCAGCAACCTCGATAATGAACAGCCTAGAGACACCTGGGTATCTCAGAGCTGGTGCTGAAGTGAAGGCATTTTTGAGGGCTGAAAATGTGGCTATGGTGTTGGGTGACCATGTCGGGGGTTAGGTTGGTAAGTGGTGCAACTACTGTGGAGTAGCTATGGATAAATTGCCTATAATAGTTGGTGAATCCCAGGAAATGTATTCCTCATAGGCCGGTAGGTTGTGGCCACTGGGTTACTGCTGATACCTTGGAGGGATCCATTTTGAGCCAGTACTGAAGACAACGTACCCTAAGAACGGAAGTCGGTTCTTTTCAAAGTTGCATTTTTCAAGCTTGGCTTACAGTTCATTGTCTCTGAGCCGCTGTAGCACTTGTTTGACATGGATTCTATGAAGGTGTAGAGTAAGGGTATAGATTAGAATGTCGTCCAAATAGAAAACTACGTGGATGATAACATATCTCTGAAGACGTCACTGACCAAGGCCTGGAAGATGGCTGGGGAGTTACAGAGCCCATAGGCCATGCCCATATCTTGTATTAAAGGCCATCTTCCACTCATCCCTAGGTCAGATGCGGTCCAGGTTGTACGCCCCCAGCAGATCTAGCTTGGTGAACCACATAGGAGGTCAAATAGCTCGGGTATCAAGGGTAGTGGGTATTTGGTTTTTACTGTGATGTGATTGAAACCTTGGTAGTCCATGCAGGGGCGTAAAGACCCATCTTTCTTGCCAACAAAGAATAACCCAGCTCCGGCTGGTGACATGTAAGGGTGAATCAAACTTTTGGTTAGGTATTCCTGTATGTATTCAGCAAGGGCTTTCATCTCTGGTTGTGACAGATGATAGGTATGGCCCTTAGGAGCCGTGGTTCAGAGAAGGAGGAGGTTGATTTTGCAGGGTATGGTAGATGAGGAGGCAGAGAAGCAGCACGACTCTTGAAAAATACATCCTCATATGCCCTGTAGGCCTCTGGTAGACTGCAGTGCAGTGATAGAACAGACAAGACAACCTTTTGGGGAACGACTTGATGACTGGAGAGACAGGACCGAAAGCAAGAGTCACTCCACCGGTTAAGCTCTCCAGACCTCCAATCGATAGAGGAACTATGATGACAGAGCCACGGGAGGCCCAGGATGACAGAAGCATGAGGGGAATAAAGAATAAATTGGATATAGGCAATCCTACCACAGTCCACAAAGTATTTAAAGTCCTTTAAATAGTTAAAAACGGTACTCCCAGGATGCTGCTTTTGGTAGTGGTGCGCTCAGAGTCGCCCCAGCGCTCAATTGTGCATGTAGAAAAGAAAAACCAAAGAGTAGGCCATATAACCTTTTATAAATTAATTCCCCCGCTTGCATCTAGTGCACTCACCAAATAGATTTTTGTAACACTGCCCAAAACATATATAATCTCAGGACGTTCTTCTATATTGGTCTCTCCAATTCATTCATGAACAGCGTTGCCCATCTATGGCTTCTTGGAGATCAAAGTTCAATCCTTTCACTCATCTCAATGAAACTGCTACACTTGGCGGTGCTTTCCATACAGGTCAGGTGAGGACAGGGAAACTACGTATACATCCTTTGCTACACTAAAAAGGAAAATACCTCTAAGTGTAGCACTTTAGATAGAAGTTCCCTGTATTGCGACCCCAATATATTGAACTCACCGGATGTGTGAAGATACTAATAGCGATATAGACATCAATTGTCCCGCTGGCCAGATCATACCAAATAGCATACTTTATTCTATTATTGTGTTTATCTTCTATTTTATTGTAACACCATCGGCTAAAAAGAAACTGTAGCATAAAAGAAGATTTTATTGAGAAAAACCAAAGCCTCAAACTGGAATTCTTGGAAAGAGGTTACAAAGAGATTGTAATAAATTCAGCTTATAATAGAGCTTTGAGTCTGTAGGGAAAGGATCAAGATGCCAAAACCGAAACCTGACCTATATGGAAAGCACTGGCAAGTGTAGAAGTCTCTAGCTCATTGAGATGAGTGAAAGGATTGAGCTTTGATCTTCAAGAAGGCATAGACAGGCAACACTGTTCAAGAACGAATTGGAGAGACCGATAAAGAGTAATGTCTGAGATTATATCTGTTTTTGGCAGTGTGTAACGGTTTTATAGACACTCAGACACGGAAGGTTAGGTAAAAACACAGTTTTATTGAAAAAACACAGAAATTAGAATAACCCTCGCGGGTCCAGTATATATATATATATATATATATATATATATATATATATATATAAATATATATATACAAATATAATACTGACACAGGTCAGGTTACAGTAGAAATCAATAACCCACACGGGTCCAGTGAGACGCGAAGGTATAACACTGCCACAGGTCAGGTTACAGTTCGTGTGAATCTAAAATGAGACAGTGGAGAAATGGTTGCTATTAGGCCAAGAGGTACAGGCAGGCCCTAATAGCACAAAGGCCCACAGGACACTCACTACGCAGAGAGTGACACAATAGTGACTGAGGCCACACAGGAGTAAGCGAAGGCCCTGGACAAGTGACAGACTGCCAGAACGGTTAGAGGAGGCCTGAAACTGTAGGCACAGAGTAACGCCAAACCAAGACTGCAATTGACTGTGAACCAATGTGCAATGGCACCAACCCGCAAGGGGTTAACCTGATTGATCTCCAACACCGGGGTGTAGGATCACGAGGCACAAACTCGGTGACTGGGTCACAGTAACTAGACTGCCGGAGCAGCAAACGAGGCAACCAGAGGATCTGTCAGTAGACAGAGAGGACACCGGAGGACAGCCCCTCACCGGATCGCCGGGTTGATACACAGAGCAGGAACGTCAGCCAATCCGGGTCTGTACACAGAGCAGGAACGTATACAGGCAGAGTATTTTATTGAGAGATTAAGCCTATGATTAAGTAAACTTTAAGTTTACGAAAAGCGTTAGGCGTTTTGTATGTTCTCAGATATTTCTTCGATCTATTTTTGGTCCTCCATGTGCTTTTAAATGATGAAATAAAAGTAAAGTTTTATTCAGCTGGATGGCTGTGTTTTAATACTTCAGGTGGTTACCGTGAGCACCTCCACCTGTGTTCTCTCCTCTATACAGGCAGAGTAGTCAGGCAGTCCGGGTCATACACAGGATTCACACTAATATAGGAACAAGCGCTAGCAATGGGAACACCACGAAAGGGCACTGCAGAAGTGACAGGGCTCAGTATTTAAGGGCTAGGACGGGGCGGAGCAAAACCACGTTAGCCAATAAAAGGAATCAGGAAGTAGCACTGGTCATAATGTTGCCAGTGATAACACGGGCACCTTGATACAGTGTTACAAGAATCTATTTTGTGAGTGCACTAGAATTAATTTATAAAAGGTTATAGGGCTACTCTTAGAGTTTGACCTTTGTTCTTTTCTATATGCACACATGAGGGGACTAAACCAGGTCAAAGGACAAGAGTTCAGTATGCAGCACGCAGGTAGTCACCTGCCCATCACCCAGTGGTTTCCCATCCAGTGTAGAAACTAGAAGAGGTTGTTTCTTAGGTTGACAAAGGATGTCATGGGACTTGGCCCAAGTGAGGTCCATAAAGACACCAGCGGCACCCGAATCAAGAAAGGCCAGAGAAGAAACAGACCAATTATACCACTGAATAGTGAATGGAACCAACAACCTGGCAGAGGTGGAAAAAGGCTGTGGGATGGGGCTTAGTAGATTGCCTCTGTGTTCGGACCATTTCCTGGTCTCGGGAGCATTGTCAAATCATATGGTCCTTGAGGCCACAATAGACACACAGACCCTGAGTTTGACACGTCCTTCATTCCTCCTCAGACAGTCAAGTAACACCACCTATTTCCATGGGAGTCTCTGTGGAAGAAATACTTTCAAAAGAGACTGGAGAGGGAGTTTCGTGCTGTCTGTGACTACGTTCGTGTTCTTCCTGTCTCTCCTGCATACGTCTGTCCAAGTTGAGACACAGGGTGATAAAGTTCATCAACCCATCAGTAATGTCTCAACATGTGAGGGCGTCATTGAAATGGTCATTGAGGCTGCATCTGAAAGCCGGCTTAAGGGCCCCTTGATTCCACTTGGTCGCATATGAGAGGTTCCGGAACTCAACGGCATATTGACTCACAGATTGGTTTCCTTGACATAGATCCAACAAGGTCGCTTTGGCAGTGATGCCTCCAATCCAGACCCTCCCTCCTGAGGCACACACAGTGCTTTTATCTTTAGTTTGTTTTCAGAGATTGTTGGGGGGCCATCAGGAATGGTACTGATGGCCCCCCCAACAAGCTCTGATTACAAAGTAATTAAAAAAAAAAAAGTTAACCCTATGAGTGCCATAAGGGTCCAATGCACTGGAGACCCCTGTGGTACTCACTGGGTCACTTATTTTGGGGACATTTTTTTTTTCCTAAGACCTCATTGGGGGGGATCGGGAGGGGTCCTGATTCCCCTCAATGAGGTCTATAATAAAAAATAAAAAAGTAAAAAAAAAAAATTAACCCCCACCTCCTGCGGCGCACAGACAGGGCTTTTATCATTATTTTGTAATCAGATTGTTGGGGGACCATCAGGAGTGGTCCCGATGGCCCCCCAACAAGCTCTGATTACAAAGTAATGATTAAAAAAAAGTGCCACAAGAGTCCAATGCATTGGAGACTCACAGGGTCACTTCTTTTGTGGACATATTTTTTTTTTTACTAAGACCTCATTGGGGGGGATTAGGAGGGGTCCTGATGCCCCTCAATGAGGTCTATAATAATAAAATATTTTTTTTTTTGTTTAATATTTCTTTTATTGAGTTTTTCAATACAAATAGCAGAAAGACAAAGAACAAAGGAACAACATACTTATGAAAGAAAAGACACTGAAAAATACAACTTCAAATGAACCATATCCTTGCCAGCCTAAATACAAACAACATTAATTAAAGGGATAGTAATAACTAAAATGTAAAAAAAAATATGTTGTAGGGTTTATCCCCCTGAGTAAAACAAGAGTACTCCCACTACTGAAAGATGTTTCATTCAAAAGTTATTAATTTTCAAAGTTGAATTTTTTAGGTGCAATATCACAGTGGCCTGAAATTGTACAGTGACGCTGTTGCTACACGATCCTATGGACAGCTCTGGTCTCAGGACCATAAATCTCCATAGGATGGTGTAGCAACAGCGCCACTGTAAAATTTCAGGCCACTGTGATATTGCACCTAAAAAATTCAACTTTGAAAATTAATAACTTTTGAATGAAACACCTTTCAGCAGTGGGAGTACTCTTGCTTTACTCAGGGGGATAAAACCTACAACATATTTTTTTTACATTTTAGGTATTACTGTCCCTTTAAGTCAAATCCTGGGCCTGAACCAGCATAGGAGCAACTCTATATCAGAAGGAAGGGTATGGTTAGTGATCCAGAATGCAGGTGCCCAGTGAAACATCTGAGCACCCAAGCCAATATGGCAAAGGACCTGCCCCAGAAAGGGCCAGCTCACCCTGTCAAATGCTTTTTCGGCATCCGTAGACAGCAACAAAGCAGGGATGCCCTGGGATCGCACTGAATGGATAAGGTTAACGGCTTTTACCATATTGTCTCTGGCCTCTCAGCCAGGTACGAAACCTACCTGGTCCGAGTGTATCAAATTTGGTAGGACAGATTTCAGTCTAAGGCTCAAGATTTTGGCGAACAGCTTGAGGTCCGTATTTAGGAGCGAGATCGAGAGGTAGCTTGCGCACAGTTCAGGGTCCCTACCCTGCTTCAGGATGACTGTAATAGTTGCATAGAGCGAGTGCATCGCAAGAACAGGCCCAGGCTGCAAGGAATTGAAAGTTCGCAGAAATTGTGGGAATAGAACGTCTTGAAAGGTTTTATAATATGTCAAAGTGAGGCCGTCCGGACCCGGGCTCTTTCCCGTAGGGGAAGATTTAAGCGCTAACAGCAGTTCCTCTTGCGTAATAGGAACATCCAGAGACTCTGCCACTTGGTGAGACAAGACAGCAGGCATATATCGTTCAAGATAGGTTGAAACGGCGTGAGAAACGTCATGAATAGAAGGTGAGGGAGATGTGTCTTCAATGTTGTATAGGGAATTGTAAAAGGTTCGGAAGGAATCCGCGATCTCTTCTGTACAGTGAAGAATAGCATGAGAGCGAGAGTGTATCCTGCTAATAAAGGATTGTGGTTGTTTAATTTTGAGGGCCCTGGCAAGAGCCAGGCCCGGTTTATTACCGTGTGCATAGAAAAAGCTTTGTGTTAAGCCCGGTGCATCTGAGTATTACACAGTGCAGCAAGATCAGCTCTAAGCCGTGTCAGGTCCTGAAAGGCCTCGGGAGAGGGGTGTAATTTGTGTGTGCTTTCGATTGCAGAAATGTGATCTAGAATGGACGCCATCTGAGCAGCCTTATGACGTTTTTGATAGGTTCCAAGGCTAATCAAGTGCCCACGGATGACTGCCTTATGGGCTTCCCAGGCAACCTGTGGGGTGATATCCGGAGATTCGTTGTTGGTGAAGTAATCCACTAAGTGTTTCCGAAGTCTGTTGCAGGCCAAAGTGTCCTTCAGCAAGGTCTCATTCAATCTCCAGCAGGCCCGTCTGAGTGGCAAGGAAGGAATCACGACCCGCTTAAGTACGGGGGCATGATAACTCCAGGTGATGGAGCCAATACGAGCGGATTGAACTAGTTGTAGGTGTCTGTGACAGATGAAAAGGTAATCTATCCTAGAGTACCTAGTGTGTGGAGGAGAAAAAAAGGTATAGTCTTTAGCGGTCGGATGGTGGATTCTCCAGACATCGCCCAGTTGGGCACGGTGAAGTGCTGACTTTACCCTCCGAATTTTGGAGTACCGAACTGTGGATGCCCCACTGAAGAATCCATAAGCGGATTCAATGTTAGGTTTACATCACCACCAAGAACCACGAAACCCTCCACGAAGGACTCCAGATCACGTAAGATAGACAGAGAAACAGTTGGTGATCCTTGTTCGGAGCATAGATGTTGGCTATTGTGACTTTTTCTCAACCAAGTGTACCTTTTAGAAACATAGCTCTACCATTGTGATCCGTCCAAGTGTCAGAGACAGACAGAGATAAAGATCTGGCAAGAAATATAGCCACACCCTTAGTCCTCTGGAAAGGAGAGTGAGAGTAGTAGCCTGTAGGGTAATGTGGACTAGAACATGCCGGTGCCCGATCTCTATGGAAATGAGTCTCCTGCACCAGTTCAATACCTGTCCCACTGAATCTGAGTTCCCGGAATAGCCTGGATCTTTTCTCTGGGGTATTAAGCCCTTTAGCATTGATAGAAACTATACGAAGGGTGAAGGAGCCCTTATCTACTGATGTTGTGGAGAATGGTAACAAAGAAAACCAGGCATAGCCCCACAGGGGCCGCCATTCCAGTATGAGCCCGACGCACCAAGCAGGGCACCCAGACCGGACCCGGGGGGAAGTAGGAAGGGGAAAAGAGTAAAGAAGAGATAGGGAGGAGGAAGAATAGTAACAGGAGAAAAAGAAAACAGTATCAGTAAGAACCTCCGCCTAAGCAGAGAGTTAACAGAAAACCAAAGCAGGGACATGCCCTGTTTCACATGTATGTCAAGGAGGCGCGCAGGCACCCAAAACTGGTGTGACACATGCAAAGGGTAAAAAAAAACATGAAGAAAACAGTACTCCAGCATCTCCCCTCCGCGAGCACACAGCTTAACAAAGGCTGAATTGTAAGGCAAACATATTAAACAAAGGTAAAACTGAATCCTCTAAAGCATTTAACCAATGACCACCATCAAGTGGACCCCAGGATGGATAAGGCTGCCCTCAGGCCCCCCATGGAGTGGTTTGTGTAAGAGGGGACCAGGTGGAAGGGAGGGATCCGGAGGGCGGACACATAGTGCCCCATCTAGGGGGAAAGGCAAATCTATGGGCCACTTAAGGCAGTATATTACACAATAAAGGGTCGCCATCCCATCGAGGGAGGGGGCAGCCACGGCCGAAATGACACGGACGGGGGCAGCCCAGGACGTGCCAGGCAGCCGCCCATCCCGAGAGTCCCGTCCTCGTCCCCCAGCCCCCAGCGGGAGGGACCCAGCCACAAGGAGTGAAAGGCTATGAAGCAACACATGTGCAGTCCGATGGGCCCAGCCACCAAGTACATGCCATCCAGCCCGACCCGGCGGCGAGGGGATACGGACACACACCATAAGAGGAGGCGTAGGCAGAGGGACCACGGGCAAGAGTATCCCGACCACGTGATCCCCCCACCCAGGCCTCAGACAGCAAAACCCGCCCATGGGCCGTCAAGTCAATCCCCCCAGAATATCGGAGACAGGGAGGAGGCCCACCCAAGAGGGGAGTAGCCAGCCCCACCATAGGGTATGACAGGCATTAGCACTTGTATAGAGAATAGAATCAGTATGGGCAGGAGACCCCTGTAGGAGGAATGAAGTGGGTTAAGGTGCAGAGAGGCTGAGGGGGTAGTAACCGCCAATTAGTCCCAGCTAAATGTAGAGGCCCAGGTGAGGAAACAACAGCCCCAAGGATGAGACCAGTAGTGCAATAATGTTGGACTAGGCCCTGAGACCAAGGTCCTGAGTGAAGACATGGATGAATACTGTAGTATGCATCCCCATAAGGAACAACATAGGTTAGGTCTCCGTGGGCCTGGGATGTTAGGTACTCCCGGCACCCCTCCAATAGTAGATAAATTAACAGCCATGACTGAAATGGGCATTCGTTACAAAAAGCCATGTGTATGCATGATCGAAACTAGTGTGTGTGGTAGGGCCAAGATCATGTAGGGAAAGGTCCCGCAGGATGTAAGGCTAGTAGAGTGGGCCCTCCCACCCATCCCCAGCATGTCAGAAATGGGCGAAATGAGGGCAAAGGAACTCACAGTAGGTACAAGAAAATTATGTATTGGAGACTAAGCCCAGGGACATATAATAACAGAATAAGTACACAACTAGAACTGCCTCCCCAAATTAAAGACCCCAGGCAGCAATACAAGTTGTCCCAATATGAGTCTTTGCAGGTAAGTGTCTCCAGCTGGCCTTCCGTGATAGGAGTAACAGACTCCACAGTAATAAACAGTTTAACATGTGGAGGTGAAGGTACATCGGCTCCTTATGGAACCTGGAACCCAACTGCATACCTGGAGTCTGGAAGGGCTGCCACTGGTGGCAGGTGTACAAGAGGAAGGCGGGCCAGGCTCATGCGGCCAGAGAGCCATCACCTGAAGTCCGGATTTCTCTGCAAAGCATTCCGGGCGGCAATAACCAGGATCTCCACTGCGAGGGTGTTCCATGGGGCCAGTGAAGGTGTGTATAAATTCAGAGCGTAGGGGGACACAAGGGAGTGTCCCACAGGATGTTTCTATCAGGGCTGTACGCGGTCGGCAGCGTCATCTCTGGCAGGTTCGCCCCGTTGGGATCTGCAATGTCTGCGACGTTGGGGCCTGCGGAGCCACCTGGATTTTGAAGGGCCATTAGCTGTAGGGGTGAGTCCCCATCCACGTAGGCCTGCCAGTCCGTCAGTGCCGGAGCCTCCAGCCGGAGAGCCTCGCACATGGCGGGAACATCACCAGGGTGTCTGACCACGAGAGTTTGATTGTCGCGTTGCACCAAAAGTGTCAGTGGAAAGCCCCAGCGGTATGGAATATCTGCTCCAAGAAGGAGGTCGGTCAGGGGTTTCAGCAATTTTCTCAGCTGTAGGGTCGCCCATGCAATGTCGGGAAGGATCTGGATAGGTGCACCCTTGTATTCCATAGAACAGTGTTGTCTAGCTGCTTTCAGTATATCTTGCCTTAGGTCGTAGGAGTGAATGCAGCATATGATGTCCCTAGGGGCCCCTCCTGATAGGTCTTTAGGACGCAGAGCTCTGTGGACACGATCCAGAACCATGGTAGTGGAAGAGTCTCTATTCAGGACGAAATTAAACAGTTCAACCGCCAGTTGTCGGGTGTCCTCGAAGCCTTCCGACTCGGGAAGGCCTCTTATCCTCAGATTGTTGTGCCTTCCACGGTTGTCTAGATCGATAACATGTTGGGCAAGATGAGACACCATTTTGCTCTGCGCCACAAATTTGGTTTTGAGGGCCTGCAGAGAGTCTTGAAGAGTAGCTTGATCGTGTTCTATAGTCTGCAGTCTCTGGCCCTGCTGCTTAAGGTCCTCTCTAAGCTCCGAGAGTAGGGCTGCAACAACCAATCGATATTATCGATAAAAATCGATTATGAAAATCGTTGTCAATTATTTTCATAATCGATTAGTTGCAGCCCCAGACTGTTTTAAGGGCGGACTGATCATTCGGGCTTATGTAAAGCTGTGACTGCTCCGTTAGGCACTGAGGCCTCTCAGACAGTTTTCATACTTGCCTGTCCTGTCTTCATGCTTGCTGCGTGCCACTGCCTTCATTAACCCTTTGAGTGCCAGAGTGGTACGCAACGCATTGCTAGGCAATGCGTTGCATCACGTACCACTCTGGTTCTCAGAGGGTTAAGGCTGAGGGCGGCAGGCAGTGTATAACTTAACTTGAGTAGTGAGTGTACACAATACACAACATACATACATAACACAGTGACAACAGTTCTTCTTTCTATATCTTAACTAACTACCATGTCATCACTGTGGTGCTGAATGCCTCAATTCCCCAAGGCCCCAGCCCAACACAAGGTCAGATTCAGAGGAGGAAATTAGATCTTCCGAATGGTAGTGCTTGCTGCCACTCTGCCAGAGTACATGTATGGCAGTACAGACTTACTGCGTTGGGGTTGGTGACTCTGGCAGCTGCTGGCAGCAAGTGCTTGTTCGGCAGCTTCTTCTCACCGAGGCTGAGCTTCTTCCTGTTCAATGTGCACGCTGCGCAGATGAATTGGTCGCATAGCAACTAGCATGAGCATTGATGTAATCTCGGGCAGCCCACAGGGGTGCGTGATGGAGGGGCTATGGGACTCAACAGCAGAGCCTGCCGGGCCGCCGCCACAGGACATCAAGTGGGGACTGAGACTCCTGAATGAGTGAAGAGTCTGAGGGACACATAGGCAGAAGGATCAGGACAGGACTCAGAGGAGGACTACTGGGATTCCAGCGTAGCAGTGACAGTAACAGACACAGTGACAGCAGCAGCACACTGACCCACCACCACGCAGCACAGGTAAGCCAGCCAGTACTGGTGCTGGGGGGGTGGACTGGATGGTTTGGTGCTGTGTATTGGGGGTACTGGGTGGCCTGGTTCTGTGTATTGGGGGTACTGGATGACCTGGTGCTGTGTATTGGGGGTACTGGATGGCCTGGTGCTGTGTATTGGGGGTACTGGATGGCCTGGTACTGTGTATTGGGAGTACTGGATGGCCTGGTGCTGTGTATTGGGGATAATGGATGGCCTGGTGCTGTGTACTTTCTGTAAATAAATAAGTGAATATATTTGTAACACTTACTTTGTGGATTTTATTTTAAATATAAGGGGGAAAAATTGTATTTCATTTTTTTCTATTTTTAACCGATTAATCGAAAAATTAATCAGCCAACTAATCGATTATGAAAATAATCGTTAGTTGCAGCCCTATCCGAGAGTTCATCCCGCACTGCAGATCTGACGTGGTCTACTACAGAGGCCAAGTCCTTCTGTATTTGGAGAGTGAAGGCCGCAAAATCTGCTCTGGTAACCCCGTCATGGCTGGGAAGGGTCCGGTCTCTCAGCGGAGAAGCATCTGCATCATCTAGTTCCCCGTCGGAGGAGCAGTCCTCTACATTAGTAAGAGGAGCCATCTTGTCCTCCCTCGAGGCAGCTGTCAAGAGCGGGATTAAGTAGTTATTCAAGGGTTGAGAAGAGCCAGCTCTAACTTCTCTAGAAGAACCCGGTGTCCTAGAGGATTTCTTGGTTGATTTACCCATCTCAACAAAGAAGTGGGTGTTAAGTTTGCCAGTGATAATGTGCTCGCGGAGCAGGAGCTAAGCTAACATGCGACCATCTCCATCAAGCGTTCGCTCCGCCCCCCCCACACAGGACTTTTTATCATTACTTTGTAATCAGAGCTTGTTTGGTGGCCATCTGAATACAGAGTAACAGAAAAAGGATTATTTATTTTCTCCCCATTTTATTTTTTATTCAGACCTCATTGTGGGGTTCTGATGCTCCCAACGAGGTCTACACAAAAATATTGGGGGGAAAAAGCCCCAAAAAACTGCACGTGCCATGGAGGGGTCCAACGCAGTGCTTTGCAATGAGTTGCAGCCCCCGTGACATATACACTTTTTTTTTTACATTATTTTTTTTTAGACCTTGATGGGGGGGCACCAGGAGTGTTCCTGATACCGCCTCCCCAACGAGGTATGAATAAAAAAAAAAACCAACAAAAAAAACTCCTTGTGTGCAACAGAGGGTCCAATGCATTGCTTTGCAGTGCATTGGGCACCCCTGTGGCATGAACACAAAATGCCTCCAATCCCCCCACCCCCATGTACCCTATTCCCCTGCCTGGTTCCACAGCCCACTGGCAGTCCCATTCCCCAGCCTGACTCAAGCCTGTTTCCACTGCCTACTGCTAGACTCAAAGTACCAGTATGCACTAGATTCAGGCTGGGAATCAAACTTTGTATGAGGGGGACATACAGTGCACACTGGTAGCCACAGATTCCCCATATACACTATCGGACACCCCCACCACCACCATCATCCTTGGTCCACTTCCCACTAGTAGACATACCCACATACACTGCCTAACCCCTCACCCCCCCCCCACACACACACACTTTGTTACACTGGTAGTCACAGGACCGCACATACACTGGCTGATGCCCTAGCTTCTTTCATCTGTTAGCCATAAAATCACACATACGCTGTTTGCTTTCCCATCCCTGTTTCACTGTTAGCTATGCTCCTTTCACCCTAATTGGTATGTCAACCCACAGCAGGGGGCTACCATTTTTCTTAGGCTGGCAAGATGTCCTCCTAGGAAATCCCATGGCGTTGAACCATTTTAGTATCTTTGAAGTGACTGATGTGTAAAACAAATGTTTGTTTGTTTTTCCTGTAGCACCACATTCTGGAAATAGTTGTGCACACTAACTTAGGGGTAAAAAGGCAAGTGACCCCTCATTCAATGCGGCAGGTTATCTTCTTTCCAAAATGGTATTGTTTATCTACCTTTTCTTCACTTCTGAAGATGTTATAGCCATTTTCGTACCGGCAAGTCAGGTTTGAGAAAATGTTAGAAACATCAGAGGTTGTAGTAGGTGTAGTTTTCTACTTCTAGCACCCTCTAAGGTAGGTCAACTCATACCAATGGGGTGTCATTTGACTCCAAAGAGAACTAGCTAATGAATGCAGTTGAAAATTCCATGGTTTTCACAGAGTTTCATAAATTTGAAGGGGCAGAAATGTAAAAAAATGCCATTTTTCCTATATCGCCTCCTTCTGGAAACATTTATGCACACCAGAATTGGGGTAAGAAGGCAAGTGACCCCTCTTTAGATGCGACAGGTTATCTTCTTTCCAAAATGGTGTTGTTTATCTACCTTTTCTTCACTTCTGAAGGTGTTATAGCCATTTTCGTACAGGCAAGTCAGGTTTGAGAAAATGTTAGAAACATCAGAGGTTGTAGTAGGTGTAGTTTTCTACTTCTAGCACCCCCTAAGGTAGGTCAACTCATACCAATGGGGTGTCATTTGACTCCGAAGAGCACTAGCTAATGAATTCAGTTGAAAATTCCATGGTTTTTACAAAGTTCCATACATTTGAAGGGGCAGAAATGTAAGAAAATGCCTTTTTTTTCATTAGTGCCACCTTCTGGAAGCATTTGTGCACACCAGCCTTTGGGTAAGAAGGCAAGTGTCCCTTCATTAGATGTAGCAGGCTGTTTTCTTTCGAAAATGGCATTGTTTCTCATGTAAAATGAGCAAAACTGCGGACACATCCTTGATGTGTTGCGACAAATTGGACGAATGTATGAGTATATCATCAAGATAAACAACTACGCAAGACTGTAGCATGTCACGGAGGATGTCATTAATAAACTCTTGGAACACTGCGGGGGCGTTACATAGCCCAAAAGGCATCACCAGGTATTCATAGTGTCCTGATCTGGTATTGAACTCCGTTTTCCACTCATCACCAGCTCTTATTCTGATCAAGTTATATGCAGCACGTAAATGCAGCTTGGTGAAAATGGAGGAGCCTTTCAACCTGTCAAACAGCTCCGTGGTGAGTGGTATAGGGCAGACGTTTTTGGACATGAGTTTATTCAGGCCACGATAATCGATACATGGTCGTAAGTCGCCATTTTTCTTTTTCACAAAGAAGAAACCAGCCCCCGCGGGAGAGGATGACTTCCTGATAATACCCCTCTCCAGGGCATCCAAAATGTACTCCTCCATGGCCCGATTCTCCTCGCAAGACAATGGGTACGTACAGCCCCGAGGGGGAACGGTACCAGGAGGCAAATCAATAGTGCAATCGTAAGCCCGATTTTGTGGCAGAGTGCTAGCTTCTCCCTTATTGAAAACATCGCTGAATTGACGATATTATCAGGGTGCCCGTGATTGCTGCATTCAGTTGTCTATTACCTGTAGGGGGCTCCCATTGGCTGTCTGCCTTCAACCCGCCTCACATTGCCTTTTTAAACTCAGTTTGGGCACCCTTTGGTGGCCCTTTCGTTTGTCTCTGACAGCAGTCCCCTTCTCCTTGCTGCTGCTGGTATTTGGGCCTGCTGCTGTGTTCCTGTGTTGCTGTATCGTCCAGTTCCTGAGTTCCTGCCTGCTGAATCTGTTCCAGTCCGGTTCCGGTTGCCATCGAGTGAGGTTGCCGTTCCAGCTGCCAGTCTTCCCTGCCGTCACTGTTCCGGTTGTCTCGCCTGCCTGTTCCTGCTCGGCTCCTGCTTCCAGTTCCTGCTGAGTGGCGACATTGTCATCGGTCGCCTTGGCGACAGTCGCGATCCTGCTGGTTCCAGCGTGCGGACGTTGGTTTGTGCCACTGGCCTTGCGGCCTATTTACATTACTGTTGGTTCCAGCGTGCGGACGCTGGTTGGCTCCATTGGCCTCGCGGCCCATTTACAATAATGTTGGTTCCAGCGTGCGGACGCTGGTTTGCTCCATTGGCCTTGCGGCCCATTTACATTACTGTTGGTTCCAGCAAGCAGACGCTGGTTTGCTCCATTTGCCTGTGGCTTACTATTGTTTGGTATCAGTGTGCGGAAACTGGGTTGCTCCACTACCTAGCGCTATTGACATTGTAGGTTACCAGTGCGCGGGCGTTGGTTTGCTCCATGACCTGAGAGTCTGTTCCTATTGTGCTTGAAGTTACCCTATGTAAGGACACTGGTTTACTCCTTGTGTCTTACTCTTGCACTTGAAGTCTTTCAGTGCGCTGTCCAGTCCTATACAGCTTCCTTTCTGTTTTACACGGATACTGAGTGTCAGAATCTGGTGAACCCATTGACCAGTGGTCTTTCCATCCTATCCCACTGTCTATTGTCCATCTGACAGTGCCTGGAGTCATTGTGGTTGTCACTGTCTTATTGGGGCTGCCTTGCCCGGTATATTGGTAAGGCCGGTAGAACCTATTATTATTCCAACTCAAGTTTGCCTTACCCGGTATTGGCAAGGCCAGTAGAGCCCACTACCTCAGTATTCCGTTAGGCTACTCTGCCCGGTATATTGGTAAGGCCGGTAGAACCTCCTATTATTCCATCACTAGGTTGCCTTACCCGGTATTGGCAGGGTCGGTAGAGCCTACTACATGTATTTATCAGGCTGCCTTGTCCGGTATATTGACAAGGCCGATAGAGTCTAGTCCTCAGTTTCCATTAAGCTGCCTTGCCCGGTAATTGGCAAGGCCGGTAGAGCCACCTATTGGTCTTCATATAGGTTGCCTTGCCGGGTATATTGGCAAGACCGGTAGAACCTGCATTGCTATTTGTATGGACATTTGCTTCTACTTTATATTATTTGTATGTGTATGATACCCTATGGGATTGTCTTAAACTTTTCAATAAAGTTTTGTTTTTACCTAACCTCACATCTGAGAGTCTTAACAAACCATGACATATATTCAGCGGGCACGGAGGGAGAGGTACACATGATCTTGGTAGGGTGTGAAATACAATGTTTAATACAAAATTCAGACCAAGCCGTGATCTCGCAAGTCTGCCAGTCGAACCATGTAACCATGGAAACCCCAGGATGACAGCATGGTGAGGAGACTAGATAATCTGGAAACACTGTTTCTCCGTGTGCAGCGCACCAATACACATAGACAGAGGTATAGTTTCCATAGTGATTTGTGCCGGTACCAACGTACTGACATCAATGGCTTCGATAGCCAAGGGAGATTCCCTTTCAACCAGCGGAATCTTGTGTAATGCAGCAAATGAGTTATCCATAAAATATCCGGCTGCACCGGAATCCACCAGAGCCTCCACCGAGAGTTCTGCCCAAGAAATTACAGCCTGGACTGTAGGTTTTTGATTCACCGGGTCTAGGGACCGCTGAACGCCACCTAGGGCCTGTCCCCCAAGGTAACCTAGGTGCGTCTGTCTCCCGGCCATATAGGACAGGTGCGCATCAAATGCCCAGCTTGACCACAAAATAAGCAGAGGCCCTGTCTGCGGCAATGAGCCTGTTCCTCCTTGGTCAACTTAGTGAACCCTAACTGCATTGATTCACAATTCTCTTGGTTACGCTCAGGAGGCACGGGAGGTTAGGGAGGCATGGGTAGGAAACTTTGACTTGCCTGTCCAAAATTTCTGGCCCGCTGCCTGCAGTCCTTTGCCGCAATTCACTCCCTGATGCGGGAATCAATTAATATGGAAAATTCAATGAACGTTCAGCAAGTCTCTGGCTGCCGTTTCATCTTTGATGCAATCACTGAGTCCCTGTGCGAATGCTGCCACCAGCGCCTCATTGTTCCAGCCTACCTCCGCTGCCAATGTACGAAATTCAATGGCATAATCCGCAGCCGTACAAGACCCTTGTTGGACCTCCATTAATATTTTGGCAGCAGAGGCGGCTCTTCCTGGGACTTCGAACACTCTACGAAACGCATGCAAGAACTCACTGAAGTTCTTAGTACAGGGTTTGGCTGATTCCCACAAGGGGTTGGCCCACGCCAATGCTCTCCCCGTCAGCAATGAAATCATAAAGCCCACCTTACTTCGGTCACTAGGAAAGGCTTGAGGGGTTAACTCCAAGAAAATCTCCAACTGGTTAATAAACCCTCTACACAGGGTGGGTTGGCCATCATATATTAATGGTAATGGAGCGGTGGCAGTTAACCCTCTGCTCGAGTTTGCCTGCGTCAGCGATTGAGCTCCCGGTGTCGTAACGGGGGAGACCACCGAGGCTTCTACTGGTTTATCCAAGTGAGCGGTATGCTCCAATATCGTTTGTACTGCCAATGCCAACTGGTCTAAACGCTGCTCATGTAAATCCATCCTCCAATGGATACTTTGTGTATTACACTCACCTGTACCATCTGAGGTCATGGCCCTTTCGTACTGTAACGGTTTTATGGACACTCAGACACGGGAGGTTAGGTAACAACACAGTTTTATTGAAAAAACACAGAAATTAGAATAACCCTTGCGGGTCCAGTATATATATAGACAAATATAATACTGACACAGGTCAGGTTACCGTAGAAATCAATAACCCACACGGGTCCAATATATATATATATATATATATATATATATATATATATATATATATATATATATACAAATATAATACTGACACAGGTCAGGTTACAGTAGAAATCAATAACCCACATGGGTCCAGTGAGACGCGAAGGTACAACACTGCCACAGGTCAGGTTACAGTTCGTGTGAATCCAAAATAAGACAGTGGAGAGATGGTTGCTATTAGGCCAAGAGGTACAGACAGGCCCTAATAGCGTAAAGGTCCACAGGACACTCACTACGCAGAGAGTGACACAATAGCGACTGAGGCCACACAGGAGTAAATGAAGGCCCTGGACAAGTGCCAGACTGCCGGAGCAGTTAGAGGAGGCCTGAAACTGAAGGCACAGAGTAACCCCAAACCGAGACTGAAATTGAGTGTGACCCAATGTGCAATGGCACCAGCCCCCAAGGGGTTAACGAACGCTCAGACCTGAAATCGGCTGCCAGATAGTGGGGACAACCTGAGGCGCCCAGGAAACAAACCAACCTCAGCTTGTAAGCGGTGAAGAGGGCAACCTGATTGATCTCCAACACCGGGGTGTAGGATCACGAGGCACAAACTTGGTGACTGGGTCACAGTAACTAGACTGCCGGAGCAGCAAATGAGGCAACCAGAGGATCTGTCCGTAGACAGAGAGGACACTGGAGGACAGCCCCTCACCGGATCACCGGATGGAGCAGTGAGCCAGGCCAGATCGATACACAGAGCAGGAATGTCAGCCAATCTGGGTCGGTACACAGAGCAGGAACGTCAGCCAGGCCAGATCGGTACACAGAGCAGGAACTTCCGCCAAACCGGGTTGGAACACAGAGAAGGAACGTCAGCCAGGATGGGTCGATACACAGAGCAGGAACGTCAGACAATCCGGGTCGGTACACAGAGCAGGAACGTCAGCCAGGCAGGGTCTATACACAGAGCAGGAACATCAGCCAATCCGTGTCGGTAAACAGAGCAGGAACGTATACAGGCAGAGTAGTCAGGCAGTCTGGGTCATATACAGGATTCACACGAATATAGGAACAAGACCTAGCAACGGGAACACAACGAAAGGGCACTGCAGAAGTGACAGGGCTCAGTATTTAAGGGCTAGCACTGGGTGGAGCAAAACCACGTTAGCCAATAAAAGGAATCAGGAAGAAGCACTGGTCATAATGTCACCAGCAATAACACGGGCACCGTGATAACTGCACAGAATGCCTTCCAGAAACGAGACGTGAATTGACTGCCTCTATCGGAGACTATTTGAAAAGGCATTCCTTGCAGGCGAAACACCTCCTTAATGAACACTCCTGCCAGTTGCTGGGCCGTAGGAAGTTTGGGAAGAGGCACAAAATGGGCTTGCCATGAGAAGCAGTCCACAATGACCAAGTTTCCTTTGGACGGAGGTACATCTACTACAAATCCATCGCTATGTGTCCCCAAGGTGAGGATGGTACTGGCAACTGTTGCAAGAGGCCAAAGGGTCTAGTGTGGACTTGTTTGTGTCTGGCACAATGGTGGCACTCACTAACAAAATCCTTTATCAGGTTGTAGCGAAGGCCACCAGAACTGCCACTTGTCACGATTTAGTAAGAACACTCAGGTAAGGTTAAGATCAGCTTTATTGAGAATAATAAATCAACAAATAAGAATCACCCTACTCAGGTCCAGATAAGGACAGTACCGTGGTACTTCCCAAATCTGACTCAGGTCAGGATGAACAGAAGTGAGTGGCAAGCAAAATATACAGTAAGAACTAAGTAGGCTTGATCCGTCGACTTGTAACTGGAACAGAGTAAACCACAGCAGTACCAAACCGCGGAAAGGCCCTCCTGTTCTGGCGGTAGGTGACTGCAGGGAAAATCCCTTGAAGACTAGGGGTAGCAGAGGCAACACAGATAGGATACTAACTAGTGACAGAGTCCCTAGAACGCTAGGGATAGCGGAGGAAACCCAGATAGGTGTCACGATTTTGTAAGAACATTCAGACAGTTAGGTAAGGTTAAAAAGCATTATTGAAAATCAATTGAAACAATCACCCTACTCAGGTCCAGATGAGGTCCGTACCTTAGTACTTCCCAAATCTGACGCAGGTCAGGATGGATGGAAAACACAGTAATAATAAACAATAGGACTCTGTAGGCTTGATCCGTGGACAGGTAAAGGAACAAGGAGAACCACAACAGTCCCACACCACAGAGAGGTGATATTTGGTGATGGTAACTGCAGGGCAACTCCCTAGCAGGCTAGGGATAGTGGAGGCAACACAGACAGGACACTGGCAGTGCCCAATCCCTAGAACGCTAGGGTTAGCGGAGGCAACACAGACAGGACTCTGGCAGTGACCAATCCCTAGAACGCTAGGGTTAGCGGAGGCAACACAGACAAGACTCTGTCAGTGACTAACTATCACGGTGCACGTGTTCCTGCTCTGACAGCGACATTGTTACTGTGCCTAATTTCCATGCTGCCTTCTCATTGGCCTGTCATCTTTGCTCCACCCAGGGCTTGCCTTTTTATATCCTGTCACATCTATTCTAAGGCGCCCTTTCATGGTATATCTGAGCCTGACGTTTTGCTACTGTGTTGCTGTTCGTGTATGACCCGGCCTGCCTGTTGACGTTCCTGTGTTTCCCGTGTATTGCTCCGTTACCGACTGATGTGGCTGAGAACCCGCTCCGTTGCTGAACTGATCTTGCTGAGAACCCGTTCCTTTGCTCACCTGATCTGGCTGAGAACCTGCTCCGTTACCGACTGATCTGGCTGAGTACCCGCTCCATTGCTGAACTGATTTGGCTGAGAACCTGCTCCATTACTGACTGATCTGACTGAGAACCTGCTCCGTTGCTGAACTGATCTGGCTGAGAACCTGCTCCGTTACCGACTGATCTGACTGAGAACCCGCTCCGTTGCTGAACTGATCTGGCTGGGAACCTGCTCCATTACCGACTGATCTGTCTGAGAACCCGCTCCGTTGCTGAACTGATCTGGCTGAGAACCCTCGTTGTCATAGTCGGCCTGGCTATTGAGCCTTGCCTGTGCACCTGACCAGTCTGTGCTTCCCGTTGGTTTGTAACCTGTCCGCTGAGCCATTGTTCCGTTACCATCCGTGTATGGTTGTGCCTCCTCCGTTGTCTTACTGGCCAGCAGCGGTTTCCAGTTGCCTAGTTGGGGTGCGCCGTGTGGCGCTAATCTTATTCTGTCGACCATAGGCATAGCATTCGTGCTATCGCCACTTACTCCTACTGCCTGCGGCAGTGTGTACATGCGAAGTACCGGTACAGTGCTAGCAAGTGCTGACTGAGTTACTCTGATCTCTCTGTGTCTCCCTCTGAGCTAATTGCTGGGCTCACTCTCTGTGGGAGTTCCTATGTATCTCTGGGTGTCTCCTGTTAACTGTTCAGTGCCTAAAACTATCTAAGCTACCTGTGTGCTCCTTCGTGTTGCAGTGCCTGGGTGAGGGCCAACACTTGCATTGGCATGCACTACTTGGTGTGTGGAGACCCTGAGCTCATATTCCTGTCTAGTGGCCTGAGGGCCTAGAGCCAGCATTTGCGCTTGTTCCTCTGTCCTATGAGGGGACACCTGTGGCCTTCCAGTGTTCACTTTGATCCACCCCTAGCGCTCTAGGGTTTACCCTTTGTAAGTGGTGGCCTCGGTCACTCTGGGATCCCTGTCCTGAGGTCAGTGTTTCCTCGTTGCCTCCTTGGGTTCTGTGCCACCCAGGCGTCTGGGTCTCTTGCCTATTACCATCTCCAGGACTTACTGCCATCCTCTGTCCTGCTGTCAGCCTGGGTCCAGTAGCCTAATCGCTCCAGGTTCTCTAGTAGAGGGTTGCCTGCCTAAGATACCTCTAGTACCTGTGTTCTGTCTCTGTTATTCTGTTTACAGTCATTGCTTACTGCCTATATATCCTCCATATAGTGTGGTTTCGTATTGTGGGCCTGTGGCCTCATTCCTTGTACGCACTTTACTCAATAAAGTAATTTTAACCTTATTGTTCTGTCTGGGTGTTCATCAAAAACCGTGACAGTATGAAAGGGCCAATGACCTCAGACAAGTCCAGTGAAGGTAGTTCAGTCAATATCCATTGGAGAATGGATATGTATGAGAAACTGTGCGATTAATAATTCATCCGGAAGCTCCCCATTCCTTGTCAATTATGGGTACCAATCGTCCTTGCTTCCGGATGCTTTTCAGGCGCAACAGATGCCAGCCCTTGATGAACACCTCAGACAGCTTCGTTCCACATGGGCACAAGTGTAGACTTCGCTACATGAGTCCTTTCAACGTTACAGGCACCATGCCAACAACAGGAGGTTGCCAGCTCCTGTGTTTCAGGTTGGGGACCGTGTATGGCTTTCCTCCAGAAATTTGAATTTACAAACTCTTTGCCACAAATTTGCCCCACGATTTATTGGACCGTTCAAAGTCCTCCGGCGGGTCAATCCTGTTTCCTATGCCTTGGAACTTCCCGCAAACATGAGAATTCACAATCTCTTCCATGTATCATTGCTCAAACCTCTTGTTTGTAATCGCTATACCTCTGCTCCGGTGGTGCCGGAACCGGTTCGCATTCAAAATCATGACGAGTATGAAGTAGAAATCATTGTAGACTCATGAAGGGTGCGTGGTCAACTCCAGTACCTGGTACATTGGAAGGGCTACGGCCCAGTGAAACGTTCTTGGGTCAAGCTTGCTGATATTCATGCACCAGTTTTGTTGCGTCAGTTCCATGCAAAGTTTCCCTCTAAGTCTGGTCCTCCTCCACGGGAAGGGGGTCGTTGAGAGGGGGTACTATCACGGTGCCCGTGTTCCTGCTCTGACGGCGACATTGTTACTGTGCCCAATTTCCATGCTGCCTTCTCATTGGCCTGTCATCTTTGCTCCACCCAGGGCTTGCCTTTTTATATCCTGTCACATCTATTCTAAGGCGCCCTTTCGTGGTGTATCTGAGCCTGATGTTTTGCTACTGTGTTGCTGTTCGTGTATGACCCGGCCTACCTGACGACGTTCCTGTGTTTCCCGTGTATTGCTCCGTTACCGACTGATCTCGTTGAGAACCCACTCCATTGCTGAACTGATCTGCCTGAGAACCCGTTCCGTTGCTAAACTGATCTGGACGAGAACCTGCTCCGTTACCGACTGATCTGGCTGAGTGAACAGCCCCTCTTGCACGGATGGGATCCAGGACTCAGGCAGACCAAGACAGATGGTGGTGGTAGGGGATTCTATTATTAGGAAGACAGACAGGGTAATCTGTCGCCAAGATCGCCACAATCGTACAGTTTGCTGTCTCCCGGGAACTCGGGTTCGACATGTGGCTGACTGGGTTGATAGATTGTTGGGAGGGGCTGGGCATGACCCTGCTGTCATGGTACATGTTGGTACTAATGACAAAGTCAGTGGAAAATGGAGGTCCGTTAAAAAGGATTTCAGGGACCTAAGATATAAGCTTAAGCAGAGGACCTCTACTGTAGTATTTTCTGAAATTCTACCTGTGCCACGTGCTACTTTAGAAAGGCAACGCGAGATTAGGGAGTTAAATGCGTGGATAAAGACTTGATGTAAGCAGGAGGGGTTTGGGTTCCTAGAGCACTGGGCAGTCTTTTCCCTTGGGCGCACTCTTTATAGTAGTGATGGATTGCACCTTAGTGGAAGGGGGGCCACGGTGCTGGGTGATAGGATGGTTAGAGGGCTGGAGGAGACTTTAAACTAGAAAGGGGGGGCGAGCTGCAACACAGGCTGGGGAAGGTAGTGTAATTGAGGAAATGGGATTAGAGAAGAGGCATGGGGGTGGATAGGGGGAATGGGCTAGTTCATCTAATAGGGAGCTGCCATTGTTACAGCCTGATAAAAGACAAATACATCTGAAAAAGAACAAAATCTTTAGGAATGGCAAAAAGATAAAATGTATGCATGAAAATGCTCACAGTCTGGCTGGTAAGATGGGGGAACTAGAAATGATTGCAGTACATGAGCAGTATGATCTGATTGGAGTGTCGGAAACCTGGTTAGATGATACGTATGACTTGGCAATCAATCTAGAGGGTTATTCACTTTTTAGGAGGGACAGGGTTAATAAAAGGGGAGGAGGGGTATGCCTATATGTAAAGCTGGCCTTAAAACCTAGTTTAAGGGAAGATATAAATGAAGGGTCCAATAAAAAGGTAGAGGCCTTGTGGGTTGAAATACACACTGGGGGCACACATAATAAAAAGATATTGGTGGGGATTTGCTACAAGCCACCTAATGTTGGGGAGTTGGAGGAAGCCCAACTTTTACTGCAAATGGAAAAGGCTGCTAGGTAAGCAAAGGTAATTATAATGGGAGATTTCAACTATCCTGAAATTGACTGGAGCAATATGACTTTAGGCACAACAAAGGGAAACATTTTTCTAAGCATGATAAATGATAATTTTATGTCCCAACTAGTAGAGCAGCCAACTAGAAAAGAGGCCTTGCTTGACCTAGTGCTCTCAAACGATTCTGACATGGTAAACAATGTGCAGGTAAGGGAACATTTGGGTAGCAGTGACCACAATATTGTATCCTTTGAAGTTTGTTATGAGAAACCCAATAGCAAGAGTTTAACCAAAACATTCAATTTCAAAAAGGCTAATTTTACAAAGTTAAAAGAAGCTTTAAAGGATATCCAGTGGGATGTCATTTTCAAAGATAAAAATGCACAAGAATCATGGAATGTATTTAAAATGCTCTTGGGCAAATATACACGTCAATATATACCATTGGGGAATAAGCAAAAGAAAAGTAAAGCGAAACCAATGTGGATTAATAATGTGGTTAGCAGGGAAATGAGAAATAAAAAGCAGGTTTTTAAGGTGTTTAAGTCAAACGGGTCAGATGCATCATTTAAAAAATATAAAGAATGTAATAAAATCAGCAAACAAGCAATTAAGCTAGCTAAAATAGAAAATGAGAGAAACATTGCAAATGAGAGCAAGAAAAACCCTAAACAATTCTACAAGTATATTAACAACAAAAAAAGTTAAGGTTGATATTGGTCCTCTTAGGACTGAAACAGGTGAATTGATTAGTGAGGATAAAGGTATGGCTGACACCCTAAATACGTTCTTTGCTTCAGTATATACAAAGGAAGCAGCAATGACAAGCTGTGGGCAAACAGACAAAACCATGGAATTTCCTCCAAGATCTACACGGCTTACTGTTGACAAGGTCCAAAAGAGACTGGAAAAGGTTATAGTGAATAAAGCGCCTGGACCGGACGGTATACACCCAAGGGTACTTAAGGAACTTAGTTCAGTAATAGCAAAACCATTATACTTAATATTTATTGATTCACTTTCATCAGGTATAGTAATCTGTGATTGGAGGAAAGCTGATGTAGTTCCATTGTTTAAAAAGGGAGCAAGATCCAAACCAAAAAATTATAGACCTATTAGCTTGACTTCCATAGTGGGTAAGATACTAGAAGGATTATTAACTGACAGTATTCAGAACTATGTGAAGACAAACAATATTATTAGTAGGAATCAGCATGGTTTCATGAAGAACAGATCATGTCAGACTAATTTACTTGCATTTTATGAAAGAGTGAGTAGTAATTTGGACAGGGGAATTGCTGTTGATGTAGTATACTTGGATTTTGCAAAAGCCTTTGACACAGTGCCTCACAACAGGTTACTGCATAAATTAAAAGGCTTCGGTTTGGGCTGTGTTATCTGTACATGGATTGAGAACTGGTTAAATGATAGATGGCAGAGAGTTGTTGTAAATGGAACGTTTTCAAATTGGTCTAGGGTTTTAAGTGGGGTGCCGCAGGGTTCAGTCCTGGGCCCAATGCTTTTTAAACTGTTTATTAATGATCTAGAAGTGGGAATTGAAAGTAGCATCTCAATCTTTGCTGATGACACTAAGCTATGTAAGGAAATACATACAGAGCTGGATGTTTTTTTCCCTACAGAAGGATTTAGATAAACTAAGTGAATGGGCAGAAAAGTGGCAGATGACATTTAATGTAGATAAATGTAAGGTTATGCATTTGGGTTGTAGAAACAAACTTGCTACATATACTCTAAATGGGAAACAACTTGGGAGATCCTCATTAGAGAAAGATTTAGGAGTACTGATAGACAATAGACTTCACAAGCAGTGTGCAGAGTCACTCAGCTGCTGCAAGAGCAAATAGAGTACTAGCCTGCATAAAAAGAGGTGTAGAAGCAAGGGATGCTAATATTATCCTACCTCTGTATAAATCCTTGGTTAGGCCTCATCTAGAATATGGAGTACAATTTTGGGCGACTGTTCTAAAAAAGACATTACTGAACTGGAAAAGGTGCAGAGACGTGCAACAAAACTGATAAAGGGATTGGAGGATCTGGGTTACAAAGACAGACTAGCCAAACTGGGTTTGTTTACATTAGAGAAGAGACGTCTAAGGGGTGATATGATTACCATTTACAAATACATTCAAGGTCAATACAAATAACTATCCAAAGAATTATTTATGCAAAGAGCTGAGCTAAGAACAAGAGGTCATCCATTAAGACTTGAGGAAAGGCGATTTTGACTAAAACATAGGCAGGGATTCTTTACAGTAAGGGGGGTAAGGCTATGGAATTCTTTGCCTCGGGGTGTTGTGCTTGCAGATAATGCAACTGCATTCAAAAAAGCAATGGATGCCTATCTAGCACAGAACAATATTGACAATTATGACAGATGGCTTCAAAGCAAATAGGATATTGATCCGGGGAAATATTTGACTACCAGCTGGAGTCAGGAAGGAATAGTTCCCCACACACACACACACACAGACTTGGAACTACATTGGAAATTGCTCCAGAGGGCTTTTTTGTTGCCTTCCTCTGGATCAACAGGGGTGTTATTGGCATGGGCTGGACTTGATGGACGCATGTCTTTTTTCAGCCTTATCTACTATGTTACTATGTTAGTACCCGCTCCGTTGCTGAACTGATCTGGCTGAGAACCTGCTCCGTTACCGACTGATCTGGCTGAGAACCTGCTCCATTGCTGAACTGATCTGGCTGAGAACCTGCTCCGTTATCGACTGATCTGGCTGAGAACCCGCACCGTTGCTGAACTGATCTGGCTGAGAACCTGCTCCATCACCGACTGATCTGACTGAGAACCCGCTCCGTTGCTGAACTGATCTGGCTGGGAACCTGCTCCGTTACCGACTGATCTGGCTGAGAACCCGCTCAGTTGCTGAACTGATCTGGTTGAGAACCCTCGTTGTCATAGTCGGCCTGGCTATTGAGCCTTGCCTGTGCACCTGACCAGTCTGTGCTTCCCATTGGTTTGTAACCTGTCCGCTGAGCCATTGTTCCGTTGCCATCCGTGTATGGTTGTGCCTCCTCCGTTGTCTAACTGGTCAGCATTACATTCAACGGTTTCCAGTTGCCTAGTTGGGGTGCGCTGCGTGGCGCTAATCTTATTCTGTCGACCATAGGCATAGCATTCATGTTATCGCCACTTACTCCTACTGCCTGCGGCAGTGTGTACATGCGAAGTACCGGTTCAGTGCTAGCAAGGGCATAGGGAGCCATGTATCAGTGTTTGCCGATGACACAAAATTAAGTAAGGTAATAAAGTCTGAACTGGATGTGTCTTCATTACAAGAGGATTTGGACAAATTGAGTAACTGGGCAGGCAAGTGGCAAATGAGATTCAATATAGACAAGTGTAAAGTTATGCATTTTGCTTATAATAATAAAAATGCAACATACAGTTTAAATGGTGTTTCTCTGGGGAAATCTACAAATGAAAAGGATTTGGGAGTAATGGTAGACAATAGACTTAGCAGTAGCATGCAGTGCCAACTGGCAGCTGCAAAGGCCAATAAGATATTGGCATGTATTAAAAGGGGTATTGACTCAAGGGAGGAAGATATAATTATGCCTCTTTACAGGTCCATGGTAAGACCCCACTTAGAATATGCTGTTCAATTCTGGGCGCCCTTTCTGTAAAAGGACATTATGGAACTAGAAAGAGCGCATAGAAGGGCTCCAAAACTAGTAAGGGGAATGGAAAGTTTTAGTTATGAAGAAAGGCTAGAAAAGTTAAACTTGTACACACTAGAGAAACGGCATCTTAGAGGGGATATGATAACACTATATAAATATGTTCAGGGCCCATACAAAGGGCTCTCCAAAGACCTGTTCATTAACAGAACAGTACACAGGACAAGGGGCCACCTGCTTAGACTTGAGGAAAGGAGATTTAATCTACAACAGCGGAAGGGTTTCTTTACAGTAAGGACAATAAAGGTATGGAATTCACTACCTGAGAAGGTGGTGCTATCGAAAACATTAGATGCCTTTAAAAGGGGCCTGGATACTTATTTAAAAGAGCATAACATAGAGGGCTATGTACATTAGTATTGGAATGAATATTTAGTTGGGGCTTGTTGATCCAGGGAGAAATCTGATTGCCATTTGGAATCAAGAAGGAATTTTTTTCCCCCCATTCAAGGCAGAATTTTAAATTGCTAATTGAGGGGTTTTTTTGCCTTCTTTTGGATCAACAATGGTAAACAGGAACAGGAAAAGGTTGAACTAGATGGAAGCAAGTCTTTTTTCAACCTAAATTACTATGTTACTATGACTGAGTTACTCTGATCTCTCTACGTCTCCCTCCACGCTAATTGCAGGGCTTACTCCCTGTGGGAGTTCCTATGTATCTCTGGGCATCTCCAGTTAACTGTTCAGTGCCTAAAACTATCTAAGCTACCCATGTACTCCTTCGTGTTGCAGTGCCTGGGTGAGGGCCAACACTTGCATTGGCATGCACTACTTGGTGTGTGGAGACCCTGAGCTCATATTTCTGTCTAGTGGCCTGAGGGCCTAGAGCCAGCATTTGCGCTTGTTCCTCTGTCCTATGAGGGGACACCTGTGGCCTTCGATCCACCCCTAGCACTCTAGGGTTTACCTTTGTAAGTGGTGGCCTTGGTCACTCTGGGACCTCTGTCCCGTGGTCAGTGTTGCCTCGTTGCCTCCTTGGGTTCTGTGCCACCCAGGCGTCTGGGTCTCGTGCCTATTACCATCTCCAGGACTTACTACCATCCTCTGTCCTGCTGTCAGCCTGGGTCCAGTAGCCTGATCGCTCCAGGTTCTCTAGTGGAGGGTTGCCTGCCTAAGATACCTCTATTACCTGTGTTCTGTCTCAGTCATTCTGTTTACAGTCATTGCTTACTGCCTATATATCCTCCATATAGTGTGGTTTCGTATTGTGGGCCTGTGGCCTCATTCCTTGTATGCACTTTACTCAATAAAATCATTTTAACCTTACTGTTCTGTCTGAGTGTTCATCAAACACCGTGACACCAACCCCTAGAATGCAAGGGTTAACGGAGGCAACACAGACAGGACTCTGGCAGAGACCAATCCCTAGGGCGCTAGGGTTAGTGGAGGCAGCACAGACAGGACTCTGGCAGTGACCAATCCCTAAAATGCTAGGGTTAGCGGAGGCAACACAGACAGGACTTTGGCAGTGACCAATCCCTAGAACACTAGGGTTAGCGGAGGCAACACAGACAGGACTTTGTCAGCGACCAATCCCTAGAACGCTAGGGTTAACGGAGGCAACACAGACAGGACACTGGCAAGACCAGACTCCCACAGACCCCTGGTGACTATGGGGATAGACAAGCCAGGCAGGCACAGTGTAGGTATTTGAAAGTGAGAGTTGGTGAAATAGAACACAGGGTGCGCACCCTGACAGATTGGAAGCCAGCGCTGCCCCAGTCTGTAAACACGGAGGTAGTCAGCCAGTCCAGTCAGTAGCAGAATCAGATACTTAGCCAAGCCAGGTTGGTACACACGAGATAGTCAGACAGACCTAGTTAGCAACAGAAACTGATACTCAGCCACGCCAGGTCGGTACACACAGAGATAGTCAGCCAGTCCTTAGTCAGCAACGGAATCGGATACTCAGCCACGCCAGGTCGGTACACACGGAGATAGTCAGTCAGTCCTTAGTCAGCAACGGAATTGGATCACAGAAGCTTCAGGAACACAGGAGCGTAGTCAGGCAAGCCGGGTCATACACGGAACAGGAACAACCAGTAATACAAACGCTGGGTACGGGTACACCAAGAAAGGGTACTGTAAGGATGACAGGAGAGAGTTTATAAAGGCAAGCCCTGGGAGGAGCCAGAGCCCCATAGCCAATAAGAATAGTGCATTAGTAAACCCGGAAGTAGCAATGTCGTCCAGACGCTCAAATCACGGGCACCGTGATAATAGGACACTGGCAAGTGACTGAGTCCCTAGAACGCTAGGGATATTGAAGGCAACCCAGATAGGACACTGGCAAGTGACCGAGTCCCTAGAACACTAGGGATAGCGGAGGCAGGACAGATAGGACACTGGCAGGTGACCAGAGATACTCTCAACACAGTTTCCCAGGTGACCTAGGGAGTGACAGGCCAAGCAGGCGCTATAGCGGAAGTCACCGCGTAGCGAGAGTAAGAGTAACGGAGCACAGGGTACGCACCCAGGTGGGTCAGAAGCCAGAATGCCAGTTCGATAGTAGCCAGTCTTAGTCAGCAATGGAATTGGATACTCAGCCAAAGCCAAGTCAGTACACATGGAGGTAGTCAGCCAGTCCTAGTCAGCAACGGGGCAGGTTCTCTGCCAAAGCCAGATCGGTACACATGGAGGTAGTCAGCCAGTGCTAGTCAGCAACGGAGCGGGTTCTCAGCCACAGCCAAATTGGTACACACGGAGGTAGTCAGCCAGTCCTAGTCAGCAACGGAGCGGGTTCTCAACCAAAGCCAGATCGGTACACACGGAGGTAGTCAGCCAGTCCTAGTCAGCTACAGAGCGGATTCTCAGCCAAAGCCAGCTCAGTACACATGGAGCTAGTCAGCCAGCCTTAGTCAGCAATGGAGCGGGTTCTCAGCCAAAGCCAGATCGGTACACACGGAGGTAGTCAGCCAGTCCTAGTCAGCAACGGAAAACAAGAACACAGGAGTGACAGGAGCGAAGTCAGGCAAGCCGGGTCATACACGGAGCAGGAACAAGCAGTAACTCAAACGCTAGGTACAGGTACACCACGAAAGGGTGCTGAAAAGATGACAGGAGAGAGTTTAAAAAGGCTAGCCCTAGCGGAGCCAGAGCCCATTAACCAACAAGAACTGTGCAAGGAGAAACCCGGAAGTAACAATGTCGCCCTGCTGCTAGGATCACGGGCACCGTGATACCGCTGTACTAGATCTTGAGTCCAAGTGATGCTGGGGTGGCCCAGTGTAGGTGACTGGTGGGCCCACTGCTTGATTTCAGTGCAGAAATTAACAGGAACAAACAAAAGGCTGGGTGACAGTAGTTGTCTACTTGTCTCTGAGCTCGTTGGATCTTGCTCAGCGTGGATGTGGATGGAGCTGAGACAAATCTGGAAAGCGGAATGATGGTTTCAGGAGGCTGTTCAGAAGAAGAAGAACCAAAAGGTCAGGACAAGGTATCTGTCTTTATGTTCTGGGTATATAGGTGATAGTGAAACGGAACCGTAAGAAGAACAGGGTTCAGCGGGCTTGACGTGGAGTGAGACATTTGGCACATTCGAGGTACTGGAGATTCTTGTGATCTGTGTAAATCGAAAAGGGCACCCCAGATCCTTCCAACAGATGATGCCATTCCTCGAGAGTCAACTGCATTGCAAGAAACCCTCGGTTTCCAACATCATAGTTTCACTCTGCGGGCGACAGTCGGCAGGTGAAGTAGGAACATGGATGCAGCTCGTTGGTTTGGGATCTGTCTGCAACAGAATAGCCCCAACACCAGACTCTGAAGCAGCAACCTCGATAATGAACAGCCTAGAGACACCTGGGTATCTCAGAGCTGGTGCTGAAGTGAAGGCATTTTTGAGGGCTGAAAATGTGGCTATGGTGTTGGGTGACCATGTCGGGGGTTAGGTTGGTAAGTGGTGCAACTACTGTGGAGTAGCTATGGATAAATTGCCTATAATAGTTGGTGAATCCCAGGAAATGTATTCCTCATAGGCCGGTAGGTTGTGGCCACTGGGTTACTGCTGATACCTTGGAGGGATCCATTTTGAGCCAGTACTGAAGACAACGTACCCTAAGAACGGAAGTCGGTTCTTTTCAAAGTTGCATTTTTCAAGCTTGGCTTACAGTTCATTGTCTCTGAGCCGCTGTAGCACTTGTTTGACATGGATTCTATGAAGGTGTAGAGTAAGGGTATAGATTAGAATGTCGTCCAAATAGAAAACTACGTGGATGATAACATATCTCTGAAGACGTCACTGACCAAGGCCTGGAAGATGGCTGGGGAGTTACAGAGCCCATAGGCCATGCCCATATCTTGTATTAAAGGCCATCTTCCACTCATCCCTAGGTCAGATGCGGTCCAGGTTGTACGCCCCCAGCAGATCTAGCTTGGTGAACCACATAGGAGGTCAAATAGCTCGGGTATCAAGGGTAGTGGGTATTTGGTTTTTACTGTGATGTGATTGAAACCTTGGTAGTCCATGCAGGGGCGTAAAGACCCATCTTTCTTGCCAACAAAGAATAACCCAGCTCCGGCTGGTGACATGTAAGGGTGAATCAAACTTTTGGTTAGGTATTCCTGTATGTATTCAGCAAGGGCTTTCATCTCTGGTTGTGACAGATGATAGGTATGGCCCTTAGGAGCCGTGGTTCAGAGAAGGAGGAGGTTGATTTTGCAGGGTATGGTAGATGAGGAGGCAGAGAAGCAGCACGACTCTTGAAAAATACATCCTCATATGCCCTGTAGGCCTCTGGTAGACTGCAGTGCAGTGATAGAACAGACAAGACAACCTTTTGGGGAACGACTTGATGACTGGAGAGACAGGACCGAAAGCAAGAGTCACTCCACCGGTTAAGCTCTCCAGACCTCCAATCGATAGAGGAACTATGATGACAGAGCCACGGGAGGCCCAGGATGACAGAAGCATGAGGGGAATAAAGAATAAATTGGATATAGGCAATCCTACCACAGTCCACAAAGTATTTAAAGTCCTTTAAATAGTTAAAAACGGTACTCCCAGGATGCTGCTTTTGGTAGTGGTGCGCTCAGAGTCGCCCCAGCGCTCAATTGTGCATGTAGAAAAGAAAAACCAAAGAGTAGGCCATATAACCTTTTATAAATTAATTCCCCCGCTTGCATCTAGTGCACTCACCAAATAGATTTTTGTAACACTGCCCAAAACATATATAATCTCAGGACGTTCTTCTATATTGGTCTCTCCAATTCATTCATGAACAGCGTTGCCCATCTATGGCTTCTTGGAGATCAAAGTTCAATCCTTTCACTCATCTCAATGAAACTGCTACACTTGGCGGTGCTTTCCATACAGGTCAGGTGAGGACAGGGAAACTACGTATACATCCTTTGCTACACTAAAAAGGAAAATACCTCTAAGTGTAGCACTTTAGATAGAAGTTCCCTGTATTGCGACCCCAATATATTGAACTCACCGGATGTGTGAAGATACTAATAGCGATATAGACATCAATTGTCCCGCTGGCCAGATCATACCAAATAGCATACTTTATTCTATTATTGTGTTTATCTTCTATTTTATTGTAACACCATCGGCTAAAAAGAAACTGTAGCATAAAAGAAGATTTTATTGAGAAAAACCAAAGCCTCAAACTGGAATTCTTGGAAAGAGGTTACAAAGAGATTGTAATAAATTCAGCTTATAATAGAGCTTTGAGTCTGTAGGGAAAGGATCAAGATGCCAAAACCGAAACCTGACCTATATGGAAAGCACTGGCAAGTGTAGAAGTCTCTAGCTCATTGAGATGAGTGAAAGGATTGAGCTTTGATCTTCAAGAAGGCATAGACAGGCAACACTGTTCAAGAACGAATTGGAGAGACCGATAAAGAGTAATGTCTGAGATTATATCTGTTTTTGGCAGTGTGTAACGGTTTTATAGACACTCAGACACGGAAGGTTAGGTAAAAACACAGTTTTATTGAAAAAACACAGAAATTAGAATAACCCTCGCGGGTCCAGTATATATATATATATATATATATATATATATATATATATATATAAATATATATATACAAATATAATACTGACACAGGTCAGGTTACAGTAGAAATCAATAACCCACACGGGTCCAGTGAGACGCGAAGGTATAACACTGCCACAGGTCAGGTTACAGTTCGTGTGAATCTAAAATGAGACAGTGGAGAAATGGTTGCTATTAGGCCAAGAGGTACAGGCAGGCCCTAATAGCACAAAGGCCCACAGGACACTCACTACGCAGAGAGTGACACAATAGTGACTGAGGCCACACAGGAGTAAGCGAAGGCCCTGGACAAGTGACAGACTGCCAGAACGGTTAGAGGAGGCCTGAAACTGTAGGCACAGAGTAACGCCAAACCAAGACTGCAATTGACTGTGAACCAATGTGCAATGGCACCAACCCGCAAGGGGTTAACCTGATTGATCTCCAACACCGGGGTGTAGGATCACGAGGCACAAACTCGGTGACTGGGTCACAGTAACTAGACTGCCGGAGCAGCAAACGAGGCAACCAGAGGATCTGTCAGTAGACAGAGAGGACACCGGAGGACAGCCCCTCACCGGATCGCCGGGTTGATACACAGAGCAGGAACGTCAGCCAATCCGGGTCTGTACACAGAGCAGGAACGTATACAGGCAGAGTATTTTATTGAGAGATTAAGCCTATGATTAAGTAAACTTTAAGTTTACGAAAAGCGTTAGGCGTTTTGTATGTTCTCAGATATTTCTTCGATCTATTTTTGGTCCTCCATGTGCTTTTAAATGATGAAATAAAAGTAAAGTTTTATTCAGCTGGATGGCTGTGTTTTAATACTTCAGGTGGTTACCGTGAGCACCTCCACCTGTGTTCTCTCCTCTATACAGGCAGAGTAGTCAGGCAGTCCGGGTCATACACAGGATTCACACTAATATAGGAACAAGCGCTAGCAATGGGAACACCACGAAAGGGCACTGCAGAAGTGACAGGGCTCAGTATTTAAGGGCTAGGACGGGGCGGAGCAAAACCACGTTAGCCAATAAAAGGAATCAGGAAGTAGCACTGGTCATAATGTTGCCAGTGATAACACGGGCACCTTGATACAGTGTTACAAGAATCTATTTTGTGAGTGCACTAGAATTAATTTATAAAAGGTTATAGGGCTACTCTTAGAGTTTGACCTTTGTTCTTTTCTATATGCACACATGAGGGGACTAAACCAGGTCAAAGGACAAGAGTTCAGTATGCAGCACGCAGGTAGTCACCTGCCCATCACCCAGTGGTTTCCCATCCAGTGTAGAAACTAGAAGAGGTTGTTTCTTAGGTTGACAAAGGATGTCATGGGACTTGGCCCAAGTGAGGTCCATAAAGACACCAGCGGCACCCGAATCAAGAAAGGCCAGAGAAGAAACAGACCAATTATACCACTGAATAGTGAATGGAACCAACAACCTGGCAGAGGTGGAAAAAGGCTGTGGGATGGGGCTTAGTAGATTGCCTCTGTGTTCGGACCATTTCCTGGTCTCGGGAGCATTGTCAAATCATATGGTCCTTGAGGCCACAATAGACACACAGACCCTGAGTTTGACACGTCCTTCATTCCTCCTCAGACAGTCAAGTAACACCACCTATTTCCATGGGAGTCTCTGTGGAAGAAATACTTTCAAAAGAGACTGGAGAGGGAGTTTCGTGCTGTCTGTGACTACGTTCGTGTTCTTCCTGTCTCTCCTGCATACGTCTGTCCAAGTTGAGACACAGGGTGATAAAGTTCATCAACCCATCAGTAATGTCTCAACATGTGAGGGCGTCATTGAAATGGTCATTGAGGCTGCATCTGAAAGCCGGCTTAAGGGCCCCTTGATTCCACTTGGTCGCATATGAGAGGTTCCGGAACTCAACGGCATATTGACTCACAGATTGGTTTCCTTGACATAGATCCAACAAGGTCGCTTTGGCAGTGATGCCTCCAATCCAGACCCTCCCTCCTGAGGCACACACAGTGCTTTTATCTTTAGTTTGTTTTCAGAGATTGTTGGGGGGCCATCAGGAATGGTACTGATGGCCCCCCCAACAAGCTCTGATTACAAAGTAATTAAAAAAAAAAAAGTTAACCCTATGAGTGCCATAAGGGTCCAATGCACTGGAGACCCCTGTGGTACTCACTGGGTCACTTATTTTGGGGACATTTTTTTTTTCCTAAGACCTCATTGGGGGGGATCGGGAGGGGTCCTGATTCCCCTCAATGAGGTCTATAATAAAAAATAAAAAAGTAAAAAAAAAAAATTAACCCCCACCTCCTGCGGCGCACAGACAGGGCTTTTATCATTATTTTGTAATCAGATTGTTGGGGGACCATCAGGAGTGGTCCCGATGGCCCCCCAACAAGCTCTGATTACAAAGTAATGATTAAAAAAAAGTGCCACAAGAGTCCAATGCATTGGAGACTCACAGGGTCACTTCTTTTGTGGACATATTTTTTTTTTTACTAAGACCTCATTGGGGGGGATTAGGAGGGGTCCTGATGCCCCTCAATGAGGTCTATAATAATAAAATATTTTTTTTTTTGTTTAATATTTCTTTTATTGAGTTTTTCAATACAAATAGCAGAAAGACAAAGAACAAAGGAACAACATACTTATGAAAGAAAAGACACTGAAAAATACAACTTCAAATGAACCATATCCTTGCCAGCCTAAATACAAACAACATTAATTAAAGGGATAGTAATAACTAAAATGTAAAAAAAAATATGTTGTAGGGTTTATCCCCCTGAGTAAAACAAGAGTACTCCCACTACTGAAAGATGTTTCATTCAAAAGTTATTAATTTTCAAAGTTGAATTTTTTAGGTGCAATATCACAGTGGCCTGAAATTGTACAGTGACGCTGTTGCTACACGATCCTATGGACAGCTCTGGTCTCAGGACCATAAATCTCCATAGGATGGTGTAGCAACAGCGCCACTGTAAAATTTCAGGCCACTGTGATATTGCACCTAAAAAATTCAACTTTGAAAATTAATAACTTTTGAATGAAACACCTTTCAGCAGTGGGAGTACTCTTGCTTTACTCAGGGGGATAAAACCTACAACATATTTTTTTTACATTTTAGGTATTACTGTCCCTTTAAGTCAAATCCTGGGCCTGAACCAGCATAGGAGCAACTCTATATCAGAAGGAAGGGTATGGTTAGTGATCCAGAATGCAGGTGCCCAGTGAAACATCTGAGCACCCAAGCCAATATGGCAAAGGACCTGCCCCAGAAAGGGCCAGCTCACCCTGTCAAATGCTTTTTCGGCATCCGTAGACAGCAACAAAGCAGGGATGCCCTGGGATCGCACTGAATGGATAAGGTTAACGGCTTTTACCATATTGTCTCTGGCCTCTCAGCCAGGTACGAAACCTACCTGGTCCGAGTGTATCAAATTTGGTAGGACAGATTTCAGTCTAAGGCTCAAGATTTTGGCGAACAGCTTGAGGTCCGTATTTAGGAGCGAGATCGAGAGGTAGCTTGCGCACAGTTCAGGGTCCCTACCCTGCTTCAGGATGACTGTAATAGTTGCATAGAGCGAGTGCATCGCAAGAACAGGCCCAGGCTGCAAGGAATTGAAAGTTCGCAGAAATTGTGGGAATAGAACGTCTTGAAAGGTTTTATAATATGTCAAAGTGAGGCCGTCCGGACCCGGGCTCTTTCCCGTAGGGGAAGATTTAAGCGCTAACAGCAGTTCCTCTTGCGTAATAGGAACATCCAGAGACTCTGCCACTTGGTGAGACAAGACAGCAGGCATATATCGTTCAAGATAGGTTGAAACGGCGTGAGAAACGTCATGAATAGAAGGTGAGGGAGATGTGTCTTCAATGTTGTATAGGGAATTGTAAAAGGTTCGGAAGGAATCCGCGATCTCTTCTGTACAGTGAAGAATAGCATGAGAGCGAGAGTGTATCCTGCTAATAAAGGATTGTGGTTGTTTAATTTTGAGGGCCCTGGCAAGAGCCAGGCCCGGTTTATTACCGTGTGCATAGAAAAAGCTTTGTGTTAAGCCCGGTGCATCTGAGTATTACACAGTGCAGCAAGATCAGCTCTAAGCCGTGTCAGGTCCTGAAAGGCCTCGGGAGAGGGGTGTAATTTGTGTGTGCTTTCGATTGCAGAAATGTGATCTAGAATGGACGCCATCTGAGCAGCCTTATGACGTTTTTGATAGGTTCCAAGGCTAATCAAGTGCCCACGGATGACTGCCTTATGGGCTTCCCAGGCAACCTGTGGGGTGATATCCGGAGATTCGTTGTTGGTGAAGTAATCCACTAAGTGTTTCCGAAGTCTGTTGCAGGCCAAAGTGTCCTTCAGCAAGGTCTCATTCAATCTCCAGCAGGCCCGTCTGAGTGGCAAGGAAGGAATCACGACCCGCTTAAGTACGGGGGCATGATAACTCCAGGTGATGGAGCCAATACGAGCGGATTGAACTAGTTGTAGGTGTCTGTGACAGATGAAAAGGTAATCTATCCTAGAGTACCTAGTGTGTGGAGGAGAAAAAAAGGTATAGTCTTTAGCGGTCGGATGGTGGATTCTCCAGACATCGCCCAGTTGGGCACGGTGAAGTGCTGACTTTACCCTCCGAATTTTGGAGTACCGAACTGTGGATGCCCCACTGAAGAATCCATAAGCGGATTCAATGTTAGGTTTACATCACCACCAAGAACCACGAAACCCTCCACGAAGGACTCCAGATCACGTAAGATAGAACAGAGAAACAGTTGGTGATCCTTGTTCGGAGCATAGATGTTGGCTATTGTGACTTTTTCTCAACCAAGTGTACCTTTTAGAAACATAGCTCTACCATTGTGATCCGTCCAAGTGTCAGAGACAGACAGAGATAAAGATCTGGCAAGAAATATAGCCACACCCTTAGTCCTCTGGAAAGGAGAGTGAGAGTAGTAGCCTGTAGGGTAATGTGGACTAGAACATGCCGGTGCCCGATCTCTATGGAAATGAGTCTCCTGCACCAGTTCAATACCTGTCCCACTGAATCTGAGTTCCCGGAATAGCCTGGATCTTTTCTCTGGGGTATTAAGCCCTTTAGCATTGATAGAAACTATACGAAGGGTGAAGGAGCCCTTATCTACTGATGTTGTGGAGAATGGTAACAAAGAAAACCAGGCATAGCCCCACAGGGGCCGCCATTCCAGTATGAGCCCGACGCACCAAGCAGGGCACCCAGACCGGACCCGGGGGGAAGTAGGAAGGGGAAAAGAGTAAAGAAGAGATAGGGAGGAGGAAGAATAGTAACAGGAGAAAAAGAAAACAGTATCAGTAAGAACCTCCGCCTAAGCAGAGAGTTAACAGAAAACCAAAGCAGGGACATGCCCTGTTTCACATGTATGTCAAGGAGGCGCGCAGGCACCCAAAACTGGTGTGACACATGCAAAGGGTAAAAAAAAACATGAAGAAAACAGTACTCCAGCATCTCCCCTCCGCGAGCACACAGCTTAACAAAGGCTGAATTGTAAGGCAAACATATTAAACAAAGGTAAAACTGAATCCTCTAAAGCATTTAACCAATGACCACCATCAAGTGGACCCCAGGATGGATAAGGCTGCCCTCAGGCCCCCCATGGAGTGGTTTGTGTAAGAGGGGACCAGGTGGAAGGGAGGGATCCGGAGGGCGGACACATAGTGCCCCATCTAGGGGGAAAGGCAAATCTATGGGCCACTTAAGGCAGTATATTACACAATAAAGGGTCGCCATCCCATCGAGGGAGGGGGCAGCCACGGCCGAAATGACACGGACGGGGGCAGCCCAGGACGTGCCAGGCAGCCGCCCATCCCGAGAGTCCCGTCCTCGTCCCCCAGCCCCCAGCGGGAGGGACCCAGCCACAAGGAGTGAAAGGCTATGAAGCAACACATGTGCAGTCCGATGGGCCCAGCCACCAAGTACATGCCATCCAGCCCGACCCGGCGGCGAGGGGATACGGACACACACCATAAGAGGAGGCGTAGGCAGAGGGACCACGGGCAAGAGTATCCCGACCACGTGATCCCCCCACCCAGGCCTCAGACAGCAAAACCCGCCCATGGGCCGTCAAGTCAATCCCCCCAGAATATCGGAGACAGGGAGGAGGCCCACCCAAGAGGGGAGTAGCCAGCCCCACCATAGGGTATGACAGGCATTAGCACTTGTATAGAGAATAGAATCAGTATGGGCAGGAGACCCCTGTAGGAGGAATGAAGTGGGTTAAGGTGCAGAGAGGCTGAGGGGGTAGTAACCGCCAATTAGTCCCAGCTAAATGTAGAGGCCCAGGTGAGGAAACAACAGCCCCAAGGATGAGACCAGTAGTGCAATAATGTTGGACTAGGCCCTGAGACCAAGGTCCTGAGTGAAGACATGGATGAATACTGTAGTATGCATCCCCATAAGGAACAACATAGGTTAGGTCTCCGTGGGCCTGGGATGTTAGGTACTCCCGGCACCCCTCCAATAGTAGATAAATTAACAGCCATGACTGAAATGGGCATTCGTTACAAAAAGCCATGTGTATGCATGATCGAAACTAGTGTGTGTGGTAGGGCCAAGATCATGTAGGGAAAGGTCCCGCAGGATGTAAGGCTAGTAGAGTGGGCCCTCCCACCCATCCCCAGCATGTCAGAAATGGGCGAAATGAGGGCAAAGGAACTCACAGTAGGTACAAGAAAATTATGTATTGGAGACTAAGCCCAGGGACATATAATAACAGAATAAGTACACAACTAGAACTGCCTCCCCAAATTAAAGACCCCAGGCAGCAATACAAGTTGTCCCAATATGAGTCTTTGCAGGTAAGTGTCTCCAGCTGGCCTTCCGTGATAGGAGTAACAGACTCCACAGTAATAAACAGTTTAACATGTGGAGGTGAAGGTACATCGGCTCCTTATGGAACCTGGAACCCAACTGCATACCTGGAGTCTGGAAGGGCTGCCACTGGTGGCAGGTGTACAAGAGGAAGGCGGGCCAGGCTCATGCGGCCAGAGAGCCATCACCTGAAGTCCGGATTTCTCTGCAAAGCATTCCGGGCGGCAATAACCAGGATCTCCACTGCGAGGGTGTTCCATGGGGCCAGTGAAGGTGTGTATAAATTCAGAGCGTAGGGGGACACAAGGGAGTGTCCCACAGGATGTTTCTATCAGGGCTGTACGCGGTCGGCAGCGTCATCTCTGGCAGGTTCGCCCCGTTGGGATCTGCAATGTCTGCGACGTTGGGGCCTGCGGAGCCACCTGGATTTTGAAGGGCCATTAGCTGTAGGGGTGAGTCCCCATCCACGTAGGCCTGCCAGTCCGTCAGTGCCGGAGCCTCCAGCCGGAGAGCCTCGCACATGGCGGGAACATCACCAGGGTGTCTGACCACGAGAGTTTGATTGTCGCGTTGCACCAAAAGTGTCAGTGGAAAGCCCCAGCGGTATGGAATATCTGCTCCAAGAAGGAGGTCGGTCAGGGGTTTCAGCAATTTTCTCAGCTGTAGGGTCGCCCATGCAATGTCGGGAAGGATCTGGATAGGTGCACCCTTGTATTCCATAGAACAGTGTTGTCTAGCTGCTTTCAGTATATCTTGCCTTAGGTCGTAGGAGTGAATGCAGCATATGATGTCCCTAGGGGCCCCTCCTGATAGGTCTTTAGGACGCAGAGCTCTGTGGACACGATCCAGAACCATGGTAGTGGAAGAGTCTCTATTCAGGACGAAATTAAACAGTTCAACCGCCAGTTGTCGGGTGTCCTCGAAGCCTTCCGACTCGGGAAGGCCTCTTATCCTCAGATTGTTGTGCCTTCCGCGGTTGTCTAGATCGATAACATGTTGGGCAAGATGAGACACCATTTTGCTCTGCGCCACAAATTTGGTTTTGAGGGCCTGCAGAGAGTCTTGAAGAGTAGCTTGATCGTGTTCTATAGTCTGCAGTCTCTGGCCCTGCTGCTTAAGGTCCTCTCTAAGCTCCGAGAGTAGGGCTGCAACAACCAATCGATATTATCGATAAAAATCGATTATGAAAATCGTTGTCAATTATTTTCATAATCGATTAGTTGCAGCCCCAGACTGTTTTAAGGGCGGACTGATCATTCGGGCTTATGTAAAGCTGTGACTGCTCCGTTAGGCACTGAGGCCTCTCAGACAGTTTTCATACTTGCCTGTCCTGTCTTCATGCTTGCTGCGTGCCACTGCCTTCATTAACCCTTTGAGTGCCAGAGTGGTACGCAACGCATTGCTAGGCAATGCGTTGCATCACGTACCACTCTGGTTCTCAGAGGGTTAAGGCTGAGGGCGGCAGGCAGTGTATAACTTAACTTGAGTAGTGAGTGTACACAATACACAACATACATACATAACACAGTGACAACAGTTCTTCTTTCTATATCTTAACTAACTACCATGTCATCACTGTGGTGCTGAATGCCTCAATTCCCCAAGGCCCCAGCCCAACACAAGGTCAGATTCAGAGGAGGAAATTAGATCTTCCGAATGGTAGTGCTTGCTGCCACTCTGCCAGAGTACATGTATGGCAGTACAGACTTACTGCGTTGGGGTTGGTGACTCTGGCAGCTGCTGGCAGCAAGTGCTTGTTCGGCAGCTTCTTCTCACCGAGGCTGAGCTTCTTCCTGTTCAATGTGCACGCTGCGCAGATGAATTGGTCGCATAGCAACTAGCATGAGCATTGATGTAATCTCGGGCAGCCCACAGGGGTGCGTGATGGAGGGGCTATGGGACTCAACAGCAGAGCCTGCCGGGCCGCCGCCACAGGACATCAAGTGGGGACTGAGACTCCTGAATGAGTGAAGAGTCTGAGGGACACATAGGCAGAAGGATCAGGACAGGACTCAGAGGAGGACTACTGGGATTCCAGCGTAGCAGTGACAGTAACAGACACAGTGACAGCAGCAGCACACTGACCCACCACCACGCAGCACAGGTAAGCCAGCCAGTACTGGTGCTGGGGGGGTGGACTGGATGGTTTGGTGCTGTGTATTGGGGGTACTGGGTGGCCTGGTTCTGTGTATTGGGGGTACTGGATGACCTGGTGCTGTGTATTGGGGGTACTGGATGGCCTGGTGCTGTGTATTGGGGGTACTGGATGGCCTGGTACTGTGTATTGGGAGTACTGGATGGCCTGGTGCTGTGTATTGGGGATAATGGATGGCCTGGTGCTGTGTACTTTCTGTAAATAAATAAGTGAATATATTTGTAACACTTACTTTGTGGATTTTATTTTAAATATAAGGGGGAAAAATTGTATTTCATTTTTTTCTATTTTTAACCGATTAATCGAAAAATTAATCAGCCAACTAATCGATTATGAAAATAATCGTTAGTTGCAGCCCTATCCGAGAGTTCATCCCGCACTGCAGATCTGACGTGGTCTACTACAGAGGCCAAGTCCTTCTGTATTTGGAGAGTGAAGGCCGCAAAATCTGCTCTGGTAACCCCGTCATGGCTGGGAAGGGTCCGGTCTCTCAGCGGAGAAGCATCTGCATCATCTAGTTCCCCGTCGGAGGAGCAGTCCTCTACATTAGTAAGAGGAGCCATCTTGTCCTCCCTCGAGGCAGCTGTCAAGAGCGGGATTAAGTAGTTATTCAAGGGTTGAGAAGAGCCAGCTCTAACTTCTCTAGAAGAACCCGGTGTCCTAGAGGATTTCTTGGTTGATTTACCCATCTCAACAAAGAAGTGGGTGTTAAGTTTGCCAGTGATAATGTGCTCGCGGAGCAGGAGCTAAGCTAACATGCGACCATCTCCATCAAGCGTTCGCTCCGCCCCCCCCACACAGGACTTTTTATCATTACTTTGTAATCAGAGCTTGTTTGGTGGCCATCTGAATACAGAGTAACAGAAAAAGGATTATTTATTTTCTCCCCATTTTATTTTTTATTCAGACCTCATTGTGGGGTTCTGATGCTCCCAACGAGGTCTACACAAAAATATTGGGGGGAAAAAGCCCCAAAAAACTGCACGTGCCATGGAGGGGTCCAACGCAGTGCTTTGCAATGAGTTGCAGCCCCCGTGACATATACACTTTTTTTTTTACATTATTTTTTTTTAGACCTTGATGGGGGGGCACCAGGAGTGTTCCTGATACCGCCTCCCCAACGAGGTATGAATAAAAAAAAAAACCAACAAAAAAAACTCCTTGTGTGCAACAGAGGGTCCAATGCATTGCTTTGCAGTGCATTGGGCACCCCTGTGGCATGAACACAAAATGCCTCCAATCCCCCCACCCCCATGTACCCTATTCCCCTGCCTGGTTCCACAGCCCACTGGCAGTCCCATTCCCCAGCCTGACTCAAGCCTGTTTCCACTGCCTACTGCTAGACTCAAAGTACCAGTATGCACTAGATTCAGGCTGGGAATCAAACTTTGTATGAGGGGGACATACAGTGCACACTGGTAGCCACAGATTCCCCATATACACTATCGGACACCCCCACCACCACCATCATCCTTGGTCCACTTCCCACTAGTAGACATACCCACATACACTGCCTAACCCCTCACCCCCCCCCCACACACACACACTTTGTTACACTGGTAGTCACAGGACCGCACATACACTGGCTGATGCCCTAGCTTCTTTCATCTGTTAGCCATAAAATCACACATACGCTGTTTGCTTTCCCATCCCTGTTTCACTGTTAGCTATGCTCCTTTCACCCTAATTGGTATGTCAACCCACAGCAGGGGGCTACCATTTTTCTTAGGCTGGCAAGATGTCCTCCTAGGAAATCCCATGGCGTTGAACCATTTTAGTATCTTTGAAGTGACTGATGTGTAAAACAAATGTTTGTTTGTTTTTCCTGTAGCACCACATTCTGGAAATAGTTGTGCACACTAACTTAGGGGTAAAAAGGCAAGTGACCCCTCATTCAATGCGGCAGGTTATCTTCTTTCCAAAATGGTATTGTTTATCTACCTTTTCTTCACTTCTGAAGATGTTATAGCCATTTTCGTACCGGCAAGTCAGGTTTGAGAAAATGTTAGAAACATCAGAGGTTGTAGTAGGTGTAGTTTTCTACTTCTAGCACCCTCTAAGGTAGGTCAACTCATACCAATGGGGTGTCATTTGACTCCAAAGAGAACTAGCTAATGAATGCAGTTGAAAATTCCATGGTTTTCACAGAGTTTCATAAATTTGAAGGGGCAGAAATGTAAAAAAATGCCATTTTTCCTATATCGCCTCCTTCTGGAAACATTTATGCACACCAGAATTGGGGTAAGAAGGCAAGTGACCCCTCTTTAGATGCGACAGGTTATCTTCTTTCCAAAATGGTGTTGTTTATCTACCTTTTCTTCACTTCTGAAGGTGTTATAGCCATTTTCGTACAGGCAAGTCAGGTTTGAGAAAATGTTAGAAACATCAGAGGTTGTAGTAGGTGTAGTTTTCTACTTCTAGCACCCCCTAAGGTAGGTCAACTCATACCAATGGGGTGTCATTTGACTCCGAAGAGCACTAGCTAATGAATTCAGTTGAAAATTCCATGGTTTTTACAAAGTTCCATACATTTGAAGGGGCAGAAATGTAAGAAAATGCCTTTTTTTTCATTAGTGCCACCTTCTGGAAGCATTTGTGCACACCAGCCTTTGGGTAAGAAGGCAAGTGTCCCTTCATTAGATGTAGCAGGCTGTTTTCTTTCGAAAATGGCATTGTTTCTCTACCTTTCCTGCATATCTATTATGGTTATAACCATTTTAGTGCAAGCAGATAATTTAAAAAACAAAAGTGTCAGGTTTACGTACGTGTTCCTAGCACCCATATATTGTATGTTAACCCACAAAAAATGGGCTACCATTTTTCTCATGTTGGTAGCAGGTACTGAATACAGCAGGAAATTTTATGGTTTTCAAAGATTTTAGTATCTTTGAAGTGGTAGAAATGTAAAAAAACATGTATTTATTCCCATAGTGCCACATTTTGGAAATATTTGTGCACTTCAGCCCAGGGGGTAGAAAGGCAAATGACCCCTCATTTAATGCGGGAGAATGTCTACTTTCCAAAATGGCATACCTTTTATACCTTTCCTTCATGTCTCTAACAGTTATGAACATTTTAGTACAAGCACCCATTTTCAAGGAAGCAAACAGGTAGGTGTATTTATGTGCTTCTGGCACCCCTAAGGTAGGTCGACTCATACCAATGAGGTGTCAGTTTTCTCCAAAGAGCACTAGATAATGAATACATTTGGAAATTCCATGGTTTTCACAGACTTCAGTTCAGCTGAAGGGGCAGAAATGTAAGAAAATGCAATTTTTTTTCCTATAATGCCACCTTCTGGAAGCATTTGGGCACAACAGACTTGGGGTAAGAAGGCAACTCACCCTCATTAGATGCGGCAGGTTGTCTTCTTTCCAAAATGGTATGGTTTGTCTACCCTTTCTTCACTTCTGTAGTTGTTATAACCATTTTTGTATAGACAAGTAATGTTTGAGAAAAGGTTGGACATTAATTTACATTCCCGCTTTTAGATAATTAATAAACACATTGAAAATCATTGGGCCCAGGAATGAACCATGTGGCACTTGCTTACAACTTCCATTTACAAGAACTCTCTGCCATCTATCATTTAACCAGTTCTCTATCCATGCACAGATAACAACTCCCAAACGGAAGCCTTTTCATTTTTGCAGTAACCTGTCATAAAGTGCTGTTTTTGCTTTTGTTTTTGCAAAATCCAAGTATACTATATCGACAGCAATTTCCTTGTCCAAATTACTACTTACCCTTTCACAAAATGCGAGTAAATTAGTTTGACATGATCTATTCTTCATAAAACCATGCTGCCTCCTATTAATATTGTTTTTCTTCACATAGTTCTGAATACTGTCAGTTAATAACCCTTCTAATATCTTACCCACTACGGAAGTCAAGCTCACAGGTCTAGAATTTTTTGGTTTGGATCTTGTCCCTTTTTTGAACAATGGTACTAAATCAGTTTTCCTCCAATCACATGGCACTATGCCTGATGAAGTGAATCAAATATTAAAGTAGAGTGGTCTTGCTATTTCTAAGTTAGCTGCCTTTGACACAGTAACTCACCCACACCTCCTCCAAGCACTCCACTCCGTAGGTCTCTGTGACACTACCCTCTCTTGGTTTTCATCATATCTCTGCAACCACTCCTTCAGTGTGTCTTACTCTGGCTCCTCTTTCCACCCCTCCCACTGTCTGTCGGAGTGCCTCAAGGATCAGTCCTGGGCCCCTTGTTCTTTTCAATTTACACTGCATCCCTCGGCATACTAATAACCTCCTTTTGGGTTCACCATCATCTGTATGCTGATGACACTCAAATCTATCTTTCTTACCCTGATCTCACCCCTTCTGTCCCAGGTGTCTGTTTGTCTGTCTGCTGTGTCTTCCTGGATGTCCTCCTGTCAACTCAAACTCAACCTTGGCAAAACCAAACTAATTATATTCCCTCCCTCTCCAACCAGCCCTACCCCAGATATTACCCTCATTGTTAACAACAATACCATCACACCAACCCCTACAGAATGCTGTCTGGGGGTCACATTTGACTCAGTCCTATCCTTCATTCCTCACATCCAGTCAATCTCCATCTCATCTCGCCTCCACCTCCGCAACATCTCTAGAATCCTACTAAAATCCTAATCCAAACACTAATCATGTCCTGTCTTGACTACTGTAACTCACTACCAACTGGCCTTCCTCTCACCTGACTAACCCTATTACAGTCCATACTGAACTCCGCTGCAAGACTAATCTACCTCACTCATTGCTTCTCTAACACCACTCCCCTTTGCCAATCCTTACACTGGCTCCCATTAGCATATAGAATTAAATTCAAAGTTGTGGTACTAACTTATAGAGCCCTTACTAACACCGCACCCACCTATATTTCATCTCTCATTTCCAAATACACTCCCACTCGCAATCTTCTATCTGCAAACAACTTTCTCTCTCCACAGCCCTTATTACATCCTCCCGTTCCTGCCTACAGGACTTCTTGCGGGCAGCACCTGAGCTCTGGAATTCCTGCCCCCGTCCCATCAGACTATCCCCCAGCCTTCAGACACTCCCTGAAAACTCACCTCTTCAGGGAAGCCTATCAACTACCTCCATAAACATTATCACCAAGAACCACCCCTTCCCTGGTCCACTGCATTCAACAGCACTTCTCTCTCCCACCCACTGACAGGCAGTTCATGTGGCAGGAGGCACTTACACCCAGTAGCACTTACTCCTTCTGTGTCCAACCTATTCCCTATTGTACAGCGCTGTAGAATAAGTTGGCGCTATATAAATAAAGAAGAATACCCTTGGGTGTATACTATCAGGTCCAGGTGCTTTAGTCACCCCACCCCCCCACCTCCTACTTCCCAAAATTCATGTGACAATAGCCACAGAAAAAAAAAAAAATAAGTGGTTAAGAAAAAAAAAATCTCTCAAAGCTAAGACCCAAAGAAGACTCAGGGGTGGGAGACCTGTGTTCCATATAGACTACAGAGAAAAGCATTTCACAGAAAAGAAAATGCTATTTTCTCTTACATTCAATATGGAACACCGGTACCACAGGGCTATACCAAAGCATCCCAAGATTCCAGAGAGGGCTAGGAGAAAAGTGTGCCCACATGTCTCCAGGATATCAGAGCCTAGGACCAATCTGGTTCTAAATAAAAATGGGTCTCAATGGACAACAAAGTAGCACAGCAAACAAGAGCAGGGTTAAAAAACTACTGAATAACAAATTGGTAGTAGAGAAAAGAAAACGAGAGAACCCTATACAGGAAAGACATTGACGTGGTAGTGTTTGGTGAAAGTATACAAGGAGAAACACTTAGTAGCTTTGACAGCTGTTCAACCAAGGCCTGGTTCTTATAGGCCCAAAAAGCACTCACAGAACTGGTGGAATGCTCTGTGATCTTGAAAGGCACAGGCTTCTTCCTGATCTCATACACTTGACATATGCCTTAATCCAATAGGAAATGATTATCTTGGATGCAGCCTGACCAGCCCTAGTGCCCTCAGAGTAGACAAAGAGTCAACCTTATGGAAGGGCTGAGTGCACATAAAACTTAAGGCAGCACACAGTATCCAACAGATGACATTCACTTTTGAGTGGACAAAAGGTCAGGACAAAAGGAAAGTAGGACAATCTTCTGATTAATGTGAAAATCAGAGAAAACCTGGAGAAGGAATTCCTGAGAGGTACAATGTACCACCTTATTTTGGATAAACCCCAGGAATTGAACTTTGCAAGACAAAGCTTGCAACTCAGCCACCCTCTGGACAGAGACAATTGCCAGGAGAAAAGCCATCTTCAGCATCATCTGATATAAGGAGATGGAGGCCAGATGTTCAAAAGTAGGCCTCTGAAGGATGCCCAAAACCAAATAGAGATCCCACAAAGTGTGGGATCCTGAAAGGAAAGAAAGGTATGCGCTACACCCTGTAGAAATTTCTTCACACCCGGGATGACAGAGATTTGTCTGTGAAAAAGAACAGAGAGGGTCAAGATCTGGTCTCTAACCATTGTAGCCCAAACGGTTGCAAAGATATGTTCCAAATATTTTTTTCCCATAGAAGTCAATGTAGCTAAGATGGTAGCAGAGGGCTCCTGTTCTTAAAGGAGCCATTGTATAAAAATGTACCTAATATCAAAACTAAAGGAAACAGCCCAAAAGCCCTTGGGGACACCTGGGAGAGTTAAAAAATGAATGTAAGCCTGTAAAGCACCTTAACCCAATATTTGCAGAGACAGCAAGCAAAGGGTCAAACTACCAGCAAAAACAGCAGCCATCTCTACTACCAGAACCAATGAAGAGAAGGTAGAGCCAATAATGAAAAACAGACTTGTCATAAAGTCAACCTCCACAGGGGAAGAAAGGTCCAGTACTAGGTGTTCAGTGCTCAGAGACATGGTCACAGTAAGGAAGGCTGAAACCCGACCACCACTGAACAAGACACATTGAAATGTCAAGACTGGGCCAAGAAATATCTGAAGACAGATTTTTCAAAGGATCTATGGCCTGATGAGATGAGAGTGACTCTCGACGGTCAAGATGGATCAGTAACGGGCACAGAGTTCCACTAAGACTCAGATGCCAGCAAGGTGGAGGAGGGGTACTGGTATGGGCTGGTATTATCAACGATGAGCTAGTTGGATTGAAGATGGACTTAAACTCAACTCCCAAACCTACTGCCAGTTTTTAGAAGACACTTTCTTCAAGCAGTGGTACAGGAAAAAGTCTGCATCTTTCAAGAAGACCGTGGCCTAGATGCACTAAATGTTGATGTGGTGTCGGTATGATATTGTCGTTGTGTTCAAATCTCTCCGACAATTCGATATGCACACACATCGACATATTTACAAAAATTGTCGGATAGAAGGGGAGGGTTGGAGAAGGTCCCTATTAGCATACAGGATTTTCGAAGTGCTGTCGGTGTGGAAGGGATGTCCTCCCCTTACACATCAACAACACTACAACAATTCTGTACAACATTATCTGTGCTTCCCTACCTAGCCAGTAGGGGAATACAGAGAAGACTTTCAGCACCATGGACAGCATTGAATGCCATAGGGATGTGCATTGCTTACCCCTGTGGTAGTCAAAGGGTAACAATAAACAGAACTAGTACACCAAGCACTACACAATGTGCCCCCCCTCTTAGTATGTCGACATATATTGCATATATTCAACATACTAACTCCATCCGACTTTCACCTGAGGGACTGCTATTTAGTTGACTACACTTTTAGTCAACTTCATTTTTAGCCTACTCCATTTTTAGTCAAGTCTTTTATTCGACACCTAACCCTTTGAGTACCAGAGAGGTAGCAAATGCAGTGTATGTCAGAGAATGTATGCCGGAGAATGCTATTAGGAATTGTTGTAGCTCTCCCTGCTGTTGCTCCATAGGAAAGTACAGGGGAGATCCCAACTACGACAACCTGAACTAGGCGAAGTGGAGACTGTGAACTCCAACAGCAGAGGCTGCTATCGGCGTTTACTGAATGAGCCGAAATGTTACATTAACATGTCAACACACCCCCTTGCATACGAATGTGTCTCATTATGCTTCATTTCCATATAGAAATTAGCAATTGTCGATGCGAAGAGTAAAAATTCGTAAACCAGTTGAAGGAACGTTAGATTGATGTCGATGTTGGCATTGTTTTTTGGAATCATGTCGATGGAATGTTGTAGAGACTTTGGGGAATACAGTGGATGTGCCTACGAACCTGCTCCGACAGTACATCAACATTCATAGCCCTCTTCGACCTTTAGTGCATCTAGGCCCATGATTTTTATGCAGGACAATGCTCCATCGCATGCATCGAAGTACTCCACTGCTTGGCTATCCAGTAAAGGCCTTAAAGATGATAAAATAATGACATGGCCCCCTTCCTCACCTGACCTAAACCCTACTGAGATCTTGTTGTCCCTTATTAAACGGCAGATTTACGCTGAAGGAAAACAGTACACCTCTCTGAACAGTGTCTGGGATGCTGTGGTTGCTGCTGCACAAAATGTTGATCGTCAACAGATCAAGAAATTGACAGACTCCATGAATGGAAGGCTTATGACTGTTATTGAAAAGAAGGGTGGCTATATTGGTCACTGATTTTTTTTTTTGGAAATGTCTCAAATGTTTATTTGTAAATGTTGAGTTGTTTGTTTAGTATTCTCACTTTAATATATGAAAATAAACACGTACGATGGGAAAATGATAATTTTTCATTTAGTTGCATAATAATTCTGCACACTTATAGTTGCCCAGTAATTGTGCACGCATAGATATTCTCCTAAGAGAGCCAAAACCTCACTTTTACTCTCTTAAATATTCAGGTTTAAGCTTTCTTAATATTTTGGATTGATGGAGAGCACTGTAGTTGTTCAATAATAAAATTAATCCTCAAAATACAACTTGCCTAATAATTGCGCACACAGTGTGTGTATGTGTATGTATAAATATATTAGACTATAGAAATTAAGGTGCACGTCCCATAAAAAAGTAATATAGATGTACTCAACCTGGGTGTTCCAAGGATGCAGCACTAGACAGCACTCTGTCTGGTTGATAAATATATTGGTTACTTTATTGCAACATCTTGACATGGCCAAACGTTTTCGGTCCTCTCTGGGACCTTTGTCAGGGCAAATGGGCATACAATGTAAATTAAAACTATTTATACCAAACCAACTTGGATAACTCACCTGTCCCCGCCAAGAGCCACCTCTGGAACACAAAAACAAGCGTTCTTCGGCGTGGATCGTGACGTCACCAAGTCACGGGCCAGCCGTTGCTAAGCAACCGGTACCCGGAGAGAAACATCATAGTGAAGAAGCCACGATAATGCTGCCAGCTGAAGGCAGCACTATGACATAAGGGAGACAAGTCTATGCAGCTGGAGGAAAGAAGAGCCAACTTCTAAAGTTAAATAATGGAGTTGTATAAGAAAGCTTAGTCTATGGTACACATTAAATCGAAACTAATGTATCAAGTTCAAATCAGTTCAACGTGTTGTTACTTTCTTATAAGAAAACGGCTGTTCAATAGTTCATTAGAATTAAATTCCATTAATACTGGTGATTCAATAATAAAGAATATTAATCATATATATTAGTCCCAATATGTAGGTTCCTGAACCCATATATTCTTATAGGGGTCGTTCCAAACATTAACTTGATATTTTTTCATTGATTCCACAATGTTCATGTATTTATTATTCACTAAATAAATTATTCCAATGACTAGGTGCCTAACCCCTACTATGGGGGTCGCCAGATGATGTCATTGGTTAGTAATTCCAGTCTCAATAAATGAATTCCTGACCCCCAGTGTTCTAGTGGGGGTCACCATATTTGTTCATGTATTAACTCCTTAGCAATCCAAACAGGGTTTAAATGATGAGAAAAGTTCTTGATCCATATAGGGGGTATTTTATCCATTGATACCTCAGCCTCACTCAATGACTAGGTGCCTAACCCCTAGTTATGTAAGATACTGGGGTCGCCAATATTGTCATTGGTTGAAGATTATAAGAAACAGGATAGCGATAGTTCCTGATTTAATCCATCAGGCATAATAGTGTTAAAGTCAAAGATGGTTCTAGCTTCTAATTGAAGAAGAGCTAAATGTCTATCTCCACCTCTTGGTGACTTTGGTACTTGACGAATGGGCATGAAACTAAAGACAGTCAGTTTGTGTTGTGAAGTTTGGAAATGTCTTGCCACAGGCTGGGTTTGGTAATCCTTGAGATCCATATTGCCTTCCAGGGCTTTCTTAATGGATGATTTGTGATTATTAATCCTCTCCTTAAGCATTGTGATTGTCTTGCCCACATAGAATAATTTGCATGGGCATGTGATTAAATATACCACATATCTGCTCTCACAGTTAAGAAAGTCTTTAATCTAAATCTTTTTCGCTGTTCTCGGGTGATTATAATATTTCCCCGTTATTAAGTTACTGCAGTTGGAACATCCCTTACATCTATAAACTCCCTTGGGTCGTGCTAACCAATTCATAGGTTTATTATACTTATTAATTGGGTCCCCTGGGTTAAGTATATCCCCCAGATTTCTCCCCCTCTTATAACAAAACAGTGGCGGATTTTTAAATAAATGACCAAGTTTCTGGTCCTCCTGCAGTATATGCCAATTCTTCACTATAACTCTCTTTATGTCAGCAGACATGGTATTAAATTGAGTTTTTATACAAAATCTTTGTTCTTTGTTGTTATTGTCTTTTTTGGAGGACAACAATTCCTTACGGTCTAGCAGCCTGGCTTTTTCCAAAGCCGTTCTTGTATCACTCTCATCATAACCTCTGTCCAAGAATCTCTGTTGCATACGTAGCAGTCCTTGATTGCACTCCTCAATATCAGAGGTTGTGCGCACTACTCTAACCATTTGTGAAAAAGGAATGTGGATTATCCACATTCCTTGAATAATTAGGGATATATTAATATCCAATCAGGGCAGACCGGTGATGTCACGGTATAATGAGATGGATCTTTGTCCAATCATTGGAAAAAGGTGGGCATTACTGATACGGCAAAAATTGCAAATATAATGCCAAGATACTGTTAGTTGAGGGTTTTTTCACCTCCTGAAAAGAAAAGGCTTCACTTCCTGAAAAAGAAAACTTTGAGTTCCTGGGCTCTCTTGGCTGATGATCAAATTCCTGACCACACCTTATAACTTCAAGAATCCACCCTGATTGACCTGGTAATTATATTTTATTTATTCTAATTCTGCCTAATTTCAAAATAAGTATATTTCCTCGATAATTGAGGAAAATTATATATATATATTTGTCCATAGAAGCCTGGCCAGTTTTATGGAAAATATTATAATCTGCTATATATTTAGCATAGTCATTAAGAAATTATGCAGAATTCATTAATTAATTTATTGTTATAAATTACCAGAGAGATCATAAAATAGAGATAGCAGTGAGATATATTTATCCTTGTTTATATTGGTTAATATAATTTTGAGTATGTCTAGAATATTGTGTTTCTGGTAAAATTATAATAGCTGATATTTAATCAAGGGAATTCTTGGAATTCATTATTAACTCTCTAACTGCTGTTTGTCTATTTATTTGTGGTGTGCATTCTAAAGTTCTTTGTATATGTGCCAGGCTTATATTTTGTAATTGGAGGTATTCACTTTTAATAGACAAAATAACTTCTGGGTGTGGCATCTATTTTAAACGTGTGGATTAACCCTTGGAGTGCCTATAGGTTTTATATATATTGCTGTAGTCAAAATTATGATAAATATTGCATGAAGTAATTTTAAGTAGATTATTTGTTTGATTTTGATTGACTATATTAATGGCAATTCATATATTTTATTCAGAGGTATTCAATATTGAATTCAGTAGATAATTAGATTATAGTGATTTAAATCTGGGATTTTATTCCAGTTATTCCCTAAATTTAATTATTATTGATGTATGATACAAGGAATTGTTAGAGGAATTATTTAATTTGTCTCACAATACCCCTTAAATCATAATTGGCATAGTCTATACAGTTTCTGGGGCAGAGGTATTAAGAGACCCTGCAGCCAACTGTATTATATTAATTGTAACAATCAATTAACCTATTCTATGCTGCTGAATGCAATTATTGTTATTATACCTCTGAATATACCTATGTGTGGTTAACCCTTGCACCGCTGGTAATCTTTATGATAATAAGTATGGTTTGATTTTCTGTGTACCTTTTATAATTGCTAATCACTTATATAGTTCATTGTTGCTGATATTTATATATACATTGTATATTGTATTTTAATAAAATAGATATATTTTTGCACAAATATGAAGGATTGATTCTTGTGATCAATTCATTACTGTGAAGTAGCGTGTCAGTACATATTAAAGATAAAGTTCTCGAATTATTTTATATTGTCATTTGCCTATTTAAGTGAAGAAATCCAACCTGAGTGGTTCTCTGTTTAACCCTTTGGATACCTTCATATAAATAGCCCGACAGATTTTTGGAGGTCCCACCGAGATCTTTATATAGGATTGACACATTTGTCAAATAATTTTTTTGGCAGATATATTACACAGTAACATATTTGTGCTTAAACATGTCTCAGGCAACTTCTTCAGTGTCTGATCCAATGGAACAGAGACCAGAAGAAGACATGAAATGGGCTGTAGAAGGGAGGTTAATTTATGCCATCCATTCTCGCCTCAAAATTAAAAGTGATGCCCAGCAATGGTGCAATAACATAGAGCTGAGGGTGGTATCCCAATTTGATAAAATGTGGCAGCCTGATAGCTTCTATTATCAAGCATTGAATAGGTGTATAGATCAAACTAAGGCAAGGGATTTGGACACCCAGATTTTATTAATTGTGCCTGAATTGTTAACTATTAAAGGCTTCCAGAGAAACAAATTGGAGGCTCATCAAAAGGGTGTAGAGCCACTAAAACAGGCACTAAAGGCTCAGACTGAAAAGATTTCTGAGTTAGAGGAAGAGGTGCGTAAATTTGTTAAAATTGCAAACTCACAAGAAGAGCAAATTGAGTATCTCCAGCGCCAGGTAAATGGGCTAGAGAGCAGGCATAAAACAGCTCTTGAGGAAATGTGGTCTACAAAAGCACAGAATACTGCCATTAGTGCTAAAATGTATGCTCTACAAGGTGAGATAGACATTTTGCAAGAACACATTAGGCAACTCCAATCCCATTTAGACAAGCGGGTTCAGGACAATATAGAATTGCGAGAGCAACTGTTGGTATATCAGGCCAGTGATAATGCCCCTAAGGGGGATAAATCAGTGGATCCAGATATATTTAATGTCTTGTCCAGCCAGATCCAGGAATTGTCAGAAAGAATGCAGGCACTTACTGCTTCTGATTCTGACCATACCCCCTCTGAGATGGGACAGGATATTAGTCCTGATAAGGTAGTTCAGACCCAACCAGCTATATCTAGTAGTCATCAGGATTACTCACCTGGGAAGGAGGGGGATGTCAGTCCTCAGAAGTCACACTTCTTGCTGAAGTGTGATGATGAGGGTAACATCCCAGAGCAAGCCACACACCCTGCACCATGGAGCCTTTTAACAGGCCACAGATTACCCTCTAACAGGGAGTCACTGATCAAACCTCACAGGAGGCCAATATCCACATTAAGTAGGTTTGAACAGGAGGAACAGTCACCTTTAGTTGAAGGAACTAAGATAATCAGATTTCTGAGGGACACCGTGCCAGTTTTCCACAGAAAATCTAAAATATTCATTGTGAGTCATTTAGACCGTTATGCTGAAACACTTGCATTTCTAGGCCTTCATTATGACCATCACAAAATGGATTATGTGCCTTGGGTTTTTGATGTTGCAGAGAATTTCTTTTTCAGTTCTTTAGCTGAGATGGGTATCAATACCTGGGAGGAAACAGTGGAACAGATAATCCTAGCGTTTGGTCCTTATAAAACTCGCCATGAGGCTAAATGTGCTATATATGCACTAAAATGTAGGCCAGACCAGGACCCCAGGCAATTCTTGTCAGAGCTTAAATGTGCATATATCCTTGCAGATAGGGATGCAGATTTTCATTCATATGAGTTCAGGGAACTGTTCTTTAATGCTTTGCCTAGATACATGAAAACTAATCTAGCTAGGGACTATTCACCCCTGTTATCACTAGATTGGTTACTCACTCAGGCTATTAAGCTGTATAATTCCCAGCAGAGTGAGAATACCACAGCTAAGGACAAGAAGCCTGCCTCCCAGTGTGTAGCAGAAACATTGGTTGAGGAAAGTTTGCCCTTTGAATCTGGCAAGAGAACCTATGCAGAGGTGTTAAAATCTCCACAGGTTCATAAACAGGCACCAGGACAGAAGGGACCCGCCTCTGTTCCCAGAGGTCTAATAATTCAAATGGTCAGAAACCATTTTTCAAGAGATCCCAAGGATACAACAAAAACCAAAATAGATCTAAGTTTCCCAGGAGGTTCAAAAAGAGTAAAAACTCTAATAATCAGGGGGCCCAGCAAAATCAGCAAAATAATAAGTCTGATTCTGGGAACCAAGGTCAGAAGCAAGTAAGTCTTAAGGTCCAGGTTAACAACCTGACTGATATGATGGCAAAAATGATGACTACTATGGCACAACTAGGCCAAAGCCCCAGTTCTGATACCCAACAGGGATCTAACCCTTTTTTAGGGACAGCCCCAGGAGTGGCAACTGCCACTCAATAACAGAACAGGGTAATGGTAACCAGGCCTTAGGGGAAAAGAATAACATTGCTTTACCCTATGTAAGTCCTATAATAACCGATAATGTTTTAACCAACAAGAATGCTAACACATTTTCTTTACAGGATGTAAATGCATTTTGTGACTCTAACATTTCTTCCTTATCTCACCCACAGCCAGGTACACATAAGTCCATCCCTGATGATGTCACTTCTTTTTCCTGCATTTTTCCAGAACAGGTTGAAGGAGGAGGAGGAGTGAAGGGGGATGCTGCAGCTGTACAACATGACCCAGTGGTCAGCAAGTCTGCTCCTGTAAATTCAGGAATTAACCCTTGCAGGCAGTGGAGGGATTATAAGACGATTTTACATCGTAATTATTTATGTAAAATGCATGAATATGAAGGAAGATATTTTATTGATGTTACATTGCAGGGGCTTGATGACCTAATCATTTCCAGTCTCCTGGATACAGGATCACAAGCTACCATCTTATCTAGCTCCCATTTCCATCAAATTATGTAGGAAGCTTCTGTAAAGCCAGTGTTAAAGGTATTTGATGGATCCTTAATAAGCGTAGGAGGTAACCCCTTAAACGTATTGGGAACCACATGGTTACATTTTAAAATCGGTAAGAAATAATTCACACATAAGGTCGTAGTTGAAGTTCCCTATAACAGGTTAATTATAGGTGCCGATCTACTACGGCGATTAAGTCCCGTCATAGACTGTGTGAATAATGTCATCTGGTTGCAGGTTAAAACCCCAATCAATTATAAGCGGGCATTGCAACGCCCCCATAGAAATAATCATGTGGTAGACGAAAATAGGGATACTATTGAAATTCACTTTGTCAATAGCTAGAACCCTAATCTCACTGTTTTACAGATACCTAATACCGATGCTGAATATATGGAAGGTGATATTTCCATCAAGGCGTTACCAGAACAGATTCAGAACGTGAAGCTAGAAGGCAATGTCTTAACCATCTCTCTTCACAGATCGCCCTCTGAACCAGCTGATCCAGAGAATCATTCTCAATATTTGACGTCTATTGACAATACAGGGGGTGAGTTACAGGTTAAAGACTTGGTGAGGATTAGTGATGAGCGAGCACCCCAATGCTCGGGTGTTCGGGTGCTCTGACCGAGCACCCCCTGAGGCTCGAGTGCTCGGCCGAACACCCGAGCCCCATTGAAGTCAATGGGAGGACTCGAGCATTACACCAGGCACCCCCTGCTCTGATGAGGGGAGGGTGCCTGGTCCATAGGAAAAGGGCAGAAAATGATGGAAACACCACAGAAATGGTTCAGGGACAGCATAGGGAGGATGTCTGGATGCATCTTGGACTCCAACATCGCTGCTGGGAACGATCTTTCGCCCGTAGTACGCCATTTTTACAGACTGACCATAAAACACACAAAAAGGAAAATAAAAACGACTTTAGGCGAAAAATTGTTACCAAACAATATTTGCTGTATATTTACTTGTATATCATCTGCAAATTATCCCAAAAATTTCCTTGATTTTCGGAAGTGAGGCCATGATTAAGAGGGAAACGTGCGCAGAGGCAAATTCTCCCAAAAATTTCCTTGATTTTCAGAACTGAGGCCATGATTAAGAGGGAAACGTGCACAGAGGCAAATTCTCCCAAAAATTTCCTTGATTTTCAGAACTGAGGCCATGATTAAGAGGGAAACGTGCACAGAGGCAAATTCTCCCAAAAATTTCCTTGATTTTATTGAACTGAGGCCATGATTAAGAGGGAAACGTGCGCTGAGCCGACCATCTAAAACATTATGGGTGAGGGTCTGCTGCAGAGCTGACCATCCTAAACATTATATGCGAAGGCCCGCTAGTGAGCTGACGCTATAAAACATTATATGAGAGGGCCCGCTAGAGAGCTGACCCAATAAAACATTATATGAGAAGGCCCGCTGGTGAGCTGACCTATATAAAAATTGGCAAACAGGGCCCGCTGGTGAGCTGGCCCTATATAAAAATTATATCACAGGGCCCGCTGGTGAGCTGGCCCTATATAAAAATTATAGCACAGGGCATATGGAAGAGGAGGAGGAGGATGAGAAGATTAAGAGTCAACCATATACCCGTTTTTTGGGTGGAAGGGGTGAATGGGAATACAGAGTATTCACATCATTGTAAATAACATATATAAAGTGAGTTTATGTTCCCCCGGGGCTTTCCTCCAGTGGAGTGGAGAAGTCAGGGGAAATCCAGGCCTTGTTCATTTTTATAAGTGTCAACCTATCAGCATTGTCGGTGGAAAGGCGGATACGCTTATCTGTTATGATGCCACCAGCAGCACTAAATACCCGCTCAGACAGAACGCTGGCGGCAGGGCAGGCCAGCACCTCCAAGGCGTAGAGTGCCAGTTCATACCACGTGTCCAGCTTGGACACCCAGTAGTTGTAAGGCACAGAGGGATCATTGAGGACGCTGACACGGTCTGCTACGTACTCCTTCACCATCTTCCAAAACTTTTCCCTCCTTGTGACACTAGGCTGCGCATCAGGGTGAGGGTGCTGGCGGGGTGTCATGAAGGTGTCCCACGCCTTGGAGAGTGTTGCCCTGCCTTTCTCGGAACTGCTGTGTGCTCCCCTTTTCTCCCCTTCTCGGTTGGCCAAGGTAGCACGTACTCTGCCGCCAGCGTTGTCAGATGGAAAATTTTGGAGCAATTTTTCGACAAGAACCTTCTGGTATTGCAACATTTTGCTTGTCCTCTCCACCGGAGGAATGAGAGATGAGAAATTCTCTTTGTAGCGGGGGTCCAGAAGGGTGAACACCCAGTAATCCGTGTTGTCTAAAATGCGTACAACGCGTGGGTCACGGGAAAGGCAGCCTAACATAAAGTCAGCCATGTGTGCCAGAGTACCAACAGGCAAGATTTTGCTGTCCTCACCAGGAGGATGACTCTCAATATCCTCATCCTCTTCCTCCTCTTCTGCCCACCCACGCTGAAGAGATGGAACTAAAGTTCCATGGCTACCCTCTGTAGCGGAGGCAACCGTGTCTTCCTCCTCCTCCTCCTCCTCCTCCTCCGCCTCCTCCAATTGTCGCTGAGAAGACGAAGTGAGGGTGCTCTGGCTATCACCTTGTGTAAGCTCTTCCTCCCCCATTTCCACCTCTTCCACATGCAAAGCGTCGGTTTTAATTGTGAGCAGCGAGCGTTTCAGTAGACACAGAAGTGGGATGATTACACTGATAATAGCGTTATCGCCGCTCACCATCTGTGTCGATTCCTCAAAATTGCGTAAAACCTCGCAGAGGTCTGACATCCATTCCCACTCCTCACTTCTGATTACAGGAAGTTGAACGGAGAGGCGACGACCGTGTAACAGCTGGTACTCCACTACTGCCCTCTGCTGCTCACAAAGCCGGGCCAACATGTGGAAGGTGGAGTTCCAGCGCGTGCTCACGTCACACAGCAGCCGGTGAGCTGGCAATTGTAAGAGCTGCTGCAGCTTCAACAGGCCGGCTGAAGCTGTTGATGACTTACGGAAATGTGCACACACGTGGCGCACCTTGGTCAAGAGATCATGCACATTGGGGTAGGTTTTTAGAAATCGCTGCACCACTAAATTAAATACATGCGCTAGGCATGGTACGTGTGTGAGCTTGCCGAGCTCCAAAGCCGCCACCAAGTTACGCCCATTATCACACACAACCATGCCTGGTTGCAGGTTGAGTGGCGAGAGCCACTGCTCGGTCTGGTGACTAATCCCCTGCAACAGCTCTGAGGCCGTGTGCTGTTTGTCCCCAAGGCAGATCAGCTTCAGCACGGCCTGTTGACGCTTCCCCACTGCAGTGCTACACTGCTTCCAGCTACTGGCTGATGGGGGAGTGGCGGTGTGTGTAGAGAATTCGGAGGTGGAAACGGAGGAGGAGGAGCCAATAACGTAGGTGCTGGTGGAAACCCTGATGGAGGTAGGGCCCGCAATCCTCGGCGTGGGTAGCACCCGTGCCATCCCAGGGTCCGAGTCGCTCCCAGCCTCCACGACATTCACCCAGTGTGCCGTCAGGGAAATGTAGCGTCCCTGGCCACAAGCACTTGTCCATGTGTCAGTCGTTAAGTGGACCTTCCCAGTAACTGCGTTGGTCAGGGCACGGGTGATGTTACGGGACACATGGTGGTGTAATGCGGGGATGGCACACCGGGAAAAGTAGTGGCGGCTGGGGACCGCGTACCGAGGGACAGCTGCTGCCATCAGGCTGCGGAAGGACTCAGTGTCCACAAGCCTAAATGGCAGCATTTCGATGGCCAGTAATTTTGAAAGGTGTGAGGTTAGTGCTATGGCCTGTGGGTGGGTGGCTGGGTACTTTCTCTTGCGCTCAAATGCCTGGGGTAACGACATTTGGACGCTGTGCTGGGACAGGGAAGTGGATGTGGTCGCTGATGGTGCTTCAGATGCTACAGGTGCAGGGCGGGAGGTATGCGGGCCTGTGCCTTCGACAGGCGATTGGCCGGCACCGAAAACAGGGGAAGAGGAGGCAGTGGTGTGGCCTGCAGACACAGATGGGCGATCCAGGCGTTCCTCCCACTTACTACGGTGCTTGGATGCCATGTGTCGGATCATGCTGGTGGTGGTGAGGTTTCTAGTGTTCATGCCTCGGCTCATTCTGGTGTGGCACAGGTTGCAAACTACAATTCTTTTGTCGTCCGCACTTTCCTTAAAAAAACGCCATACCGCGGAACACCTACCCCTTGGCAAGGTAGATTTACGCAAGGGGGTGCTCCGTGGAACATTTGCGGGCCGGTTTGGTGCGGTCCGCCTTCTTTCTGTAGCCACACCACTGCCTCTTCCAGCCTGTTGCGGTGCTGCAGATGGCTCACCCTCAGGACTGCTGTCATCGCTCGGCTCTACACCTTCCCAGGTGGGGTCAGTCACCTCATCGTCCACCAAGTCCTCCTCCACTTCCTCACTCTGATCATCCTCCTCAAGTCTTGATCCCACCACATACTCAGTCATTGACAACTGTATAACATTCTCCTCAACAAGGTCTTGAGACGGAAATAGTGGTTGATTTAATGGCAACTGTGTCTCATCATCATCATCATCATCCACTACTTCCTTTGACCTTAAATGCCGTTCACATCTGTCATCTTCTTGTGATTGGGTAGCCTCTAGAGGTTGTGAATCAGGGCACAAGATGTCATGTTCCTCTGCAAGCGTGCTTGGAGAGAGGGTCAAATGAAGGATTGGTGATGAGACGAGCTCCTCACTATATCCCAGTGTGGGATCACTTCTTTGACCAGACCGTGTATGGTGGGAGGAAGGATGATCAGAGTGAGGATTATGTTGACCAGACTCTTGGCTACTGAGAGTGGACTTGGTGGAAGACAGGGTGGTGCTTAACCGACTGGAAGCAGTATCAGCTGTCATCCAACCGACCACCTGTTCGCAGTGGTCGGACCTCGAGAGTGATGTCCTGCGACGCCCTGTAAAATTACACATGAAGCTAGGTATGGTGGATGTCTTTCTTTCTTGTGCTCTGGCACCAGGCACAGTTTCTCCGCGTCCTGACCCGCGCCCTGAACTTTCAGGATCACGTCCACTTCCCCGTCCCTTTTTACCCGCCTTCTTCATCTTACACAGAATATGTGACTTTAATATTTGAGTTTGAAAACTTAACAGTATTTCTTATTATTCTGCAACTCTGCACAGTACACAGAATAGGCTGCTAAACAGCGGTGAAACACACTGAATGGAATATGTGACTTTGATATTTTAGTTTGAAGACTTAACAGTATTTCTTCCTATTCTGCAACTCTGCACAGTACACAGAATAGGCTGCTAAACGACGGTGAAACACACTGAATGGAATATGTGACTTTAATATTTGAGTTTGAAAACTTAACAGTATTTCTTATTATTCTGCAACTGTACAGAGTACACAGAATAGGCTGCTAAACTGCGGTGAAACACACTGAATGGAATATGTGACTTTAATATTTGAGTTTGAAAACTTAACAGTATTTCTTATTATTCTGCAACTCTGCAGAGTACACAGAATAGGCTGCTAAACGGCGGTGAAACACACTGAATGGAATATGTGACTTTAATATTTGAGTTTGAAAACTTAACAGTATTTCTTATTATTCTGCAACTGTACAGAGTACACAGAATAGGCTGCTAAACTGCAGTGAAACACACTGAATGGAATATGTGACTTTAATATTTGAGTTTGAAAACTTAACAGTATTTCTTATTATTCTGCAACTCTGCAGAGTACACAGAATAGGCTGCTAAACGGCGGTGAAACACACTGAATGGAATATGTGACTTTAATATTTGAGTTTGAAAACTTAACAGTATTTCTTATTATTCTGCAACTGTACAGAGTACACAGAATAGGCTGCTAAACTGCGGTGAAACACACTGAATGGAATATGTGACTTTAATATTTGAGTTTGAAAACTTAACAGTATTTCTTATTATTCTGCAACTGTACAGAGTACACAGAATAGGCTGCTAAACTGCGGTGAAACACACTGAATGGAATATGTGACTTTAATATTTGAGTTTGAAAACTTAACAGTATTTCTTATTATTCTGCAACTCTGCAGAGTACACAGAATAGGCTGCTAAACGGCGGTGAAACACACTGAATGGAATATGTGACTTTAATATTTGAGTTTGAAAACTTAACAGTATTTCTTATTATTCTGCAACTGTACAGAGTACACAGAATAGGCTGCTAAACTGCGGTGAAACACACTGAATGGAATATGTGACTTTAATATTTGAGTTTGAAAACTTAACAGTATTTCTTATTATTCTGCAACTCTGCAGAGTACACAGAATAGGCTGCTAAACGACGGTGAAACACACTGAATGGAATATGTGACTTTAATATTTGAGTTTGAAAACTTAACAGTATTTCTTATTATTCTGCAACTGTACAGAGTACACAGAATAGGCTGCTAAACTGCGGTGAAACACACTGAATGGAATATGTGACTTTAATATTTGAGTTTGAAAACTTAACAGTATTTCTTATTATTCTGCAACTCTGCAGAGTACACAGAATAGGCTGCTAAACGGCGGTGAAACACACTGAATGGAATATGTGACTTTAATATTTGAGTTTGAAAACTTAACAGTATTTCTTATTATTCTGCAACTGTACAGAGTACACAGAATAGGCTGCTAAACTGCGGTGAAACACACTGAATGGAATATGTGACTTTAATATTTGAGTTTGAAAACTTAACAGTATTTCTTATTATTCTGCAACTCTGCAGAGTACACAGAATAGGCTGCTAAACGGCGGTGAAACACACTGAATGGAATATGTGACTTTAATATTTGAGTTTGAAAACTTAACAGTATTTCTTATTATTCTGCAACTCTGCAGAGTACACAGAATAGGCTGCTAAACGGCGGTGAAACACACTGAATGGAATATGTGACTTTAATATTTGAGTTTGAAAACTTAACAGTATTTCTTATTATTCTGCAACTGTACAGAGTACACAGAATAGGCTGCTAAACTGCGGTGAAACACACTGAATGGAATATGTGACTTTAATATTTGAGTTTGAAAACTTAACAGTATTTCTTATTATTCTGCAACTCTGCACAGTACACAGAATAGGCTGCTAAACGGCGGTGAAACACACTGAATGGAATATGTGACTTTGATATTTTAGTTTGAAGACTTAACAGTATTTCTTCCTATTCTGCAACTCTGCACAGTACACAGAATAGGCTGCTAAACTGCGGCGAAGCACACTGAATGGAATATGTGACTTTGATATTTTAGTTTGAAGACTTAACAGTATTTCTTCCTATTCTGCAACTCTGCACAGTACACAGAATGTGCTGCTAAACTGCGGCGAAGCACACTGAATGGAATATGTGACTTTGATATTTTAGTTTGAAGACTTAACAGTATTTCTTCCTATTCTGCAACTCTGCACAGTACTCAGAATGTGCTGCTAAACTGCGGCGACGCACACTGAATGGAATACGTGACTTTGATATTTTAGTTTGAAGACTTAACAGAATGTGCTCTAATCTGCAACTTTGCACACTAAACAGAATGTGCTCTAATCTGCAACTTTGCACACTAAACAGAATGTGCTCTAATCTGCAACTTTGCACACTAAACAGAATGTGCTCTAATCTGCAACTGTGCACACTAAACAGAATGTGCTCTAATCTGCAACTTTTCACACTAAACAGAATATTTTTTTTTTTTTTTTTTTTTTTTTTTTCCCCCCACACAAAATAACCTGCTGCCCCCACACACAGTAGTCCTAAAAAGGACTTTTGGTTCTTTTTTGTCACAATTTTTTTTTTTCCTCCCTACACTGCCTTTCCCTTCCTATCCTCAGCTCTCCCTGGCTCAGACTGAGCCGAACTCGATGGTCAGGTGCTATACAGCACCCGACCACGGGTTCTGGCCAGCCAATCAGTGTAATGCCAGCAGCCAACATGGCTGCTGGCATTACACCGATGTCAGAGCCTCCCTGCACGTTTATTGGCTGCGCAGCAGCCGCAAAACGTGCGGGGAGGAGACCCGAACATGGCGGGCGAGCACATGCGGTACTCGTACGAGTACCGCCATGTGCCGAGCAGAGCGATGCTCGAGCCGATCCGAGCATCGGCCGAGCATGCTCGCTCAACACTAGTGAGGATCAAACAGGCCAAACTGAATCTGAAATTGGAAAACAGTTACATTAGTAACAGCCTACTGATGGAGGTAAGAGATCCTATCCATATTAAGTATCTGGCACCATATGATAATTTGGTACATGACCTAGATGACGATGCTATGAGTTATAACATTGTTGCGAGGTGCCTGTTATCTATATCTCTAGGTAACAGGTCCGCCAAACATGTTTTTCTTGTAGTGGAGAAACCCCAACACCAGATCTATATTGGCAACAATTTAATACATCGTTTTGCCGCCCAGATTGATCTAGTTACTGGAACTAGAGAGGGTACAGCGGAGAGCAACAAAATTAATTAAGGGACTGGAGGACTTGACATATGAGGAACGACTAAACAAACTTGGTTTATTTACTCTAGAGAAAAGACGACTAAGAGGAGACCTTATCACATTGTACAAGTATATGAGAGGTCAATACAAGGATCTCTGCGGTGAGCTATTTATTCCAAGGCCTGATCAGGTGACCAGGGGACACCCCTTGAGATTAGAGGAAAGGAGGTTTAAACTTCAGCAGAGGAAGGGTTTTTTTACGGTAAGGTCTGTCAAATTGTGGAATTCATTGCCCAGGGAGGTAGTTATGGCAGATACAATGGATACATTTAAGAGAAGATTAGATACATTTCTTTCAAAAGGGAACATACAGAGTTATACTGTTTATCAGTAGGCTGATCAGGAAGGTCTGATAAAGACTAATTTAATTGGTAGCAGGAAATCTATAAAATTCTCAGTTACTGAGGTATGAAGCGAAGGTTGAACTTGATGGACTTGTGTCTTTTTTCAACCTAATTTACTATGTTACTATGTTACTATGTAACCTATGGACTAGGTTAGAGGGGAACCCTTGTGGATTTCAGGATGACTTAAAAGCCCTGAAGTCATGCCAACTGTTGCCATATGCAGTAAAGTTACAGGTAGCTAATAAGGTCACTTTACCTGGTGGGGCAAGTCAGGTCCCCATATCCTTGCAGGTTCGTAGTGGTCAGAACCTTGAGAATCCTGATGCATTAATATGCCTCTCAAATAGGATTCAACAATTAGGAATTTCTGTATCACACACCCCTATGGTGAGTATTCGTAGAACACCAGTCCACATAGTGGTAAATAACATAACCCCACACAGTATTACCTTAGAGAAAGGAACTGTAATAGGTTATGCTCTGGATTCAGAATACTATACATTTGGGTTTCAGAACCAAGTAATAGGCCTACTACCTGATAATTATCTGTCTGAGGAGCAACTTGTTGAGCAACTGTTTTACTCCCTTCCAGAGGGACTGTTTTCCGTTCAATCTGTGTATCCATATAGCCCTGATACAGGTACATGCCGGATTGAAGAATCCTCTCTGGTATTTGAACACCAGATGGAGGAACCAGAGGCCCAAGAATATCAGGAGGCTGTGGATAAGGTAAGAGTAAATGCTCATGATTTATCTACACAGCTTGAGGAAACTTATGAGTTAGGTAAGCCTGAAGCATTTCCAGGTTTTAATGAGCTAGTAGAAGAGCAAATCTCTCTAGCCGATGCGTGCTCTGATGATTCTGAACGCCAACAGCTAAGGGAAATACTTATGGAATTCCAAGAGCTGTTTGCCAAGGATTCTTACGATTGCGGTTTAACAAACCGACATGTCGCCCGCATACAGACCCTAAGTTACCTCCTGTATATGTCAAACAGTACCGTCTTCCACTTGCATCCTATGACTCATTGGCAGAAATCATAAGGAACCTCAAAGAGAGGGGTATTATACGGCCAGTGCACAGCTCTTATAATAACCCAATCTTGGGAATGCTTAAACCCAATGATCAATGGCGTTTGTGTGCTGACTTAAGGCAACTGAACAAACGTGTATATATGTCCGGCTGGCTGGTGCCATATATAGATCAATGTTTGGCTCAGATGCAAGGGTCCAAAATTTTTACAGCAATTGACTGTGCCCAAGGGTACTGGACCATTAAAGTCAGTGAGGAAGACCAATACAAGCTAGCTTTCACTTTTGGAGGAGTACAATACGCCTGGGTTAGAATGCCTTTTGGGTATATCAACTTAGGTCATGAATTTGCTGTTTTTATGCACAAGGCTATGCCTGATGCTATGGCTAGGGGGACTCTCTGCTATGTGGATGATGTCCTGATTAAAAGTACTACCTTCCAAAAGCATATCACAGAGATTAAATATGTATTTAATCAGCTAAAGGAAGCTGGTGTTAAACTGTCGCTCAAAAAGGCACAGATGTGCCGCATCAAAGTTAACTTTCTTGGTCATGAGGTGACCACCGAATGGTTAAACCCACAAAGAAAGAAGGTGGAAGCGATAGTTAAATCTAAAACACCAACTAATCTCCATGAATTGAGATCCTTCCTAGGCATGATGAATTATTCCCGGACGTTTAGTGATAATTATTCAGAAATAACTAAACCTTTGTTGTTATTATTGAAGAAAGATCAACCGTGGATCTGGGGTGAAGCTCAGGAACATGCCGTATCTGAGCTCAAGAGTAGACTCACCCAGGCTCCTTGTCTGGCTTATCCAGAAGGGGGTAAGCCATTTTTTTCTTGAGACAGGATTCACTAATCTTAGTCTCAGCGGGGTTTTGTATCAAAAGCAGGATAACCTGAATAAGGTTATCGCATATGCTAGTAAATCCCTGTCTTCCGTGGAAATTAAATTTAATGACTGTGAGAAAGCTTTATTGGCTACTGTTTGGGCATTACAGAACTTTTGGAGTTTTATTCAGGGTGAGAAGATCATCGTTGAAACCGCTCATCAGGCTTTGCAGTATTTGCAAAGTGACCGGATAAAGGAAGGACACCTCTCCAATAGTAGGATCACCGCTTGGACTTTATCCATACAAGGATGGCCATTAGAAATTAGGTATAAGCAAAATAGGAAGAATCCTGTAGCTCAAGGACTCGCCGAGCTCCATGATTGTTCAGCACCTCCCATGGAGACTGCTACCAGTGGAGACGATTACCTTGAGGAACAATTGCTTTCCCCCTATAAGGCATTTGACGAGAATTATTGCACAACCTTACCGACCGCGTACATTGACGGGTGTTCCTACCATGTCACGACTGGTAATGAAAGAAAACTGGTGGCAGGTATCGGGATTACCTGGACAGGTGAGTGCCCTATTATATCTAAAGGGTATAGTCTAGGACCACAGAGTAGCCAAGTGGCAGAACTCTGTGCGGTCTATAAGACAGTCCTCTTAGCTATTGAGCATAACATAAAGGAGTTTGTCATTATAACTGATTCTAATTATGTTCCCCATAGCTTTGTAGAATACCTCCCAGGTTGGAAAAGAAGCCATATGCTCCGATCCAATAATAAACCAGTGAAACATGGTAAATTGTTTTGTGAGGTTGACAATCTCGTAACATCAAATGGCCTTACCATCTATTGGAAAAAGACCAAGGGGCATTCTAAGGTCCTAGGCCCTGAAAAACAAGGTAATGATCTAGCCAATCTGTTGGCTAAAGAAGGCGCCCTTAAGGGGGAGGCCTTAGATATATCCCATCTATTGGGTCCTGTACAGGTAAATGCTGTTACTAGGCAACAAGCCCGTAACGAAGCAGACACCCCGGTAGCACAGTGGATTCAAGACTCACCTAGTGAGGACTTGATTACAAGTCAAAAGGGGGACCCTATCATAGGGCTATTCTATAAGCACATAGAAGACCCCCTAAACCACCCAATTTCTGAGGAGGACTGGGTGGGAAAAGAAGACCTAAGGATCTTGATGAGATCCAAGGCCCAATTCCATATACAAAATGGTCTGTTAATCAGAACTTCTAAAAATGGAATACAACAATGGGTTGTACCTACTGCATTTAGAGGTTTAATGCTTCAACATGCTCATGATGCACCTACTTCAGGTCATAGCGGTGACAAAATCACATATGAGATTCTCCGTGATTATGCCTATTGGCCTCATATGCTTAAAGATGTACAAACCTATTGTCAAGGTTGTTTGGTGTGTTCCCAATTCCAACCATCTGGCCCCACTCATCGTGCACCACTACAGAAGAGGGAGATGTCATTACCGTGGTCGGATATACAAATAGATTTTATAGGACCGGTTACTAGGACAACAAGGGGGAACAAGTATATGCTAACGGTTGCTTGTCTTTTCACCAAATGGGTTGAATGTTTACCCGCAAACAATAATACGGCAGAAACCGCTGCTGCTTTGTTAATTAACCATGTGTTCTCCAGGTTTGGCCTACCACAGAGGATTGAATCTGACAGAGTTAGTCATTTCACCGGCAAAGTGATGAACAAGCTCTGGAAACTATTGGGGGTAAAACGTAAATTACATATCGCTTACCGTCCTGCATCCAGTGGTGGGGTGGAGCGATATAATCAATCCATTGTTAACATTCTCAAGAAGTTTGTTAAGGAATCAGGTAAGGATTGGGATCTTAAACTACTCCTAGTTCTCATGGCTATTCGGGCTACTCCTAGTGCAGCCACGAAAATGTCACCATTTGAATTAATGACAGGTAGAAAGATGGTCCTACCCCAACACTTGCTATACCGTATGTCCGATCAAAATCTAATTAATGCCTCCACAACACACCAATACATAGACCAGTTAAGCAAGCATTTACAACATGCATTTGCGTTTGCACAGAAAAATCTGGAGAAAGCAGTGGTAAGTAATAAAACTTACTATAATCTAAAAACCACCAAAAGGGAGTATGAGGTAAATGATCGTGTTTATCTGTACAATTTTGCAAGAAACCAGGTAAAAGAAAAGAAATTCTTACCCTCATGGAGAGGGCCATATATCATTACTGATAAATTATCTCCAGTGGCATATACGGTTTCTAACCCTATTAATGGTGAAATTGTAGAGAAGTGGGTTCATATAAACCAATTGCGTGCTTGTCACCCTAAATCTCAGTTACAGATCATAGAAGGAGAAGCGGAAGAAGAACAAGGATCCTAATTAATCATTGGATGGATGAGTATCCTTGATTGTACAAATGACATTGTCATATCTTGTTCTCTTGTCTTCTTTTGTTTCAGTGAAACGTCGCTCTCTCTTTTGTCTGTCTGTGTGGCATGTATGTTCCCCACTAACACTCTAACATATCTCATCAACAAATGGTTTGGTGCGCTATGATTCTCTGAAAATGTTGTTATGCTAATTTTATTTTTCCTTGTGACAAGGTTTTGTTTGTAGCATACAGCTGAGGATCATTCCTCTGTAAAAGGGGGAAGAGTAGAGACCGAGAGTGTTAGTTTATGATAGTTTAGCTTAAGGCTAGCAAGGGCTACAAGCAAACTGGTGCAAAGTAATATACAGTAATCATAACAGTACCATGGTCATAGAGATACTGATTGAAACTGTATTGTCATGTATGTATGCATGCAACAAATGTATCAATATGAGGTCATTCATGTGTCATTTCTTTTAGACCAAAGAGTTCTTAAGAGAGTGAGGTCAATTGACAGTTGTCATGGTTATGGACATCAAGACCAAGGCCGTGATATGGATCATCCTCCTTCGATAACAGGAGTTCCAGCCAAAGCCAAATGCCATGATGTGAATCATCCTTCTTCTGTGACAGGAGTTACAGACACAGCCAAGCGTGGTTCCAGTATTTTTTTCAAGAACCCTTGGGCAAGAGATGCCGGAGACCATCCTAACAGAGAATAATTTGGATCCTAGGGGAGTTCTGCCAACCTGTTCCCATAAATCACCATCCAAGAAGAATTTGATATTTCTCCCACCACCTGTTCCAAAACTGGGAGTCTGATATGATCTGCATGCCTTTTCAGCTCAAGCCAAAACAATGGAGATCCTTGAGTAGGCCAAGCAACTATTCGTATTAGACACAATGTCTTCCTATCAACAAAATTGGTATATGGATTCCCTAATCAGAGAGATTGTTCCAATTATTGAAGAGAACAACAAGTGCCTCGTCTTTTGGGAACAAGCCGATGCCATTAAGTAGTTGATGAACTGAAGCGAACTGTATTAACTTCAGAGACGATCCCAGTCACAGGAAGAAGATGACAACAGTCTCCTCCAGTTTAGCAATAATATTTTAGAACTTTTATCAAGTTAGAAAATCTTTTGCTAAAAGGGGGATTATGTCAGAGACTTTGTCCTGGGGGAGCATACAGGGTTAATTCTAATTGTAGAAATTAGCTGAAATTCTGTTTAAAATGTGTTCAAAGTATCTCTTGTTAAAATATTCAGAAATAACTAATTGACATTTATGGTGATAAAGTGGGTTTTGCCAGACATTCTTAGTGTCTTATATTATGAGAAAAACACTCCCCTATGAAAACGTCTAGAAAAAAATGGCAGATTTATATGACGTTTAATGTCCTCTTACATACATCATTGATGACATAAAACTGATTATAGGTAAAATTCTAAAGTAGAGTAAGAGCGCCATCTAGAGTCTTGAGAGCATCATGACTGGGATTATCCACATTCCTTGAATAATTAGGGATATATTAATATCCAATCAGGGCAGACCGGTGATGTCACGGTATAATGAGATGGATCTTTGTCCAATCATTGAAAAAGGTGGGCATTACTGATAAGGCAAAAATTGCAAATATAATGCCAAGATACTGTTAGTTGAGGGTTTTTTCACCTCCTGAAAAGAAAAGGCTTCACTTCCTGAAAAAGAAAACTTTGAGTTCCTGGGCTCTTTTGGCTGATGATCAAATTCCTGACCACACCTTATAACTTCAAGAATCCACCCTGATTGACCTGGTAATTATATTTTATTTATTCTAATTCTGCCTAATTTCAAAATAAGTATATTTCCTCGATAATTGAGGAAAATTATATATATATATATTTGTCCATAGAAGCCTGGCCAGTTTTATGGAAAATATTATAATCTGCTATATATTTAGCATAGTCATTAAGAAATTATGCAGAATTAATTAATTAATTTATTGAGATCATAAAATAGAGATAGCAGTGAGATATATTTATCCTTGTTTATATTGGTTAATATAATTTTGAGTATGTCTAGAATATTGTGTTTCTGGTAAAATTATAATAGCTGATATTTAATCAAGGGAATTCTTGGAATTCATTATTAACTCTCTAACTGCTGTTTGTCTATTTATTTGTGGTGTGCATTCTAAAGTTCTTTGTATATGTGCCAGGCTTATATTTTGTAATTGAAGGTATTCACTTTTAATAGACAAAATAACTTCTGGGTGTGGCATCTATTTTAAACGTGTGGATTAACCCTTGGAGTGCCTATAGGTTTTATATATATTGCTGTAGTCAAAATTATGATAAATATTGCATGAAGTAATTTTAAGTAGATTATTTGTGTGATTTTGATTGACTATATTAATGGCAATTCATATATTTTATTCAGAGGTATTCAATATTGAATTCAGTAGATAATTAAATTATAGTGATTTAAATCTGGGATTTTATTCCAGTTATTCCCTAAATTTAATTATTATTGATGTATGATACAAGGAATTGTTAGAGGAATTATTTAATTCGTCTCACAATACCCCTTAAATCATAATTGGCATAGTCTATACAGTTTCTGGGGCAGAGGTATTAAGAGACCCTGCAGCCAACTGTATTATATTAATTGTAACAATCAATTAACCTATTCTATGCTGCTGAATGCAATTATTGTTATTATACCTCTGAATATACCTATGTGTGGTTAACCCTTGCACCGCTGGTAATCTTTATGATAATAAGTGTGGTTTGATTTTCTGTGTACCTTTTATAATTGCTAATCACTTATATAGTTCATTGTTGCTGATATTTATATATACATTGTATATTGTATTTTAATAAAATAGATATATTTTTGCACAAATATGAAGGATTGATTCTTGTGATCAATTCGTTACTGTGAAGTAGCGTGTCAGTACATATTAAAGATAAAGTTCTCAAATTATTTTATATTGTCATTTGCCTATTTAAGTGAAGAAATCCAACCTGAGTGGTTCTCTGTTTAACCCTTTGGATACCTTCATATAAATAGCCCGACAGCACCTAGTCATTGAGTGAGTGTCACGGTTTGTTAAGACTCTCAGACTTAAGGTTTGGTAAAAACGTAACTTTATTGAACAGTTAAGGCAATCCCCATAGGGTAAACATACATAACAATACAACAATAGTAGTCCATACAATAGGTTCTACCGACCTTGCCTAAAATACCGGGCAAGGCAACCCAAGTGACAGTAGCAATAACAGGCTCTACCGGCCTTGCCTATACCGGGTAAGGCAACCGTGAGATGACGTATACCAGTTCTACCGGCCTTACCAATACCGGGCAAGGCAGCCCAAAGGAGTACTGAGCGTAGGCTCTACCGGCCCTGCCAATACCGGGTAAGGCAACCTTAAAGATGGTAATGTACAAGGTTCTACCGGCCTTACCAATACCGCGCAGGGCAGCCTGAGGAACACTGTAGTAGGCTCTACCGGCCCTGCCAATACCGGGTAAGGCAACCTTAAGGATGGTAATGTACAAAGGTTCTACCGGCCTTACCAATACCGGGCAGGGCAGCCTGAGCGAGTAGACCAGCTGTCAGATGCCTATGACAGCAGAGAGGAATAGGAACAAAGGTCTTACTCAGCAGAAGTCTATGGCCAGGGAACCTCGGACGACTGCATAGGAGTGGACAGCGCCCTGGCCTCAGTACTGGATAGATCAGGAGCAAACCAACATCCGCACGTTGGGACCAACAATAAATATCGCCACCAGGTTAATGGAGTAAACCAGCGTCCGCACGCTGGGACCAACAGAGTATCACAACCAGGTTTAATGGAGTAAACCAGCGTCCGCACGCTGGAACCAACAATGTATATCGCAACCAGGTTTAATGGAGTACACCAGCGTCCGCACGCTGGGACCAACATTAAATGTCGCCACCAGGTTTAATGGAGTAAACCAGCGTCCACCCGCTGGAACCAACAGTGTATATCGCAACCAGGTTTAATGGAGTAAACCAGCGTCCTCACGCTGGAACCAACAGTGTATATCGCAACCAGGTTTAATGGAGTAAACCAGCGTCCGCACTCTGGAACCAACAATGTATAAGCAACCACCGGTGGAGAGCGAACCGGCTGGAGAAACGGCAGGCAGGAGACTCAGGAACTCAGTAAGATTAACCCGCTAGGTGCTGGAACACAGGAACACAGGAACACTAGCGTACAGGAACACTGGAACACAGGAACACTGGAACGCAGGATCAGAAGAATCAGCCAGAACAGCAGGCCCAGAAGCCTGTCAGCAGGTCAGGCCAAGTGAAATCAGAAACACCACGAAAGGGCAACCTGGAAGTGCTCAACCTGGGTTTTAAAAGGCTGTGTGAGGAGGTCAAATAGCAGATAGCCAATCAGGAATACTCAGCAAGTGACAGACACAGAACAGCACGAATCACGGGCACCGTGATAGTACCACCGTTTCAAAGACCCCCTCTCCTAGAGTAGGGTCTGGGCTTCTGAGGGTATTTGGCAAGAAATATTTGTAGTAACTTGGGTGCATGAAGGTCCTTACTGTCTACCGAGGAACGATCCTCAGGACCATAACCTTTCCAATGCACCAGATACTGTACCCCTCCTCTATGCCTGCGGGAATCAATAATACTTTGTACTTCGTACTCCTCCTGCCCCTCGACTTCAACAGGACCTGGCATCACAGGTGTGGTAGTATAACGGTTACAAACCAGAGGTTTAAGGAGAGACACATGGAATACATTATGAATGTGCATAGAAGCAGGTAATTCCAAGGCATAGGAAACAGGGTTAATTTTGCGAATTACCTTGTACGGACCAATGAACCGAGGTGCCAGCTTATTAGATGGGACCTTGAGCTTCAGATTCTTAGAGGACAGCCATACTGTATCCCCGACTTGGAAGGAAACCGCTGGAAGCCTTCTGCGATTGGCATGACGCTGATGTCGCTGAAAAGACTGACCCAATGCCCTCTGAACTTGTGCCCATGTGGAACGGAGTTGCTCTATATGCTCATCCAGAGCTGGAATCTGCTGTGTCTGAAAGGAATCCGGGAGCAGACAGGGTTGGAATCCATAATTGATCAAAAACGGAGAGCTCCCGGAGGAAGAATTAACTGCGCAGTTCCTGGCAAACTCTGCCCAAGGCAACAAGTCGGCCCAATTGTCATGATGGTCAGTCACAAAACATCGCAGAAACTGTTCCAACCCTTGATTGGCCCTCTCAGCGGCCCCATTAGTATGGGGATGATATGCAGAGGAAAATGATAGCTGTATGCCCATCTGTTCGCAAAATGCCCTCCAAAATCTGGACACAAACTGGCTCCCCCTGTCAGACACCAGCACCCTGGGTACTCCATGCAACCGAAACACCTCTCGAGCGAATACCATAGCCAGTTCTTTGGCCGAAGGTCGGCCACGGAGGGGTACAAAGTGTGCCATTTTCGAAAACCTGTCTACCACCATAAATATGAAGGAATACCCTCTAGACCTGGGCAATTCTCCCATAAAGTCGATACAGACGTGAGACCAGGGGCGTTCACCGTTAGGCACCGGCTGAAGCAAGCCCACCGGGAGATGTCTAGGGGTTTTGGCACGGGCACAGGTGGTACAGGCATTCGTAAAATTGGCACAATCTGCTCTCATAGAAGGCCACCAGAATAGCTCAGAGAGGGACCAAAACAATTGATCTCTACCAATATGTCCTGCAGCCCTAGAGGAGTGGTGGGTTTCAAGTAATCGAGTACGGAATAGCTCAGCGACAAAATATTTGCCCGCTGGAGTTTCATGGGGAGCAGAGGCTTGGGACGACAAAATCTCTTCCCTTAGTGGTGAAGTAATACTAGTACGTATGGTAGCCAATATTCGATCAGGTTGAATGATAGGTGCTGGTACTTCTCTGTCAACCTCCGCCTCAAATTGTCTAGACAGAGCATCAGCCCTAACATTTTTTGATCCAGGCAAGTATGATACAACGAAATTGAATCGGGATAGAAACAGTGCCCATCTGGCCTGGCGAGGAGACAATCTCTTGGCCTTAGAGCGATAAGTCAGATTCTTGTGATCAGTTAGAATCAAAACAGGATTTTTTGTGCCTTCAAGTAAATGATGCCATTCTTTAAGAGCAAGGATAATGGCTAGCAATTCTCGATCACCAATCTCGAAATGACTTTGAGCACTGGTCAATTTTTTAGAAAAGAATCCACAGGGTCTGAGTGTACCACCTTTAACCTGTCGCTGAGAAAGCACCGCCCGACCCCAATATCTGAGGCATCAACCTCTAAAGTAAAGGGAAGTAGTGGATTGGGGTGGGACAACACAGGCACTTCAGCAAAGGCTACCTTCAACTTCTCAAAGGCCTCTTCAGTAGCCACCGGCCAGAGAGATGGATTAGCGCCCTTATGCGTGAGGTCAGACAGAGGTTTAATGATAGAGGAGAAGTTTTTAATAAACTTCCTGTAATAATTGGCAAAGCCCAGAAATCGTTGGATGGCTTTAAGACTCTTGGATTTAGGCAACTGTAAGACTGCAGTCAATTTCTCTTTATCCATGGCAATGCCGTCTTTGCCAATTATAAACCCCAGAAACGGTACACTGGTTTCGTGGAACTCGCATTTCTCCAATTTACAAAATAATCTATTTTTGTGTAAGCGCAGCAACACTTCAGACACATCCTTGATGTGTTGTGACAGGTCTTTGGAGTGGATAAGTATGTCGTCAAGATAGACTACAACACAAGATTGTAACATATCTCTAAGAACGTCATTGATCAGTTCTTGAAATACTGCAGGAGCATTACATAGACCAAATGGCATGACTAGGTATTCATAATGGCCAGATCTCGTATTGAAGGCAGTTTTCCACTCATCACCGGCTCTGATACGTATCAAATTGTAGGCTGCCCTTAGGTCCAATTTGGTGAAAATTGAGGACCCCTTAAATCTATCAAACAGCTCTGTGATGAGTGGTATCAGGTAGGCATTCTTTGCCATCAGCTTATTCAGCCCACGATAGTCTATGCATGGTCGCAGTTCGCCACTTTTTTTCTTAACAAAAAAGAACCCGGCGCCGGCCGGAGAAGTAGATTTCCTTATGATCCCTCTACTGAGGGCATCCGTTATGTATTCCTCCATAGCTTGGTTCTCCTCACAAGACAATGGATACGTGCTTCCCCTCGGTGGTACTGCTCCAGGACTCAGTTCTATACGACAATCATATGGTCTGTGCTGAGGTAGGGCGCCAGCCTCTCCCTTACTGAAAACGTCACTGAACTGCTGGTAGACATCAGGTAGTGAAGGGGAGGTGCACAAGACCTTAACAGGATGGGTAACGCACTTATCCATACAGAACTGAGACCAAGCAGCAATCTCACATTTCTGCCAATCAAATTGTGGGTTGTGCAACTGTAACCACGGAAAGCCCAAGATCACGGCATGGTGAGGAGAATTAATCAATTGGAACTGTTGCTCTTCCTTGTGAAGAGCCCCAATAGTCATGGACAAGGGCATCGTTTCAAAGGTAACTTGGGCGGGTTCCAAAGGTCTGCCATCAATTGCTTCAATAGCAAGAGGGGTTTCTCTCTGAATCCGTGGTACCCCATGCAATTCGGCAAAGGTATTGTCCATAAAATACCCAGCTGCACCAGAATCAACCAGGGCCAAAACCTAAACTGAGCGTTGTGCCCATGACAATACCACCTGAATGGTGGGTTTAAGTGTGCCCAACACTGGGGACGATTGGACACCACCTAGGGCCTGTCCCCCAAGGTACCCTAGGTGTGTTCGTTTCCCGGACGTACCGGACAAGATCTTAACAGGTGACCATTTTTACCGCAGTACAAACATAATCCCTGTATCTTTCGATACCTCCTCTGCTCCTTGGTTAACCTAGTGAAACCCACCTGCATAGGTTCACCTGGTTCCTGTATTGGTTCACTAGGTTTGGATGCCAAGGGAGGGTTGGGTGGGCAAAATGTGCTACTGGACCCATTATTTTTTAACCGTACTCGTCGCTCTCTGGCGGTTAATCTTTCTCGTATTCTGGAGTCAATTAGAATCACGTATTCGATATAATCATCTAGGTCAGTAGGTAAGTCTTTTGCTGCAATCTCATCTTTAATCTGGTCACTCAAGCCTTGGGCAAAGGCTGCCAACAGGGCCTCGTTATTCCATCCTACCTCTGCTGCCAAGGTGCGGAATTCAATGGCATAATCGCCAACCGTGCACCTGCCCTGTTGTATCTCCATAAGACGTTTAGCAGCAGAGGTGGTTCTACCAGGAGGCTCGAAAACTCTCCAAAAGGATTGTACAAAATCACAGAAATTTTTAGTACAAGGTTTAGCGTTTTCCCACAGTGGGTTAGCCCAGGCCAATGCTCTACCGGTCAGTAGGGATATCATGAACCCAATCTTGCTGCGGTCACTAGGAAATGCGTGTGCCGTCAATTCCATAAATATTTAAAGTTGATTAATGAACCCTCTACATAGCTGAGGGTCACCGTCATATCTCAGCGGCAAGGGTGCAGAAGCCGTTAACCCTTTGACTGCGGTCCCTGGGGACCTAGATTCACTCTCCGGTGTCTGAATTGGCGAGACCACCGGGTTAGAACCGGACTTATCAGCAAGTACCGTGCGTTCAAGAATAGTTTGAATAGCAACCGCCAGCTGATCCAAACGTTGCTCATGCATATCCATGCTCCAATGGATATTTTGTGTGTTACCATCACTCTTATTGTCTGAGGTCATGGCCCTTTCGTACTGTCACGGTTTGTTAAGACTCTCAGACTTAAGGTTTGGTAAAAACGTAACTTTATTGAAAAGTTAAGACAATCCCCATAGGGTAAACATACATAACAATACAACAATAGTAGTCCATACAATAGGTTCTACCGACCTCGCCTAAAATACCAGGCAAGGCAACCCAAGTGACAGTAGCAATAACAGGCTGTACCGGCCTTGCCTATACCAGGTAAGGCAACCGTGAGATGACGTATACCGGGCAAGGCAGCCCAAAGGAGTACTGAGCGTAGGCTCTACCGGCCCTGCCAATACCGGGTAAGGCAACCTTAAAGATGGTAATGTACAAGGTTCTACCGGCCTTACCAATACCGCGCAGGGCAGCCTGAGGAACACTGTAGTAGGCTCTACCGGCCCTGCCAATACCGGGTAAGGCAACCTTAAGGATGGTAACATACAAAGGTTCTACCGGCCTTACCAATACCGGGCAGGGCAGCCTGAGCGAGTAGACCAGCTGTCAGATGCCTATGACAGCAGAGAGGAATAGGAACAAAGGTCTTACTCAGCAGAAGTCCATGGCCAGGGAACCTCGGACGACTGCATAGGAGTGGACAGCTCCCTGGCCTCAGTACTGGATAGATCAGGAGCAAACCAACGTCCGCACGTTGGGACCAACAATAAATATCACCACCAGGTTAATGGAGTAAACCAGCGTCTGCACGCTGGGACCAACAGAGTATCGCAACCAGGTTTAATGGAGTAAACAAGCGTCCGCACGCTGGAACCAACAATGTATATCGCAACCAGGTTTAATGGAGTAAACTAGCGTCCTCACGCTGGGACCAACAGTAAATGTTGCCACCAGGTTTAATGGAGTAAACCAGCATCCACCCGCTGGAACCAACAGTGTATATCGCAACCAGTTTAATGGAGTAAACCAGCGTCCTCACGCTGGGACCAACAGTGTATATCGCAAGCAGGTTTAATGGAGTAAACCAGCGTCCTCACGCTGGAACCAACAGTGTATATCGCAACCAGGTTTAATGGAGTAAACCAGCGTCTTCATGCTGGGACCAACAGTAAATGTCGCCACCAGGGTTTAATGGAGTAAACCAGCGTCCGCACGCTGGAACCAACAGTGTATCTTGCAACCAGGTTTAATGGAGTAAACCAGTGTCCGCACGCTGGAACCAACAGTGTATATCGCAACCAAGTTTAATGGAGTAAACCAGCGTCCTCACGCTGGAACCAACAGTGTATATCGCAACCAGGTTTAATTGAGTAAACCAGCGTCCTCACGCTGGAACCAACAGTGTATAAGCAACCACCAGTGGAGAGCGAACCGGCTGGAGAAACAGCAGGCAGGAGACTCAGGAACTCAGTAAGATTAACCCGCTAGGTGCTGGAACACAGGAACACCGGAACACTAGCGTACAGGAACACTGGAACACTGGAACACCGGAACACTAGCATACAGGAACACTGGAACGCAGGATCAGCAGAATCAGCCAGAACAGCAGGAACAGCAGGCCCAGAAGCCTGACAGCAGGTCAGGCCAAGTGAAGTCAGAAACACCACGAAAGGGCAACCTGAAAGTGCTCAACCTGGGTTTTAAAAGGCTGTGTGAGGAGGGCAAATAGCAGACAGCCAATCAGGAATACTCAGCAAGAGACAGACACAGAACAGCACGAATCACGGGCACCGTGATAGTGAGGCTGAGGTATCAATGGATAAAATACCCCCTATATGGATCAAGAACTTTTGTCATCATTTGAACCTTGTTTGGATTGCTAAGGAGTTAATACATGAACAAATATGGTGACCCCCACTAGAACATTGGGGGTCAGGAATTCATTTATTGAGATTGGAATTACTAACCAATGACATTATCTGGCGACCCCCATAGTAGGGGTTAGGCACCTAGTCATTGGAATAATTTATTTAGTGAATAATAAATACATGAACATTGTGGAATCAATGAAAAAATATCAAGTTAATGTTTGGAACAACCCCTATAAGAATATATGGGTTCAGGAACCTACATATTGGGACTAATATATATGATTAATATTCTTTATTATTGAATCACCAGTATTAATGGAATTTAATTCTAATGAACTATTGAACAGCCGTTTTCTTATAAGAAAGTAACAACACGTTGAACTGATTTGAACTTGATACATTAGTTTCGATTTAATGTGTACCATAGACTAAGCTTTCTTATACAACTCCATTATTTAACTTTAGGAGTTGGCTCTGCTTTCCTCCAGCTGCATAGACTTGTCTCGCTTATGTCATAGTGCTGCCTTCAGCCGGCAGCATTATCGAGGCTTCTTCACTACGATGTTTCTCTCCGGGTACCGGTTGCTTAGCAACCGCTGGCCCGTGACTTGGTGACGTCACGATCCCCGCCGAACGCCGAAGAACACTTGTTTTTGCATTCCAGAGGTGGCTCTTGGCGGGGGCAGGTGAGTTATCCAAGTTTGTTTGGTATAAATAGTTTTAATTTACATTGTATGCCCATTTGCCCTGACGAAGGTCCCAGAGAGGACCGAAAACGTTTGGCCATTTCAAGATGTTGCAATAAAGTAACCAATATATTTATCAACCAGATAGAGTGCTGTCTCGTGCTGCATCCTTGGAACACCCAGGCTGAGTACATCTATATATATATATATATATATATATATATATATAAATATATACTCTTACATAATGTGACCAGACTTTCCCCTTAATGCAGAACACTTATGAATAATACACACTGTAGAGGAAAGGCACGTTTAGCATAGAAATTGTGATCTATATATATTTCCTGCTAGTTTTTAGTGTATCCAAACATATCCACATTAAAATCACACCATATTGACATATATGTGCAGAGAAGAGCAACAAAGAGAATTAAGGGAATGGAAGAAATAAAGTATAAAAATGAGAGAAATATTGCAAATGAGAGCAAGAAAAACCCTAAACAATTCTGCAAAAATATTAATATTTGTTAAGGTTGATATTGGTCCTCTTAGGACTGAGACAGGTGAATTGATTAGTGATGATATGGCTATGGCTGACAATCTAAAACATTCTTTGCTACAATATATACAAAGAAAGCAGCAATGACAGGCTATGGGCAAACAGACAAAACAAAGGAATTTCCTCCATCATGTACATGGTTTACTGAGGACAAGGTCCAAAAGAGGCTAGATAGGGTTATGGTGAATAAAGCACCTAAACCTGACTGTATACACCCAAGGGTACTTAAGGAACTTAGTTCAGTAATAGCAAGATCATTATACTTAATATTTATTGATTCACTTTTATCAGGCATAGTGCCCTGTGACTGGAGGAAAGCCGATGTAGTCCCACTGTTTAAAAAGAGGGCAAGATCCAAACCAGGAAATTATAGACCCTTGAGCTTGATTTCCATAGTGGGTAAGATACTAGAAGGGTTACTAACTGACAGTATTCAGAACTATGTGAAGGCAAACAATATTAGTAGGAATCAGCATGGTTTTATGAAGAATAGATCATGTCAGACTAATTTACTTTCATTTTATGAAAGAGTAAGTAGTAATTTAGACAAGGGAATTGCTGTTCATGTAGTATACTTGGATTTTGCAAAAGCCTTTGATACAGTGCTTCACAACAGGTTACTGCATAAATTAAAAGGCTTCAGTTTGGGCAGTGTTATCTGTATGTGGATTGAGAACTGGTTAAATCATAGATGGTGGAGAGTTGTTATAATTGGAAAATTATCAAATTGGTCTAAAGTTATAAGTGGGGTGCCTTAGGGTTCAGTCCTGGGCCCAATGCTTTTTAATTTGTTTATTAATGATTTTGAATTGGGAATTGAAAGTAGCATCTCAATCTTTGCTGATGACACTAAGCTATGTAAGGAAATACATACAGAGCTTGATATTTTTCTCTGCAGAAGGATTTAGATAAACTGAGTGAATGGGTAGAAAACTGGCAGATGACATTTAATGTAGATAAATGTAAGGTTATGCATTTGGGCTGCAGAAACACACTTGCTACATATATTCTAAATGGGGAAACACCCTGGGGAACCCTCATTAGAGAAAGATTTAGGAGCACTGATAGACAATAGACTTCACAAGCAGTGTGCAGAGTCACTTAGCTGCTGCAAGAGCAAATAGGGTACTAGCATCATAAAAAGAGATGTAGATGCAAGGGATACTAATATTATCCTACCTCCACATAAATCCTTGGTTAGGCCTCATCTAGAATATGAAGTACAATTTTGGGTGCCAGTTCTTAAAAAAGACATTGGTGAACTGGAAAAGGTGCAGAGACGTGCAACAAAACTGATAAAGGTATTAGAGGATCTGAGTTATAAAGAGAGACTAGCCAAACTGGGTTTGTTTACATTAGAGAAGAGACGTCTAAGGAGCGATATGATTAACATTTACAAATACATTCAAGCTCAATACAAAGAACTCTCCAATTAATTATTTACTCAAAGAGCTGAGCTAAGAACAAGAGGTCATCCATTAAGACTAGAGGAAAGGTTCTTTTGACTAAAACAAAGGCAAGGATTCTTTACAGTAAGGGTGGTAAAGCTATGGAATTCTTTGCCTCGGGATGTTGTTCTTGCAGATAATGTAACTGCTTAAAAAAAAAAACCAATGGATGCCATCTAGCACAGAACAATATTGAAAATTATGACAGATGGCTTCAATGCTGATAGGTTGTTGATGCAGGGAATTATCTGACTGCTATTTGGAGTCAGGAAGGAATTTTTTTACCCGTTTGGGACCAAATTGGAAATGGCTTCAGATGGCTTTTTTCCCCTTCCTCTGGATCAACAGGGGTGTTTTTGCATGGGCTGAACTTGATGGACGCATGTCTTTTTTCAACCTTATCAACTTTGTTACTATGTATTGTACAAAATGAGGACAAAAAATGATCAGACTAAAAGGTGTGTGTAATGTGGGGTTTTCTTGTAATTTCACGTGGCTAACAGTGTGACCATCTCTATTTGATCAAATGGGTTGACACAGTGTGTTTCAAAAGCTTCATTGCCATCTGCAGGGATGCACTGGTTCCTGTACAGAGTTGAAGTATTTGCTTTTTCTAAGTATCGAGCATTAAAGACGATGTCTGGTCACCTTACTATTACATTTTGAGAATATACAATTAAGTCCTTAAAATATAAAATCAAAACTTTATTTTAAAGTGGTTTTTATTAAAAAATTCTTTGTAGTGAATTTTACAACTAAAGTATAACAAAATAAAGCTGCATAACACCGGTTTTAGGTGAAAATTAAAATGACCCACTAAACAATGAGAATTAATAAATATTAACCCTTTGAGTGCCAGAGGGCTTGGCAATGCATTGCATGCCCCCTCTGGAACTCAAAGGGTTAAAATGCATAAGTCGACACAATCATGAAAAACATTTTGATTTAACCCTTTGAGTGCCAGAGGGGTATGCAAAGCAATGCTTTGCAATACTTTACAAAACACATAAAGATCATAGTGCTTTTTTGCTGGCAATTTTACTATCTATGTTTAATCCTTGAATTAATATACTCAAGCATGGGGTGAGAAGGACAGCCTTACTAAATGGAATAAACAAGAAAATATTAACAAAACTGAATTAACATAGATAATGGGAGAAACAATTCATTATGTGAGAGATGGATTACATTGCAGGTGATACATGTTATCACTCGTTTTAGCATACAATTTCATATTTATATTTGTGGGGAAATTTTGAGCAAAAAGATGAGATAAAGCATCTGCAATGGAATTCAGCCTTAAGTTAATGTATTAAAATAACAGTCAACCCCATTTGAAGTCATATTGCCTATGCCCATCTTAGACATATGTCCAGTTAATTTTTGTTTCCAGAGATCTATCTGCCAAGGAGTGTAGACCACTGTCTCTGTGACACAACACTGCACTGTTTATACTTTAAAGGTCCCAGAGAGAAAGCTCTAAGGAAATAGAAACCAGTTACATAAAGTGTTTTTAATTATAATTAACCCCTTGAGGACTAGCAGGTTGTGCAACACATTGAGAAGCATATGTGTTGTCTATGTTATAATATGACCTCAACGTGTAGGCACCCCTGCCTGTCATCCCCAGTGTTCCAGATACATATGATAACGAAAGGTCATCCACAAGATCAATTCCATCAATCTACAGGATGTTGTCAAGCTCTTGAATAATTGATTGCCAGAAAGGAATGCAATGCACTGGATACCATTCTGTCACTCAAGGGGTTAGATGTGAATGTCATCATCTTGTATCCCTTTTTGTCATTGCCCAGTTTACTAATCACACTATTTAATTTTCCCCATACAGCATCCATGTTTGTAGCATAGCAGGAGGAAACTGAGGAAGAGCACATCATAACCCCCAGTGACATAACCCTTCAAGACCCAGCAGAAGACACCACAGTCTCAGAACGGGCTACCACCCACACCAGCCCAACAGTGGATGCTGCAGGAGTCACAGCATTAGATTCCACAACAAAAAGGGATGCCACTAACATCAGCCAATACTGGATGCCCCACCACCACCAATGGAAAGCAACTGGATGACCAGCACAAAGCAATATGGGACATCTGGCCCCACTTCACCTCCCCAGGCATACAGCTGGAGCCCACACAGCATCCTGCAGCCACAACCCATATGGGAAGGGAACACATACCAGTGGCCACAGTAAGACTGATAGCCACTCAATTACCAGCATCTCTGCCTCATAGGTGAGCCACAGAACCACAACCACTAACACAGTACACAACACCATCACAGACAAAACCAGGTGAACATGATTCTGCAATCACAGGGAAGGCCATAGATGTCGTGGAGGCAGAAATCTGACACTCAAATGCATCACATGTTGGTCCTCTCTCCTCTGTGTATACATTTGCCTCACCAGCAGCATCAGAGGCACACTCAGGCTATGATGGAACTACTGGTCAATGGACAGACACATACCAAGAAGGAAAGGCATCAGCAGCACCTCCATGTGCACCATCCACACCCTCATCATGTGCCACAGCTACTAGAATCACCAGAATGCATGAGGAGTACTTCACCATCCACAAGGCGGCTATTGAGGAAGACCAGATGCTTCAAAAAGAGATGTCTGTGCACCATGGAGAGAATTGCAGCCAGTAACAGTGGTCTGGAATCCCACCATGCCATCCTCCACACAGAAATACACCATATTGGGATGCTTGGCCAGCTGCTTGTTGAAATACACAAGCATAATCACATCCAGAGGCTGCTGGGGGGTCAACTGCAACCTCCTCTCCCTCAAGTGTGACACCCTCAAAACACCAAGAAAGCCAAGAGTCGCCAGTCAGTGAGGGAATCCACATCTGCAGCCCCTTCCAAACATTTAATCTTAAAAAAAAAAAAAAAAAAATCAAGCAGGGGCTCCATACCTACAAGAAGTTGTCTGCTTTGCCAAGCTTTGTAGGAGCTTTCCATGGCAGTCACTCAACTGAAGAAGGAGCAGTGTTTTCCAAGCGGTTGGTATTAACTATCTGGCTGCAGTTAGGAGAAGGAGTAGCAGAAGCCATTGAAGTGTTCGCAGATGGATATGGGCAGGAGTGTCAAATTCTGCCCCCATTGATTTTTGGTTCTATGGAGGACCAGTATGTTTTTGCTCTGTGACCTCCTATTGGTTTAAGTTTCCTGGAACACTGTTTCAATGCTGCCCGATTATTCAAGCTTGTTGTGTTCCTGTGCATTTCCCCGTTGTTATTTTGGGTTTCTGATCTAGACCCCGGTTTGCTGTCTGACTCTGAGCATTTGCTTATCCTACGTTGGCTCTTGACGCTCCTGTTTGACCTCGGCCATTTAGACCATTCTCTTGCCTTACCTTCATTGCTCTTGTCGCTCCCGTTTACCTTCGGTCTGTTTACCTGACTATTCTTTTCTGCCTGGTCTCCAATGCATTCCAACGCTCCCAGTATTGTGCCTAACTGAATCTGCATTTGTCCTCCGTTGCGGGCCTGGCTTTTCCTGTGCACTCTTGCTCTCCACTTACTTTAGGTTTGTGTGGCTTCTAGACCACTCATCTGCTTCTTCCGGTCCTTCTATTGTCCGTACCTCTGCCTGTCTCGCTCTAACAGCCGTCACGGCTGCATCTGTGACATCCTCCTCAGTTTGTGCGGGTAGTTCCGAATCTGGGAGAGTTGCCAGCCGATAGCCTCACCCTGTCCTCAGTAAGGGTGCCATTTTACTGTGTCACTTTGGAGCTATCTGGAGGTATGGTGAGACCTAGTGAGGTCACTGTTGTTGCCCATTGGACTAATTCCTCTCTAACTGCAGTTGGCTGTTTAAGCCAAGTTGGGCTTGCAACTCAGGAACTGCCAGTAGTGGCCTTTAGTTTTCCCTGTAGTCAATCTGGTCTTTCTTCTTGGCCCTTAGCGGTTGTGGCCCGCTGGGCTACTGGGCTGGGGTGGTCCTACTCCGCTGTTTTAGCATCTCCTCTGGTGGACCTGGTGGTATAGAATTGGTCTTGGTGCCGGTTTTCCCTGGGTTCCGGACAGAGTAGGAGGTTTCTAGTGGTCCTAGCCCGCAGTGATTTTGGTCAGCCCTAGTTAAGTTTGCTTGTGTCTTGTCAGCCTATCTCTTTGGTCCCTCAACTTCCCTTCCTTGTTCTCTGTATCCCAGTAGGGGCCCTACAGGCTTTCTTTGTTTCTCTCCAGCGTTAGTCAGAGTTCCAGTAGCCTCTCTTCTCGTTATTATTACTAGTGATGAGCGAGCATGCTCGGCCGAAGCTCGGTTCGGCTCGAGCATCGCTCTGCTCGGCACATGGCGGTACTCGTACGAGTACCGCATGTGCTCGCCCGCCATGTTCGGGTCTCCTCCCCGCACGTTTCGCAGCTGCTGCGCAGCCAATAAACGTGCGGGGAGGCTCTGACATCAGTGTAATGCCAGCAGCCATGTTGGCTGCTGGCATTACACTGATTGGCTGGCCAGAACCCGTGATCGGGTGCTGTATAGCACCCGACGTGTGAGTTCGGCTCATTCTTAGCCAGGGAGAGATGCGCTTAGGCAGGGAAAGTCAGTGTAGGGAGAATAAAATTGTTGAAACTCTTTCAAGACCCAAAAGTCCTTTTTAGGACTGTTGTGTGTGGGGGCAGCATTTATATTTTGTTTGGGGGGGCACAATTTCCTTTTTTTTGTGGGGGGGATATTTGTAAGGTGACATATAATACTAGATGCACAGGAAGTCAGTGTAGGGAGAATAAAATTGTTGAAACTCTTTCAAGACCCAAAAGTCCTTTTTAGGACTGTTGTGTGTGGGGGCAGCATTTAATTTTTTTGGGGGGTGGCAGAATTTCATTTTTTTGTGGGGGGGGACATGTTCTAAGGTGACATTGTACTAGGTGCACAGGGACAAATATTTCACAGTGCAGTGACAAGCTGACATATTCTGTTAGGTGCACAGAGCCAATGATTTTACAACGCAGCAACAAAAAGGGCCATTTTAAACGTGTGCCTAGCCATAGATTATTGTCACATTCTGTTTAGTGTGCAAATTCACAAATTAACGTCACATATTCCGTTCACTGTGCCTAGCCGCAGATTAGCGTCACATTCTGTTTCGTGTGCCTAGCCGCAGATTAGCGTCACATTCTGTTTCGTGTGCCTAGCCGCAGATTAGCGTCACATATTGCTTAGTGTGCCTAGCCGCAGATTAACGTCACATATTGTTTAGTGTGCCTAGCCGCAGATTAGCGTCACATTCTGTTTCGTGTGCCTAGCCGCAGATTACCGGCATATATTCCGTTTAATATGAAGAAGGCGGGTAAAAAGGGACGGGGAAGTGGGGAAGTGTGTGTTTTACGGTCAGTCTGTAAAAATGGCGTACTACGGGCGAAACATCGTTCCCAGCAGCGACGTTGGAGTCCAAGATGCATCCAGACATCCTCCCTATGCTGTCCCTGAACCATTTCTGTGGTGTTTCCATCATTTTCTGACCTTTTCCTATGAACCAGGCACCCTCCCCTCATCAGAGCAGGGGGTGCCTGGTGTAATGCTCGAGTCCTCCCATTGACTTCAATGGGGCTCGGGTGCTCGGCCGAGCACTCGAGCCTCCGGGGGCGCTCGGCCAGAGCACCCGAACACCCGAGCATCGGGGTGCTCGATCATCACTAATTATTACCTCAGGGTATTTCTGGCATTCCTGTTCTTGGTCTCAGTATTTATCTTCTCTGCCCTTCGGATCCTCCAGTTTCCTAGGGGTTAGCACCTAACAGTATACTCTTCTACCCATCCTGGTCAGGGTCTCGGCTCAACCGGGATCAGACATGTGACTTCGCGGCCAGCACCTGTAACCCGGCTACGGCCGCAACAAGGGATTAGGGTAACTGTCTACTTTCCAGAGCTACGCTCTCAAGCGTCGGACCCAAGCATCGCTCATTAGACCCCTAGGACAGTGACAGAATAATCGGGCCATATTATGGATCCGTCAGAATTTGCTAGGTTGGTCACTAGAGAAGACCAAGAAGAACAGATCCTTTCATCCCATGAGAGCCATCTTCGTAGTCTAGAGAATAAGGTGGACGTCATGCTAGAAATGGTACGAGGATTATCGACACCCTCTATGCCTGGTACGGCAAACCCACCAGTACCAGCTCAGCCAGTCGAGAGTACCCAGGGAATTAAAGCAACTTCAGCTACTCCTAAACTACCGCTTCCTGAAAAATAAGCAGGCAGTCCCTTTGAATACAGAGGGTTTATTAACAGAGCTTACTACATTTCAATACCCTTCCACACTGTTTCAACTCTCATGCTACAAGAGTTTCATTTGTGTTATCACTACTGAAAGATCAAGCATCGGCATGGGCATCACCTCTCATTGAACTAAACTCCCAGCTGCTTCAAAATTCGGATGAATTTCTTCAAACTTTTTGTCTGGTATTTGACATTCCGGGTAGAAAATCCATGGCTGAAGCTTCCCTACTAGACCTGCGACAAGGAGCCAAGACAGTTAGTCAGTATGCCATTGAATTCCATACTTTGGCATACGAGACTAACTGGAATCAAGAAGCATTAATAGCAGCCTTTCACAGAGGACTCGGAGAAAAGATCATGGATGCTCTAACATATAAAGACATACTGAATTCTTTGGAAGAACTAATCTCCCTTTGCCTGGAACTAGACCGACGAATTACGGAAAGACAGAACAAGAAACTAAGAGACACACAAGAATTTTTTTTCCCCCATCCCACCCTGGCCGAAACCTTAAGCCCAGATGAACCTCTGGAAATGGGAGGAATTTCTAAACTTTCCAACACAGAAAAACAAAGACTCTGTACTCTAGGGCTATGTCTCTATTGCGGCTTGAAGGGACATTTCCTTCGCCAGTGTCCCACCCCACCCACCCTACCTAGAGCGGGAAACACTTCCACTTAAGGGCTGCAGGAGGTAAATCCCTAAGTGTTTCTTTTCACCTCCCAGTTGATCACAATAGAATCTTGGTACCAATATATCACCAATGGGCTTCTGGAGATAGTATGGTGGCGGCCTTTATCGATTCAGGAGCTGCAGGCACATTCATTGACCGTGCATGGGCTATTAAGTTGGGTATTCCCCTATGACCCAAGGTCATTCCTCTACTCATCTCGGCAGTGGATGGTAAACCTATTGGTGACGTCATGGTATTGCAGGAAACTTGGCCCATCCACATGACTACAGGCATACTTCATTCAGAAGTCATCATCTTTGATATTATAATGACCCCGCATACCCCAGTTATACTGGGATTACCCTGGCTTGGCAAACATGACCCTGATCTGGATTGGCGCACTGGGCAGATTCAACGTTGGAGTTCTGCATGTTTCAGCAATTGCATTCAACGAATCCAAATTATAAAACAGGTCTCCACCAGCATCTTGGGAACATCAGACAAAAGGATTCCTGACCCATACATTTCCTTTTCAGACGTCTTTTCATCAGTTCAGCCCTTAAAACTACCACTTCACAGACCTTTGGATTGTCCAGTTGATCTGCTCCCAGGAACCATTCCTCATAAAGTTCGTTCATTTTTGCTTTCTCCTCCAGAAACCTAAGCTCTTGCAGAATAAATTTGTATTAACCGGGCAAGAGGTTTCATTCGACCTTCTTATTCCCCAGCAGGGGCAGGATTTATTTTTGTAAAAATGAAAGACGGGTCCCTGAGCCCGTGTATTGACTACAGAGGTCTGAATAAGATAACGATAAAAAATGGATACCCCTTACTGCTGGTAGCGGAACTATTTGATCATCTTCGGGAGGCTCATGTATTTACTAAACTCGATCTTCAGGTGGCTTACAACCTCATTCGCATCAAAAATGGAAATGAATGGAAAATGGCTTTTAACTGGTAGTATGGCCACTACGAGTATTTGGTGATGCCATATGGACTTTCTAATGCCCCAGCCATTTTCCAGGGTTTTATCAACGAGGTTTTTAGAGACATGCTACTCTCTCACGTAGTTATTTATTTAGACAACATATTGATTTATTCCACCAATCTAGAAATCCATCGGACTCATGTCCGGGCACTCCTGCAACGCCTTAGGGACAATTCACTTTTTGCAAAACTGGACAAATGTGAGTTTGAGCAAACCAGTCTTTCATTTCTAGGATACATTATTTCTAGAAACTGTATTGAAATGGATCCAGCTAAGGTACAAGAAGTCGCTCAATGGCTTATGCCCACGGACACTAAACCTATCCAGAGATTTGTGGGATTCGCAAATTACTATAGAAAATTAATTCATCAATTCTCACATATCTCCCCGATTACTGCCTTGACTAAAGCAGGGGCAAACGCTCATCAATGGCCTGCTCCAGCGGTACACGCCTTCACCATCTTAAAAAAGGCTTTTACCTCTGCCCCGATCTTAAGGTTTCCTGATCCATCTAGACAGTTCATTTTAGAAGTGGATGCTTCTGAACATGCTGCAGGTGCAATTTTGTCACAATGCCACCCTAACTACTAGCCATCAAACTAGCACTGGAGGAGCAGAGACACTTATTGGAAGGATCTTTGTTACCAGTATTGATCTTTACTGATCATAAAAATCTACATTTCTTACAATCAGCCAAACATCTCAATTCCAGACAGGCAAGATGGGCCCTGTTCTTCACTGGTTTTAATTTTATTATTTCCTATCGTCCAGGATCCATGAATGTTAAGTTTGATGCACTTTCTACGCAGTTTGAACAGACTACACCCTCTACTCCGGAACTCACCCTTCCCCCTACCTGTTTCATTGACGCCCTATCTTACAGAACTTTGGATCAGATTAAAAGCCTCCAGGGGCCATTAGCCCCTTCTCAGCCTCAACAACCTTGGTTCATTTTCCCCAGGTTTCGGGTAGAAATTCTACATTGGTTACTATATCCCAGGCTGTCGGACATCCGGGTGTTAAAAAGACCACAGAGTTAATTCTCCAACAATTCTGGTGGCCTTCTCTCAAGACAGACGTCAAGGACCCTGTAGCAGCATGTACAATCTGTGCCCGACACAAGACCCCTCATCAGCGGCCCGCTGGATTTCTTTGTCCTTTACCCTATCACGGTGCCCGTGCTCTTTCTGCGACATTCTGTCAGTCTACACTCCTGCTCTACTCCTAATGGCTATACTGTGTTTGTCCCGCCCAGTATTGCCTTTAAATACTGGGTTCTGGCACTTCTCCGGTGCTGTTTTGTGGTGTTCCAGTACCAGAGCTTGTTCCTGATTACAGTTTGCTCTCAGTGTATCGACCCGGCCTGCCTGACTACTCTGCATCTCGTCTCCTGTTTGTGCTCCGACCCGGACTGTCTGACCATTCTGCTTCTCGTCTCCTGTGTACCGACCTGGCTTGGCTGACGTTCCTGCTCCATGTACCGACCCGGCTTAGCTGACTTCCTGCTCCGTGTACCGACTTGGATTGGCTGACGTTCCTGCTCCGTGTGAACCCGCCCGGTTGGGCTGCTGCCTCCCTACATGCCCTTACCGGTCTCTGGTTGAGGGTGGTGATCCTCTCTCACTGTCTGTGACAGCAGTGCAGTTTTGGTCTCAGTTGCCTCTGTGTCACCCCGGCGACATTCATAGTGGATTGTCTTACTATCCTCTCCCGGTTGGTTGCCTCCTAGGGCGAGTTGCTCAGTTCCGTTACTGTCACGGCAGTGCTCAGTCTCCATTACTGCCACGGCAGTCTCCAGTCACCTAGTCTCCGTTACTGCTATGGCAGAGGGCAAGTGGCCTAGTCTCCGTTACTGCTACGGCAGTATCTCTGTAGCTCAGAGTCCGTTGTTGCCATGACTCAGTTGCTCAGTCTCAGTTTATGCCACATCAGTATCCAAGGGCTTAGTCTCCGTTACTGCTATGGCAGTGTTCACGTGGCCTAGTCTCCGTTACTGCTCCGGCAGTGCTCCAGTTGCTCAGCCTCCGTTACTGCTAAGGCAGTTCGCCATTACCTGCTATACTTATTCTTGGGCGTTACTCGTATTTAAGCTCTTTACCCGAGGTGAGCTTCTTAACAGGCCTTACCACACATGGGACTGTTTACACCCATGCATTACCGATACACTGGGACTCTTTCAAGATCAGCCTGACCTGTGTCAGTATAATGTGTTATGGACTCTATATTTATACGGGACCTGTGTGGGCCTACCTATAAATAACCTGTCTTGTGGCTGTACTATATTGAATGTATATTACAGGACCTGTGAGGGTTATTGTAATCTTTATTGTTTAATAAAACTGTGTTTTATCCAAACCTACTGTTTGTCAAACAAACCATTACATACCCATCCCATCATCTCCTTGGACCCTATTTAGCAATGGATTTCGTGGTCGACCTTCCCCTATCCAAGGGATGTACAACCATCTTGGTAGTAGTCAACCGCTTTTCTAAGCAGGGCCACTTTTTACCTCTGCTAAACTCCCTTCATTGGCAGAACTAGCTACCATTTTTGTTCGAGAGATTTTTTGCCTACATGGCGCTCACCTCACATCGTATCTGATTGGGGAGCACAATTTATCTCTAAATTTTGGCAAGCATTTTGTTCTTGACTAGGCATTTCTCCTTCAATAATTCTCGTCAGCTTACCATCCACAGATGAATGGCCAGTCAGGATGAACTAACCAGTCTCTAGAATAATTTCTCCGGCAATATATGAATTCTTCTTTTTCTGATTGGGTGGATCTGTTGCAGTTTGCTGAACTTGCATTTAATAATCGGTACCACCAATCCCTCCAGTGTTCGCCACTTTTTGCAGCATTAGGTTATCATCCCAATACGATCCCGTGGGGAAGAACGGTAGGGGTCCCCGCAGCAGGTACTATGATAGAGGACTTTCAGGCCCTATGGAGTTTGGTCCACTCTCATCTGTCAGCCTCCTCAGCTATTCACAAACGGGCTGCCGATCGGAGACGTTCCCAGGGCCCTAACCTAAGACTATTTGACAAAGTATGGTTATCAACCTTCCTCTTCAAGTTCCTACACTGATAATTGTCCCCATTTCTTGCGACCTTTTAAAGTTCTTCGAAGAATATCTCTAGTCTCCTATAAAGTTATTCTTCCTCCTCTTAGGCGAGCATGTAATACCTTCCACATCTCTCTTTTGAAACCAGTTATACAGAACCGTTTCTCCAATACCTCGACTCCTCCTCCACCAGTATTGGTCGACGGTGAACAAGAATTTGAGATCCATCGCATTCTGAATTCCTGAAAAGTCCATCGGTCCCTGCAGTATTTAGTGGATTGGAAAGGCTATGGACCTGAGGACCGTTCTTGGGTTCCTGCCTGGGACGTTCATGCTCCTACCCTTATGTCAGCCTTTCATTGTGCTTTTCCCCATAAACCAGGTCGCCTGGTGGGCTCATATTTGGGTGAGGGGGTAATGTCACATTCTGCCCCCATTGATTTTTGGTTCTACGGAGGCCTGGTAGGTTTTTGATCTCTGACTGTCACGGTTCCCAGGAATAAACCAGGAATCAGTATAGTAAAGTAAAGCAATCTTTTATTAGAATAATAACAGTAATGCACGTAAACAGATAACACACAGAGGGTGATCAAAGAGGCAAGCACTGTATCAGAAATAGCAGTCCACCAATAGATTCATCACACTTTCCGAGACTAGGCCTCAGCACACTGCAGCGTCGAGGTAATTCGGAACGCCCAAAGGACTAGCACTGACTTAGCCTGCAGTCAGTCTAGGAGTCTGGTATAGCCCCAGGTCTGCTCTAGGATGGGTGTCTGTGGAGCTGGGACCAACACATGAAGGAAACAGACAGAGCCCCCTAGTCAGTACCAGAAAGGATAATCAGACAAGCTGGGTCATACACAGAGCGGGTAATCAGCCAGAGCCACAGGTTTGCACCAAATAGGATATCTGCTGAAACGTTGATATGCCGGAAGCGCAGTGGACAGAGCCCCCAAGTCAACACCAGAGTGGGTAGTCCGACAAGCCAGGTCATACATGGAGCGGATAGTCAGCAAGAGCCACAGGTTTGCACCAGAAAGGATGTCTAAGTCAAATTGGAACGCACAAGGAGAAGGTCAGAGCCATGGTCAACACCAGAATGGATGGACAGACAGGCCGGGTCATACACAGTTCAGGTAGTCAGACAGAGGCACAGGTCGGCACCAGAATGGATGGTCAGACAAGCCAGGTCTCTACTCACACGGGAGTCCAGAATGTTCTGTACCTCATATTTAGGTTTAGGCACCCCTGCTGGCTGCCAAACTTTTCTCATGCTCCTGACCTCTCCAGGAATTACCTTCATTATAACCTCCTTGCTTTCAAAATTCACCAAAAATATTCCAAGGACCAAGCTCTACTCCACATTCCACATACCTGGATTTACCAAAATTCAACGGATGGCATTATAACACTGAGATATACAGTGGATTGAAATATACTTCCCCTGGACCCTCTTACTGCTAAGAAGAGATAACTCCACTGGAACACCACAAACAAGGTACATTGAAACTATAAAACTGACTCTACTCCAGTTGTTATCTGGGTTTTGTATTTGATCATCCATTCAGCAATGCTCAGATTTCATTTCTAAACACTCAGAAAACTTATCGATGAAATATATATATATTGTAACGTGACGCCTTGCATCATAAGCTGGATACCTCCGTTATAGTTCCTTTCTCCCTCAGAATAACACTCCAATAGTAAACTGACCCTCCTGTTCCCAAACATCAGCCGAGACTTGATGAAGGGAAGAACTCTCTTTTATTGAATCAAACACACAGGTTATATACTCTACAGAGACTCTTATCTAGATCAGCATGCAAATGAATACTTGGGACAGTGTTTCTATGCTTGACCAATCAGTCACCAGCACCCTTATCAGGATAAGAATGCAGATTAGGAATTGAAATCCTACATTCTTAACTGGCTCATCAATAACCGCCTCTGATTGGTCAAGGAAGCACAGCAGGAATCAATTAACATTCCTTAGCACAGGCCTGGAGTATAGTGGAATCAAAGCCCAACCCCCCCACTATCTCTGCACTCCAGCAATGTACTGGAATCAACTATAGTCACCACAGTTCTGTCACATATCTCCCCCTTGTATCCATGTCCGGCATACCCGATTAGACCCAGTCGGGTGTAATTTAGGGATGTCCGGGGTTTTCTGCCTGTGGTTCCATGTCCACAACAGTACTTGTCCCAAAAGTCTTGTCCCCAGCCAGCCCCTACAGTCCTGGGGTCTGGAAAGAAAAAACAAGCCCCTTGTCCGGGGCCAGGAGTAAAACTGGGGTCCTTGGTCCTGTGCCAGGGAAACATGTACCTCTTGGTCCTGGCTATCACCAAGTTGTGAGGCCTCTCCTGGGCCAGGCTCCACGCAGAGCTGGGGTCAGACCCTCCTGGGTCTGGGTCCAGTGACTCAGGGTCCATAGCCAGTCTACAAGGTGGACCTCCTTTTGGCAACAGTGTCTCTGGGTTCCCCATGGCCTGGGGGTCACCTTGGTGGACGCTGGGGACATCTCCCCCTTTTGGTTGGGCAAGTACCCCACGGGAACAGGAGAGGATGCTGCTCTCACTCTCCTGGGCTGAGGCAACATCCAAAGGGCTACTGGAAACACTGGGGACTCTTTTGCTCAGGGTTGGGGCATCCAGAGGACCGGTGAGGAGCGCACTCCCACTCACCAATCCAGGACAAACAGACTGTGGGCTGCTGGCAAAACTGGGGCAACTCCCAACTTCCTTAGGGAGCACGGTGGTCCCCCTCCCTCGGGCTGGATCAACAGTTGGCCTGGTGGGGAATGACTTCCCACCCACCAGGCTGGGGTCAAAAGATCCAGGGGCAACAAGGGTATCCCTGGTGAGGACCGTGGTCCCACTCACCAAGGCTGGGGTATCAGGACAAGGGGCAACAGGCTTGGGACTGCTGATGAGGACTGTTGTCCCACTCATCACAGCCAAGGTTTTACAGGGCCTGGTGGGCTCGCTCCCAACCACCAGGTCAGGGGTCACATAGGGGCTGGTGGGCTCGCTCCCACCCACCAGTTCACAGTCTACAGGGACAGCACAAGGGGCAGCAGCACTGCATTGTGGCAGTCTGCTGGGGTCCTCTTCTTCCAGGCAACAAACTCCAAGGCCATTCTCTGCCTTGAGGAAGACCGCAATCCCATTCCTCAGGGCCATAACATCCACGACCCTGGAGAGCACACATTTCTCTTTCTCCAGGGCAGTATCCAATAACAAAGGGGAAGGACAGGGGCTGCTGGTGGGGACCTGTGTCTCATCCACAGCAACAGGGGTTTCCCAGGCCCTGGGGAGCTCGCTCCTACTCACCAGGTCAGGGTTCACAGGGGGGCTGGTGGGGAACGCATTCCCACCCACCAGTTCACAGTCCATAGGGTCAACAAGAGGGCCAGCAGCACTGTTCTCCTTCAGTCTGCTAGGGTCCTCTTCTTTCAGGCCACAAACTCCAAGGCCATTCTCTGCCTTGAGGAAGACCGCAGTCCCATTCCTCAGGGCCATAACATCTGCACCCCTGGAGAGCACACATTGCTCCTTCTCCAGGGCAGTGTCCATTAACAAAGGGGAAGGACAGGGGCTGCTGGTGGGGACCTGTGTCTCATCCACAGCAACAGGGGTTTCCCAGGCCCTGGGGAGCTCGCTCCTACTCAGGCCAGGGTTCACAGGGGGGCTGGTGGGGAACGCATTCCCACCCACCAGTTCACAGTCCATAGGGTCAACAAGAGGGCCAGCAGCACTGTTCTCCTTCAGTCTGCTGGGGTCCTCTTCTTCCAGGCAACAAACTCCAAGGCCATTCTCTGCCTTGAGGAAGACCGCAGTCCCATTCCTCAGGGCCATAACATCTGCGCCCCTGGAGAGCACACATTTCTCTTTCTCCAGGGCAGTATCCAATAATAAAGGGGAAGGACAGGGGCTGCTGGTGGGAACCTGCGTCTCATCCACAGCAACAGGGGTTTCCCAGGCCCTGGGGAGCTCACTTCTACTCACCAGGCCAGGGTTCACAGGGGGGCTGGTGGGGAACGCATTCCCACCCACCAGTTCACAGTCCATAGGATCAACAAGAGGGCCAGCAGCACTGTTCTCCTTCAGTCTGCTGGGGTCCTCTTCTTTCAGGCCACAAACCGCAGGGCCATTCTCTGCCCTGAGGAAGACCGCAGTCCCATTCCTCAGGGTCGTATCAACCGTGCCCCTGGAGAGCACACATTGCTCCTTCTCCAGGGCAGTGTCCATTAACAAAGGGAGCATCTTCTTGGGTCTGCTGGTGAGCTCTCTCTCACTCACAACAGTAGGAAAAACAGGGGAAGGGGCCAAATGTCCACCAGGGGGGACGGTTGTCCCACCCCCTGGTACAGGGGCATTCTTGGGGCTGAGGAGCAGCGAATTCCAACTCCTCAGGTCCGGGGTAACAAAGGGGCTGGTGCGTATCACTGTCTCACTCCCCCAGCATGGGGCAACCCAGGGGCTCTGGATGTCTTGAAAGTACTGTTGCTCGACCGACAGTTTAAGTTGGGCCACCGTCTCTTCCGACGGATTGGGTCCTAGGTGGGGCAGTAGATTCCTCATTCTCCACCCCACCGGGTCGCAGGACTCAAAGGACTGTTCCATTCCAAGGTCGGAGCCTCCATCCCAGGGCGGATTGGCCAGCCAGGCCACATCTTCCTGCGGTATAGTATATGGGGGGGCCGCCCGTGGTCCTTCCCCCGTATGCCTCGCAACTTTCCGGATAAGGCCTTGGTAAGCTCGCTCCAGATGCCACTCTTGCTCCACCAGGTCCTCCAGCTCCTCTGCTAGCTCAGGGATATTCTGGAACCCCATCATCTCCTCCCGGGCATCCCTGATTTCCCAAAACCTACTCTCCTCCTTGCTGCCAAAGTTGGGGTCGACACAGATGGCCTCCCATCCTACTCCTGGGCCATTGTATCCATTGCCCGCAGCAGAACAAGAGGGGCGGATCATGCTGTAATACTTCTGCTCCGCTTTCTGGTACAGGGCGATATACTGATCCTGTAGCTTACTTTCCACCTTCACAAAGCAGTCCATGCGGTCCTCCCAATCCCGCAGAGGATTGTCCCCCAGAAGCGGCCATCGCAATGCCACCAGCTTCTCAATCCGTCTCCAGTTGGGCTTAACAGCGCCCATTGGTCCTAGATTTGCCATGTTCCACAGGCAGGATCCCAGGTACCTCCTAATGCAGTGGATACTAGTACTCCAAGTCCCAGGATATCCAAGTTGCTTTGGCCATCCACTGCTCGCTGCGCTACTGAGACCGGGGTCAAGCTAGCGGCTATATCTCCCCCTGGATGCTGGTCTCAGTTTTGCTGTTGCTCCACCCACTGCTCGCTGCGCTGCTGAGACCGGGGTCAAGCCAGCGGCTATATCTCCCCCTGGATGCTGGTCTCAGATTCGCTGTTGCTCCATCCACTGCTCGCTGCGCTGCTGAGACCGGGGTCAAGCCAGAGGCTATATCTCCCCCTGGATGCTGGTCTCAGTTTCAGTTCCTTGGGATAAGCCGAATCCCGCCGCTTGCCACCAGTTGTAACGTGACGCCTTGCATCATAAGCTGGATACCTCCGTTATAGTTCCTTTCTCCCTCAGAATAACACTCCAATAGTAAACTGACCCTCCTGTTCCCAAACATCAGCCGAGACTTGATGAAGGGAAGAACTCTCTTTTATTGAATCAAACACACAGGTTATATACTCTACAGAGACTCTTATCTAGATCAGCATGCAAATGAATACTTGGGACAGTGTTTCTATGCTTGACCAATCAGTCACCAGCACCCTTATCAGGATAAGAATGCAGATTAGGAATTGAAATCCTACATTCTTAACTGGCTCATCAATAACCGCCTCTGATTGGTCAAGGAAGCACAGCAGGAATCAATTAACATTCCTTAGCACAGGCCTGGAGTATAGTGGAATCAAAGCCCAACCCCCCCACTATCTCTGCACTCCAGCAATGTACTGGAATCAACTATAGTCACCACAGTTCTGTCACATATATATATTTTTTTTTATTTATTTATTTATTTTTTCACTGAAGCACACTGGTTTTAACTCCTGTATTCTGACCTGCATGCATGCCTTCTTATCTATGTTATCTACAAAGCAGCCTGAAGTGCAAAATTCCACACCTCACACTGACCTGCATCCTATAGAACAGGACAATGTGACCATCACCCACAGCTGACATCCCTGAAAAACTTAGATGTTATTTTATCCCTATGAATGCTGAGGGAATGATCACCTATACTCACCTCCAGTTGTTAATTGGGTTTTGGATTTGATCATCTATTCAGCAATACTCAGATTTAATTTCTACACACTGTGAAAACTTATTGATGAAAAAACAAAGAAACAAAAAGAAAAAAAAAACAACTATATATTTCACTGAATCTTTTGAATGCGTAGCTGCTAGCATCTCAATAGATAGAGGATTTTGGATACTGTTAATATACAGACCCCCAGGAGATGGGAAGAGATTTCTTCAAGAACTCTCAGACTTTTTGACTGGTTTAATCCTTGAACACCCTAGATGGATTATACTGGGAGACTTCAACACTTGGATTGATGACACACTATCCCAACTTGGGCAGGACCTCCTCAGCCTGATGAGTGCGCTCGGCTTCATACAAATAGTTGCCACTTCCACCCACAGAAAAGGTCATACACTTGATCTAGTGTTCCAGTGTGGACTAGAAGTATCGCCAGTAACTGTAAATCCAGTTGTATGGTCAGACCATCACTCCATACACTTTTCCATTGGATCACAATCAGACAGACCACAGCCTCAGAACCTGGTCAAACACCGTTCATTAAAAGGGGTGGCCCCAATGGACGTAACATCAAATATGGATCTAAGTGAACTGATGGGCACTTGTGAAGACCCTTGCTCCTTAGTCCAACTCTACAACAAAACCATAAGGGACACCCTAGAAAGCATTGCACCATCACACATATGCACTATCAAAACTCACAATAATGCACCTTGGTTTGATAGCACCATCACAGAATTGAAGAGAACAGGCCATAAACTCGAGAGAAGGTGGCGCAGGACACATGACCCAAAGGACAAAGCTGCTCTTACCAATCACCTCAATGAATATCAATTTACGATAACTCAGAAAAAATCCTCATTTTTGTCACGCAAAATCACACTTTCCCGCAACAGACCCAGGCAACTGTTTCGCACGGTAGAAAGGCTCTGCAAACCAGCATGCATGCATATACCCACCAACTTTTCTCAAGATAAGTGTGAAGAATTTGCGATCTTCTTCACAGACAAGATTTCCTCCATCCGAGCCTCCATCACAGCAGGCCAACCAGTTACCCACCAGAACCACTACAGTGTAAGACCAGACTCCCCCAGTGTATGGTCTACTTTTACAAATGTGAATATAGAGGAAGTTAAAAGAACCATGCAAAAGTTGCGCCCCACTACGTGTGACTTAGACCCTGCCCCAACTCGTCTTATATCTGCATGTACTGAAACACTTGCCCCAGCCCTCACAAAAATAGTGGAGTGTTATCACGGTCCCTGTGATCCCCTGTCAGTTGCCCTTTCGTGGTGTTCCTGATCCTGCTCCTTGTTGCTGTGTTTCCGCATTCCTGTGTACTGACCCGGCCTGTTTGACCATTCCGTTGTTCCTGCTGGTGATTGACCCGGCTCTGGCTGACGTTCCTGCTCCGTGATTGACCCGGCTCTGGCTGATGTTCCTGCTCCGTGATTGACCCGGCTCTGGCTGACTTTACTGCTCCGTGATTGACCCGGCTCTGGCTGACGTTCCTGCTCCGTGATTGACCCGGCTCTGGTTGACGTTCCTGCTCCGTGATCGTTTCCTGTGTTCCTGTGTGATTACGGTCGCCGTCTGGCGACATTCTGAACTGTGTTTGTGTCGCTCTGGCTAATCCTCTCTCTATTACACCAAGCTGTTACCTGAGCCAGTCCTCATAGCGCTGCTGAGCTGTAGTCTTCCTTACCGAACCTGCATTAACCCTTGCTGTGCCAGTTGCCTTCGTTATTTGAGCCTGTTCTCTTACACTTGCCAAGCCAATGTGTTCTGATTGAGCCATTTAACACTTACTGAGCCCGTGCCTTACCGACCTAGCCTACCTATTCACACTAGCAGAGCTGTTGTCCGTCCCGGTGCTTGTGCAGCGCTGTGGTCATGCCGGTTGGCATTGGTACCTCCATTAGGCTCTTGCAGTGTGTGCTCCGTAACGGCACTGGAAGGGTGTCCCAGCTCTGGTCTTCGAGTGCTCAATGTGTTAATAGATCTGCCGTACTACCAGTTACTTTGGCTCACTATTGCTTGTGCAGTGATTGCTCCGTTCTGGCATCCAAGGGGTGTTTAGGGCTCTAGTCCCGTTGGCACACGCAGGGTTACATCCTTGAGAGTATTGAGGGCGATTCAGGTTCTGGTTAGCTCCTGCAGTGGCTTTACTCCTGATTATCCCACTAAGGTGGTGTAGGCTCAGCTCTGGTCAAGCACTGATTATTTTGGGGCGTTCTTTGCGAGATATCTGAGAGTGATTAGTCCAGTCACACAATACACCCTCCTTGCACCACCTAGAGACTGATATTACCTTCTGGGCGTTGGCCAATCAGTTTGCTGAACTATTCAGTTTTTCCACATTAACCCCTGTATATATTACTTGCCTGATCTTATATCTCCGCTATACTTATTTGGGCCTGTATATTGCTATTACTATTCTTGGCCCCCAGGGGCGCTGTTCATTTAAATTTATTTCAATAAAACTGTGTTTTTTACTCTACCTGTGTCTGAGTGTCAGAAAACCGTAACAGTACGAAAGGGCCATGACCTCAGACTGTAAAGGTGCCGGTAATACACAGAACCTCCACTGGAGGATGGAAGTTCATGAGCAACGGCTGGACCAATTGGCACTGGCCATGCAAACCTTACTGGAACGTACGGTACACCTTGATAAACCTAAGCAAAATCCGGTGGTCCCCCCAGTTTTGACACCGGATAACGCTACTGGGCAAATGGTGGCTCCCTCTAGAAGTTTAACGGTGGCGGCGCCGTTACCGCTAAGATATGATGGCGAACCCACACTGTGCAGGGGGTTCACTAACCAACTAGAGATATTCTTAGAATTGACACCTCATGCCTTTCCGAATGACCGTAGCAAAGTGGGGTTCATGATATCTCTACTAACTGGTAAAGCCCTGGCATGGGCTAATCCATTATGGGAGCAGGCAAAACCATGTACTCTGAACTTCCATGTATTTGTCAAAAAGTTTCGGAGAGTATTCGAGACACCTGGGAGAGCCACCTCTGCTGCCAAAAGATTGATGGAAATACAGATGGGCAATCGTACTGTAGGTGATTATGCGATAGAATTTCGGACACTGGCAGCAGAGGTAGGTTGGAATAATGAGGCACTGCTGGCAGCCTTTGCCCAAGGGTTATCAGACCCTATTAAAGATGAGATTGCGGCCAGAGAAGTGCCTACTGAATTAGATGAGTACATAGACTACGTAATACTCATCGATACCCGCATGCGCGAAAGGCGCCTGGCAAAGAGGGCAAATCCCAGAACCTATGGGCACGACAGGTCTCTAAACCCACCCTCGCCTCCCAACCCTCCTGACCGGGCATCCGAACCGGGTGAGCCCATGCAAATCGGGTTCACTAAGCTTTCTAAGGAGGAGCGGTCATACCGCAAAAGACAAGGGCTAAGTCTATACTGTGGCAAAAATGGGCACCTACTACGTACATGTCCGGTACGGCCGGGAAACGCACGCACCTCGGGTACCTTGGGGGACAGGCCCTAGGTGGTGTACAATCATCCCCAGATCCTTGTTCCAAGAAACCCACCATACCGGTGAGCTTTTTCCTAGGTGACCAAGCTGTGGAGGCACTAGCCCTGGTAGATTCTGGCGCAGCAGGCTATTTCATGGACCGTGCTTTTGCTGAGACACACAATATTCCGCTGTCTAAAAGAGATACTCCGCTAGCCATTGAGGACTAATCTCATGACTGTCTATTGTAGTCCTCCACAAAGAGGAGGTACGTTTCCAGATTATACACTCACCCCATCACGCGGTCATTCTGGGGTTCCCTTGGTTATTGCTGCACAATCCCCAGTTTGACTGGCAAAGATGTGAGATTAAGTCTTGGTCGGAGTACTGCACTGGTCTCTGTCTGTCTCATCCAGTCAAGATTATGTGTACCTCTCCATCTGTGCCAGCTGAATACAGCAAGTTCAGGGACGTATTCAGTAAAGGAGAGGCTAGCGCAATGCCACAACATAGGCCGTATGATTGCGCTATTGATCTGCCCCCGGGGGTGGTGCCACCGAGGGGCAGGACGTACCCTTTGTCCTGTGAAGAGAATAGGGCCATGGAGGAGTACATTGAGGATGCCCTCGAACGGGGGATCATTCGTAAATCATCCTCTCCGGCAGGTGCAGGGTTCTTTTTTGTGAAAAAGAAAAGTGGTGAATTACGACCATGTATTGACTACCGTGGACTTAATAAGCTCATGCCCAAGAATGCGTATCCCATTCCACTCGTTACAGAGTTATTTGACAGGTTGAAAGTCTCTTCTATATTTACGAAACTCGATTTACGTGCCGCCTACAACCTGATAAGGATCAGAGCCGGAGACGAGTGGAAAATGGCGTTCAATACCAGGTCTGGCCACTACGAATACCTAGTAATGCCATTCGGATTATGCAATGCACCTGCCGTATTTCAAGAGTTCCTCAATGATATCCTCCGCGATATGTTACAGTCTTGTGTAGTCGTGTACCTTGATGATATATTGATTCACTCTGCCAATTTAACCCAGCACATCCAAGATGTTTCTGAGGTGTTGCTTCGCTTACGCAAGAACAAATTGTTCTGTAAATTAGAAAAATGTGAATTTCATTGTTCCAAAGTACCCTTCTTGGGTTTTGTAATATCTAAGGATGGCATCGCCATGGACCAAGAAAAGTTGGCAGCAGTCTTGCAATGGCCACGACCCAAGGGGTTAAAAGCTATCCAACGGTTCTTGGGCTTTGCCAGTTATTACAGAAAATTAATTCAGAACTTTTCCACCATTGTAAAACCTCTCTCTGACCTTACGCACAACGGCGCTAATCCCTCTCAATGGTCTGAGGCAGTTGAAAAGGCCTTTGAAACTCTCAAATCTGCATTTGCTTCTGCTCCTATACTGTCCCACCCTAATCCCACCCTGCTGTTCACATTAGAGGTCGATGCCTCTGAGGTTGGGGTAGGGGCAGTTCTTTCCCAACGTCCCAAGGAAGGTGGTAACCTGAAACTGTGTGGGTTCTTTTCCAAAAAACTTTCCAGTGCCCAAAGCCATTACGAAATTGGTGATAGGGAATTGTTGGCTATCATCCTGGCTTTAAAGGAATGGTGACATCTCTTGGAAGGCACAAGAACCCCGGTATTAATTCTTACGGATCATAAGAACTTGATTTACCTTTCAGAGGCTAAAAGGCTCTCATCTCTCCAGGCTAGGTGGGCTCTATTCCTGTCGAGATTCAACTTTATAGTGTCCTACTTGCCTGGGTCTAAGAACATTAGGGCAGATGCTCTATCTAGACAGTTTTGCACGGACATTGAGAGGGATGAAGCCCCGGTTCCTATTATTCAGCCTGATATGATTCTGGCTACGATTCGCACCAGTATCACTTCGCCACTGGGGGAGCAAATCTTGGCATCTCAAGCTCGGGCACCTCCTGAAACCCCAGTTGGCAAGTGCTTTGTGGATGAGCCTTTTCGTACCCGTTTACTCGAGACCTATCACTCATCTAAGGCAGCTGGGCATATTGGTAGGGACCAGCTGGCATGGTCATTGTCACGAACATTTTGGTGGCCCTCTCTGAAAGCTGACTTCAGCATTTACTGCTTCCTGTGCCACCTGTGTCCGTGCTAAGACTCCCAGACACCTCCCAGTCGGGCTGCTCCAACCAGTGCCTAATGGCGAACGCCCTTGGTCCCACATATCTATTGACTTTTTGGGAGAGTTGCCGGTATCTAAGGGCTATACGTTTATCCTGATGGTGGTAGATAGGTTCTCTAAGATGGCTCATTTCGTGCCCCTCTCTGGCCTTCCTTCGGCCCAGGAATTGGCAATAGTTTTTGCTAGAGAAGTATTTCGCTTGCACAGGGTTCCCAGAGTGATAGTGTTGGACCGAGGGAGGCAATTCGTGTCGAGATTCTGGAGGGCATTCTGTGGCCAAATGGGCATCCAGCTGTCCTTCTCCTCCGCCTACCATCCCCAGACCAACAGGGCCATTGGGCATGCCAATCAAGGGCTGGAGCAGTTTTTGCGTTGCTTCGTGACTGATCATCATGATAATTGGGCCGACCAGTTGCCATGGGCAGAGTTTGCCAGGAACTGTGCAGTTAATTCCTCGTCTGGGAGCTCTCCATTTCTCGTTAATCATGGGTTCCAGCCCTGCCTGCTCCCAGACTCATTCCAGTCTCAACAGATTCCGGCTCTGGATGAGCACATGGAGCAGCTCCGTTCCACTTGGGCACAGGTGCAACGGTCGCTCAGCCAGTCCTTCCAGAGACATCAGCGGCATGCCAATCGTAGACGGCTGCCAGCGGTTTCCTTTCAGGTTGGGGACAGGGTGTGGCTTTCCTCCAGGAATCTCAACCTGCAAGTGCCTTCCAACAAACTGGCTCCCCCCTTCACTGGGCCGTTTAAAATGATCCGCAAGGTTAACCCCGTGGCATACGCACTGGAGCTTCCGAATTCTATGCGCATTCACAACATGTTCCATGTGTCACTGTTGAAGCCCTTGGTTTGCAACAGCTATACTACCACTCCGGTGGTTCCTGGGCCGGTGGATGTTCAAGGCTAAGAGGAATACGAAGTACAGAGTATTATTAACTCCAGGAGATTTAGAGGCAAGTTGCAATATTTGGTCCACTGGAAGGGTTACGGGCCTGAGGAGCGCTCTTGGGTCGACCAGGGGGATCTCCATGCTCCCACGGCTATTGCTCAACTTTCACTCTAAATATCCTGAGAAACCGAGACCCTCTGCCAGGGGAGGGGGTCTTTGAGAGGGGGGTACTATCACGGTCCCCGTGATCCCCTGTCAGTCTCTTCTGTTGTTACCTGTGGAGGAGGCTGATTGGCCCGCCCAGGATGTTCCTTTATATACTGAGTTTTGGGCACTTGTCAGTTGCCCCTTCGTGGTGTTCCTGATCCTGCGCCTTGTTGCTGTGTTTCCGCATTCCTGTGTACCGAATCGGCCTGTTTGAATATTCCGTTGTTCCTGCTGGTGATTGACCCGGCTCTGGTTGACGTTCCTGCTCCGTGATTGACCTGGCTCTGGCTGACGTTCTTGCTCCATGATTGACCCGGTTCTGACTGACGTTCCTGCTCCGTGATTGACCCGGCTCTGGCTGACGTTCCTGCTCCGTGATCGTTTCCTGTGTGATTACTGTTGCCGACATTCTGAACTGTGTTTGTGCCGCTCTGGCTAATCCTCTCTCTAATACACCAAGCTGTTACCTGAGCCAGTCCTCATAGCTCTGCTGAGCTGTAGTCTTCCTTACCGAACCTGCATTAACCCTTGCTGTGCTAGTTGCCTTCGTTATTTGAGCCTGTTCTCTTACACTTGCCAAGCCAGTGTGTTCCGATTGAGCCATTTAACACTTACTGAGCCCGTGCCTTACCGACCTAGCCTACCTGTTCACACTAGTAGAGCTGTTGTCTGTCCCGGTGCTCGTGCAGCGCCGCGGTCACGCCGGTTGGCGTTGGTACCTCCATTAGGCTCTTGCAGTGTTTGCTCCGTAACAGCACCGGAAGGGTGTCCTTGCTCTGGTCTTCGAGTGCTCAATGTGTTAATCGATCTGCCGTACTACCAGTTACTTTGGCTCACTATTGCTTGTGCAGTGATTGCTCTGTTCTGGCACCCAAGGGGTGTTTAGGGCTCTAGTCCTGTTGGCACACGCAGGGTTACATCTGTGAGAGTACTGAGGGCGATTCAGGTTCTGGTTAGCTCCTGCAGTGGCTTTACTCCTGATTATCCCACTAAGGTGGTGTAGGCTCAGCTCTGGTCAAGCACTGATCATTTTGGGGCGTTCTTTGCGAGATATCTGAGAGTGATTAGTCCAGTCACACAATACACCCTCCTTGCACAACCTAGAGACTGATATTACCTTCTGGGCGTTGGCCAACCAGTTTGCTAAACTATTCAGTTTTTCCACATTAACCACTGTATATATTACTTGCCTGATCTTATATCTCCGCTATACTTATTTGGGCCTGTATATTGCCATTACTATTCTTGGCCCCCAGGGGCACTGTTCATTTACATTTATTTCAATAAAACTGTGTTTTTTACTCTACCTGTGTCTGAGTGTCAGAAAACCGTAACAAGTGTTCACTAAAAACTGGAATCTTCCCGGATCCTCTAAAAGAAGCAGTGGTAAAACCCCTCCTAAAGAAACCCTCACTAGACACAGACTGCATAGCAAATTACAGACCAATATCCAACCTTCCATTTCTGGAGAAAATCATTGAAAAAGTAGTGGCTACTCAACTGGAGGCCTATCTATCAAGCTATAACATCTTTGATCTGTTCCAGTCAGGTTTCAGATGCTCCACAGCACAGAAACAGTGCGAGTCCGAGTGCTAAATGATCTTCTTTTGGTGAGAGACAAAGGTGATTACTCCATCCTAATCCTCCTGGATCTCTCAGCTGCATTTGACACCATTGACCATGGGATTTTAATAGCACGCTTGCAGCACATCTGTGGTCTAGGAGGCACAGTTCTTAACTGGTTTAAATCTTTCCTCACTGGTAGATCACAGAGAGTAACATCAGGATCTTGCTCATCGGCACCAACAGAATTAGCCTGCGGAGTTCCACAAGGTTCCATCTTGTCTCCTATGCTATTCGCAATTTACTTACTACCACTGGGAGACATCATCAGAAGACATGGCCTAAGATATCATTGTCACGCAGATGACACACAACTCTACTTCTCCTTTGCTCCAGATACTAAAGACCCAACATGCCTCATAAACAGTTGCTTAGCAGACCTCATAGAGTGGATGAATGCTAGTTGGCTTAAAGTGAACCCTGACAAAACAGAGTTACTCTTGGTGAGGGGACCCCGGGCAACAAGAATATCTCAGGATCACCCAACTGGCCTGGAACTTGGAGGCTCTGAACTCATTAGTTCAACAGAGGTACGAAGTCTCGGAGTGATGATTGACTCTGGACTGTCATTTAAACAGCAGATCTCTTCTGTAATAAAATCTGCCTTCTTTCATCTGAGAAACATATCCAGGATACAACACTTAATTCCACCGGATGATATGCCAACATTAGTCCATGCATTTGTGTCTTCTCGTCTAGATCACTGTAATGCACTTTACTTGGGCCTCCCAGAAAAAGAACTCTATCGCCTACAGACAGTACAAAATGCAGCAGCCAGACTACTGACCAAACAAACTAGTTCATGTCACATAACACCTGTTCTCCACTCCCTGCATTGGCTTCCAATTAAATGGCGAACATATTTTAAAATTGGCCTTCTGACCTTCAAAGCCTTAAATAATCAAGGCCCACAGTACCTGAAAGAGCTCCTGACATCCTATATTCAATCACGCTCACTGCGGTCAGCCAACAGATCCCTCCTGTCAGTGCCCAGAATAAAGACAACCTCAGGTTCCCAGGCATTCAGCCACGCTGCCCCCACATTCTGGAACTCTTTACCATTCTCAGAGAGGCACCATCATTACAGACTTTTAAAAAAAAAGCTAAAGACCCATCTCTTTTATCAGGAATTCAGTCAACTCATATGACCATAAGAAACCCTTAAATTTTATGTCTGTTTATAGATTTGTAAAGCGCTTTGAGTCTCACAGAGAGAAAAGCGCTATAAAACTCACAAATTATTATTATTATTATATTCCTTGTGATCTGCAACTCTCACGGGAGCTGGATGAACAGGAGCAGAGGTATCCCGGTTGCAGACCAAGGCTTCAACAATGACACGTGAAATACGTTGTGGATACGCATATTGGCAGGAAGATCAAGAGCATATGCCACAGGGTTAATCTTGCTTATCACTCGGAACGGACCAACAGAACAAGGAGTCAACTTATTGCATGGAACCTGGAGGTGCAAGTTTTGGAAAGACAGCCACACTCTATCTCCCACCTGGAAGGAAGATGCTGGCAGTCGCCTACAGTCCGCCTGCCTTTTCTGCCGCTGTGCAGAACCACATAGGGTATGCTATACCCATGCCCATGAGAAATGGAGTGCCCTTAAATGCTCATCCAGAGTCAGAATCTCTTGTGCTTGGAAGGCCTCGGGTAGCACAGAGGGTTGAAACTCCGTGAGTCAGAGTTAACCTCACAATTCCGGGCAAACTCCGCTCAGGGCAACAGGGTAGCTCAATTGGCGTGGTGGTTGGAGATATAACAGCGGAGGAATTGCTCTAAGGCCTGGTTGGACCTCTCTGCCGCACCATTTGACTGAGGGTGGTAGGCGGAAGAGAATGCCAGCTGAATTCCCATCTGAGAACAAAAGCACCTCCAAAACCGAGACACAAATAGGCTTGCTCTATCAGACACAATAACCCTGGGTATGCCGTGTAATCGAAAGACCTCCTTGGCAAATATCACTGCCAATTCCTGCGCGGAAGGCAAGCCCTTGAGAGGTACGAAATGTGCCATTTTCGAGAATTTGTCCAAGATAATAAGTATGACAGTAAAGCCCATGGAACTAGGAAGTTCGACCATGAAATCGATAGATAAATGGGACCATGGATAGTCCCCATTAGCCAAAGGCTGCAGCAAGCCGACTGGCAAGTGTCGAGGAGTCTTACTCTGTGCTCAGGTTGTGCAAGCAGCAGTAAAAGCCGCACAATCCGATCTGAGACTTGGCCACCAGAAGACTCTAGACAATGTCCAGATCAATTGGTCACGACCAATGTGACCTGCTATTTTGGACGCATGGTATGTCTCCAACAGCTTAATACGCAACTGAGCCAGGACAAAACACCTCCCGTCCGGTTTTTCGGCCGGTGCCGAAGCCTGGGCAGCCATGATCTCTTCTCCTAAGGGAGAAGTGATGCAAGTCCGTATGGCCGCAAGGATCTGATCAGCTGGAATAATCGGGGTCGGTGGAACCTCCACTGGCGGGACAATGCGTCTGTCTTCACATTTTTGGAACCCGGGAGGTAGGAGACCACAAAATTAAATCAGGACAGGAATAGAGCCCAACTGTTTTGGCTGGAAGACAAGCATTTCACCTCTGATAAATAAATCAGATTTTTGTGATCCATAAGGATCAGGATCGGGGAGGTAGTGCCCTCTAGGAGATGCAGCCACTCCTTCAGAGCCAAAATAATGGCCAACAATTCTCTGTCCCCGATTTGATACACCATCTCAGCTTTGGACAGCTTTTTCGAGAAATAGCCACATGGGCATAAAGCTTCCCCATGAGCCGAGCGTTGAGAGCGCCCACTCCAATCTCGGAAGCATCCACCTCCAGGGTAAAGGGCAGGGAGGGATTTGGGTGTACCAGAATCGGGGCTGAAGCAAATGCTGCCTTCAGTCTTTCGAATGCCATTATGGCCGTCTGAGACCACTCAGTGGTCTTGGCACCTTTACAGGTCATATCCGTCAGTGATTTGACAATAATGGAGAAATCTTTAATAAATGTCTGTAATAATTTACGAACCCCAGAAATCTCTGGATTGCTTTGAGTCCCACAGGACTAGACCACTCCACTACTGCAGACAATTTCTGGGTATCCCTAGCGAACACAGATGCAGAGATAATATACCTCAGAAATGTCACTTGTGGTTTGTGGAACTCACATTTTCGAGCTTACAATACAGGTTGTTTTTGCTTAATAGGCTCAAGACCTTGGATACATTTGACTGATGGGTCTCCAAGGAGGGGGATTGATTCAGGATGTCATCCAAGTACACCACAACACAACTCTGTAAGAGTTCTCTTACCATGTCATTTATGAACTCTTGAAAGACAGCTGGGGCATTGCAGAGGCCAAATGGTATCACCAAATACTCATAATGCCCATTACGAGTATTAAAAGCTGTCATCCACTCGTGACCCTGCTTTATCCGAAACAAATTATAGGCAGCTCTTAGATCGAGTTTCGTAAAAATCTTAGATCCTTTGACACGGTCAAAGAGTTCGGTGATCAGGGGAATCGGATAAGCGTTTTTTACCAATATTTTGTTAAGCCCGCGGAAATCAAAACATGGACGTAGCTCGCCGGCCACTGCCGGAGATGAGGACTTACGGATGATGCCTCTGGCCAGCGCATCAGAAACATACTACTCCATTTTCCTCTACCGACAAGGGATAGACACGCCCCCTAGGAGGTGATAAGCTCCAGCGCACAATCATTTGTCCTGTGTGGTGGTAAGGCCACGGCCTGGCTTTTACTGAACACCTCCTTAAATGGTAAGTACTCCTCAGGTAATGCTGGAGAGGTAGCATTAGTCAGACTCACAGGACAGGAGAGACATGATTCATAACACTGTGGGGACCAGGCCAAAATGTTGCACGTGTGCCAATCCATCATAGGTTTGTGCCTTTGTAACCACGGAAACCTATCACAGTGCCCATGCTCCTTTTGCGACATTCTGTCAGTCTGCACACCTGCTCTGTTTCTATTGGCTGTGCTGTGCTTGTCCCGCCCAGTATGACCTTTATATACTTGGTTCTGGCACCTCTCCGGTGCCCTTTTGTGGTGTTCCTGTACCAGTGCTTGTTCCTGATCTCAGTATCTTCAGTGTATCGACCCAGCCTGCCTGACTACTCTGCATCTCGTCTCCTGCCTGTGAACTGACCCAGACTGCCTGACCATTCTGCTTCTCCTGCTCCTGTGCATCGACCCGGCTTGGCTGATGTTCCTGCTCCGTGTACCGACCCGGCTTGGCTGACGTTCCTGCTCCGTGTACCGACCCGGCTTGGCTTACGTTCCTGCTCCTGTGCACCGACCCGGCTTGGCTGACGTTCCTGCTCTGTGTACCGACCCGGCTTGGCTGACGTTCCTGCTCCGGTTGCCTCTGTCGCCTCGGTGACATTCCTATTGGCTTGTCATTCGTGACGCTCCCGGTTGGTTGCCACCTCAGGGCGAGTTGCTCAATTGTTCATTCTGTTACTGTCACAGCAGTGCTCAGTTGCGTAGTCTCCATTACTGCTCCGGCAGAGTGCAAGTGGTCTAGTCTCCGGTTACTGCTACGGCAGAATGCAAGTGGCCTAGTCTCCGTTACTGCTACAGCAGAGTGCAAGTGGCCTAGACTCCGTTACTGCTCCGGCAGAGTGCTAGTGGCCTAGTCTCCGTTTACTGCTACGGCAGAGTGCAAGTGGCTTAGTCTCCTTTTACTGCTACGGCAGAATACAAGTTGCCTGGTCTCCGTTACTGCTACAGCAGTGCCCATGTCTCTCAATCTCCGTTACTGCTAAGGCAGTGATCACGTGGCATAGTCTCCATTACTGCTTCGGCAGTGCTCTATGTTGCTTAGCCTCCGTTACTGCTCTGGCAGTTCACATTTGTCTGCGAACCTATTACTGGGCGTTACACATCTATAAGCTCTCTATCCTAGTGTGCTCCTTAACAGACCTCTCTTCACATGGGACTGTTTACATTCGCTGAACGCCATTAATCCATGCAGTACCGATACAATGGGATTCCTTCGTATTCTGCCTGATCCGTGTCCGTATATCATGTTATAGACTCTATGTTTATACTGGACCTGCAAATGTAACCTGTCTTGTGTCTGTATTATACTGCTACTATACTACAGGACCTGTGAGGGTTATTGTATTACTGATTGCTTAATAAAACTGTGTTTTATCCGAAACCACTGTGTCTGTGTGTCAAACAAACCGTTATAGTACGAAAGGGCCATGACATCAGACAGTAAAGGTGAGGGAAATGCACAGAACATCCATTGGAGGATGGATGTACATGAGCAGAGTTTGGACCAGTTGGCACTGGCCATACAAACTATTCTTGAGCGCACGGTGCATCTCGATAAACTAGTTCAGAGTCTGGTGTTCCACTCAGTTTCGACACCGGAGACTCAATCCATGACAACTGTGGCCTCAGGTAAAGGGTTAACTGCTTCTGCTCTGTTACCACTCAGATACGATGGCGAACCCACCTTGTGCAGAGGGTTTATTAATCAGTTGGAAATTTTTCTGGAACTAACCCCTCACGCCTTTCCTAATGACCGCAGTAAGGTGGGGTTCATGATATCTCTATTGACGGGCAGAGCCCTGGCATGGGCCAACCCCCTGTGGGAGAATGCTAAACCATGCACCAGGAACTTCAGGGAGTTTGTACGTACTTTTCGGAGAGTATTTGAAGTTCCTGGTAGAGCTGCCTCTGCTGCCAAACGATTGATGGAGATACAACAGGGAAATCGTACTGTGGGCGATTATGCCATAGAATTCCGTACATTGGCAGCAGAGGTAGGTTGGAACAACAAGGCGATAGTGGCAGCTTTTGCTCAGGGTCTTGCTGACCGTATTAAGGTTGAGACGGCAGCTAGAGAAGTGCTTAGTGGTTTGGACGAATACATTGATTTCGCTATCCTAATTGATTCTCGTATTCATGAAAGACTCATGGCTAAAGACCGCAGGCTACGGCCCAGAAACATTGGGCAAAACAGTTTTTTGGTCCCACCCATGCCTCCCTCGCCTCCCATGCCTCCTGAACGTACACAGGAGACCTGTGAACCAATGCAACTTGGGTTCACCAAACTATCTAAGGAAGAAAGGGCACACCGCAGGAGGCAGGGGTTATGTCTGTACAGTGGCAAAGCTGGGCACCTATTATGTAACTGTCCTGTACATCCGGGAAACGAACGCACCTAGGGTACCTTGGGGGACAGGGCCTAGGTGGTGTTCAGCAGTCCCTAGACCCTATTATGCAGAAACCCACAATCCAGGTGGCATTTTCATGGGCAGAACATTCAGTGGAGGTTCTGGCCCTGGTTGATTCCGGCACGGCCGTATACTTCATGGACAGTTCATTTGCTGCGTTACATCAGATTCCGTTGCTCAGGAGGGAATCTCCCTTAGCCATTGAGGCCATTGATGGCAGACCATTAGAACCAGCTCAGATAACTATGGAAACTATTCCGCTATCTATGACTATTGGGGCCCTCCACATGGAGGAACAGCGGTTTCAGATTATCTATTCTCCTCATCATTCTGGGGTTCCATTCTGGGGTTCCCATTGTTACATTTGCATAATCCCCAGTTTGACTGGAAGACTTGTGAGATCACGTCTTGGTCCGAGTACTGTATTGAGCATTGTGTGACTCATCCATACCACTCATTACCGAACTATTCAACAGGTTAAAAGGTTCTTCCATTTTCACTAAATTAGATCTACGGGCTGCCTATAACCTGATCAGAATAAGAGCTGGGGATGAGTGGAAAACAACATTTAATACCAGATCAGGGCACTATGAATATCTAGTTAGGCCGTTTGGCCTTTGTAACGCACCCGCTGTGTTTCAAGAATTTATTAACTATATCCTCCGTGATATGCTACAGTCCTGCGTAGTAGTCTACCTAGATGACATACTCATACACTCGACTAACCATAAAGGATGTGTCCGAGGTCTTGCTTTGATTACGCAAGAATAAACTATTTTGTAAAATGGAGAAATGCGAGTTTCACAGGTCCATGGTGCCTTTTTTGGGTTTTGTGATCTCTAAGGATGGTATTGCTATGGACCAGGAGAAACTCACTGCATTATTGCAATGGCCACGACCCAAAGGGTTAAAAGCGATTCAGTATTTTCTTGGGTTTGCTAATTATTACAGGAAGTTTATCCGGAACTTTTCCACTATTGTCAAACCTCTGTCTGACCTGATGCACAAGGGTGCTAATCCATCCCAGTGGTCTGAAGCAGCTGATCATGCTTTTGAGACATTAAAGTCCGCTTTCGCATCTGCTCCTGTACTGTCCCACCCCAAACCTTCCCTTCCATTCACGTTGGAGGTTGATGCCTCTGAGAATGGGGTAGGGGCAGTACTGTCACAACGTCCAGTTGCTGGGGGTACTCTGAGACCATGTGGGTTCTTCTCAAAAAAACTGTCTAGTGCCCAGATTCATTATGAAATTGGGGACAGAGAACTCCTGGCTATCATTGTAGCTTTGAAAGAATGGCGTCACCTGCTGGAGGGTACTAGAACACCTGTGTTAATTCTAACTGACCACAAAAATTTGACTTATCGCTCGGAAGCTAAGAGATTGTCCTCACGTCAGGCCAGATGGGCCCTGTTTCTATCTCGTTTTAACTTTATAGTATCCTACTTGCCGGGCTCCAAGAATGTTAGGGCTGATGCCCTGTCTAGACAATTTGGGCCAGAGATGGAGAAGGATGAGGTCCCCGTACCCATCATTCAGCCTGATCGCATCCTGGCTACCCTACGTATTAGTATCACTTCGCCACTGGGGGAGGAGATTCTGGCTACCCAGGAGATGGCACCCCCAGAGATCCCAGTGGGCAAGTGCTTTGTGGATGAGCCATTCCGTACCCGTTTGCTCGAGACATACCGTTCATCTAAAGCCACTGGGCATATTGGGAGGGATCAATTAATTTGGTCTCCCTCACAAGTATTTTGGTGGCCCTCCCTACGTGCCGACTGCTCCGCATTCACGGCGGCCTGTACCACCTGTGCTCCTGCCAAAAACCCTAGACACCTCCCAGTGGGCTTACTCCAACCAGTACCGAATGGTGAACGACCTTGGTCCCATGTATCCATTGATTTCTTGGGATAATTGCCTGCGTCCAGGGGTTATTCCTTCATACTTATGGTGGTTGATAGATCTTCTAAGATGCCTCACTTCGTGACCCTTCCTGGCTTTCCCTCAGCCCAGGAGCTGGCAGTTGTCTTTGCTAAAGAGGTATTCTGGTTGCATGGGGTACCAAGAGTTCTGGTGTCCTACAGTGGGAGCCAATTTGTATCCAGATTTTGGAGAGCATTCTGTAAACAGATGGGCATTCAACTGTCCTTTTCATCTGCCTACCATCCCCAGACCAATGGAGCCGCTGAGGGTGCCAATCAAGGATTGGAACAGTTCCTGCCCTGTTTTGTTACTGATCATCACAATAATTGGGCAGACCTGTTGCCTTGGGCAGAGTTCGCCAGGAACTGTGGGGTTAATTCATCATCCGGGAGCTCCCCGTTTCTCAACAACTACTTTCTCATCCCGGACTCATTCCAGTCGCAACAGATTCCAGCTCTGGACGAGCACATCGAGCAACTCCGCTCCACTTGGGCACAGGTTCAGAGGGCCCTCAGTCAGTCGTTCCAGCATCATCAGCCCCACGCTAACTGTAGATGGCTGCCAGCGGTCTCCTTTCAGGTTGGGGACAGGGTATGGCTCTCCTCCAGAAACCTCAATTTGCAAGTTTCGTCTAATAAAGTTGGCTCCCCGGTTCATTGGTCCCTTCAGGGTGATCCGCAAAATTAACCCTGTTTCGTATACCTTGGATCTCCCAGCGTCTATGCGCATTTACAATGTGTTCCATGTATCCTTGCTGAAACCTCTGGTATGCAACCGCTACACTACTACTCCTGTGGTCCCCAGTCCTGTGAAGGTTCAGGGTCAGGACGAGTATGAGGTCCAAAGCATTATTGATTCACGCAGAGTTAGAGGAAAATTGCAATATTTGGTCCATTGGAAGGGCTATGGCCCTGAAGAACGTTACTGGGTTGATCAAAATGATCTTCATGCTCCTAGATTGCTGCACAATTTTCACTCAGAATATCCTCAGAAGCCAGGTCCCTCTTCTAGGAGAGGGGGTCTTTGAGAGGGGGGTACTATCACGGTGCCCGTGCTCCTTTTGCGACATTCTGTCAGTCTGCACGCCTGCTCTGCTCCTATTGGCTGTGCTGTGCTTGTCCCGCCCAGTATGGCCTTTATATACTGGGTTCTGGCACCTCTCTGGTGGCCTTTTGTGGTGTTCCTGTACCAGTGCTTGTTCCTGATCTCAGTATCTTCAGTGTATCGACCCGGCCTGCCTGACTACTCTGCATCTCGTCTCCTGCCTGTGAACTGACCTAGACTGCCTGACCATTCTCTTCTCCTGCTCTGTAACTGTTTGTTTGACACACACACACAGTGGTTTAGGATAAAACACAGTTTTATTAAAATAAATAACCTTCACAGGTCCTGTAGTATAGCAGAAGTATAGTACAGACACACAACAGGTTATAGATACATAGGCCTACACAGGTCCAGCATACACAATAAGTCCACAATAGTCTATACTGACACAGGTCAGGCAGAGTGATGATTCCCAGGAGCAAAGTCTTGCATGGGTTAAAGATCTTCAGAGTGTAAACAGTTCCATGTGCAGAGAGGTCAGTGATGGGACTCCCTGCATATAAACAGCTGAGGAAAACGTAATGCCAAAAGCCAGATAAGCAGAACTAGCATGAGCTGCTTAGGCAATACTGGGAACAGAGACACGTGAGGTAATGCCGTAGCAGTAACGGAGACAACACTTGCACACTGCTGAAGTCTAAAGGAGGCAACCGGTGGCTCAACAGCCTGAGTGGTAACGGAGGCAGACACTTGCTCTGAGCAGAGGCAATAACGGAGACTAGGCCCAAGGTAAACTGCCGCAGCAGTAACGGAGACAACACTTGCACTCTGCACAAGTATAACGGAGGCAACCAGTGAGTCAACTGCCAGAGCAGTAACGGAGACTGGCCGCTGATACTCTGCACAAGGAAATAACCCAATAGCCAGACAGTCAGAATGTCACCTAGGCGACACAGCACAGGAACACCAACCAAGCCGGGTAGATACACGGAGCAGGAACTTCAGCCAAGCCGGGTCGATTCACTGAGCAGGAACATCAGCCAAACCGGGTCAGAGTCACGGAGAAGGAAGGTCAGCCAAACCGGGTCAGAGTCACGGAGCAGGAAAGTCAGCCAAGCCGGGTCGAATCACGGAGCAGGAACGTCAGAAGAATAGTCAGGCAATCCGGATCGGTACACAAGGGCAGCAGACAATATGCAGAGTAGTCAGGCAGGCCGAGTCAGTACACTGGGAAACACTGAGCAGAATTAAGCACTGGCACAGGAACACCACGAAAGGCCACCGGAGGGGTGCCCCTAGCCCAGTATATAAAGGTCATACTGGGCGAGACTAACACACGGAACCAATGGGAGCAAGGCACAGACTAGTCAGACAGAAAAAAAATAAAAATAGCACGGGCACCGTGATAGTCTCCTGTACATCGACCCGGCTTGGCTGACGGTTCCTGCTCCGTGTACCGACCCGGCTTGGCTGATGTTCCTGCTCCGTGTACCGACCCGGCTTGGCTGATGTTCCTGCTCCTGTGCACCAACCCGGCTTGGCTGACGTTCCTGCTCCGTGTACCGACCTGGCTTGGCTGACTTTCCTGCTCCGTGTACCGACCTGGCTTGGCTGACTTTCCTGCTCCGGTTGCCTCTGTGTCGCCTCGGCGACATTCCTATTGGCTTGTCATTCGTGACGCTCCCGGTTGGTTGCCACCTCAGCGCGAGTTGCTCAATTGTTCATTCTGTTACTGTCACAGCAGTGCTCAGTTGCGTAGTCTCCGTTACTGCTCCGGCAGAGTGCAAGTGGCCTAGTCTCCGGTTACTGCTACGGCAGAGTGCAAGTGGCCTCGCCGTTACTGCTCTGGCAGAGTGTCAGTGGCCTAGTCTCTGTTTACTGCTACAGCAGAGTGCAAGTGGCCTAGTCTCCGTTTACTGCTACGGCAGAGTGCAAGTGGCCTAGTCTCCGTTACTGCTCCGGCAGAGTGCTAGTGACCTAGTCTCCGTTTACTGCTACTGCAGAATACAAGTTGCCTGGTCTCCATTACTGCTACGGCAGTGCCCACGTCTCTCAGTCTCTGTTACTGCTACATCAGTGATCACGTGGCATAGTCTCCGTTACTGCTCCGGCAGTGCTCTGTGTTGCTTAGCCTCCATTACTGCTCTGGCAGTTCACGTTTGTCTGCGAACCTATTACTGGGCGTTACTCATCTATAAGCTCTCTATACTAGTGTGCTCCTTAACAGACCTCTCTTCACATGGGACTGTTTACATTCGCTGAAGGCCATTAATCCATGCAGTACCGATACACTGGGATTCCTTTGTATTCTGCCTGACCCGTGTCAGTACATCGTGTTATGGACTCTGTTTATACTGGACCTGTGTAGGCATATGTAAATGTAACCTGTCTTGTGTCTGTATTTTACTGCTAATATACTACAGGACCTGTGAGGGTTATTGTATTACTGATTGCTTAATAAAACTGTGTTTTATCCTAAAACACTGTGTCTGTGTGTCAAACAAACCGTTATGAAACCTCAGTACGATGGCATAATATGGGGAGTTAATTACCTGAAACTTCAGTGTTTCGGTGTGAAGGGTTCCCACCTTCAGGGTTAACAGAGTGGTCTGCATAATGTGAGATGGTAGCAGGGGAGAAGAGCGGGACTGAAATGGAACCTCTTTACTGGCCACAAATTCTGCATCGATAAAGCAACCCGCAGCACCTGTATCAAGTAGTGCTGGGACAGAGACTGACTTGTCCCTCCAAGAGATGCACACACTCAACATGGGCTTATCAGAAACATTTTCTGGGGACTGCGAAATGCCACCAAAGATTTGTCCCTGACAGGATCTTGGGTGCGAGCGTTCTCCCGGGCATACTGGGCAGGACCTCAGCATATGTCCTGATTTGCCGCAGTATAGACATAGTCCTTCCCTCCTCCTGAAGGCCCTCTCCTCCTTTGAAAGTCGGGAAGCACCCACCTGCATAGGTTCTCCCCCCTCAGAGACAAGTCCAGGAGGCATGGGAGGTGAGGGAGGATTGGGTGAGCCAGTATTATGAGGAGACAGTCTGCACGGAGCCCTCCGCAGGTGCTCCTTAAATGAGGGTCATTCTCTGAGTTTGGTATCTATAAGGATACAGAACGAAATTAACTCATCCAGTACGTTAAATAAATCACAGGGCCGCGATTTCATCCTTCATGGAATCGTTAAGCCCCTGGAAGAAGGCGGCTACCAGGGCCTTGTTATTACAGCCTACCTCAGCTGCCTGAATGCGAAACTCAATGGCGTACTCTACCACAGTACGAGCGCCCTGGCGAATGGTCTATAGGTTCTTCGAAGCCAAGACTACATGGCCTGGCATGTCAAACACACTTTTGAATGACTTCACAAACTCATGCCAATGCCTTGCCCGTGAGCAGAGATAAGGAAGCCGACCTTACTGCGCTCAGTAGGAAAGGCATACGGCACCAACTCCAAATATATGCCAATTTGGATGAGGAACCCACAACACGACTCTGGGTCTCCCCCATACCGCTGTGGGGGTTGAGCAGAACCAGACAACCTCTTGATCGTGCCTGCATCATGGGAGGTAGGAACCACCAGTGCCGAATGTGGAGGGGGGGAGGCCACCGTTTGTGGGCTTAGTCATTCAGGTGTGCAGTGCACTGCAACAATCTCTGTAAGGCAAAAGATAACGGATCAATATGTTGATCTTGTGTCTCCATCCTATCCAGGATGCTTTGGAAAGCTGAATTACAATTACCGTCCGTATTCATGGCCCTTGCGTACTGTCACTGTTCCCAGGAATAAACCAGGAGTCAGTATGGTAAAGTAAAACATTATTTTATCAGAATAATAACAGTAATGCACGTAAACAAATAACACACAGAGGGTGATCAAAGAGGCAAGCACTCCATCAGAAATAGCAGGCCGCCAATAGATCCACCACACTGTCCGAGACTAGGCCTCAGCCCACTGGAGCCTAAAGGTAATTCAGAATGCCCAAAGGACTAGCACTGACTCAGTCTGCAGTCAGTCTAGGAGTCTGCTAGAGCCCCGGGTCTTCTCTAGGATGGGTGTCTGTGGAGCGGGGACCAACACACTGATTAAACATAGCTCCCAAGTCAGCACCAGAAAGGATAGTCAGACAAGCCGGGTAATACACAGAGCAGATAGTCAGCCAGAGCCACAGGTTTGCACCAGATAGGATATCCACTAAAGAGTTGGTATGCTGGAAGCGCAGTGGACAGAGCCCCAAGTCAACACCAGAGTGGGTAGTCAGACAAGCCAGGCCATACACGGAACGGGTAGTCAGCCAGAGCCACAGGTTTGCACCAGAAAGGATGTCTAAGCAAAATCGGAACACACAAGGAGAATGGTCAGACAGAGCCACAGGTCAACACCAGAATGGATGGACAGACAGGCCGGGTCATACACAGTTCAGGTAGTCATCCAGAGCAACAGGTCCACACCAGATTGGGTGTCCACTACACAATAGAAGCAGGCAAAATAGTCAGACAGAGCCACAGGTCAGCACCAGAATGGATGGTCAGACAAGCCAGGTCATACACAGAGCCCAAGGGAAACAGAACTGTATTGTACAACAATGCAAGGGCAAATGAATCAGAACTCAGTCTGCCCTTTAAACCCCTCCTCAGGAAGTAGGTAGGAGGAGCAGCTCAGAGGAATGAAGTAGGTAGGAGGAGACTACAGGAAGCAAACACATAAAACAGAGGCCTGCTGCATGCTTGAAGTCTCGCATATGCAGATGATGCTGAAACCAAGGTAAGCTGTAACACTGACCTCCTATTGGTTCTGGGAGGTTTAAGTTTCCAGGAAGACTGTTTTTCAACACTGCCCGATTATTCAAGCTTCTTAGCTTGTGCATTGCCCTGTTGATATTTTGTGTTTCTGATCTAGACCCCGAGTTTGCTGTCTGACTCTGAGTATTTGCTTATCTTACGTTGGCTCTTGACGCTCCTGTTTGACCTCGGCTTTGTTTTTTATAATTCAATTTTTATTGAAGCAAGAGCAATATTTTTACAAGCAGTAAATCAATGTAAAAGAATAACAGTCATACAATACAAAAGGAAAGGTGGGAGCATTACAAAATGCATAAATCCATACAGTGCTACGGGCAGTACAACAGATACCTCAAATGCTTCGGTATTAAGATATATGATGAACATAACAAAATAACAGGAAGAGAGAGAGTGAGAAGAGCAGAAAAAGAAAGAATAGAGAATGGAAGAGGAAAGGATGTAGGTAAGAGATAGAGAAAAAGGGTTAGATGGGGGAAAAAAAGAGAGAGAATGAAGGTGTGGGGAGAGGAGTGTGCGGCCAGAGAGCTCTGAATGTAAACAAGGCCTGAGCGTTTTCCAGGTCAGGTTGTCAGGACCATGGCTCCATCACTAACAGCAGTCGAGTCCCAATTCGAGATTAGCAGCAAGTGGGAAGCAGAGTCAAGACCCCTACTGACTAAGGTCATCCGATAATATAATAGCAGTTCGCTAACATTGGAGTTCCATTTGCCTAGAGTAGGGGGATGTACGTCCCTCCAGGAGGCGGGGATCAAAGATTTAGCAGTCAACAGCATCAGCAGAATCCGAAACCTCTTACAGGCTGGAAGGGAGGATATCTTGGAGAAGAAGAGGATCGGGAGTGGATCCAGATTAATATTCACCTGTAGGAAACCATTGCTGATGGAGACGCACCTGACCCAGAAAGGAATAAAAAGAGGATAAGTCCAAAGATGAAGGTAAGTACCTTTCTCTTTCAAGCATCTCCAGCACAAGGAGCTATTTGATGGGGAGATCGCATGAAGCCTGACAGGTGTGATATACCAACGGAATAGGAATTTATAATTGACTTCTAAAATGCATGCGGAAGAAGAAGATGATGATGATGATGAAGAAGCGTGGATATGGGGTGGATGAGAGGTCGACCGAGCATCCAAGATGACAGAATACTCCCAAGCCCCCCTTGAGTTTCACTCTTTATGTGCGGGCAATGAGAGTGCCAGAGAAATTAATTAATGCTGCGGTTCAGAGGAGCAAAGGAACTCAGCTTTGTTTTAGGCCATTCTCTTGCCTTACCTTCGTTGCTCTTGTCGCTCCCGTTTACCTTCGGTCTGTTTAAATGACTATTCCTTTCTGCCTGGTTTCCAATGCATTCCGACGCTCCCGGTATTGTGCCTGACTGACTCTGCATTTGTCCTCTGATGAGGGCCTTGCTTTTCCTGTGCGCTCTTGCTCTCCACTTACTTTAGGTTTGTGTGGCTTCTAGACCGCTCACCCGCTTCTGCCAGTCCTCCAACTGTCCGTACCTCTGCCTGGCTCGCTCTAACAGCCGTTGCAGCTGCATCTGTGACATCCTCCTCGGTTCATGCAGGTAGTTCCAGATCTGGTAGAGTTGCCAGCCGATAGCATCAGCTGGGGACCCTGTCCTCAGTAATGGCGCCGCTTTACTGTGTAACATTTTGGGCTATCTGGAGGTACGGCGAGACCTAGTGAGCAGGCCACTGTTGTTGCCTGTTGGACTAGTTCCTCTCTAGCTGCAGTTGGCTGTTTAAGCTTATGTTGGGGTTGCAACTCAGGAATTGCCAGTAGCGGCCTTTAGTTTTCTCTGTGGTCAGTCTGGTCTTTCTTCTTGGACCTTAGCGGTTGTGGCGGTCCTACTCTGCTGTTTTAGCGTCTCCTCTGGTGGACCTAGTGGTATGGAATTAGTCTTGGTGCTGGTTTTCCCTGGGTTCCAGACAGAATAGGTTTCTAGTGGTCCTAGCCCGCAGTTATTTTGGTCAGCTCTGGTTACATTTGCCTGTGTCTTGTCGGCTTATCTCGTGGGCCCCTCAGCTTCCCTTCCTTGTTCTCTGTATCCCCATAGGGGCTCTACAGGCTTGCTTTGTTTCTCTCCAGCATTAGTCAGAGTTCCAGTAGTCTCACTTCTCGTTATTATTACCTCAGGGTATTTCCTGTTCTTGGCCTCAGTATTTATTTTCTCTGCCTTTCGGATCCTCCAGTTTCCTATAGGTTTGCACCTAACAGTATACCCTTCTACCCATCCTGGTCAGGATCCTGGCTCAACCGGGATCGGACATCTGGCTTCGCGGCCAGCACCTTTAACCCAGCTATGGACGCAGCAAGGGATTAGGGTAACCGTCTATGTTCCCGAGCTACGCTCTCAAGTGTCGCACCCAAGCATCGTTCATCAGCCCCCTAGGACCGTGACAAGGAGAAACTCCAAAGAGGAGAAATGATGGGTTCGAAGATGAAGGAATTGACAAGATAGACCTAAGAGCTTCCACAATAGATTTCCAGAACTGAAGAAAGTAAGCGCAGGACCACCAAACATGAACCATAGTGCCCTCCTCAGATGAGCACCGCCAGCAGACAGCGTTAGGTGTGGAAACATTTTAGAGATTCTAGAAGGTGTAAAATACCACCGGGTGTAGACCTTGAAGTTGAGCTCCTTAGATTTAAAGTCAGGTGCTTCGGCAACCTGAGTGCAAAATATTTTGGCCCACTCCAAATTGGACCAAATGACAGAGAGATCTTGTTCCCAGTGGGCCAGAAAAATTAGTTTTGTGGATGGGCAAGGTTGCAGAAGCATGCGGTAAAGTTTTGAAAGGGAGTTCTGCAAAATAGAACTTTGGCAAAGAGCCGATTCGAGAGTGAGGAGCAGACGCGGGAGGAGACCTGGGGAAGCAAAACCCAGAAGGAAATGAGCGAGTTGATGGTATGGCCGGTAATTGCCCTTCAGATATTCAAATGACAAAATCCCATCATCCAGAACTAAGTCGGTCAATAGAGGGATTCCCATGTCCTTCCAAACAGCGAACGTCCCTGGGAGATGGCCCAGGAGGAAATCTGGGTGACCCACTATGGAAAGCAACGGGGAAGGATAAATTGTGCAATTGAAAGGAGTAACTACACTCCAGACCTCCAACAACCTTCATAAAACAGGATGCTTGGCTGCTAAAGAACAAGAAGAGTGTGAACTAAGCCAGAACAGGGTAGAAGGGGCTAGGTTGGGAATATGAAAAAGGAGCTCTCAACCCACTCCTTAGGCTGAGCCTGATACCAGTCAAGGAGGGACCGCACTCTGGAGGTGGAACAATACTTACGGATATCAGGGAGTCCAATACCCCCAGAAGAAGGTGGGAGTATTAGATGCTGCATTCGTAAGCATGGGTGTTTATCTGCCCATATGAAGAAATTGATCACTGACTGCAATTGAGTGAGAAAAGAAGCCGGCACGGGAAGAGGAATGGAGTTGAACAGATAGATAATATAGGGGAATATAGTCATTTTTACTAAATTAGTATGCCCAAACCAGGAGAGAAACAAGGAGTCCCACCTCTCCAGTTCAGATCTCTAGTGAGAAGTATCCAGAGATATGTAACCCAATCCCTTGCCCATTTAAATAAGGAGCATGCAAAGAATGTGAGGATGATAGAGACAAGGTCCTGTTCAAGATCTCTGATTTCTCAAAGTTGACCTTTTAACAGGAAAAGGAGCTAAAATCCTCTAGCATTGTAAGTAAGTGGTGAAGAGAGGACTCAGGGGAACAGAGGAAGAGTAGGATATCGTCAGCAAAGCTGACCCGCCACCAAGTGTCAGGATTTCGGAAATGAGAGGGTGAGAGCGGATGGTATTTAAGAGAGGTTCCAGAAAAAGGATGAATAGGAGAGGATAAAGGGGACAGCCCTGTTGAGTACCATTATTTATCGGAAAGGAGTCAAAAAGAAAACCGTTGGATAGAACCCTAGCAGTAGGTCCAGAGTAGAGGCTCCAAATAGCATTAAGCCCTCTGGGGCCTAGTACTAAATGCACGAGAAGGGTTTGAAGATGCTTCCAGTCCACCCAGTAAAATGCCTTCTCGGCATCAATGGACAGGAGGACAGCTGGTATCTGCCGATATATAGCAGTAAACATAAGGGAGATTGCCTTGAAAGTGTTATTTCTCATCGTTCTGCCAAGTACGAAGCCCGACTGGTTCGGATGTATAAATGAAGCAAGACAAGGTTTAAATCTATTGGCCAGCAATTTTGCCAGAGGTTTAACATCGTCATTGATAAGCGAAATGTGTCAATGGTTAGCAAAAGGGTATGATCCTTGCCAGGTTCGGGGATGTGATGTGAGCCTCCAAGGATTTGGGAGAAAATATTCAGCAAAACATCTTAAATAGGCCATAAGGAATCCATTGGGTCCCATGCTCTTGCTCAGGGCAGCCCCCCCAATAAGTTTGTCTAGCTCAGAGGTAGAAAACAGGGACTCCAAAAGGTCCAATGTGCCCTGATTTAGCCGATCAAGCCATGACTCTTGAAGGAAGCACAGCATCTTCGAAGGAACATTTCAAGAAGCACAAGGGGGAGGGGAGGGAGATAAATTATACAATTTCATATAGAAATCCCGTAACAGGTTCGCAGTCTTGGGAAATGAGTAATGTAACCAGGACCCATGCCTGAAGAAGGGACCCATGCCTGAAGAAGCCTTGTGGCGATACGCGTCGGGATTGTTGGTGCGGTATGGAGGGGTGATCTATTTATGCCTTGCAGATCGGAGGTGGGGTATATTATTTATATATTTTTAGATATATATATATATATATTTTTTTTTTTGTATTGGATCACGTGGATTTTTTTCTTCCTCCTTTGTTTGTTTGGGAGGACTTCTTTTCACAATATGTACTTTGTTTGATATTGTTGCACTTGTCACTGCATTATTTGTGCATCACTGTTTTTGTTTATTTGTGTACATGCTGCCTCTGGATCATTTATTTATAGATGACAATATTAGGCTTATATGGGAAGTTTATAATCATATTTATGATAGCCTTCTGTGAGCATTATCTTGGATATGTAATATTACACCCCTCCTACCGTATGTTTGCTTTTTAGTATATTTTAAATGTGAGTCTTTGTTATGGATATTGGTGTATAAATAAAAGTATAATACATTTTGTATTTTTATACTCTGAGTTGAGTGCCTCTTTGTAAAAGACTTCTTTAATGGGGTCTTCTTTGACTTCTTTTTAGTTGGACTTTATGAATATTTGTATTAAGGACCAACTCAAGTCAGGGGGTGGACACACAGAGAAAAAACACTCCTATGCTCAAATATGTTTATTACCACCATAGTATAAAATATATAAAAACACATACATGTACATAAAGGATAATGTAAAAACTACATTTGTTCAGAATCCCCCAGTGCAACTGCAAAAGGTGGTCAGAAATTGACTACCAACATGGGGAGGACTCGGGTCCCCAGAGATACGAATATAGACTAGAACACTGTAAAATGTCAATAGATTACACCATTTGGGGTTATTTATATTGTTTGCGCTGGGGTATTATAAGCAAGTGTTGTTTTTAAGATTGCCCATTGTGTACAAATATTTTTATATATTTTCTACTATGGTGGTAACAAACATATTTTAGCATAGTGTGGCTCCATGATCAGATTTTATCTATTTCCCCTTTTTCCTCCCAGACTTGAGCTGGTTATATGTATTACGATCAACCTAATCCCAGAACTTTGGAGAACACTGGATTGAATTTGCAGGAAAAGAAGCTAATGAGAGCCTCCTAGGCTGCAGTACCGATAACCTATTAAGATCACATAGGCAATTAATAACAGAGAAGGCACTGGAAGGTACTGTGGTCCCCAGAACAAGGTCTGATCATTTTTTTAATATAAAAATTTGGTAGGAAGGAGGCAAGAAAATGTGCCCAGCGGTCCTTTACCCTGTAGGGATGCCTTTTTGCAGACATATTCCAAACATCTTTGGTTCTCAAAGGGTTAAAATAGTTGAAAAGGAATTTTGACTTCAGTAATTTTTACAGTATGGATGAGGAGTCTCTTGCCTAGGGAAGGCTATGTTGGCAGACTAAAAAATAAGAGAGAACTGGATACCAATTTAGCAAAGGACAGTATCACAAATCAGAACTGATCTCAAGAGCAGGAAGGATGCTGATCCAGGGAAAAGTCTGAGTGCCATTATGGAGTAAGAAGAATATTATAATAGTCACCTGAGACAAAACTGGAAATGGCTGGCTGCTTGTCTAAATCAACAAGGTTGATCTGGCAAAGGCTTATCCTGATTGCCTATTGCCTTCTTTCAACCCCATTAATTATGCATGCATTTTTATAGCAATTATATGGTCAAAGGTTCCCTTAACCTGATGTTTTTCATTTTATTCAAAACAAGATTTTGCTATTGGTATAATGTAAAAATCTATAAATATTACTAGAACTTGACTAAGTGTAGAATATTATATACGCACGCTCTCACATAATGTGACCATACTTTCCCCTTAATGCAGAACACTTTAATAATACACACTGTAGAGGAAAGGCACGTTTTTAGTACAGAAAGCGATCTATATATATTTCCTGTTCGTTTTTTAGCGTATCCAAACATATCTACGTTAAAAATCACACTATACTGACATATATATTTACAGAATGGGGACAAAATTTTCAGGGGGAAAAGGTGTGTGTAATGTGGTGTTTTCTTGTAATTTCAAGTGGCTAATAGTGTGACCATCTCTACTTAAATAAAAGGGTTGACATATTGTGTTTCAAAAGCTTCACCGCAGTCTGCAGGTTTGCACTGGTTTCTGTACAGAGCTGAAGAATTTACTTATTCTAAGTATTCTGCATTAAAGGAAAGGTCTGGTCACCTTATTCTTACATAATGAGACTATACAACTAGTTCCATAAAATATAAAAGCAAAACTTTATTTTAAAATTGTTTGTATAAAAATGCTTTGTAGTGAATTTTACTACAGAAGTATAATAAAACAAAGCTGCAATAACATTGACAATAACATGAACAAATATTAAAATGCACAAGTCAACACAATGATGAAAAACAAATCAGATTTAACCTTTGGGTCAGGTTACAAATACCATAAAGATAATGGTGCTTTGTTTTGGTTGCCCTTTTACTAGCTGTGTTTAATCTTTGAATTAATACACTGAACCAAAGAGTTGAGGACAGCCTTACTAAATGGAATACACAAGAAAACAGTTAACAAAATTGAATGACTATAGATAATGGGAGAAACAAGTCAGTATTTGAGAGCTGTGTTACATTGCAGGTGATACACGTTATCACTTGTTTTAGCTTACAGATTCATGATATCTGTGGGGAAATGTTGAGCTAAAAGATGAGATAAAGCACCTGCAATGGAATCCAGCCTTGTTAGTACATTAAAATGAAAGTCAACCCCATTCTGAAGTCAGATTGCAATGCATATGCCCATTTTAGACATATGTTCAATTATTCTTTGTTTACAATGACTGTAGACCACTGTCTATGATACAACGTTGCACTGTATTTGCTTTCAAGGTCCCAGAGAGAAAGCTCTAAGGGGCAGAAATCAGTTACATTGTTTTTCATTTCAATGAATCCCTAGTGGACTAGAAGATTGTGCAACGCATTGAGACGCAATCCTCAAGGGGTTAATTATATTGAATAAGTAAACGTTTAAGGACAAGAGGAGTGTTGTAAACTTGTCGTTCTTAAAGCATTAATATACAAGCAAATGATTTCTTGTTTCATCCATTTCATGTCAGTTCCATTCTGTCCATTGTATCTCGTGATTTTGTTCACCAAGTCCTTTCCCGAGAAAACAAAATGTTTGAAACAGGAAATTGTACACGTCATAAAAACGTTATTTAGGTTCACGGCTAATTCCAAACCAGGCCTGGGCACAACGACCCAGAAAATGAGTTGCAACACAGCAGATTATGAAACATACAATATAATTGTAAGAACATATAGATTTAAACATTCAACATTACATAGAAGGTTGTTACAAACTAAGAAACTATTCCCACAACACTATAATGAATGGTCAACGCAAGACATTTAATTAAACTATTATGATATTAACACATCCTTCTCTTTAAACGGTTTAACCCTTTGACTGCCAGAGATGTGTGCCATTCTGGCATTCAAAGTACAGGTACCGGAAGAAATTCATCCCTTCTCAATTCAGTCAGTTTGGTATAGAACAGGAACTAAGCAGAAGAGGCACTGCTTTGGTCCTCAAGGAACTAGCTAACACTGCGAACGTCCATACAGTATGGACAGGGACAATTGATTCCGTTTTCAAATTCTACGGTCCCTAAATAAAAAGGGAGGGTAGAATACAACGCACTTCCCCACTTGCAAATAGATCAGAATTATGTCGTTGCATTTTATTGTTTCTCAGAATTGGATCACAACAAAAACCGCGACTCTCAAACATGCAGTACAAGAATAAAATGCCGAATACACATTCAAAACGCTAATACACATAACAATTGCCATTTTGGTTCAACAGTCAAAATCTTGATATATCTCCATTTAACAATTTTGTTAAAGTATATAACAATTATATGCGTGCTAACAATATAACAACGCAGTTCAAAGTTCTAATCTAACCATATAGTGGACAAAATTGTGTTTGAGAACATGAAAAAGAATCTGAGGAGAATTCAAGCGACCATATAACGAAAACGTAGATGTAGATCAGACATCACTATCCATCCCGAGCGCCCCGTACTGCCGCTCCTGCTCCCAATAATGCAACGTTGGTATCGCACTCTGATATCCCCCAGGACAAATATGAGAGGTAGATGTGGAATAATACCCTTGGGAACCCTCGGAACTAAACCTACGGGACAGTCCATGGTATACCGGGGAACCATTTGGAATCAGTAGCCGAGGTAACGTTCCATCATGCGAGCCGTGAAGAGAAGAGTCGACCCTCGACTGCGCCCAAGAACAGCCCAATAAGGGGTAGTTTATAGGCTGCACAAAATACCCGGCAGCGTCGTGATAACGAAAGCCTTGAGTTCCTGCGCGAGACAAGAGGGATTCATCTTCGGGCTGAACTCGGGCATGGTGCTTAACTCGCTTCCTTCGACGGTAGTTTCCGTTCTCGAACATATCTTGAAAAGCCGTATCCAGCGCCCACAGACTGCCTTTTCTATTCCCTGTCTGTCCTCTGCATTGGTCCGCGGGGGTGTGGTCTTTACTGGTATCCAGGCAACGTTCCCGGGGCAGCTTGATGAAGCACTCATTAAGACTAAGATTGTGCCGGATACTATTCTGCCAGCCTTTGGGATGAATGCGCTTGTAATAAGGGAAGCGTCGTTCGATGGCTTGGTAGATGCCACTAAGAGGTAATCGCTTGCCAGGACTCTCCTCCAGAACCATAGCGATTAAAGCTACATAAGAATAAGGCGGTTTGTCCCCTGCAGTTTCTTCGACCTTCGGAGAAAAGGAAAGTCTCTCCAGACTCTGATTCTGCTTGGTGGAATGTAACCCCTCCATTATAAACTTAAAATGTTCCGCTCTCTGGCACTTAACAACTATTTAATAACTTTATGTCCAGAGTTGTATATGTTCTCAAGGCCCACCCTTTGCCATTAAACCCTAGCATTCAAGCCACGCCCTCTTGAAGCCTGTAACATACCCTTATCAACACCTTCACATTGTACTCGGAGACGTTAACCACTTAAGGACCAGAGAGGTGTACAATGCCAGGTCTCCAATGCTTTCGCACACCCCTCTGTCCCTTATGAGGTTAAACTGTATAGAGCCGCCCGTTCGAGTTCTCTTGTTTGGAGTCACAGTGAGGTCAGATGTCACTCAAGTGCTCTTATTGATACATATACTTGTCAATCACAGAGCAGGGAAACCACCTGTTATAGAGCTGACCTTTAGTTATGTATGTGACCTGTCTGAACTATCCACGGAGAATAGAGATGCTTGACTTGCGTGCTCCTCATAGTGTATGATTATATTATAGCAACAATGTAACCCATCCTAACAAAGAAAGAGAATCAGAATGTTATACCCAGCCATTAATGCGATTATTTTTATTTATATATTGCAAAGTTAATCCGTTTTATGTTAGAAGTCCACACAGATTAATATTTTTTTTATTTATGTCTGTAAATTTGCTTTTTTTTTTCTGGCATAAGGACTCCATTTAAGAAATTTACATTTTATCTGTTTTTTTTTTCTGATGAAATATAATACCAACCATTTAAATTTCAACAGACAAATCCTTAACTCTGTAGGCCTTATTTAGCATGCTGAAATTGAATAATACTGGAATAAGCCTGCGCATTTTACTGCTGATTTATATTGAGATTTAACCCATTGAATTCAAGCATTCAATATAGTAAAGCCTCATTTAACCCTTTGAGTGCCAGAGAATTATCTAATGCATTGCAGTACACTGCATTGGATACCTTTCTGACACTCAAAGGGTTAAATAATACATTTTTGTAAAAACATTTTATTTGTCCCCTATAGTACATTTGGATTGCTCCACTTCAGCGGTTGAAGGCGGTTGTGTTGGGTCCAACACAAAACATTTTAACCCCTTAAGGACCGGGAAAATCTGAGTTAGATTTGACTTAAGGACCGGAGCAATTTTGTTTAATTTGATTAAAATAGAAAAGAGGAAAAAAATTGAAAAAAAACCCAACATTTTGCTTACATTTTTCTGTCAGGATTTGCATACTATTAGTTAATGAAAAAAAATACCCCTAAATATATTCATTTGCTTCTCCTGAATATAAGAGTACCCCATATGCCTAGTATTTTAGTCCTTTACTCACATTTACAAGGTAAATATTACAAGATGGCTGCCGTTATTTCCAACTTGTGATTTTTCAACAATTGGCATGTGAGCATCATAGCTTAGCTGACGGTGCCAGAACCAAAAATGTCCCACAAAGGTATATGTTTCTGAAAACTACACAACATAAGGTAAATAATCAGGAGAATTTTGGAGTTTTTCATGCAGCTATTTTTCCAGAAAAAAATTTCAAAATTGTGGTAATATTTTGTTTTTTTGCAGTTTTCACACTTGCATTTCAATACTACTGTTGATATCAAGCACATGATAGGTGAAGATTTTTAAAAATGCATTGTTTAGTGTTCAGCTCCTTTTTATGAGTACGGCAATACCCCATATGCATAGGTTTCTCAAGGTTTGCGAGAGCTACAGGGCCCAAATTGGAACATGCGCATTTCCAGTTTCACACTTTGAATCTTCACAGCTTGCGTTACTGGTGCCATGTCTCATTTGGGGCTGTGTAACAGTGCTCTTTTTTAAGATTTCCCCCCAAAAGTGTATATTTTTGGAAAGTACACACCCAAGGCTCTCGTTTTAGGTGTGTTTTCCAATTTTCTACACAGCCATTTTACCACCAATCGCTCGTAAATCTTGACGTAAGTTAAAAAAAACAGCGTTTTTCACACTTGCACTTCAATGTTGATGTGAATTTCAAGCACATGATAGGTGAAGATTTTTAGAAATGCATTGTTTAGTGTTCAGCTCCTTCTTCTGAGTACGGCAATACCCCATATGCATAGGTTATTCAAGGTTTGCGGGAGCTACGGGGCCCAAATTGGAACATGCGCGTTTCCAGTTTCACACTTTGAATTTTCACAGCTTGCATCACTGGTGCCATGTCTCATTTGGGGCTGTGTAACAGTGCTCCACTCTAAGATTTCCCCCCAAAAGTATATATTTTTGGAAAGTAGACACCCCAGGCTTTCATTTTATGTATGTTTTAAATTTTTTTACGCAGCCATTTTACCACCAATCGCTCGTAAATCTTGACATAAGTTAAAAAAACAGCGTTTTTCACACTTGCACTTCAATGTTGATGTGAATTTCACGCACATGATAGGTGAAGATTTTTAAAAATGCATTGTTTAGTGTTCAGCTCCTTCTTCTGAGTATGGCAATACCGCATATGCATAGGTTTCTCAAGGTTTGGGGGAGCTACGGGGCCCAATTTTGAACAAATATTGAATTTTCACATCTTGGTTAACTGGTGCCATTACTCATTTTGGGCTATGTTCCAGTGCTGCACTTTAGAATTTCCCCCCAAAAGTGTATATTTTTGGAAAGTACACACCCCAGGCTCTCGTTTTAGGTGTGTTTTCCAGTTGTCTACACAGCAATTTTACCACCAATCCTGTGAAAATTTGACGTAAGTAAAAAAAATTCAGCATTTTTCAGACTTTGCCTTCAATGTTGATGTGAATTTCAAGCACAGAATAGGTGAAGATGTTATAAACTGAATTGATTAGTGTTCAGCTCCTTCTTCTGAGTACGGCAATACCCCATATGCATAGCTTTCTCATGGTTTGGGGGAGCTACGGGGGCCAAATTGGAACATGCGCGTTTCCAGGTTCACACTTTGAATCTTCACAGCTTGCGTTACTGGTGCCATGTCTCATTTGGGGCTGTGTAACAGTGCTCTTTTTTAAGATTTCCCCCCAAAAGTGTATATTTTTGGAAAGTACACACCCCAGGCTCTCGTTTTAGGTGTGTTTTCCAATTTTCTACACAGCCATTTTACCACCAAACCTGTGAAAATTTGACGTAAGTAAAAAAAATTCAGCATTTTTCACACTTTGCCTTCAATGTTGATGTGAATTTCAAGCACAGAATAGGTGAAGATTTTATAAACTGCATTGATTAGTGTTCAGCTCCTTCTTCTGAGTACGGCAATACCCCATATGCATAGCTTTCTCATGGTTTGGGGGAGCTACGGGGGCCAAATTGGAACATGAGCGTTTCCAGGTTCACACTTTGAATCTTCACAGCTTGCGTTACTGGTGCCATGTCTCATTTGGGGCTGTGTAACAGTGCTCTTTTTTAAGATTTCTCCCCAAAAATGTATATTTTTGGAAAGTAGACACCCCAGGCTCTCGTTTTAGGTGTGTTTTCCAATTTTATACACAGCCATTTTGCCACCAATCCCTCGTAAACCATGACGTAAGTAAAAAAAAAAAAAAAAAAAAAAGCACAGCGTTTTTCACACTTAGGGTTGGCGGCAGTATACTGGGCTGCATACAAATTGGTTTGGGACACAATTTCACCTAAAATGTCTTCCCCCAAAAACAAATAAAAAAAATGATCATGGGTAAATCCTTCCACATCAATTTGAATCCCTGGGTTGCCTGTGAATTCTGAGATTTGTGGGCATAAATTGATACCCATTCATTAGGATCCGGAGTGGCAGGTGTTGGGGCATTTTTTTGGGCAGGTCTTTTGGCAGGTCTTTGGGCAGATCTTTTGGCAGGTGCTGGGGCAGTTGCCAGGGCAGCACTTGGGGCATTTCTTTGGTAGGTCTTTGGGCAGATCTTTTGGCAGGTGCTGGGGCAGTTGCCAGGGCAGGTATTTTGGTAAGTCTTTGGGCAGTTCTTTTGGCAGGTGCTGGGGCAGTTGCCAGAGCAGCTCTTGGGGCAGTGCGTCTTTTCTTGACAGAAGGCCCAGCGTCATCACTAGAGCTGCTCTCACTTTCTGAAAACTGCGCTATGTTAAAATCTGACGCAGTGTCTGTTGCCTCAGAGTCAGACGGCAAGAAGGCATATGCCTCTTCAACGCTGTACCTGCGCTGCATTTTGCCCACTAAAAAAACTTTTTTTTTTTCTTACGCTATCCCTAAACCTAAATCTAACCCTAAAACTTACCCTAGCCTACGTATATCCTGAACCTACCTAACCCAAGTAAACTACCTACCTAAACTGCACTTATTATATATATATATATATATATATATATTTTTTTTTTTTTTTTTTTTCCCTAAACCTAAATCTATCCCTAAAACTTTCCCTAACACACGTCTACACTAAACCTACCCAACTACTTACCAAAATACTTAAAACTATATTTACTATTCATAAAAAAAAAAATAAATAAATAAAATAAAATAAAATTAAAAAAAAAATTAAAAAAAAATTCAAGGGGGATGGGGGGTGCCCTACAGATCAGAAAACACTGATCTGGAGCAAATTGATCACTCCAAGAGTGATCAGATGGGGGGAACTTATTGATCTTTACAGTAAGGCTGGAACACCATGTCTCTCTGTCTCTCTCCACCTCAGCAGTGTGCAAGGTGGATGGAGGCAGAGAGACATGACAGGGACAGTATTTACAAATACTGTCCCTGTCATTCAGGTTTTGCAACATGTGATTTGCTTTTGAAGCGAATCGCATGTTGCAACAATGTTTCAATGGCTTGTTACTAAGTGTCCCGATACCGGGACGCTTAGTAACAAGCGGAGCGGTTTGAACTCTTCCTCGCTCCGTGCGGCCGCGATGGAAGAGTTTAACCCTTGACGTACCGGGACCGTCAAGGGTCGTTGGAGCACATTTACCCTTGATGGTCCTGGTACGTCAAGGGTCCTTAAGGGGTTAAACACTCCTCCAAACCTACGAATGCCAGAGACAAATGAACATTTTTATAGAGCAAAGTGTTTATCTCTGTGCTCAGAACCCCACATTGGGTTGCTGGGGATCCCATTTTAATAAAGTTTATACAAAAAAGTAAAATTTATGTTCATAGTAATGTGCAGTACAAAAGTTCAGTAAAGTAACAGGGAAGCTACCATGGAAACCAACTGACAAATAACAGGAAAAATCCTTAACCGTTTTAGGACTACGTGTATGCAAAGCATTGCTACTGAATGTGTTGTGCACCCCTCTGGTCATTAAAAGGTTAACTCTGTAGGCCTTATTTAGCAAGCTGAAATGGATTAATTCTTTAAAATTCTGCAGGGAGACCTCTCAATCGTTCAGTATATTAGAAGCTTCCTTTAAATCAATGAGAATCTTTGGAAGTTTTAATTTGCCCACTGGTTTGCTCCAGAATTGATCCATTTTATCTTGATAATTAAGGCACTGTGAATGTGAAGGTGTGGTGGTCCCACAACACCATTTTAAACATACTTCCAATCCTATGAATGTCAGAGACAAATGAACATTGTTATAGGGAAAACTGTTTATATCTCTGTGCTTGGAAAGTTATGAAAAGTCCTTAATGACTGTTGACGTGTGTCTGAATGACCAGGGTCCTGGGAAGTAACCTTCCCTTAAATTAAGGACCACTTTGGTCTTTCTGACGCACTGGTACACGTGACCTGTTGCGTGTATCTCTGCGCTGCACTGGGGACTGAGAGAGACTGCTACAGTCTTGGAGTGGTCAATTTCAGTCCCCGTTTTTACTGTAAGCACTGTAAGTAAAATGTACGTGACGTGCTTTGACCGTCACCAATCCTTAAGGCAAAACCACATGATGGTCATAGCACAGCACCCGGATGTTAAGGGGTTAAGGACTGGTGATGGTCATGACACGTCAAGGGTTAACTTTCCATTTGTCACTATAGAGTGCAATGGGAGAACAGTGGGGAAGGCTTTTACTAACTGCTTCTGAACCGGATGTCTGCATTGTGTTCATAAGTGATTTGCTAAAATAGCAAATCGCACGTTTTAGAACACAGGCTTTGTTTGTAAACACTATCACTTCTCTCTCTCTCCCTCCTCCTCACACAGATCATGAGAAGAGAGACATTGTTGCAAGTATTCCACAAAGTGTTCCAGCCTGTTAAAAAAAAAAAAAAATTTATATATATATATATCCTATATAATAATTCGCCAAGTTGTGTGTAACGCCCGACATGCGCAGTAGATACTGCTGCGCGTGCGGCAGTCACACGCAGTGGAGACTGCTAGCGCCGCGGCTGATACAGAGCTGGGCGCTCCGAAGGAGCGTCCAGCTCTGTATCAGCCGAGGCGCGGGCAGTCTTCACCGCGTGTGACTGACCCGCGACCGGCTGCCAGAGGCTCTGTATCAGCCGAGGCGCGGGCAGTCTCCATTGTGTGACTGCCCCGCGACCGGCTGCCTGAGGCACTGTGGCCCGTGTAACGGGCTGTTCAACTAGTATATATATATATATATATATATATATATATATATATATATATTTACCCCCTTTGGTCACTGTAAGCACAGTGATCAATTGATAATGTCCATCTTTGATCACTATTCACAGTGAACAATTGTTGCAGATCTGTTGTATTTTTTTACCCCTCCTTTTCATTTTCTTTTTTTATATTATCATTTTAGGGTTAGAGTTAGGCACAGAAAAAAAAATATTTAGGAGTGTGTGTTACTGAGGGGGGAGGGGGTTTGGGGCGAGGGGTTCTTGCCCTTGCTCCCAGTCTGGACTTGTTGTGTCTTAACTATAAATTTTTATTTGTGCTACAATAACTATGTTCGGTTACGCTTCGGGAGCCGGTGGGTGGTTGAGACATGGGCCTCATTATTGGAGCCGCGTCCTGCCGGTCCCGGCTCCTCGGTTGCGAGGCGGGGAGGTGGGTGTTCCGTGGGTTACTCTCAAGACTGTTATGTAGCAATCTTTTGACCCCAGTGGCAGGCTCTTTGTTTGGGCCTCAGGTGTGCGGCCTCTGCGCCCGCGCGGGGGCCGCTCACCGGCGATTTGGGCTTTTGGTCCATATGGAGACTGCTCGGTTTCATAGTTGCTATGTATCAGCTGGTTCCGTTAATGTGTTTATTAAGACATTCATTCATGTGACGGGAGGGCGGCGGATCTCTCCTCTTTGATGTGATCCTCTGTACTCTTTTGACTCCTTTTTTTTTTTTTTTTTTGGAGTCCTTGTTCTCCTCTTTCGGTTAATATTTCCCGTTATACCGAGGCCATTGTTGTATTGGCATGAACGTAGGCCTGAACTTATTTGTGAGTTTGGGGCTCCCTTCATTGACCACTCTCTCGGCCACTATCTCTCTCATTCCAAAGGAGGGGAAGGATCCGGAACATTGAGGCAGTTACAGGCCGATATCTCTTCTTAATGTGGACTTAAAGCTTTTCTCAAAAATCTTGGCTACGCGTATTGGTCCGCTCATGCCCTCCTTGATCCATTCTGATCAGGCGGGATTTGTCCCGGGACGGGAGTCCAGGGACTGTACTATTCAGGCAATTACCCTGATTCATCGGCCCCGGACAACCTCCACTCGCTCTATCTTGTTGTCAACTGATGCCGAAAAGGCCTTTGATCGCCTTGATTGGTCCCTCCTGATGGAGGTTTTGAATCAGGTGGGCTTTGGCCCTCAGATGTTAGCATGGATCTTCCCTGTACTCTTGTCCATCAGCCATGATATGGATCAATGGAGACCTCTCGGAATCATTTGGGATCTCTAATGGCACGAGACAAGGTTGTCCCCTGTCCCCCTTATTGTTTATTCTTTCACTTGAACCTTTCATGGAGGTGATTCATCAGAACCCGGACATTTGGGGTTTTGTCGGTTCTCGGAGTCCAACATAAGATACTTAGGTTTGCCGACAATCTGTTATTTATCCTTAGTAAGCCTAGACTTTCCCTGACGGTCCTTCTGAAGGAGTTTGATGTTTATAGATCTCTTGCGAATCTTAAGATTAATTTTTCCAAATCGGAAATTTTGAATATTAATCTCCCAATGAATGTGGTGGCTCATCTGTCTGCGTCATTCCCCTTCAAATGGTGCAGGAATGGCCTTAAATATTTGGGGATTTGGTTAACGGGAGACCCTGAGCACCTATACCACCGTAATATCCCTCCCTTTCTCGTAGAGCTACGACGCGATTTTGTGGCCTGGGCTTCCTTACATATTTCATGGACTGGTAGAGTCAGTGCGCTGAAGATGAATGTTCTTCCAAGGCTGCTTTACTTGTTTCAGACACTGCCCATTAAACTTCCGTTGGCTTTTTTTTCCTCTCTCAGATCGATGTTTCTGGGGTTCATTTGGGCTCAAAAGAAACCTAGATTACGCTTCGAGGTCCTGACGAGATCCAGGATATGGGGAGGCTTGGCTCTGCCATGTCCCAGGATGTACTACCGAGCTTGCCATTTACTCCACCTTTTGGAGTGGACCTTTCGTCCCCCGCATAAGGATTGGATCGATGTGGAGGCCTCCGAGATGCAGACCCCGTTACATATGCTTCCATGGTTGAAACCACATCATGCTAAGCACCTTTCAGCTGATCATCCTTTGATGGCCGCTACACTTTCTGTGTTTTTCTCTACCTCTAGACAACTTCGGTTGTCTACTTACCCATCTCCCTTGATGCCTCTACGTCATAATCCAGACTTCATTCCGGGAAGGGGTCCAGGTGACTTTCTAAACACTTCCTTAGATGGCCCGGATACTATTGCGGATTTTCTGACCTCGGATGCTAAAGTCAAACCCATTTTGGAGCTTCTGCCTCATCGGCCCCCTACGCCTCTTGATTGTTTTCACCATACCCAATTGAGCTACTTTGTGAGATCTTTACCTGTTAGACACAACCTCATGCGTCCAGCCACTCCCTTTGAGGGTCTATGTGGGGGAGTGTCGTTACCTCCGCGGGGCATTTCCTTATTGTGCAAACTACTACATTCTCAGGCAGACACCTCCCTACAGACTTTTGCGAAGAAGTGGGAATCTGCTTTGCAAATTTCCTTGAGTGACTCGCAATGGGAGAAGATCTTTCTCTTAACCCATAAGTGCTCCTTAAGTAACAAGCAGCAGGAAATGTCCTTTAAATTACTAACCCACTGGTATCGGACGCCAGATATGATACACCGCTTCTCTCCAGATGTATCAGAGATGTGTTGGAGGTGTAAATCCGAGCCTGGTACTTTGCTTCACATTTGGTGGGATTGCTCTGTTCTTACTCCATTCTGGTCATGCATCCATTCACTTGTATGCAGGTTTAGGGATCTCCTCCCCCCTTTCTTCCTGCACCTCTTCTTTTACACCATACTTCTGCGCCTCTCTCTCGATATAAGCGGTCGATTATTAAGCACTTGCTGAATGAGGCGAAGGCACTTATTCCTTTGCATTGGGGTGAGTCCTCACCCCCTACTGTTCGTGAGTGGGTCCAGCGGGTGGAGAGGGCTCGATCTATGGAGGAGCTGGTCTCCCGAGCGGACCTACAGGGTGACAGCTACCACGACACCTGGTTTTCATGGATGCAATTTCTGGAGGACCCCCAGACGCAATCACTCTTGGTTGAGGCTACCCCTTAACTGGGTTAGTCTGGTCCTTCTTGTTCCCCCCCTTTTTCCCTATGCGCTCATCCCTCCCACCCTCGCCCTCCCCCCCTTTTTGGGTGTGTTTTTTTTTTGTTTGTTTTTTCTTATGTGTATCTTCCTCTTCCCTTCTTTTCTTTACCTTCTCTTGTGTGATGATGTTTTGTCTTTACATCTGTATATTTCCATTGCTGGTTATTGATGGATTAAATTGCACCTTTTGCTTGTTTCACTGTTATGATTCCACTCCTGCCCACGATGGTGGCTTATGATATGTTGCCTCCTCGGATTTATACAACTTTGATTCGTTGGTTTGCTATTTACTGCATGTTTTGTATACGCTCTTTTGACAACCATCCCTCTTGGCACATGTGAAATGCATCTAACACAGGTTTATCCATGCTACTTTTTTCTCTTTACCTTGTGTACTCAGTTTTCTTGTCTTATGCATTGTCATAAATTTCAGATAAAAACTCAATAAAACTTGAATTTATAATAAAAAAAAAAAAAAAGATATGTAGTATTTACAAAGGAATAGTGACCGGTTGGGGGTTAATATTTATTTATTTATTTTTGCAATTTGGTTTAGATTTGGTATATAGCATGGGTGGGTATTTACTTAGTGGGGAATTAGGTAGAATTACATTTTAGGTTGTTTTCTAAAAAAATAATATAATAATTACAAAAAAACTGTTTACATCGGTAGTTACAGTTAGGGCCAGAAATATTTGGACACTGACACAATTTTCATAATTTTAGCTCTGTTCGTCACCACAATGGATTTGAAATGAAATAACCAGACTTTCATCTTTAATTCAAGGGGTTGAACAAAAATATTGTATGAAAAGTTTAGGAATTGCAACCATTTTCATACACAGTCCCCTTATTTCTGGGGCTCAAAGATTTTATTGGAAAATAATGGCATTACAAAATAAATGACACAAAATGCAATTCCAGTAACAGAACAAAATAAACAAGGGATGACAGTGATGAGAAGTAGTCTTGGCCTACGCAGACGCCTGTAATAGAAATATCATTAGTCATTCAACCTGTAAGCAGGTAGAGTAGAACTGGAACTAGTTGAAAAATCCATCCAAACTTAGTACAGGACACAAGCTTGAATACATATGGAACCAGAGTAAAAAAGGGGAAAGAGCGAGAAAGGACTATACAAGCCCCGATTAGAGAGAAAGGAAAGAAAGGTAAAAGGAAGAAAGAGAAGAAGGGGGAGAAGGCATAGGGAGAAGGGAGTAGGATTTATGCACATGACAGGTAAGAGGGAAACTATAAGGCACCTACAAAGAGGTGTAGAAGAGGGAGCGTAATCAGTCCCGAAGTCTCCGGGGCCAGCAACAGTTCCGGGGCAGCTACAGAGAGAGCAGAGATCCAAGGAGACTAAACGTCTGCAAAGGAGGGTCCACGATCAGAGAGCAGGTGTGTTAATTTTTCAAATAGCAAAATATCTTTGACCTTCGTTTTCCACATATCGGGAGAAGGTGGTAAGTCGGATTTCTATCACAGAGGGACACACATCCTGGCAGCAGTAAGAAGGTATGACAATAATTGACGAAGAGGCTCGGTAGAAGCCACTTCTGACAGATTATGAAAAAATAAAAGAAGAGATGGTTCAGGTTTCAAAAGAAGGCCTAATAGAGCAGAGATCTACTCTGTGACCCGGCGCCAGAAAAGAACGATTCTAGGGCAGTCGCACCAGAGATAACCGAGAGTACCAACTTCTCCTCCATAATGCCAACAAAGTGGTGAAACATCTGGGTAGTAACTATGGAGCACACTAGGAGATTGGTACCACCTAGTCAGGATTTTGTAATTAGTTTCCATTGCGGTAGTGCTACGAGAGGAAAATAAAGAACGTCTGATTTTAGCAACCCAAGAGTGTAAAGGAATCGAGACATCGAGTTCTGACTCCCACAAATCATGTTGAACATGAAAATCAGGAGGGGGATCAGCTAGCAAGGAGTAAAGGGTAGCAATAGGAAACGCCTTCCACATAAAGACTCAAAAGGAGTAAGAGCCAGTAGAATATCAGATTTATGCGGATGTGAAGAAAGAAAACTATGCAGCTGACAATACATCCAGAAATCGCCGGAATGGAGGTTCCAGCAGGACTGGAGAGTCTCGAAAGATGCCAGGGAATCACCCTCCATCACGTCAGATACCACCAGCCCGTTGCCCTGGCCCCAACCCCGAAAGGATGAAGCACCAGGAGGGAAATCCAGATTGTAGAGAACAGAGAGGAGAGGGGAGGGAATGTAGGAAAGTCTCCGGGACATTACATTCCACATGCACAAAATAGGTGATAATAGAGGGTGGCTAATGAGAACTTGAGGTCGGGAGAAGCCAGGGCAATGCAGTAAGCGGAACGGGCACAAATCAAAGCCTGTAGGGCCACCCATGACTTAGAAGAGGAGGACCTGAACCAATGGGGAAGAGAACAGCCTTATAGTAACGCTCTAGATCAGGAGCCCCCAAACCACCGTTGCGCTTTGGCTGCGTTATGGAAGAGAAGCGAAGGCGAGGAAGCTTGCCACACCAGATGAAGGTGGTAAAGATGCGTTGCAAAGATTTAAGGAATGTGCAAGGCAGGAAGATGGGAAGATTCTAGAACAGATATAAGACCTTGGGAAGAAAAAACAATTTGAGGATATTAACCCACCCAGTCCAGGAGAGTAGTAAGGAGGAACAACCTTTAAGATTGGAAGACAAGGACTTAGAGAGAGAAAGATAATTGAGGCTATATAGATCAGAAAGGGAGGAGGTCAACTGAATTCCTAAACAGGAGATTGATTTCACCGACTAGCAAAAGGGAGACAAAGCTTTGAGGCAGTGAAGGCAAAGAGGGGGTATGTTGATATTGAGGACCCCAGATATGGTCATATTGACCTTGAAGTTACTGACTCTCCTGAAGGCCTCTAATTCAGTGAGTACAGCTGGTAGAAAAACTTCAGGGAGGTAAGAGAGAAGATGACGTCATCTGCAAAAAGGGAAATTTACTACTTCTGGGACCCAACCCCGATGCCTGAGAATATCTGTGTTCGACCTAACCCTTTGCACCAGCTTTTCCATGACAATTATACAAATAATGGGAGGCAGGGGACAACCCTGTCTTGTCCCATTGTACAGGTGAAAAGAATCAGTAAGCGAACCATTAACCCTCACCCGAGCTGAAAGGGTTATGATGTAGAGCCTGGAGATAAATCCCTTACCTAAGCCAAAGCCCATAAAAGGCAGTAAAAAGCTCCAATCCACCCTGTCAAAGGCCTTCTCCGCACCCACCGAGAGGAGGAGAGAGGCCTCACCGTGACTTTTAGAGTGCTGTATCAGAGTTAAGATCTTGCGGGTATCTCCCGACCAGGTCAAGATGTATAATCCCAGGCAAGATGGGGCACAAGCGATTCACCAGCACCTTGGCATATATCTTCATATCGATATTAAGCAGAGAGATCGGTCTATAGCTTGGCGCATGAGGTAGAATCTTTCCCAGGCTTAGCAATAAGAGCAATGTGAGCTTCAGACACGAAGGGATGATCATGGATTGAATTAGGAAGAGCGCTATAGGCGCGCGTTAGAACAGGAGCCAGGTCTGTGAATCGCCGATAAAAAAGCAAAGGGTAACCTTCAGGTCCAGGGGATTTACCCACCGCCATCTGCTTAATAGTCTTTTCTACTTCCTCCAGCTGAATATCCAGGCCCATATCTGCAACCTGAGCAGGGGTGAATTTAGGAAGGGACGACCCGCTCACAAGCTCAACCTGGGGTGCCGAAGGATACACCTCAACCCCAGTCCGTAGTAATTTCTAAATTCGGAAGCCATGGTTTGAAAGTCACGGACAACAGAACCAGAGGTGGTTCGAATAGAGTGGATGAACTGGACCGCCAATGGACCTTTGTAAAGATCAGAGAGCCAATGACCGCCTTTATTGGCATGCTCTTAATGATATCTTTGGGACCACAACCAAGATTTTTCGACCTGGGCATGAAGAAGAGAATTAATGAGAGAACGGTGCGATAGCACCTCTTCTAAAGTGCTAGCATCTCCAGACCTCTGATGTACCATCTCGCATTGTCCCAAAGTCTGAAGCACATCGTATTCATGTGGCTACAGTTCTTCAGAGATTAAGGGAGAATAAATTGTTTTGTAAACTCAATAAATGTGAGTTTCATAGAACCATAGTACCATTCCTTGGATATGTAATTTCGAAACAGGGCATTTCCATGGACAAAGAGAAATTGTCAGCTGTGCTACACTGGCCATGACCCAAGGGTCTCAAAGCCATTCAAAGATTTCTTGGCTTTGCCAATTATTATCGTAAATTCATCCGTGATTTTTCCAGAATTGTCAAACCCCTCACAGACCTAACACATAAGGGTGCCAAGGCATCAGAATGGTCCAAGGAGTCTGAGGAGGCTTTCGAGGCACTCAAAGCTGCGTTTGCCTCTGCACCAGTCCTGTCGCATCCCAAAGCTGATCTACCGTATATACTAGAGGTAGATGCGTCTGACACTGGTGTAGGGGCTGTACTTTCTCAGAGGTCTGGTCCGGGTCAACCACTCAAGCCATTTGGCTTCTTTTCCAAAAAATTAACAAAGGCGCAATTGGTAGATGAGATCGGTGATCGTGAACTACTGGCAATTATCCTGGCATTATGTGAGTGGCGTCACTTGTTGGAGGGCACCAGAGTACCGATTCTCATTTTAACTGATCACAAGAATCTATTGTACCTTTCAGAGGCTAAGAGACTGTCTCTGAGACAAGCCAGATGGGCACTCTTCCTCTCTCGCTTTAACTTTGTTGTTTCCTATTTGCCCGGTTCCAAGAATGTAAAAGCTGATGCGCTGTCCAGGCAGCATGGTCCTGAAGTGGAGTCTGACGAACAGCCAGTACCTATCATTCCCCAAGATCATATCCTGGCAACCTTGCGGACTAGTATCACGTCTCCTCTGGGTCAGGAGATCTTGGCAACTCAAGCTGAATCTCCCCCGGAAAAGCCCATGGGCAAATGTTTTGTGGCAGAACCTTTTTGGGCCAGACTCCTTGAGACATACCATGCTTCACGAACAGCTGGCCATGTGGGCAGAGATCAATTAATTTGGTCTTTATCTCGTGTTTTCTGGTGGCCAACACTGAGGGCTGATTGCACTGACTTTACTGCGGCCTGTACTGTATGTGCCTGTTCTAAATCACCCCGACATCTGCCAGTAGGCCTGTTGCAGCCCGTTCCGAACGATGATCATCCATGGTCACGTGTCACTTGATTTTCTAGTTGAATTACCTGCCTCTAAGGGCTACGCGTATATCTTGATGGTTGTAGACAGATTTTCCAAAATGGCCCATTTTGTGCCCTTGCCTGGTCTGCCTTCTGCAAAGGAATTGGCGGTAGTGTTCGCCAGTGAGGTATTCAGACTCCACGGAGTACCTCAGGTGTTGGTATCAGACCGGGGCAGTCAATTTATTTCCAGATTTTGGAGGTCATTCTGAGGTCAAATGGGTATCCAACTGTCTTATTCGTCTGCATACCATCCACAGACTAATGGAGCTGCAGAACGCTCTCATCAGGGGCTCAAACAATTTATCCGTTGCTTTGTATCCAACCATTATGATGACTGGGCTGAGTTGTTACCTTGGGCAGAGTTCGCGAGAAACTGTGCGATTAATAATTCATCCGGAAGCTCCCCATTTCTTGTCAATTATGGGTACCAACCGTCCTTGATTCCGGATGCTTTTCAGACGCAACAGATGCCAGCCCTGGATGAACACCTCAGACAGCTTAGTTCCACATGGGCACAAGTGCAGACTTCGCTACATGAGTCCTTTCAGCGTTACAGGCGCCATACCAACAACAGAAGGTTGCCAGCTCCTGTGTTTCAGGTTGGGGACCATGTATGGCTTTCCTCTAGAAATTTGAATTTACAAACTCCTTGTCACAAATTTGCACCACGATTTATTGGACTGTTCAAAGTCCTCCGGCAGGTCAATCCTGTTTCCTATGCCTTGGAACTTCCCGCAAACATGAGAATTCACAATCATTGCTCAAACCTCTTGTTTGTAACCGCTATACCTCTGTTCCGGTAGTGCCGGGACCGGTTCACATTCAAAATCATGACGAGCATGAAGTACAAAGCATTGTAGACTCACGCATGGTGCGTGGTCAACTCCAGTACCTGGTACATTGGAAAGGCTACTGCCCAGAGGAACGTTCTTGGGTCAAGCTTGCTGATATTCATGCACCAGTTTTGTTGCGTCAGTTCCATGCCAAGTTTCCCTCTAAGCCTGGTCCTCCTCCACAGGGAGGGAGTCATTGAGAGAGGGGTACTATCACGGTGCCTGTGTTCCTGCTCTGACGGCGACATTGTTACTGTGCCTAATTTCCATGCTGCCTTCTCATTGGCCTGTCATCTTTGCTCCACCCAGGGCTTGCCTTTTTATATCCTGTCACATCTATTCTAAGGCGCCCTTTTGTGGTGTATCTGAGCCTGACATTTTGCTGCTGTGTTGCTGTTCGTGTATGACCCGAACTGCCTGACGACGTTCCTGTGTTTCCCTTGTATTGCTCCGTTACCGACTGATCTGGCTGAGAACCCGCTCCGTTGCTGAACTGATCTGGCTGAGAACCCACTCCGTTGCTGAACTGATCTGGCTGAGAACCCGCTCCGTTGCTGAACTGATCTGGCTGGGAACCTGCTCCATTACCGACTGATCTGGCTGAGAACCAGCTCCGTTGCTGAACTGATCTGGCAGAGAACCCTCGTTGTCATAGTCTGCCTGGCTATTGAGCCTTGCCTGTGCATCTGACCAGTCTGTGCTTCCCGTTGGTTTGTAACCTGTCAGCTGAGCCATTGTTCCGTTGCCATCCATGTATGGTTGTGCCTCCTCCGTTGTCTAACTGGCCAGCATTACATTCAGTGGTTTCCAGTTGCCTAGTTGGGGTGCGCCGCGTGGCGCTAATCTTATTCTGTCGACCATAGGCATAGCATTCATGCTATCGCCACTTACTCCTACTGCCTGCGGCAGTGTGTACATGCGAAGTACTGGTACAGTGCTAGCAAGTGCTGACTGAGTTACTCTGATCTCTCTGTGTCTCCCTCTGCGCTAATTGCTGAGCTCACTCCCTGTGGGAGTTACTATGTATCTCTGGGCATCTCCTGTTAACTGTTCAGTGCCTAAAACTATCTAAGCTACCCGTGTACTCCTTCGTGTTGCAGTGCCTGGGTGAGGGCCAGCACTTGCATTGGCACACACTACAGCAGGGGCACGATGACGGACAAAGCGGAGCATGCTTTGTCCGTCATCGTGCCCCTGCTGTGACACACTCCTTGAGTGTTCAGGCGTTCTGGTTGCAAAGATGTTCCTACACACAGGATGCACGCAGTGTTGGGGCCTCGGCAGAATCGCAGGCCCCACCTCCAGGATCTCGTGAGGGGGAAGCAGACACCCACAGACAACTAGCACAGGTTGATTTCTTATGCTGATTAGGCATCTAGGAGGTCCCGCACTCAAGTAGCACCGTAGAAGCAGGCGGCGGGGTAGGCAAATAGGTGGAAAGAATACTTTATTCCCCCTGCATGGTCCGGAGCCAAACTAAAACACGGGCATCTTGGTATCGCGCTAGCTCCCCCCCACACCCGACACAGCTAATCTCACAGTTGTGTACGCAGGCCTAGTAATACCTTATTGCCATGTCAAGGGAGAGTCACCTTTATTTCTGTGTTAAACATTAAAATTAATATTTGGAATTTGTTTGAAAAATTTTCAGAGGGACACAGCCAATCTCACAGTTGTGTAGGCAGGCAGGCCTAGTACCTTATTGCCACCACAAGGGAGAGTTACATTTGTTCCTGTGTTAAATATTAAAATTATTAGGAATTTGTTGCCAGTCTGACAGTTGTTGTGTGGCCAGGTTGTAAAATTTTCAAATTATTATAGTACACTACCTACCTATCTGTAATGGATTTGAGTCCTAGTGAACAACCTGATGTTCCTTGTCCTGATACCAGCTGCAGTGACACAGCAACCACCAGTGATGTTGCTTTCAAGCACAGCTAACAGCAGCAGGTGGACAAAGAAGAGTACTTTCAGTAGTACTAGTCAGACTCAGCAGCAGCACTCCAAACAAAAAAAATAAAAAGGTAACTGAAGGTCATTCTACCTCTACTAGCAGGGTAGAGAGGTCCAGGTCCTCCTCTGAGACTACAAATAATAATCCTGTATAATAATCCTTTATTTATATAGCGCACACAGATTCCGCAGCGCTTTACACTCATATTGGTTCCTGTCCCCATTGGGGCTCACAATCTAAATTCACCTATCAGTATGTTTTTTTTTTTTTTGGAGTGTGGGAGGAAACCGGAGTACCCGGAGGACACCCACGCAAACACAGTGAGAACATACAAACTCATTGCAGATGTTGTCCTTGGTGGGATTTGAACCCAGGACCCCAGCGCTGCAAGGCAACAGTGCTAACCACTGAGCCACTGTCACCTGTGTCTCATCAGCTGTTTTGTGATGACTCCCCCAGAACCACATGCACAATGACTAGTGCCACTGCCAGTTTAATCACCACCTCCGCTACAGCCACTTCTATAAACCTGGGAACACCTAGCATGTGTAACACTACTGGTCAGATACTGCTGGCAGTATCAACGTGGGATTTTTATAGCGAACGTCCGTGTAAGCAGTCCAAACGGAAATTATTGCAGTATTTGGATAACATTTTTACTGCCACCACTATCACTGACAGCATATCTTCTCCAGAAAAGGTTACTGAGGGAGATAGTTTACCATTTCCCGGTAGCCACCAGGCAGAAGAGAGAATTTTGCAGGTCTCCCCAAAATCTGCTGCTGATTATTTTTTTTCCTGTCCAAACCTACAAGAGGTAGATGAAGAATCTGAGGGATCAAGGCCTCCTAAGCTTGATTTGTCCCCTGAGCTTGATTTTTCCACTGACCTTTATTATTCCCCTAAGCTTAATTTTCCCCCCTACTTCCCATAGTACTCCTCCTGTTTCTTCAGTTAAACTTGTGTATTTTATTGCAACTCAACACCTGCCTCTCCAGTTCAAATGGAGTCCCCCATCCAGGTAGTAGCTGCTAGTGTCTCCACCACCAGTACCACCGTTACTCCACTATCCTCCTTCAATCCCAGTTCCAACATCCCTGCTGCCATCTTTATGTCTACTGGTACCCCTGTAATTGTACGTAGAAAGAAAAATCAAAGTGTGGTTCCTCCAGCATGTGAAGATGAAGAAAGTGTCACCTCAGTTTCTTCTTCTCACCCACCTTCCAGAGTCATCCATCGCTAAAAAGTATGGGACCATTTTGTGGCACTTGGCGATAGCCTGCTAGTGAAATGTAAATTTTGTGGTAGGGAAGTCAGCCGTGGGCGGGTGTTGGTTCATCCCGGAGGTGGTTACCTGACCCAACACCTGAACTACCACCACAAGTCAATGTTGAGAAGTACAGAAAGTGGCACTACTGCATATACCAGTGTCACACTCCCCACCAGTAGGCAGGAGAAAGGGCAGGATGATCATGCGACATCTGGTCCTAGTAAGAGCAGATAGCCACAGCCCATCCCAAAATCAATACAGGCAAAACTGGAAGATTTTGGTGGGTTTCATTCCAAGGGGATGTGCAGACAGCAGTCCAGGAAAATTACATCCCTCATTGCACAGATCATAGCTGTTGGGGGGTGCTACTTTTAATTTGGTGGACGGGGAGCCCTTCCAGCAACTTATGGAGGCTGTCAAACCCCTATATAAAATTCCATCCTGCATCACAATTCATAGAACTATAGTGCCCTCACTGTACTGGTCATGCATTGGGCTTTTGAAGGACCTGCTAGGAAATGTTGGTGGCCAGTCAGTACACTTTATCACTGACTTATGCTCCGAGTGGCCAGCATGGCTTCCTGTCATTGATGGCACATTGGTGGCAGCCCAATGTGTTGCAAGACACATCACAAATAGCAACAAGTAGTGCAGGTGCAGTAGCTAAGCAGGCAGGGCATCGCTCTTTCCTCCTCCATGCTGAGGTAATGGATCAGCAGCACAACACAGATAACATTCGCAAACCACTGCAGAACATGGTGAAGCTGTGGCTCGGGGAGAAGACAGGCACACAGGCACAAAAGAGGATTTTAGTCTTACCTGTTAAATCCTTTTCTCTTAGTCCATACAGGTTACTGGTAACTCTGGGAGGCGATCCACCCCTTAGTAGGCAGGAACAATTCTCAAAGTGTATGCAGGGGGTGGAGCCTCCCTTCCCTCCTTGGCTGAAACTAGCCAATCAGCTCAAGAAAGATTTGAGACACTAAGATGAGTAGATAGTAGAAGGGAAGAAGACTCCTGTGAGCATGACCCCGAAGGACCCCCACGGTCTGCCACAGGGCAGCCAAGCATGGTCTCTTGACAGGGTGGGAGACCAGTTACCTGTACGGACTAAGAGAAAAGGATTTAACAGGTAAGACTAAAATCCCCTTTTCTCTGTCATCCAATACAGGTTACTGGTAACTCTGGGATGTCCAACCATTAAGTTTCCCAGAGGTGGGAAGAAGGCAAGGACCAGAAGCAAGGCCCCCAAAGTCACCAGAACATATATGAACCATCAGATCAGAGATAGTCCAACAAAAACTGAAGTGTCAACAGACACAAAACAGGGGTAATGGCACCCCAGAAATGTTACACAGCACACTGAACTAGACCCAACAGGGTTCAACAGCGAAGGAAGCACCAAGAACCAAGGAAAAACCTACACAGGCAACACTGCCTCCAGGATTTTCCTCCCAAAGCTGGCATCAGCCGATGCCAACACATCCACACGGTAGTGCTTTGAAAAAGTGTGCACAGACGACTAAGTGGCCACCTTGCATAACTGATCAGCGGAGGCCTGATTCTTGTAAGCCCAAGAGGCCCCAATAGATCGAGTAGAATGAGCCGTGACCCGAAAGGGAACAGGCTTCTTCCTCAACTCATAAGCCTTGCGAATAGTAGACTTGATCCAAGAGGCGATAGTCACCTTGGATGCAGGTCTTCCTGCCCTAGGACCCTTAGGAATTAAGAAAAGAGCTCCACACTGCCTGATAGACGCAGTGCGATGCACATGAAACTTGAGACAACGCACCACATCTAACAAGTGGAGATCCCTCTCCTTGTCAGAGGTGGGGTTAGTGCAGAAAGAGGGCATCACAATCTCCTGATTGATGTGGAACTCAGAGACCGCTTTCGGTAGAAACTCCTTAGAAGTGCGAAGCACTGCCTTGTCCTTGTGAAACACCAAATAAGGTGGTTTACAGGACAGAGCATGTAACTCCGCAACACGGCAAACACATTCGCCAGAAGAAAAGCCATTTTCCACGTCAACAGACATAAAGGAATAGTAGCCAAAGACTCAAAGGGAGGGTGCTGAAGGATGCCCAAAACCAAGTTAAGATCCCACTGAGTAGTAGGAGACTTGAAAACGGGATGAGTATGAGCAATGCCCTGGAAGAAAATCTTGACATCAGGAAGCATGACAATGCGCCTCTGAAAGAAAACAGAGAGAGCAGAAGTCTGAACCTTAAGGGTACTCAAATTGAGGCCCTTATCCACACCGTCCTGCAAAAAGGCCAGGACCATAGGTAGATCAAAATCCTGAGACAGGTCCCTGTCAGCGCACAGGGACAGAAAGGTCGACCAGACACGATGGTAGATCTTGGAAGAAACAGGCTTGTGGGCATTGAGCATAGTAGCCACCGCACCAGAAGAAAAGCCCTTCTTCTTCAACATTAAGTATTCAACATTTAAGTATTCAATGCACATCCTCCTTCCACAGGTAACACTGTAGAAGAAGGTCCAGACAGTCGGGGAGCTGAAAGGGCTCCGCCACTGACAGATCCACAGGCACTGGCTTTAGAACATCCTGTCCAGAAGAGCCTGAACAGCGCTGTCGAACAGACAGCGTTTCTCTGTACCCTGAGGAGTATGAGAAGGATGAAAGCGAAAAGGAGGAAGAGAAATGAAAGGGGATCTTGTACCCTTCCGTCACCACCTGTAAAACCCATGGGTCCGTCACAGAATCCTCCCAAAAGCTGTGATATTGTCGTAGACGACCACCCACAGTGGAGTGTGGACCCGGGTTCGGCGAGTCATGCCGAGGTAGTCTTGGAAGCCTTGGTCTTGGAGGAGACCTTGGGCTTCCATTGCTGTTTGGGTTTGGAGGAGGTACGCAGAGCTGAGGGAACCGTTTGGTTCGCCGGACGTGTCTCATTCTGAAAGGAATGAAAAAGCAGGTTACGCTTAAGCAGCAACTTCTTTCTAGGAACCAAGGGTAGAATTGCACTCTTACCCCCAGTGGCTTCACTGATCAGATCCTTAAGATCTAGCCCAAACAAAGAGGTACCCTGAAAAGGCAGAGAAAGTAAGACTTTCTTAGAAGCTGTGTCGGCCGAGCAAATCTTGAGCCAAAGAGCTCGCCTGGCCACCACAGACATGGAGGAAACCCTAGCCATCATGCGGATGGCATCAAATAAAGCAGCAGAAACAGTGTTGTGCCTCAGATATGTTGGCGAGGAGACGCAACTTATTTGAAATAGGGGCATCCTGACGGACAGCCTTGGTGAGCTGCTCAGTTCAGACCGCAATGGCCCGGTTCACCCACGCAGCGGCAAATGCTGGATGCATACCATCTAAAAATAGACTTGAGGGAAACCTCAAGTTTCTTATCAGTCCAGTCCTTTAGAGCAGAGGCATCAGAGACTGGTAACACAGTAGATTTTAATAGCATGGAAATAGGGTCATCCACTTTGGGAGGATGAACCCACTGAGCAAGCGCGGCTTCAGAAAAGGGATAAAGCTTAGCAAATTTCCTGGACACAAAAGCTTTCTTGTCCGGGGATTTCCACTCCTCACACACAAGGCGGTCAAGAGTGGGGTTAGGTGGAAAGTATGTAATGGGCTTAGCAGGCTCCTGGAATACATCAGAGGGATCAGAAGGGACCCCTTGAACTAGGGGAATGTTAAGAGTAGTTAAGACAGCCCTGATTAAGCCCTCAGCGGAGGGTTCAGGATCAGCTTCAAAGGGGTCCCCAAGAAACTGAGAAGACTCCAACACAGAACATTGCTCCACATCTGAGTCTACCAGCAGTTCCTCCTCAGAGGAATCTGACATGTCATGTACTCCCTGAGGTTTAGGCAGGGAAGACCTGACTGAGGAGGGTCCTGCCAAGGCCCCCTGTAATTGGGATGGAAAGAGTTGCAATGTAGACCTAAGGTCCTAGTCGCAGCCTTGAACTCTTGCACCCAAGCTGGTTCTATTGCATGGCTGGAGGTCCCTGGAATGGTGTCATCAGAACATGCTGGGCATAAATGATCTGAATATTCTCTAGGTAGCCCTGAGTGACAGGAAGAGCAATGCGCAATGGGGGATACAGAGACCCCAGCCTCCTTAGTCTTAGGTCTAGCCCCAAGCTCCAGCGGTATAAACATTCTCACAGTGTCAAAATAACTAACTGTACAATAAATCACCCAATTATAGCGTGTAGGATTAAAGTTTCACCCCAGAAATCGCTAAAATAAACATATCTGGCAGGCGAAGGGTTAATCTGCAAAGGAGAGAAGGAGAGTCCAAGCCCTGCGTAGGATACTCACCCAGAAATGCTCACAAAATGGCTGCCGCGGCGGGAGCCAATCAGAAACAAGGACGCGAAGCAAGTGCTCATGGGAAACGCAGTTTTCCCAAAAAGTACCCTAAACAGTGCCCGAAGCCCCCTGAGACCCCCCAACACACTAGAAACATGAACCGGATGATAGAGCAAGGGTAGACAAGTAAAATGAGCCATCTCTGAAGTCGCTAGGTTAAACGGTTGCAGAGATATGTCCCAAACAGTACAGTCCCATAGGAGTGAATGGAGCAATGGTGTCTATGTGGTAAAGCGCGCCTTAAAGGAGCAGTACTCAATTTTTGCAAATATTAAAGTACAGCATAAAAAGGTATAAAACATCAATGGAACATGTGAGGACACCCAGAAAACACTAATCCAGTAGGAAAAGTGCCATAAAACACCCAATAAAGTGCCAAACCAGCAGTTAAAGAGTTAACTTACCACATATATCTGCTCCAAACACCCAAACAGACATACAGATATACCCAATGAGTGCAGGAGTGTGCAACAGGAACTCCAGAAATACACCACTGTGCGGAGGGGCACTGTGTGACAAGTGGACCTGCAGCACTCAAAGGGTAGCTCACCTTTCCTGCAGATCTTCTGTCTTCAGATTACCATGTGGCAAGAAGTATGTCAGTGGGTAACTCCTGGGGAAGCACTTGGAATCAAGATTTTCCCTCTCAGGGAGTAAGGTCCACAACAAGCACCTGGATACTGAGCTAACCACATCTAAGGGCATTGTCAGTCATGGTAATCAGCCTAATGGTGGTATTCCATATCTAACAGAAAAATAAAAAATATTCTAAAACTATAACAGAACGGTTCTCAGCCTGGTGTTGTCTTCACAAAGGAACAAATATTTCTGGAGCTGATAGGCTAGCTGCAGCCAAGGAGGTAGGGGAGGCTCCACACCCTGCATACACTGAGAATTGTTCCTGCCTACTAAAGGGCAGATCGCCTCCCAGAGTTACCAGTGACCTGTATTGGATGACAGAAATGGGGTTTGTGGTTACTGATGGTGCAGCTAACATGATAAAGGCTCTCCAGGATGGCAGATTTATGGGTGTGAGCTGCTCTGCGCATGTCCTGCATCTAGTAGTGAAGGCTGCTCTCGAGGACACTGGAAGGTTGTCAGCACTTCTGGAGTCATGCTGACAAATTGCTGGCCACTTCCATCAGAGCGTCAAAGATAGCCAAGCTCCTCAGGGAGGAACAGAAAAAGGCAGACCTCCCAGACTACCACCTAAAACAAGATGGTGGAACTCCACCTTAGATATGCTAGAGCATATCCTGGAAGGCAATTCATGCAATGTCATGCCACCATTTCATTGGCAGTAACAGAACACTGGGCAGGGCTGACTGGGCCCTGATGGAACAGGTAGCGACAGTCCTCATGCCTTTCCATGCTCTGACGGAAATTTAAAGCAATGAGAACGCTAGCCTGGCAGAAGTCATTCCCCTCTTCACTCACCTCTCCTTAAAATTGGATTTCCTAGCCCATAGGGAACGCTTGCCTGGTGCGGAGGGTAATATACTTCCCAATGTTGCTGCCCTTCTAACTAGACTGAAGAAGGAACTGACTCAGCGCATGGAAAATTGTCCCGAGTTAATGCTTGCCACAATTTGCGATTCTCGAATCAAAGACAAGATGGCACTTAGTTCCAATTCACTCACTGCCTGGAGGGAACAATTGATAGTGAGGGTGTGTGAGAGGCAAAGAAAAAACAGGATGCAAAGGAGGTGGGAGAAGATTCTACAGATGAGCTGGAGGAGTGTGGTGGTCTTACGGGACCTATCAGCAGCAGCACCAGTAGCAATTCATCTTCTTCCAGTGGAGCAGCTGTTGCTTTTTATGCAGAGGCAATGGACAGATTATGCTTCAGACAAAACAAACAGCTCCCCATCAGTAGAAAAAGTGCTGAGTTTGAGGTTAAGGCTTACCTTGCAGAACCTTCTTTGCCCCCAAGTACAGATCCCTTGAGTTTCTAGGATAACAAGAGGGCTGTGTGGCCTACTTTGTCCCCGATAGTCCAGAAGTTGCTTTCTTTCACCCCAACCACTGTCCAGAGTGAGTGTGTATTTTCCGTAAAAGGAAATATACTTCGTCCCCAGCACTCTCAATTGGCCCCCCAGCTCATGAAGCAAATTACTTTTTTTTTTTAAAAGTCAACCTGCCAAAGCTGGGTTACCCTGCTCTCAGGTTTGATGCAGATTAGAAGAAAAAAAAAAAAAAAAAAAAGTACCATAGTACCATAATATGCTGAGTGCTCCAGCTTACCCAGCTCTAGAACCATGGTAGGTTGGACAGAGGACACCCCCCTGACTTGGTGGGACACAGGGGGAGGGGGGATTTAAAGTCTACATTGTTGTCCCACTATACAGGCTGTTCAGTCTGGCTCGATTGTTTTTCAACTCTTGTAAAAAAGTTTGCGGTATCTATCTATTGAGTCCTGCCTGCTCCAAGGTTTTGCAGTTTGCTGCTGGCTGCTTCTCCAGTGTTGCGGTCATCCTGAGTCTGACTCGCACCAGTCATCCTCAATTGCTGTATCTCTACTAACTGAGTCGTGCCTGCTCCAGTGTTCTGCAGTTTGCTGCTGGCTACATCTACAGTGTTGCTGGCATCTGGAGTCCGCTTCGCACCAATCATCGTCAGTTGCTGTATCTCTACCGAGTCCTGCCTGCTCCAGTGTTCTGCAGTTTGCTGCTGGCTACATCTCCAGTGTTGCTGTCATCCTGAGTCCGCCTCTCACCAGTCATCCTCAGTTGCTGTATCCATCTACTGAGTTATGCCTGCTCCAGTGTTCTGCAGTTTGCTGCTGGCTATATCTTGTTATACCTCCAGGTCTACCACCTGACCATCCTCCCAGGGATTGGCTACTGGGGGTTTATAGGGGTGACTCTCCTCCACCCTGGTGCCTGTTCTTCAGACTTTGATGAAGTATTTGTGGTTTCTTGTTTATTGCTATAGTGTTGCTGAACCTGCCTGTTTTCTGACCTTGTCTCCAGAATTCCCCTTTTGTACCTTGCTGACTGCTCATTGGTATGATCCTGGCTTGCACCTGAGTATTCTACGTTTTTTTCCCTTAGGTACCTTTTTGCCAGCACGTTATCAGACCAGATTGGCCTTGGATTATTCTCTCTCTCTCATATCTCTGGAGGTCTGAACTATTGCAGTATCCTCCTGTCCAATTCTCAGATCTGGCTGTAGATAGACAGCTGCTGGCATAGGAGTACATGTTTATTGGGAGTGGGTCTGGCTTCTTATCACTGGTCTTGTACATCCCCCTAGAACTCTTAGCTGTTTTGGAACTCCCGGTACTTGTCAGGTGGGTCATTCTGCTGTATCTATTCTCTACTGACTGAGTCGTGCCTGCTCCAGTTTGCTTCTGGCTACATCTCCAGTGTTGTTGTCATCCTGAGTCCACTTCGCACCAGTTCCTCAGTTGCTGTATCTATCTACAAAGAATTCAGGCTGTCGTCAAATTTCGTCAAAGTTGAACAGGTCTGATCCGAAATGCGGAGTCGCCGAATAGAAAAAAAAATTTGTCCGAAATCTAATTTTACCGAAAATGTTTGCGTGCACAAGTCTATACATCACCACTTAGGCTTTAGGTCTTTTACTGCCAAATCACACGTCTATCTTTGCTTCTTATAAAGTAAAATATTTCTGAAAGGTCTTGCTAAATCCCAAACAGCAACTACAAAATTACGACTACCAGTAGATGGCAAACTTTTCAGACATCTGGTTAACCAATTACTTCTACAGCCATTTGATTTCCTCACCAGTCATGTCATATTAGCAGCAATAAACCTTTCTTCTGTTTTCTCAGACCAAGAGAATTCACAGGTTCTGTGTCAAATTCATCTTTCCTTAGCTTGGGTCACATCATCTTTGGAACAGATTATTTCACCCTTTTTCTACCACGTTCTAAGTCAGGCAAACTTGCACAAGGTACTTACCATACACCCACAATCATTGGTGTCCAGCACAGGCTCTCCAGTCTCTTACCTTAATTCTGAATCACAAAATCATCAGTTACCCTCTACTGCCAATGGCAGGGGCACCATTGAAAACATCTGTTTTTGCTCAGCACTTCCGTTTTTTATTATCCCAGCTGGGTCTAAATGCTAATAATTACTCTAGACATTCTTTTTGTATAGGGGCTGCTACGGTAGCATCGAAACACAAGGTACCACCCCACATAATTCAAAGATTAGGCCCATGGTAGCCCAATTTTTACTCTTGGTATGCTTGACACCTTTCTGGAACTGAAAAGGTTAAATAAGAACCAGAACAAAAATAAACCAGCAATTCTCTCCTCTGCCCCATTAAACGTTTGAGTGTCAGGGAATCTGCAAAGCTTTTCACATCTAGGGAAAGCAAAGGGTAAAACAAATATGCTTATTTTAGAGCTGCCTATTGCCTGAGCTTATATGCACAGGCAGCCTCCATACTCTCTTTAATGTGCTCCGAGGTACAGCAGTGAGACGAGACTAGTGCTGCTCAGCACATAGAATACATTTGGGGTTCTGCAGATGCTTAGGAAAGTACTGAATGGCAGCAACTGTATTAGTGTAACCACTAGTGTTAGAGGGGTTTGCAATGTGTTACCAACTCTTAAGGTTGATTTGTCTGGAGGGGTTGCTGCAGCCTACAGGCAGGTCATCTTCTTTAACCCACTGAATTCCAGAAGGTTATCCAACAAGGTAGCATGGTATTTAAAACTAGTACGTCTATAAATGACAGAGGAAGTAAAAGCTAGACAGCATAGAGCAAATTTATTCAAAACTCCTCTCACTTGTAAAGCCCGTGTACAGGGGCCACAGTGCCACCCAGAAACCTCGCCTGTGGCTGGAGCCTCTCGTCACTGGCAACACTGCAGTCATGCCCAGTACTGACTGCCTGAACGCGCTGCGGCTGATAGTGCTCATGACTGCAGAGCGGGCAGTCTCTACTGCGCATGACTGCACCGCTCGCAGCAGTCTTTACTGCGCATGACGGCTTCTGACAAATATCCTAGCAAATTAGAATAGCCTTATGGAGTGAACCCTTTCAAAGAGCTTCTCACTGTTCTTTTTCTCTCACAGTGAACTAAATATCATGCTACTTGAACACTAAGATATATTAACCGAGTGCTAGTGGAGTGTGCAGTTTACTGTATACCATTTTCTTTTTTGATTATACTGCTTCTGATTCAGACTCAGCCTCACCACACATTTGTTATTCTCCGCCCAACAGCTAGAATGATACCACAGACACTGTAGCTCTAGAGTTTTGGCCAGTACAGCACTGGTTTCTTGAGAAGATATGTGCTGTTGTATCAGTTTGAGTCATGATTGGAAGCACTGTGTTACTCTGCTGTTTTCCCTGTCTCATTGCTCCTCTTTATTACCCTACTGCCACTTTGATGATCGCCTCTGGTATATATATGCCTGCCTGTCCTATTCTGTGTTTCTTCAATCTGATTGGTCAGAAGGAGCAGTCTGTCGCTGATTGGTCAGCGGGAGTACTGGCTGCCTGCACAATCAGGTCATATTGAAGCAGACCGCACAAACTGCTGGCTTATCCGAGAAGTGACCTTTTATGGTTTCATCCATAGAGTTCCACATATTTGTGTTGTTGCTCACTGCAGGAGCATCTGGTAAATATACCACTCACGGAGATGAAATACACTGCTAAATTTAGAACACTGTCAAAATGTGGCTGTCCACCTTTGATGGACTATAACTTCCATCATCATCTTCAGCTGGCCCACCTATGGCTGGAATAATAGGAACTGTAGTTCAACGCAATCTAGACAGCCAAATATTGCGCAACCCTATCTATTGGGAATGGAACATTCTAAATGCCATGATGAATCAAATATTATTAACGTAGAAACAAAAAGAGAAAGAGGGCTCTCCTGATGTAATAAAGTTTTTTCAACTGCCTGCACACTGACCCACCACCTATGTTGAAATTGCACTCACAATGGAAGTATTTAGTGCAACACTTATGTGTTCACTGAAATGCACACTTGAGGGATTTACAAACTGCCCCTCACACAGTAATTATTTCAATAGTCTCCCGGGATCCTTCACTTCAGGCTGCTCCTCTACTCAACAGCTTGGCAGCAAGACATATATAGAAAAACAACAGAAAAAAGGTGTCAATAGGGATAACAGGCACTATTGGGCACCCATCATATACAAAAGATGTTATACTCACAAAGTTGGTGGTTGTGAAATTAACTTCTGTCCAGACACAACAAGGCAGGCATGCAAGGAAATTATCCACCTGTCCTTTGCTCGGATTCATTTGGTGTGGATGGTACTTCAGTTCAGTAAAACCACAAAGGTAAAAATAAAAAAATGCTATGATGTCGAAAAATATATAATACTGGAGATAATCCCCCCAATAAAAACATCTCTATAAAAACAATACAGAGGCACAACAAACATCAACGTTTCGCAGTCATCAAACTGCTTCCTCAAGATCGCAATGCCTGTAAAATGAACAACATATCAGCTACAAGGACGTCACATTTAAATACACCATCCTTTTTCTTGACAGGTTATCCATCAATTAAGGAAGAAGTTGGTCTAAAACAGCACATCTATCACGCTCCCATTGGCGGAGCGTGTTTAAGCCCTCCCAGTGTGGCCTTCATATACCGGGCCTGTGGTGCCCTTTCGTGATGTACCTGTACCAGTGCTACCGTTGCTGTGTTCCTGTGTACCGATTTGGCCCGTCTGACTATTCTTACTGGTTCCTGCTCCGCGATTAACCCGGCTTGGCTGACGTTCTTGCTCCGTAATTGACCCGGCTTGGCTGACGTTCCTGCTCCGTAATTGACCTGGCTTGGCTGACGTTCCTGCTCAGTGACCTGATTCCAGTTATCCTGTCGTCCTGAGAGTGTTCCTGCTGTAGATCCTGATTCTATGTCGCCTGGCGACATTTTGAACTTTTATGTGCAGTGCTGTGCAGACTGAGCATCCAGTTAACCCTTGCAGAGCTTGTGGCCTCCGATACTGAGCCTGTCCATTAACACTTGCTGAGCACTGTGGTCTCCGATACGGAGCCTGTCCATTAACACTTGCTGGGCACTGTGGCCTCCGTTATACCGAGCCTTCCGTTACACTTGCAGAGCATTTGTGGCCTCCATTAACTGTGCTTCCGCTTATACACCTTACTTGCACAGTATAGCAGTTGTCGCACAGAGTGGTGCTGTTGGGCGATTCCTTCTGCTCTCGCAGTGTACAGGGTTCTGTTACCGCACCGGAAGGGTGCTATTGGCTCTGGTACTATTCAGCTCGTGCAGTGTATGTGACTCCGTTACCACACCGGAAGGGTGCTATTGGCTCTGGTTCCATTCAGCTCTTGCAGTGTTTGTGACCCCGTTACCGCACCGGTAGGGTGCTTTTGGCTCTAGTTCTATTTAGCTCTTGCAGAGTGTTGGGTATCCCGCTCATTGCCAGTCCATGGAGTGTGTCAGTTCTGTCTCACTACTAAGGTGCTTTCACACCTTGCACCACAGTCTCTTGCTGCTCTTACCATCTACTGGGCATTGTCTAAACACACCACAACAGAGACTGATTACCTACCTAAGACGTTAACCCTTGTGCCACTACTGTTTCTTATTTGGCCTGTCTTGTGACAGTTTATGCTCCTACTCTATATTGTGCCTGAGAGGGGCATCCATTATCTATATCCATTTACTTGTAATTGCCAATTTAGCCTCTAGTGGGCAGTGTTCCTTGTTTTGTTTTTCAATAAAACTGTGTTTTATTCTAACCTCCTGGTCTGAGTGTCTTACAAACCGTTACAGTACGAAACGGCCATGACCTCAGATAGTAAAGGTGAAAGTAATACACAGAACATCCATTGGAGGATGGATGTGCATGAGCAACGCTTGGACCAGTTGGCACTGGCCTTGTAGACGTTACTGGAACGTACGGTACACCTTGACAAACCTAATCAGAATCTGGTGGTCCCCCCAGTTCCGACACCGGACAATCATTCTGTGCTACCTGCTGCTCCCCCCAGAGGCCTAACGGCGGTGGCGCCGTTACCATTGAGATACGATGGCGAACCTACCCTATGCAGGGGGTTTATCGATCAGTTAGAGATATTCTTGGAATTGACACCTCATGCCTTTCCTAACGACCAGAGCAAGGTTGGGTTCATGATATCATTGTTAACGGGCAAAGCTCTGGCATGGGCTAATCCCTTGTGGGAGAACGCTAAACCCTGCACTCAGAACTTCAGCGAGTTTGTAAGGAAGTTCCATAGAGTGTTTGAGGTACCTGGCAGAGCCGCCTCTGCTGCCAAAAGATTGATGGAGATACAAATGGGCGACCGTACAGTGGGCAATTATGCCATCGAATTTCGGACATTGGCAGCAGAGGTGGGATGGAATAACGAGGCGTTAGTGGCAGCCTTTGCTCAGGGGTTGTCTGACTCCATCAAAGATGAAATAGCTGCCAGAGATATACCCTGTGACTTAGATGAATACATCGATTATGTCATGGTTATTGACTCTCGTATCCGTGAAAGGCCCCTGGCTAGAAGGGCGAGATCCAGAAGCTATGGGAACATCAGTCCTTTAAACCCACCATCGCCTCACATTCCTCCTGATCGAGCACCTGAACCGGGTGAACCAATGCAACTTAGGTTCACTAGACTTACTAAGGAGGAACGGGCACACCGTAAAAGGCAGGGTTTATGCATATATTGTGGCAAAGCTGGGCATTTATTACGCACCTGTCTGGTATGGCCAGGAAACGAACGCACCTAGGGTACCTTGGGGGACAGGCCCTAGGTGGCGTACAACAGTCTCCAGACTCCTGTACACAGAAACCCACCATCCAGGTGGTATTTTCTTGGGCGGATCAGTCTGTGGAGGTGTTTGCTCTGGTAGACTCTGGTGCAGCAGGGTACTTCATGGATCGTTCCTTTGCCGAACTGCACAAAATTCCCTTGGTCAAAAGGGACACTCCCTTTGAAGCCATTGACGGTAGACCGTTAGAGCCGGCATTTATCACTATGGAAACGACTCCTATTACTATGTCTATTGGGGCTCTCCACAGTGAGGAAGTACGTTTCCAAATAATTCATTCACCTCATCACGCGGTCATTCTGGGGTTCCCATGGTTGCTATTGCATAATCCCCAGTTTGACTGGCAAAGATGTGAGGTCAAATCATGGTCTGAGTATTGTACTAAACACTGTTTGTCGCACCCGGTCAAGATTTTGTGTACCTCTCCCTCCGTGCCAGCTAAATATTGTGAATTCAGTGACGTATTCAGTAAGGGAGAGGCTAGCGCATTGCCTCAGCACAGACCGTATGATTGCGCTATTGATTTGCCTCCGGGCGTGGTACCTCCCAAGGGTCAGACATACCCTTTGTCCTGCGATGAGAACAAGGCCATGGAGGACTACATTGAGGACGCCCTCAAGAGGAGAATCATACGCAAGTCTACCTCACCAGCTGGTGCCGGTTTCTTTTTTGTGAAAAAGAAAAATGGTGAACTAAGACCATGTATTGATTACTGTGGATTGAATAGGCTCATGTCTAAGAATGCCTACTCCATACCACTCATTACGGAGTTATTTGACAGGTTGAAAGGCTCTTCTATCTTTACGCAACTTGATCTTCGGGCCGCGTACAACCTGATCAGAATTAAGGCTGGGGACGAGTAGAAAATGGCATTCAATACTAGGTCAGGGCACTACGAATACTTAGTGATGCCATTTGGTTTATGTAATGCACCTGCCGTATTTCAAGAGCTCATCAATGACATCCTCCGTGATATGCTTCAGTCTTGTGTGGTCGTATACCTCAATGATATATTGATACACTCTGCTAACCTAACCCAGCACATCAAGGATGTGTCTGAAGTTTTGCTTCGTTTACGCAAGAATAAACTGTTCTGTAAACTAGAAAAATGTGAGTTTCACAGGTCCAAAGTACCCTTCCTGGGGTTCGTGATATCTAAAGATGGCATTGCCATGGACCAAGAGAAACTGGCAGCAGTCCTACAATGGCCACGTCCCAAAGGGTTAAAAGCTATCCAATGCTTTTTGGGCTTTGCCAATTATTATAGGAAATGTATCCAGAATTTCTCTACAATTGTTAAACCTCTGTCTGACCGTACACATAAGGGTGCTAATCCCTCTCAATGGCCCGAGGCAGCTGAAAACGCTTTTGAGACTTTAAAATCCGCTTTTGCATCTGCTCCTATACTGTCCCACCCCAATCCCGCCCTGCCATTTACATTGGAGGTTGATGCCTCCGAAGTTGGGGTAGGGGCAGTACTCTCCCAACGCCCTGCTGGAGGTGGTACCTTGAGACCTTGTGGGTTCTTTTCTAAGAAACTCTAGTGCCCAAAGCCATTATGAGATTCGTGACAGGGAACTCTTGGCCATTATCCTCGCATTGAAAGAATGGCGCCATCTATTGGAGGGCACAAGAACCCCGGTGTTAATCCTTACTGACCACAAAAATCTGACTTATCTCTCAGAAGCAAAAAGGCTGTCCTCCCGCCAGGCTAGGTGGGCACTGTTCCTTTCTCGATTTAATTTCATCATGTACTACCTGTTCTACCTAAGAACGTTAGGGCAGATGCTCTATCCAGACAATTCAGTCCTGACATTGAGAGGGATGAAGACCCTGTACCTATTATTCAGCCAGATCGCATCCTGGCTACAGTGCGTACTAGTATCACTTCGCCACTGGGGGAAGAGATTTTAGCATCTCAGACGAGGGCACCCCCAGAAACCCCAGTTGGCAAGTGTTTTGTGGATGAGCCATTCCGTACCTGTCTGCTTGAGACTTACCACTCATCTAAGGCAGCTGGGCACATTGGGAGGGATCAACTAATATGGTCTCTTTCGCGAGTATTTTGGTGGCCCTCCCTTAGAGCCGATTGCTCCGCATATACTGCAGCCTGTGCCACCTTTGCTCGTGCCAAGACCCCCAGACACCTCCCAGTGGGCTTACTCCAACCGATGCCTAATGGTGAACACCCATGTTCCCACATATCCATTGATTTCCTGGGAGAATTGCCAGTGTCTAGGGGCTATACATTTATCCTAATGGTGGTTGACAGGTTCTCTAAGATGGCTCATTTGTGTTCCGCTTGCATGGGGTTCCCAGAGTGGTGGTGTCGGACCGAGGATGTCAGTTCGTGTCTAGATTCTGGAGGGCATTCTGTAGCCAGATGGGCATCCAATTGTCCTTTTCCTCTGCCTACCATCCCCAGACCAATGGGGCTGCTGAGCGTGCCAGTCAGGGACTGGAACAGTTTCTGCGCTGCTTTGTGTCCGATCATCATGACAATTGGGCCGACCTGTTGCCGTGGGCAGAGTTCGCCAGGAATTGTGCAGTTAATTCTTTGTCCGGGAGCTCCCTGTTCCTTATCAATTATGGGTTTCAGCCGTGCCTGCTCCCGGACTCATTTCAGTCGCAGCAGATTCCAGCTCTGGACGAGCATATTGAGCAGCTCCGCTCCACTTGGGCACAGGTTCAGAGGACCCTCAGTGTCACGGTTTATTATGACTCTCAGACACAAGTTTTAGGTAAAAATCAATTTTATTGAAATAATAAATTGATAACGTAGGATGGCAATCACATACATACAGATATATACAGAATATAACAAGACAGAAGGTAGACTCTACCGGTCCTGTCCATATACCAGACAGGACAGTCTGAAGTAATAGAATGTTAGGCTCTACCGGCCTTGCCAATACCGGGTAAGGCAACCTGCAGATGGAATCGCATAACGGTTCTACCGGCCTTACCAAATTACCGGGCAAGGCAGCCTCAATAGATTCATAATGTAGGCTCTACCGGCCCTGCCAATACCGGGTAAGGCAACCTCAGATGGAATGTGGCAAAAGGTTCTACCGGCCTTACCAATACCGGGCAGGGCAGCCCAGAGATAGTAGCAGCAGTCAGATGGTAATGGCAAATTGACAGGATCGTAAGCAACCCAGTGTACACACACTGAGACTAACAGGGGAATCGTAAAGCCGCAAGGCTTTGGAGCAAACCAGCGTCCGTACGCTGGGACCAACACTGAATTGTATAGCCGATAGGCTTTGGAGCAAACCAGTGACCGCACACTGGTGTAACAAACGAGTTAGTATAGCCGTAAGGCTTAGGAGCAAACCAGCGTCCGCACGCTGGGACCAACACAGAATTGTATAGCTGATAGGCTTTGGAGCAAACCAGTGACCGCACACTGGTGTAACAAGCGAGTTTGTATAGCCGCAAGGCTTTGGAGCAAACCAGCATCCGCACGCTGGGACCAACACAGAATTGTATAGCTGATAGGCTTAGGAGCAAACCAGTGACCGCACACTGGTGTAACAAGCGAGTCTGTATAGCCGCAAGGCTTTGGAGCAAACCAGCGTCCGCACGCTGGGACCAACACTGAATTGTATAGCCGATAGGCTTTGGAGCAAACCAGTGACCGCACACTGGTGTAACAAACGAGTTAGTATAGCCGTAAGGCTTAGGAGCAAACCAGCGTCCGCACGCTGGGACCAACACAGAATTGTATAGCTGATAGGCTTTGGAGCAAACCAGTGACCGCACACTGGTGTAACAAGCGAGTTTGTATAGCCGCAAGGCTTTGGAGCAAACCAGCGTCCGCACGCTGGGACCAACACAGAATTGTATAGCTGATAGGCTTAGGAGCAAACCAGTGACCGCACACTGGTGTAACAAGCGAGTCTGTATAGCCGCAAGGCTTTGGAGCAAACCAGCGTCCGCACGCTGGGACCAACACAGAATTGTATAGCTGATGGGCTTTAGAGCAAACCAGTGACCGCACACTGGTGTAACAAGTGAGTTTGTATAGCCGCAAGGCTTTGGAGCAAACCAGCGTCCGCACGCTGGGACCAACACAGAATTGTATAGCTGATGGGCTTTAGAGCAAACCAGTGACCGCACACTGGTGTAACAAGTGAGTTTGTATAGCCGCAAGGCTTTGGAGCAAACCAGCGTCCGCACGCTGGGACCAACACAGAATTGTATAGCTGATAGGCTTTGGAGCAAACCAGTGACCGCACACTGGTGTAACAAGCAATGTCGCCGACGCGACCAGGCAGGAGGTCGCCAGGATACAGGAGACAGGCGATGCGATGACAGGAACCAGCAATGATCAGTCAGGTCAGGAAACAGCAGAGAAGAAGTTCAGCAGGAACTGCAACACCAGAGACTAGGCCGGAACCAGGACTGGAAGTACTCAGCATGCAGGAAACACTGGAACAGTAGAGATCAGGAACTCAGGAACACTGGAACAGAGGCCCAGCTATCACTGGCATAGTGATAGCAAGAAGGTCAGAAACAACACGAAAGGGCACTCAAAGGGTGCCCAATCCAGGTTTAAATAGGCAATAAGAGGCGGGCTATCTGCAGACAGCCAATAGAAGCCCCCTACTGGTGACAGACAAGGAACTGCAGCAATCACGGGCACCGTGATACTCAGCCAGTCATTCCAGCGACATCAGCGGCATGCCAACCGTAGACAGCTGCCAGCGGTCTCCTTCCAGGTTGGGGACAGGGTATAGCTCTCCTCCAGAAATCTCAATTTGCAAGTGCTGTCCAATAAGTTGGCTCCCCGGTTCATTGGTCCGTTCAAAGTCATCCGCAAGGTTAACCCTGTCTCGTACGCACTGGAACGCCCAGCTTCTATGCGCATTCATAACGTGTTCCATGTGTCTCTGTTAAAACCCTTGGTATGCAACCACTATACTGCCACCCCGGTGGTTCCTGGGCAGGTGGATGTTCAAGGCCAAGAGGAGTATGAAGTTCAGAGCATTATTGATTCTAGGAGGTTTAGAGGGAAATTGCAATATTTGGTCCACTGAAAGGGCTATGGCCCTGAAGAGCGTTCTTGGGTCGACCAAAAGGACCTTCATGCCCCAAGATTATTGCGCAATTTCCACTCTAAATATCCCCAGAAACCTAGACCCTCTACCAGGGGAGGGGGTCTTTGAGAGGGGGGTACTATCACAGTTCCTGTGATCTTTCTGTCACTCTCTGCTGTGGTGCGCTCCCATTGGCGGAGCGTGTTTAAGCCCGCCCAGTGTGGCCTTCATATACCGGGCCTGTGGCACCTGTCAGGTGCACTTTCGTGGTGTTCCTGTACCAGTACTACCGTTGCTGTGTTCCTGCATTCCTGTGTACCGATTTGGCCCGTCTGACTAATCTTACTGGTTCCTGCTCCGTGATTGATCCGGCTTGGCTGACGTTCTTGCTCCGTGATTGACCCAGCTTGGCTGACGTTCCTGCTCCGTGATTGACCCGGCTTGGCTGACATTCCTGCTCCATGATTGACCCGGCTTGGCTGACGTTCCTGCTCAGTGACCTGATTCCGGTTATCTGTTGTCTTGAGAGTGTTCTTGCTGTAGATCCTGATTCTATGTCGCCTGGCGACATTTTGAACTTTTATGTGCAGTGCTGTGCAGACTGAGCATCCAGTTAACCCTTGCAGATCTTGTGGCCTCCTATACTGAGCCTGTCTGTTAACACTTGCTGAGCACTGTGGTCTCAGATACTGAGCCTGTCCGTTAACACTTGCCGAGCACTATTGCCGCCGTTTCTGAGCCTGTCCGTTAACACTTGCTGGGCACTGTGGCCTCCGTTATACCGAGCCTTCCATTACACTTGCAGAGCATTTGTGGCCTCCATTAACTGTGCTTCTGCTTATACACCTTACTTGCACAGTATAGCAGTTGTTGCACCGAGTGGTGCTGTTGGGAGATTCCTTCTTCTCTCGCAGTGTACAGGGTTCCGTTACCGCACCGGAAGGGTGCTATTGGCTCTGATACTATTCAGCTCGTGCAGTGTTTGTGACTCCGTTACCGCACTAGAAGGGTGCTATTGGCTCTGGTTCCATTCAGCTCTTGCAGTGTTTGTGACCCCGTTACCGCACCGGTAGGGTGCTTTTGGCTCTAGTTCTATTTAGCTCTTGCAGAGTGTTGGGTATCCCGCTCATTGCCAGTCCTTGGAGTGTGTCAGTTCTGTCTCACTGCTAAGGTGCTTTCACACCTCGCACCACAGTCTCTTGCTGCTCTTACCATCTACTGGGCATTGTCTAAACACACCACAACAGAGACTGATTACCTACCTAAGACTTTAACCCTTGTGCCACTACTGTTTCTTAATTGGCCTGTCTTGTGACAGTTTATGCTCCTACTCTATATTGTGCCTGAGAGGGCATCCATTATCTATATCCATTTACTTGTCATTGCCAATTTAGCCTCTAGTGGGCAGTGTTCCTTGTTTTGTTTTTCAATAAAACTGTGTTTTATTCTAACCTCCTGGTCTGAGTGTCTTACAAACCGTTACAACATCTTATTATAGAGAACTCCATTTTTCTATTTATCATTTATTCCCTTTTGATACATTTTAAAAACGTCAATTCAACATTAATACCTGAAATCTTCATTCATCCACTTAACCGGAAGTTGAACTTTCTCGATCGTGACACATCACATCAGAGATAAATATCTGATGATACAATTTCCGGATTGCAATGGTAGAGGTGAGCTAGTGACAACTTCTGGGTTTCATGATCAAGAGAGTTTAACTTCCGGTTTAGTGGATAAATTAAGATTTCAGGTATTAATGGACATATGTTCATTTCACAACCACCAACTTTCTAACATCTATCGTATATGATAGGTGTCAGTAGTGATAACAGGCACTACTGGGTGCCCTTTTTCTATTTTTTTTTTTTTTTTTTTCTTCAAATATTATTAATGTTCTATCTCCAATAACTAATTAATTGACACTTATTCTATAGGTATAATTCCTTCTTAAGATAACAAAGGTTAGGGGTAATGGTAAAATCAGCACTCCATGAATTGTAAGCGTTAAGAAGGAAACAGCACAAAGGGATACCTTCTAAGTATACTAATCTCTTATAACAACAACCTGACCTGAATTTTTACATACCTGTACCTAAATCCATGTCTTTTATTGCTCTGTGAAAAGCATTGAGGGGCATATTCATAGCTTTCAAAATGAGCTGACCCTGAGAGCTTTCAAATATTAACCCCCTAAAGTTCCTCATAACTTACAGTATAGGGGATATGTTCCTCCATGATCTATCCCAGAGTTTGTCCTCTCAGTCTTTAAGGATTCATTTACACTACTGGTCAAAAGTTTTGGGACACCTCAATTTTTGCTACTTTTAGTTATTGCCACATAACTTGACAAACGTTAGAAAAACGTGTCAACATTGTGTATTTCTAATATCAAGACACATATCATCTATTTAGCAGGGTTTTTTTTGGCGTTTGTAGATGTATAAAAGATTTTTAGTGCAAAAGTTAAAAAAAGTGCCTGTTACTTTTGTTTCATCATATTTTATAAGTTGTTATACAGGAAATTTGATGAAAATAATGGTATCTTTAGAAAGCCCATCTTATGGCAAGAAAAACAGTATACAATATATGTGGGTACATTAAATGAGTAAGAGGAAAATTGCAGCTAAACAAACACAGTAGAAGTGTTAAAACAGTCATGGTCCTTCTGGACAATGGCTGTTTTAAAACTTCTACCGTTTGTGTTTAGCAGTAATTTTCCTCTTGCTCATTTAATGTAGCCACATCCTATAAAATAATTCCCTAAAACGTGTGTAACGCCACAGTCATGCTCAGTAGAGACTGCTGCGTGTGCTGCAGTCATGCGCAGTAGAGACTGCCAGTGACGAGGCTGATACAGCCTCAGTCCTGCTCTGTATCATCCGCAGCGCGGGCAGTCTCTACTGAGCATGACTGCACCGCGACTTGCTGGCACTGTACCAGCCGCAGGGTGGGCAGTCTCTACGGTGCATGATTGCCCCGCGACCTGCAGGCAGTGGCACTGTGGCCCGTGTAACTGGCTCTTCAACTAGTATATTATATACTGTTTGATCCTCAATGCTGAGAAGTACAGGCAGATGCTTATCCATCATGAAGGCATCTGATTGGCCCCAAATGTACTCTGCAGCATACAGCCAAAGTCATTAAGAACTATCTTCAGTGTAAAGAAGATCATCATCAAATACATACAAAGTTCCCTAAAAAAATGTGTGCAAGTGTACCTAGAAGAATGGATGCTGTTTTGAAGGCAAACTGTGGTCACACCAAATATTGATTTGATTTAGATTTTTCTTCGGTTCAGTCACTATGAATTTTGTTAATTGATAAAAAAAAAACTATTGACATCTCTATTTTTGAAAGCATTCTTACTTTAAAGCATTTTTTCCACACCTGCCTAAGACTTTTGCATAGTGCTGTCTCTCCTTGCAGGGCCAACTCCCAAGTTTGAAAACAGCCTGATTATCTATTTTATTGCAAATTTTATCAATAAAGAAGAGGATAGTCAACATTTAGAACCAGAAATTTATTGTAGCTTATAGACTGTTCAGACTGACCTATCACCAATATACAAATCTGAAGTATTTTATAGAAACTACATACAGCATAAGAAAGTTTAGAACTTTTTAGCTGTTGCATCTTGTTTTACATTGGTTTTAGTTTTAACCCTCTGAGTGTCAGAGAGATAGGCAAAGCAATGTATAGGATACATTTCTGGCACTCAAAGGGTTAAAGGGATGGTAATACTTAAAATGTAAAAATAAATATGTTGTAGGGTTTATCCTGACATGCAAAACAAGGGTACTGCCACTGCTAAAAGGTGTTTTATCCAAAAGATATTACAGCTCAAATATGATTTTTTGTTTTGTTTTGTTAGCAGTATCTCAGTGGTGCTACAGTATCTAATGAACAGTTCTACTCAGTTGACCATAACTCTCAATAGGATGGTGTAGCACCAGCGCCACTTTACAATTTCAGGCCACTGTGATACTGCACCTAAAAATTAAAGTTTGCGCTGTAATAACTTTCAGTAGTGGGAGTGACCTTATTTTACTATGGGGGATAAACTCTACTTTTTTTTAATACATTTTAAGTATTACTATCCCTTTAAATACAGCAGCTACAGTGACATTAGAATGGAAGGACAACTACACATCAACAGGAACATGACAAATGTCAGAGACATTAGATCATTAGATTAGACATTAGATCTAGCAGTTATATTTTTTACATTACAGTAGTCGTTAAAACCATTTCCCCATTTTCTATATAGTATTCTAAGAATTTACATGTATGGCATACAAAATTTAAAACCCTAATCTAAATAGTCTGCAGGTATCTCCCTCCCATTTGTAACCATGTAAAATGTGTATCTTAACCCTGTACTTGCTAAATCAACAGAAGTGGGAAGATACGTCTCCCAGGTCAGATCCAAAGCACTGCTGATTAGCCTATTTTTCTGACCATCTGCAATAAGTACCCACCTCACAAATCTAGTCTAAAACATTCATTCTTGTTTCCACTCCTGTGCTTTCCTTTTGTACACTATTCTTACAATTTCTGAAATTACACATCATCGCTGAAGTCCATTTTACATATCAGAAAACAACCTCAAAAACTGAAACAGAACAAGGCTGCCCTGTCTCACATATAATCTTTTCACATTTGCCATGGGTGTTCTAAATACAGTTCAACATAAACCCTTCTATTTCCATATCATCCAACTGAAAATTCATAAGCAAGCAATTAAACTGTGCTCTTCTGTAATGCTGGCTGAATATATTGCAATAAATTTATCTGAAAGTTACCATTTGATTTAATCACTCCCACAAGAGACTTAGATTTAATTAGGCCTACAGTATCCATGGAAGAAAGCACTTCTAAAAATATCTCAATTGTTCCACACAATTTAATGCATATTTGAATCAGCTGAGTATGGTCAAAAGCCTTATGTAACAAAATTTGCAAAACACCTACTCACATGTGAAACCAGTGAATAAATGACAACTGCAAAAATGGAAAAAGGAGATTACACTGGTATGTGGTTTTCTTCTATGCTTTTCTATTTAGAAAAGGGGATAGTACAATAAAAATTCCACACTGAAATTGTGACTGTTTTGCAGAAAACGTACAATTTATCAAGCAAGAGCTGCTGGGTACACCGGAGTGCAATATCAATTACGGGTGTACATCAGCTCCTTTGGAATGACATTATGAGAGCAGCACAAAGATAGCACTTTGTTGTACTTATTGACCAGATACTGCCCTTTGCACTTCTAATATATCTGCGCACCACACCTTAATAAAGTTAAATAATCAAATTGCAGGGATTATGTTGTTGTTCTTGTACAGATGCCTCGGCGCCACTATGAGACTGTACACTTTGGCAGCACTGGAAAACACTCCACTGAGGATACACAAAAGTCTGGCTCAAATGCTATCAGTCACCCATATACCAACCTATGTTACATCATGTAAAACTCCCATTTACACCACCAAAATGGACATAATTACATTAAATCTAATATATTTACAAAAAAAAAAAAATAGCTGTCCTACTTTACCTAGCCCTTTTAATGTCAGAGGAGCCAATTGCAAATTATTTTTCATCACTCAGGCAGAAACGGATACACCATTTTCATCAACAAGAGAACCTGGTTCCTCGGACAGGGAAAGGGTCCTCTGTTATTTTTGTCAAATATTTTGACATGCAATAATCCAAATAACCCAAAAGCAATGGTTTCCTTCCTTCCAACAAGCATGGGGAAGAGTAATACAAGATCAGAATGAAATAAAACACTGTAAAAAAAACCCCAGTCACTATATAATCAGAGGGATAGGGCACATTTTTTGTGTGTTTTATTTTGTTGTGCGCCAGTTAGGTTTAGATGCTGGAATTATGTTTTTACACATGGGCCTGCAGAAGGATTAGTGTGTTGTGGTGATTGAGTGGTGTTGGAAGCAGCAAAGATCAATAAGTAAGGGTGGAGTCATCCCACTCAAGCTGCTGCTGCCTGTTCACATTTTGCTGGTCTTCTTGCTCTCCATCCTCCTCCTCCTCACTGCTCTCTGACTCTGCACTGGTTATGTCATCTTCCTCTCCATCTTCACTCTCTTCATCATCCTCTTCCTCCTCTTCCTCTTCACTGCTGTGGTGGTCCTCATAATTCTGATTTATAGAAACAAGAGTTAGTATATACTTTCTACACATTACAATAAGGCTACATTCACATTACACTCTCTAGAGAATATAGCAGTGTTCAAAGACTAGATGAATGTATGTATCTAATGTATCTCATAGCCCATTGAAGCATGATAAAATATTTCTAGATGGAAGGTCTGTTCACACAAGTGAGTAGATCATTAAGATGCATAACCTAATGTCCTATTAAAGCGAATCATGTATAGTTGATGTTTGCCAACGTGTGTGTTTTTTTAAATTTACTTTTACATGTCCCCAGACTCAATTAGCTCACAATGGAAATGCAGGTCTGCAAGATGTCCTATTGGAATGTGGCAGCAGTGAACCAAGCTTCATAATTATTCAAACGATAATGAAAACTTTAGCCAATAAAAAGACAACAGGGATGATGTAATATGCATATCAGTGTCACCAATACAAATTAGACTTGGTTGTGTCATGCATGTGTACTCAAAATAAAGGGAGAAAAGTACATGCTGTTATTAATAACAGAACAGAGGCAAATAAGGAAGCAATTATATTCACCATGTTAACTGCTTATTTACTTTAGAGGTTCAAGAGTTTTTATGGGGATATAGGCTTAGAAAAATTATGTAATCCAAGATTATGTAGTGATTCTTTATTAGCACATAAAAACACTATTTGAAGGGGAATCATGCTACAAAATTGAAGGGTTCTGAATTTAGAATAATGACTTACCTAGGTAGGTAACATTCAAACAGCAAGATGCATATAGTTTAGTTTACTGCTAATTGTTTCAGTTTACAATATCTTAAAGGCTAGTGACCTTTATGAGCCATGTGTAATTTAATGTCAGATTACAACACAGGAATATGTAGTTATAATCACACACACACACACACACACACACACACACACACACACACACACACACACACACACACACACACACACACACACACACACACACACACACACACACACACACACACACACACACACACACACACGTTATATCTATAGAATGGAGGGAAGCACTCTCAGGACTTCATGATAAAGTGTCAAAAACAGAAAAAGTTTATTGACAGATCAAGGTTTCGGTTAACATAAAGTAACCATCATCTTCTATAATGTGGAAAAACATGTCTAGGTGTCAGATCAAAAAGATACATACAGTTTGCAGTCAGGGCCGGATTTACAATAAGGCAGAGTAGGCATCTGCCTACAGGCACACCTCACAGAGGGGCGCCTGTCATTGTGATTGTTTTTTTTTATTTTTATTAGCCTGCCAGCCTTGATCCATATCTGGGTGGACTACAAGGGGGTGAGGGCATGCTGTGCTGTGACTGTGAGCCTGTGACATGATGATACCTAAGCCTGTGAGATAAGAGCTGCACCGAGTCGGCAGTGTCAAGGAGGCGCAGCTGCTCATTACATTTGCTTGAGTCCTCCCTTGAATCTTTTCATCCGGAAGTTCCGGACCGGAACAGAACAGACAGTACTGCCCCGCCTCTGACTCCTCCCAGACACACAGTGCAGCCTGCAGGGAGCCGCAGCCCTGCCCACTACAGTCCCGGATGAACAACATGAGCGAGTTGTAGCCAGCATGGTCGGCGTCGGCCCCACAGTATTTTTTAACCCCCTTAAGGTAAGCGAGCCGGCTGTGCACCGCCGCCGGGGCCCGGGTATCAATGGGTTACTGAATATTCATAATGGCCATGTTGTTTATGTGGAATTGGAAAATAAATAAATCGCCTCCTCTAACTTCGATCCCAGATTCCCATTACCATTTTAAGATTCAGACGACATTTTAAGTGGCTCAGCCTCAGACAGTCATTTGGTCGCAGAGTGTGCATGCGACCAAATGACTATCTGTGTGAGCCACTTAAAATGTCGTCTGAATAATTGAATATCCAACTCGGACATTAATGAAGTCATTTTTGGGTGGCACTGGCTTGAAGTTGAGACAAGATCAAGACAAGTTGAGACAAGAAATTAATCAACCCCAACTGACCAACTCTCCCTGACCCACAATGGGAAAGGTCAACACAGGAGAAGCTCCCGACAGAAGTCCAGGGGAAGAACAGACGCGCAAGTAGGAAGATGAGGAATTACGCGAGTAAGCAGTCAGCTTCTCCATCTTCAACAGGTGCCAGAACCTGCCTTCTAGATGCGTTGGATCCGGAGGTATTGACTTCCAGTGATAAGCCACATGGCAGCGTGTACCACCGCACAAATCCTGAAAACCAGTTGATTGTCTGGGACTGACAAAACACGAGCCCTATAGGGTCTATTCAGAAGACATGTCCAAGGGTCAGGCACAAGAGTGACACCTAGGGCCAAACTCAAACACCGAAAGGCATGGGACCACAAAGGTTTCACTGAAGGACAATCCCACCACATATGTAGGTAAGTACCGCGAGAGCCACAACCCCTAAAGCATTGGTCAGACGCGGAGGGGAAGATGTGTGCAAGTTGGGTAGGGCAAAGATACCAGCGACATAACACTTTAAAGCTATTTTTCCTGATTTGAGTGCAAGGAGTCAATTTGGAGGTATTGTCTGTAATTTCCAATCATTCCTCCCCACCTAAGCGTTCACCTAAATCCAGCTCCCAAGAGCTGCGGTAGGGCGGATGTTGGGGAAACGAAACAGACAGGAGATGCAAGTAGATCTTAGAGAGAGCCTCTTTACAGCGGGGCAGGGAGTTGCATAAGACCTCAAAGAAAGTGCGTTGCGGAGGAGTGGAGCTACCCAAATATGATCGTACAAAGTGGCGAACTTGATGGAAGCGAAAAAATTCCCCAAGCGGAGCATTATAGCGGGAACAAAACAAATCCAAATTCATCAGTGTAGAAGACTGCAGCAAGTCCTGTACACGAAGAATTTTCCATGCAATCCACCAAGAGAAAGAACCAAGAGAGAAGCCTGGAGGAAAGTCAGGATGGCAAAGAAAGTACTGTAGCAAGGAAACTGGCCCTATAAGGGCATCCCTGAGGCCGTGTTGACGCCAAAGAAGCTGCGTGTGAGCCAAGGTCGGACTAAGAAAGCGCCCACCCGAGGGCCGCTGGGATGTCCACAGCACCAGAGGGGCAGGGAGGGGATGAGCTGCACCACACTCCAAAGATAACCAACGGGGAGGGTCAAGTACATTGTGCATTTGAACAATTCTAGCGTACGGAGATGCTCTATAGTAATTCCATAAATTAGGTAAGGCAAGACCCCCATCCGAACGAGATCTATAAAGAGTCGACACCCGAACTCGTGGACGCTTCGAGGCCCACACAAACTGGGAAATGTCCCGTTGCAGAGAAGCCAAATCTGCTCAAGGAACCGGTATTGCCAAAGAGTGAAATAGGTATAAAAGTCTGGGGAGAAGATTCATCTTCACCGCACTGACCCGCCCCAACCAAGAGATATGGTAGGTGTCCCACTTCTTCAGATCTAGTCGAAGAGCTCAAAAGAGGGGTAGATAGTTGGTCGCATAAGGAGTCGACTGGGATTTTGTGATACGAATGCCCAGAACAGTGATCGAGGTGGGAGCCCATTTAAAGTCAAAATTTAGGGAGTTTTTCCTTCTCGTGAGGCAGAGAGATATTAAGCGCCTCGCACTTGGAGTTATTGATGCGAAAGCCCGAGAAGGATGAAAAAGTCGCAAGTAAGGAATATAGATTTGGGAGGGAGATCAAAGGGGAAGATAACGTCAACAACACATCATCGGCAAAGAGGCTTAATTTATACGATTCGTCATTGACCGATATCCCAGATATATCCGAATGTTGGCGGATCAAGCATGCCAGGGGTTCAATGCAGAGAGCAAAAAGCAGCGGGGAAAGAGGGCAACCCTGGCGAGTCCCATTAAGGACCGGGAAGGCAGATGAAAGTGCTCCTGAAACAGACACCGTCGCTCTAGGTGACGAGTATAAGGTCTGAATGCCTGTAAGGATGGGACCTCGAAAACCAAATGCCTTCAGTACCTCCCACATATAGTGCCAGTCCACCCGATCGAAAGCTCTCTCGGCATCCAGAGAAAGTAACATTAGAGGTGCACAGCTAGAATGTCCGGAATAGGCGTCTCATATTGTCAGGAGCTTCCCTGCCAGGAATAAAGCCCACCTGATCCGCATGAACTAGAGAACCAATCACCAGCGCCACCCTCAGGGCCAAGATTTTCACATAGAGCTTGATGTCCACATTAATAAGTGAGATGGGCCGATAACTAGCACAGGAGGTAGGGTCTTTACCCTCCTTGGGTAGCACCACGATTTTGGCCTCCAACATTTCGGGTGGGGGAGCAGAACCCCTAAGAAAAACATTAAATAGAGTAGTAAGATGAGGAAGAAGAACGTGCGAAAAAGATTTGAGATAGGAGGCGGTAAAACCATCAGGCCCGGGAGCTTTATTAGACTTCATGGTTTTAAGAGCCGCAGAAATCTCCTCGACCGATATATCAGAGTTTAAAGCGAGGAGAACGTCATCGGAAAGATGCGGAAGATGGCAATTCTCCAAAAACTTGGTTAACGATGTATGTAGGGTCGGATGGTCATGTACTTTACACCCATCATACATTTTTTCATAAAAGGAAGCAAAAGCAGTGGCGATCTGCGAAGACCGATACAATAGAGATCCACAACTCGAACAAATGTCTCTCACCAACCTGCCGACTAATTGAGAGAGCAGTTTAGCTGCCAACATCGCGTCCCGTTTATTCGCTTTCTCAAAAAATTTCTGTTCTGTCCACTGCATTGCCCTAAGAACTTCCTTAGACAGCAAAAGGTTCAGCTCTCCTCGCAAGTGGGTATCCTCAAGAAGATTGGCTGATGTAGGGTCCCGTTTATGGGTCAGTTCGGCCTCGTGCAACAATCCCGACAGGCGAAGCCGTTCCGAAGCTGTTTTTTCAAGTGAGACGCTACGCTAATCAGCTTACCCCGAACCACAGCTTTATGCGCTGTCCACAGCAGTGCCGGGGATGTCTCCTCTGAGCTATTTAAGTCAAAATAATCCTCCAAAACACGTGTTATGTCCCTGCAGATAGCCGAGTCAAACAAAAGGGTATCATTAAAACGCCAAGAGGAAGGAGAAAGAGAGCTCAGACACATTCCACAATGGCATGATCAGACCAGGTAAGGTCTTGTATTCGAGATGAACTCAGGTCACCCAACAAAGGCCGAGTTGCAAAAATATAATCTATCCGAGAATAAAGAGTGTGGGGATGAGAATAAAAGGTGTAATCACGCGTGGTAGGGTGCAGCAAACGCCAACAATTGAAAAGAGCGTGCGAATGAATCAAGTGGACAAGCAGTTTCAACTTCTGAGGAAAAGGGGAACCTGGGGGGGGGGCATCGACCTGTCCAAGATAGGTGAACCTGGGGGGGCGTCGACCTGTCCAAGATAGGGGACTGCATTAAAATCACCGCCAAGCAAAAGCGGAGATGTTGGATAACGATCCATAAGTGCTGAAATCCTTGAAAAGAATTCCGGATCGGGTTCCGTAGGAGCATATACATTAAACAAAGAAATGGGGGAGCCCTGTATGGAGCCATGTAAGAAAAGAAATCGACCCTGAGCATCACGGAATGCTGTCTCCAAGTGAAAACCCAGCGAATTATGAAAGAGGATAGAGACCCCATTTCGCTTACCAGGTCCGGAAGAGTGGAAGTGTGTACGATACCTCCGGTCCCAACATCTCGGTTCCACCCCAGACTTGAAGTCTGTTTCCTGCAGGAAGATAATGTCAGCATGTAAAGACACATAATTCCGCATAGCCTTGCGTCTTTTTTGAGGGGCATTCAGGCCTTTCACATTATGGGAGATCACCGTCCACCGAGCCGGTCCAATTGAGGAAATAGCCATCACCTAAAGGGGGGGGGGGGGAAGGAAAGGGAAAGAGTGGTGAACGGGAAGTGATGAGGAGAATGGAGAGGAAAAAGATGAGGGGAGAGGAAGGGAAAGGAGGAGATGAGACAAAAATTAAGCAGAAAGAAAGGAAAAATAAGAGGATGAGAGAGGGAGAAAGGATGAAAAGGGAAACCCGGTCTCGAGAGGGAGCACGGAGAAATAAGGAAGAGAGACAGGGAAAGGAGATCTCAATGAGCTGGGGACACCCAGAGGTGTCAAGCGACCGTCCCAAGCTAGAACAAGGGAGGTGGCCTACAGACAAGGGAAGTAATAGGCGTCACCAAGTGAACCGCCAAGACTAGCAATAAAGTGAACCCAAATAGCCCAAGTGGAACTCAACTGCCAGCATTACCCGGAGGGATGAACCCCCGGGTTCGAGCGATACAGGCCCGAACCGGCTTCCAAGCAAAGCTCCGTCAGGGCCCAACCAAACACTCAACCTCCAAAAAGCCGCTGGACCCCAAACAGCCCACCCCCATGTAAGCTGCACCATAAGAGGAAGGCCCCCCAGGGGGACCCCCCACCCGACGGGCCCAACGCGAGACCTGAAGCCCGCGCCCAACCCGCCGGGAGAAGGGACCCCCAAGAGCGCACCCCCCCCACCCCCGGAGCCACTATTGAATCCGTGCCATGGTGTCCCGAGCCACAGATCCGGGTGCCGCAAGTGGTCCCAAATCCACGACCAGGAGTCAATAAGCCCCCCACACGAGAGCATCCAGAGTAGAGACTCCTCCCGAGAAGCCCCCCCCCCCGACCAGCCGGACACAGGCCCCAACAGCCCACGCCCGACCCGCCGGGAGCAGGCCCCCACGAGGACAGCCCCCACATACACATACTCCCAGCAAAATGACTCAGGAGGTACTCCTCTACATAGGGACATTCAGGCTCCTACAGCAGCTGATCCCCAAGGCCCACCTACATACAATACTGACATAACAGTGACATTTTGTGGACCAAGGGATTACCCCTGGTTCACAGCAATTCTATGCAGAGTAACATACATACAAAAGAAAACACACAACATACATGAGCAACTATGAGATGCAACAAAATATAAAAAAGTGCGTAAGGCCATAATAAGATATAGGTGACAGTCCCAGGGGTGTCAGGGGAACTCCACTGATCTTTCCACCGCTGCATGGCTCTCACAGGGCATCACCCCACAATAGCCCACAACCAAACTTCAGGCTCCCTCCCTATCAAGGAAAAAGTTCTCAGGGAGAAGCAGTTGCAGGTTCCGCTGAAGTACTACCCCCTGGGGCCGGGGGAGCAAAGTCCTCGTATAGGGCCCGGACATCAGCGGTCATGGATAAATCAAGGCAGTGCAAGAAATCTTTACAGTCCACAGGATCCCATAGAGTGGCAGAAACACCGTGCCAAGTTGCTTGGAGATAGAATGGGAAACCCCAGCGGTACAGTAAGCCTTGAGATCGCAATAGAGCAGTCAGCGGGCGGAGGGTACGCCTCTTCTGTAGGGTAGACTGAGCCAAATCCGAATAAAAGTGTGGCGTTATACCATCCAATTCTGGCGCGGATTTTCTGGCCGCAGACATAACCGCCTCCTTGGTTTTATAGTAGGTAAACTTCACGATCACATCACGGGGGGGGGGGTCCTTAGCTGGCGGCTTGGGCCGCAGTGCGCGATGGGCTCGGTCCAAGGCCAGCATCGCTGCAGACAAGTCCGGGAGCAACAGCTGGAGGTAATGTTGCAGAAAGTCCTGTAGGTCTGGCAAGGACTCTGGCACATTCGAATAAGGAGATTAGATCTCCTAGACCTGTTGTCTAAATCCTCCACTGCCTCTTGCAGTCTGTTGTTGCGAGACCGGAGATGAGCCAGCTCTTCGTGCAGGGCTGCGCAAGTGTCTTCCGCAGCCACCATCTTGGCTTCCAGTGTCGTTGTCCTGGAGGATAAGCGCTGTAAGTCGGCGTGCAGAAGTTGAATGCTAGATTTCAGTTCCTCAGACAGGTCTCTCTTGACAGACAGCAATAGCTCTCGAAGAGACTCAACATCCTGCCGTGTGCAGAGTGGAGGTGAGTCGGGCCTGTCACCAGGCGGGCTCACAGGTCGTGTTCCGGACTCCTCCTTCTTGAAGAAGTCCACCGGTTGAGCAGTTTTCTGTGTCTTCTTAGACATGGCACAGTACCATCCAGTTCCCAGATAACCAAGAGGGGCCAGGGGAACACGAAAAGGCTAATTTTAGTGTCTTTTGGCAGGTCTAGAGCAGGAGCACAAGCAGCACACAACCATTCCTCTCGAGCCGCAGGCCACGCCCCCCAAGACAAGATCACTTTAACCTGAAGGTGATGAGGTTCCTATTCCACTAATGGAGCATATATATTTAAGTGTAATGTAACTTTCTTGGATGAAAATGGGCAAGTGATATGGTTTCCATGGTGGCTGCCATCATCACTATCAACAGCATATCATTTTTGATAGATGGGAAACTCCGGTTCAGCTGGCTTGCACTGCATACTGCATGTGCTCAATGTTCTACATTTAATAACACACACACTATCTTAAGTTGGGGGAATTTTTTAAAATGTAGTAAACAAATGTGAATGGTTTCCCATAGCATAAAATTTTGTGGATATCCATTCTGTACATTTGGCTTTGGCCCTGATAGTGGTTTTGTAACTCCATTTTGCAGAATTGGCTGACCCTGGAAATGACTCAAACTACCACATTTATTGCAATCAAAGGTTATATAAATGTGAGATTTCATATTTAACACTTTGAGTGCCAGATGGGTACACAACACATTTTGGCACTCAAAGGGTTAACATAGCATTGCCTCTGAGCTGTTACTATGGCAACATGACCTTGCCTCCATAATGTGTCCATATTTTTAACAATCTCTTTATGAAGCAATAAATGCACTTTTTTTTTTTTGGGGGGGGGGGGCACTTCAGATGTAAATCCAGCCCTGTTTGTAGTTGAAGGAACCACACTCACAGGACTTCTAAATGATTAAAAAGACACAATGACGCATTCCGGGGGTGAGGCTAAAGGAAGCACCCGCATTTTAACACAGCTCTCCATGGAGATCTCTTTTTTAGATGTTTTTCGCCTGCTTTGAGTGCTAATCTTGACTCCCCTGGCAGAGGAATAGGGGGACTACCCATTGCTCAGGGTGCCCCCCTGTTTTTGCATGGTTTCCCCAGTTTCTGGCTCAAATGAACCGCTCTTCCTGGGTTTGGCGGCCATCTTGAGGCCTGGAGCAGTCGCGCAGTGGAGGATTGCAGTGAATGGGGCCTCAAGTGAGCAAAATGCCTCACTCTACCGCAACTATTACTGAGCCGCTGGCCAACGGCATCGCAGCCAACCAGCGATAGGTGACGGTGCCCTGAGTTATCCGGTGGACTGGGTGTGTGGAGAAGAATTTCTGTAGCATGATCTGAAAGTGGAGGGTGTCATCGCGGTACCATTTGATCGCAGGGATACTGAAATCGAAAGGAGAGCCGCATGATCGCAGGCCTTGCAACGTATGGTATATTCTCATCACCCTTTCACCCTGCGTCTGGCTGGGGACTTTTGTTTTTACACTACCTAAGAGGCCTACGTGGATGATCTGTTTTGCTGTATGGCAGTCTTTGACACAGCTATTGCCTCTCTCTGCATGACTGGCTTCTCATCTCTGACACGTATTGGGGTCTGCTGGTCTGGCTGAGTTTCCCGCTATTCTACTGTCATTTCCTATCATGGACAGGTTCTACTACATGTCCACTAAGAGAACGACCTCAAGAAACACCCCAAAACCACCAAAATTGCAACCTGACCCTAAAGATAAACCCACGGTGAATATGGCTGACTCATGACAACCGGGGTCTCCACTGGGCTCTACTCCCTCATCACCCTCTTCATCTCCTCTGGTGGCACCTGCGGCAGAGACTGCTTCTGAAGTGGCGAAAGCTCTGTGGCCACTTTTCGACTTGAGATTTCAGGACCTGAATATCAAAATATGGATGCCACCCTTACCCAATTGTCTGTCAACACTGCTAAAATTACAGAATTGGAGCAGAGTAATGTGGAGGATGCTCAACACCGTTTACAGGTATCTTCTGATGTCCAGGCTACTACTATTCAATCTCTGCTGGACAAGATTGATGATTTGGAAAATAGGAGCCCCCGCAACAACTGGCGCATCATCAACATTCCAGAATTAATTCAGCCCCAAGACCTGGCGGATACTTTATAAAATTGGCTGGTTGAGGCCCTGCACCCCCCATATTCTGCTGATCGTCCCTTGACTATTGAAAGAGCACACAGGCTGGGGCAGGAGCGGAGAGATCAGAATCAGAGGCCGAGAACAGTGATCATTCGTCTCCTGAATTTTCTTGATAAGGAACGGATCTTGCACAAAGACTGTAGATTGCCAAAGCTGCTGTTCCAGTCTGTCAAGGTGTTGATTTTCCAGGATTATTTGGCTCAGGTGACGGCGAAACGTAAGGTCTTCTCCCCAGTCTGCAAAACACTCTACGACAAGATGATCCAGTTTTCTCTGCTCTTTCTGGCTAAACTTGAAGTGACTCATAAGGGTCAGGTACATTTCCTGAATTCTCCTGAGGAAGCTCACACTCAGCTAGGAACATGGAACCTGGTGTAATATGTGAGATACATAGATGTGACATGTTTCTCTTTGCCTATTTCTGTTGCTTACATTTGTTGCTCTCCTTCGGGACACTGGAGGGGGCCTTTGACTTCTGTTTTGATATATTGCTGTTATTACTGTTTGGTCCTAAGATCTGAATGCTCTGTCGTGTCATGGTCCATGCCTCTTCTCCCTTATTTGGGGACTAACCTCAGGCGCTGGAACATGGGTTTGACCCGACTGCTGTATAATTTTGTGTTTAGCTTCTATCCGAGCATGGGCGTTGGCTAGCTCTCCCCTGGAGGATACACAGATGGACGCAACTATTATCATACAGGACTCCCTCCATATCTTTTCTTGGAATGTTTATGGCCTAAACACACCGGAAAAGAGAAAGTTTCTAATCACCAGGAGACTCATTGGAAATGAAAGGCACTTGGATCAAGGAATGTATTGCGGCCTCATACACTTCCGAGTCTAGAGGGATGGCGATTTTGTTTAGTAAGACTCTCAATTATATTATCCACTACACCCAGGTGGACGTGAATGGTAGATATGTCATTTTAAATATCTCAGTGGGTACTACCAGATTTGTATTGGTAAATATTTATGCTCCAAATATGCCAAATTCATCTTTCTTTTGCAAAATATTTGACTTACTTTCTGCCTATGCGGGACACCACATCATTTTAGAGGGCGACTATAATACTGTGGTGGATCAGTCCTTGGACAGGTTGGGTCCCTCTTTACTGACTCCTTCTCAATCTCATGAGAGGTTACATTTACTCTTTCACTCCCTACATTTGATAGATCCCTGGAGAGTCACTCATCCGACGACTAAGGACTTCACACATGTTTCAAGGGCTCATGCTACTTCTTCCAGCATAGATCTATTTTTAATTTCCCCTGAGCTCTTGGCTGACATACAGCAAACTCACATACATAACATCATCATATCAGAGCATGCCCCAGTTGAATTACAAATTAACTTTTGGGTTACTCTGCTCTATACTAGACATTGGTATTTTCCTCATTACATGTCTAATTCTGTGGACTTCAAGTCATTTTTGGAAACAACTTGGGGTAATTACCTGGATGACAACATTGTTCACGTTGAGAAGCCTTTTTGTTCTGGGAGACGGCAAAGGCAGTTATTAAGGGACATGTGATTTCTTATAGTGCGAGACACGGTAGGGACTGGGTTGCCAAATTTGCTAGTTTAAAGGCGGACTTAGATAGCGCTCATGCGTCCTTGGCATCTGATCCCACACCAGTAAACAAAACTAAATTCCTTGAGGCTAAGGCACTTCTTGATACCTTCTTATTATCTAAAGCTCAGACCCAAACAGAGTTTACCCGTAGTCACTTCTTCAAGTAGGGTAACAAATGAGGTAAACTTTTGTCCTTACTTGCTAAGAAGGAAAAAACCCCAGGAGAATATCTCTCACTTGAGGGCTTCGACTGGAGCTATAGTCACGTCTTCATTAGCAATTAACAACATGTTTTGTGACTATTTTGCAACGCTATATAAGGCTGCACCAGATAAATTGGGACTTGGGAATGGATCTCTTGTGCAAAGCTAAACTGCCCAGACTGACCCCGGAGCAGAGGGAGATCTTGGTTCAGCCTGTCACGGAGCAAGAAGTTTGAGATATTATTACCACTTTAAAATCTCATAAAAGCCCTGGCCCTGATGGGTTCTCTGCAGACTTTTACAAGCTACTGAGATTACAGGTGGCAAAGCCTCTTACTGATTTTATTATTATTCTTCTTTATTTATATAGCGCCAACTAATTCTGCAGCGCTTTACAATTAGGAATAGACATACAGAGGTATTAAATAGTACAATCAACTGTGGAGAGCAAAAGGATCAGAGGGCCTTGCTCGTGACAGCTTAGAGTCTAGAGGAAGGTAGGTTTGAAAAAGAAGGAGTAAGTGCTATTGGGTGTAAGTGCCTCCTGCCACATGAACTGCCAGTCAGTGGGTGGGAGTGAGAAGTGCTGTTGAGAGCACTGGTCCAGGCAAGGGGTGATTCTTGGTGAAAGTTTATGGATGTAGTTGATAGGCTTCCCTGAAAAGGTGAGTTTTCAGGGAGCTTCTGAAGATTTGAAGGCTGGATGAGAGTCTGATTGTGTGGGGGAGGGAGTCCCAGAGTTGAGGTGCAGCACGGGAAAAGTCCTGTAAGTGGGAGTGGGAAGATGTGATAAGAGCTGTGGGGAGCAGAAGGTTGTGTGCAGAGCGAAGATGGCGAGAGGGAGTGTATTTGGAAATGAGAGATGAAATATAGGGTGGTGCGGTGTTAGTGAGGGCGCTATAAGTAAGCGCTAGAATTTTGAATTTAATTCTGTATGCTACTGGGAGCCAGTGTAGGGATTGACAGAGGGGTTTGGCGTCAGAGAAGCGATGAGTGAGGTAGAATAGTCTTGCAGCAGAGTTCATTATGGACTGTAGTGGGGTTAGTCGGGTGACAGGAAGGCCAATTAGTAATGAGTTACAGTAGTCAAGACGGGACATGATGAGTGTTTGGATTAGAATTTTGGTAGTATCTTGTGTGAGAAAGGGTCGGATTCTAGAGATGTTGCGGAGGTGGAGGCAGCAGGATTTGGAGATTACCCTATCCTTCATTCCTCACATTTAGTCAGAGTCAAATGTGACCCCCAGGCAGCGAGCTGTAGGGGTTGGTGTGATGGCAGCATTGTTAATGGTGAGAGTAATATCTGGGTTGAGGCTGGTTGTGGAGGGCGGGAAGATAATTAGTTCAGTTTTGCCAAGGTTAAGTTTGAGTTGACGGGAGGACATCCAGCAGACAGACAGACATATACTCAGGAGAGGAGGGAAGGGGGAGTATCATCAGCGTAGAGATGATGATAAGACACAAAGGAGTTTATTAGTTTTCCAAGGGATGCAGTGTAGATTGAGAAGAGCAAGGGTCCCAGGACTGATCCCTGAGGCACTCCACCAGACAGTGGGATGGATGAAGAAGTGGAGCCGGAGCAGGAAACACTGAAGGAGCGGTTGCAGAGATGAGATGAAAACCAGGAGAGTGCAGTGTCACAGAGACCTAGGGAGTGGAGGCTTGGTGGAGGAGTGTGTGATCTACTGTGTCAAAGGGTCCAAGAGAATAAGTATGGAGTAGTGGCCTTTTGACTTGGCAGAGAGCAAAACATTGGCCACTTTGATGAGGGCAGTCTCTGTTGAGTGATGAGGGCGGAATCCAGATTGCAAGGGATCTATCAGGGAATGGGAACAGAGGAATTTAGTGAGACATTATACGCGAGACGCTAAAGGAGCTTGGAGGCGAACAGGAGTAGAGAAATTGGCCGGTAATCTGACAGTGAGTTTGGGTCCAGGGAGGGTTTCTTTAGGATGGGTGTGATGATTGCATGTTTGAAAGAGGATGGGAAGGTGCTGGTTGAAAGAGAGAGGTTGAATAAGTGAGTAAGGATTGGAGTTAGTAGAGGGGAAGTTCTTGAGTGAGTTGAGATGGGATGGGGACAAGAAGGCATGTGGTTATGTTTGAGTGAGTGAGGAGAAGGGAAACTTCATCCTCGGAGACAGGTGAGAAACAGCTTACTTTGTATACGAGAGGTGACTGGGTTGGGTTGGCTGGGTGGGGATGGGAGCGATGGAATGTCATGTCTGATCGATTCGATCTTGTCCTTGAAATGGGTGGCAAGATCTTGTGCAGAAAAGTCCGTGGAAGGTGTTTGTGTTGGTGTTTGTTGAAGAGATTTGAAGGGTGAAAAGAGGAGTTTTGGGAGATTAGAGAGGAAAAGTATGACTGTTTGGCCAAGGTGAGGGGAGAGCTATATGAATAGAAAATGAATTTGTAGTGTATGAAGTCAGCTGCGGAGACCGATTTCCTCCACTGCCTTTTGGCAGTGCGTGAGTACCTTTGGAGGTATCACATTTGTCTTGTGTGCCAGGGTTGTAGTGGGGTTGTGCATGGGTGGCGTGGAGTTGCAGGTGCAGCTGTGTCAAGGGCTGTTGTGAGGGTGCTGTTGTAGAGAGCAATAGTTTGTTCTGGGCAAGTAAGTGTGAGGATGTGGTTGAGAAGAGGTTGCAGGGATGTGGAAAATTGTTGCGGGTCAAGAGTATGCAGATTTCTCCGCATGCTCTTGATCGCGGCGGGGCAGATGGGTTTGTGTGGTATTATGAGGTTACCGGTGAGGAGGTCGCGGTCAGAGAGTGGAAAGGGGATATTAGAGAAGTTGGAGAATGAGCAGAGGTTAGTGAAGATCAAGTCAAGGAATTGACCGTCACTGTGCATGGGAGAGCTGGTCCATTGTGATAGACCAAAGGAAGTTGTTAAGGAGAAGAGTTTGAGGGCAGGGTGGGTGTTATGATTGAGAGCAGGGACATCAGAGGACATGAAGTGAGGGATCCAGGAATTGTGCAGTAGGACCAGGTGGCCTGTATATGACTGCAACACGCAAGGGGAAGGGAGGGAAGTGGTGAGGGAAGTAGTGACGGTGAAATGAGAATGGAGTGACTCTTAATGTGGACACAGGAGGAAGAGAGTCTTATGCAGGTGAGAATGGTGATGAGAAGACAAGGAGCTAATTTGGCCATCGTGGGATTAATACATGGGGCAGTAGAATTTGTGCAACAGTCTGTATTCCAGGAGAGTATGGGCTGCTCTCTATAGATATTCTGTTGATTGGATTCTCGGCACTGCTATGCATGCTGATCCCCGGTTGGACGGGCAGTTTGGGGATGGGATATCTTTGGTAGCACTACTACATACCCCAACTGGAGATCTGAGCCCTGGCATTATCCGGAATACATTTTTGATTTCTAGCATTAGGCCTTGGAGGAGGAGGAGACTCCACCTAGGTGCCCAATGACAGTTTCAACCTCTTTGTGGTAATCCAGACTTTCAGGAGGGGTCTGCTTTAGTCCCATACACAGTATGGGCGAGTAGAAACGTCAGGGACCTCTTTTGTTGATCTAACCACCAGACTTCCGAAACAGTTGGTAGACTGTAGATTATATTTACAAAATATTACTACTTCCTGGTTTGCTCATCTTCAAACGATAAGCTATTTGAGAATGAAGATCCAGCGTTTTACTGAAAAAGATTGGGAGAACGTGCTGGATAGGATGCTTAGATCTGGCTCCAGGGCTTTGCTTTCTACTAGCACTATTTATAAATATATGAAGGTGAATGTTGAATATAGGGCGGGTGGGGGTGGACTGAGAAACTGGTTAACTCACTTTCCTCAATTTAGCAGTGCTGATATCATAACTTCCACAGTAACCACAGCTAGCATTTACACTGAGATGCAGCTACGCATTGTTCATCAAGCTTACTTGTCCCCTCATAGACAGTTCCGTATGGGTATATTACCTTCTGATAGATGCCCTAGATGTGAGGCTCCCGGGGCAGATTTGTACCATGCTTTTTGGGATTGTCCACCAATACAGTCTTTTTGGGTGGAGATTGAGAGATATTTGGGTGAGCTGTGTTACAGGGGTTTGAAACTTTCTCTAGAGCCAGCAATCTTGGGGGTCCTGGTGGAGAGTGGGCCAGGGCACACTAAGTTGTTGAAACATATTGGCGGAGGTTCGCAAAACTATTTAGCAACAATGGATCCACCCTGTACCACCCTCAATGGCTATCTTTCATGTTAAACTAGCTCATTTTTTCAGAATGGACTGGTTGGACTCGACTGTACATAAGGAACACAGTGCTAAACATTTCTTTAGCTCTTGGGGGTAGATATATTGATTCACTTGAGGTTGACACTAGACAGACATTCCAATATACATCCTGGTATTGCGAGCAGCAATTCAGAGGGAGATCTCCTATACGCATCTCGTAGGGAGGAATAGCTTTTTATCTTTACACAAGCTGATTTTCATGATTAATTTTCTAAGATTTATTGGACAGTTAGGGTTGTTGGGGGGGGGGTAGAAACAAACTCAGATGTTTATTAATGTCCTTTATGCGTTTGTTTTCATATACTGAATTCAACATCTCTCACGTCTACTTCTGTATTGTAAGTCCAGCGGAGGGTCTAATGTCCCGCCGCTGTTCGATTGCTATTAACATCTGTTTATGTGTTGCTTATTCAGACAGCTGTACCATTGCTCGTGTATGGAACTCTATGCTCTTTATGATCTGTATTTGTTTTGGGGTGGGGGGGTTATGTATGTTTTATTATTTTGAAATGCCAATAAAAAGATTTACAAAAAAAAAAAAAAAAAAAAAAAAAAGACAATGAATTGCCACATTTTCATCATTTAGAAGTCCTGTGACAAAATATGTAATCTATATATACATACACACACACATATATACATATATTATACATACTAGATATTTCATCATCTTACTCTTCAGCCATTGTTGAAGTCTCCAACAACTTCTGACCTGTGCCTTTTGTTGCCACTGTGTACCAACAAATTTGGTAATTTCATTTAGCCATCTTGTCTTTGGTCTTCTTCTTGGCAGTTTAGTATTAAGTGGAATCCATTCCAAAATGTGCTTGATCCATCTACCAAGAGATCTTCTTGCTATGTGGCCTGCCTATTTCCATTTCAGGTGCTTTACTCTTTCAATTACATCATAGACCTTTGTTTGCTGATGAATCCATGCACACATGGATTTTTTGTTATGCTTAGAATTCACCACTCCATACTTCTCTGTGTAACTAAGTTTTTGTATGGTTTTGGCATTTCGTGTCCATGTTTCACAGCCGTAAGTAAGGACTGGGAGGACACGCTGGTCAACAACATTTCGAGTGAGGCAAAGTAGTAAACTTGTATTTAATACAGTACTAAAATTTTCCAAATGCTTGCCATCCCAATTTTATTCTCCCTCAACTTCTATCATGGTGTGTCCATCTGTTGACATTTCCTGTCTAAGGTAAACCTACTTGTTCACTTCTTTTAGTTCATCTACTTTGATTTTCTTTGGTACAGTAAATTTGTTAAACATGCGTTTTGTTGATATTCATCTTGAGACCAAAATTTTTGCTTTCCTGTTTTAGTTCTTCAATGCGTTATTCCAAAACGCAAGTGATGTAGGTATTATCCATTTATCTTAAGTCCTTTTTTGTCCCAATTTAGCTTGCAGAAAATTTCTTCCGAACAAGTGAAAATTGTTTTGGTGAAATTGTGTCTCCTTGTTGGACCCCTTTTTCTATGTTTATCTAGACATTATGGTTTATCATTGTTTACCTGTACTGATGCAGCTGCATTTTCATAGTTTGATTTATCAATTGTGCCGCTCTATAACTTGTTGCACTGTCTGGATGTGGTCCATTGTACTGAAACCGCTCCTGAAGCCTGCTTGTTCCTTAGGCTGTGCCATGTTAAGTATTGTGTCCTTTCTTCTTGATAATACATTTGTGAAGAACTTGCAGACCACTGGAAATAGGCTTATTGGTTGGTAGTTTTTCAGATTTTCCTTATCACGTTTTTTCTGCAGTAGGATGACTTCTGAATTTTTCCAAGTTTCAGGTACTTTGACAAGTAGTAGGCATTTTGAAAATAGTTTATAGCTAGGGCTTTGAAAAAGGGTTGACTTTTGACTTTCAACATTTCAATATTAACTTTATCAGGTCCAGCTGCTTGCCATTTTTCATTGATTTCATTGCAGCTTCTACTTCTCCTAAAACTGGCACAGCTTCAGCCTCAAACTGCATTCTGTTGTTATCCTTCATTGCTTATAAAGATTTGAATAAAATTCTTCCACTCGTAATCTCTGTTGTTGAGTTTTCTGTTCAAGGTTTAAATGTGTGTCCGTCTTTTTTTTTTTTTTTTTCCCCCTTTCTTTAGCCCTAGATTTTCATCCAGCATCCTTTTGATTAGCTCAACATTGAACTTCCCGTTTTTTTTTTTTAATGAGATTCCGGATGGTCTTGCACATTTCTACATATTCTACCCAGTTTCTGATATTACAGTTTTGCTTAATTTCTCATTGTTTTTTCAATATGCCAACTGTTTGTTTTAATATTCGGGTTTGTTTTTCTGGTTTTACAGTAGGTGCAAAAGCATGGGCACCGTCTTCAATAGTCTCAATAACTTTTTCATATTATACACACATATATATTAGAAAAAAGCACTTTTATATATATTTATAGATCAGCATTTCAGTTACCCATCGGTAACCTTCATCAAGATAACAATGAAGTGAACAAACCCCCCCACATATACCACCAGTGAACAGGAAAGGCACCAGAAATTGGCATCTTTGAATGGACATGGCGTCACATACAGTGATGTGATGTGATGTGGTGATTGACATAGCAAATGTCGGGTAATAACCAAGTGTTCAAGAGAGGGGCAAGCTTAAAATGAATCCTCTAATGTGATACTGCTGTATATTAGCAGTATACATATGGGTCATATGAAGTGCCAGATAAACTTTGTTATAAGCTGCTCAAACTTATTAAAAAATGTGCCCAGTTTTTATCTAAAGTGTACAAGTGTTACAAGGAATACTAGCAACAATGTGGCTTTAGCATATAATTACTTATAATTATTTATGCAAAGAGCTGAGCTAAGAACAAGAGGTCATCCATTAAGACTTGAGGAAAGGTGCTTTCGAATAAAACACAGGCAGGGATTCTTTACAGTAAGGGCGGTAAGGCTATGGAATTCTTTGCCTCGGGATGTTGTGCTTGCAGATAATGTAACTGCATTCAAAAAAGCAATGGATGCCTGTCTAGCACAGAACAATATTGACAGTTATGACAGATGGCTTCAAAGCAAATAGGATATTGATCCGGGGAACTATTTGACACACACACCCCTACACACACACCCCTACACACACACCCCTACACACACACCCCTACACACACACCCCTACACACACACCCCTACACACACACACACACACCCCTACACACACACACACACACACACACACACACACACACACACACACACACACACACACACACACACACACACACACACACACACACACACACACACACACACACACACACACCTACATTGGAAATTGCTCCAGAGGGCTTTTTTGTTGCCTTCCTCTGGATCAACAGTGGTGTTATTGGCATGGGCTGGACTTCATGGACGCATGTCTTTTTTCAGCCTTATCTACTATGTTAAAAACACAGTGATTATCAATGATCATGCCAGAGAAACATGTTGGCATAATTCTATCAGACTACCACACTTGCCGGGGTGTATCGGATAACACTTCTCTATATCAGAGGGTAATATACGCGGACACCATTTGAGAGTGGCATAACAGACATGTGTATAGAGCACATAAAAGGTCTGCAAGAACAAACAAATTAATAAGCTGTATTAAACAGGGAGGTAAAGGGTGATATAATCTGAGAAAAACATTAGAACTGTAGCTTATATCACACTTCACCTCGTTGTTTAACCCCTTAGCGACCCTTGACGTACCAGGACCGTCAAGGGTAAATGTGACCGAACGACCCTTGACGGTCCTGGTACGTCAAGGGTTAAACTCTTCCATCGCGGCCGCACGGAGCGATGGAAGAGTTCAAGCCGCTTGTTACTAAGTGTCCCGGTATCGGGACACTTAGTAACAAGCGGCTGAAACATTGTTGCAACATGCGAATCACATGTTGCAAAACCTGAATGACAGGGACAGTATTTGTAAATACTGTCCCTGTCAGATCTCTCTGCCTCCCTCCACCTTGCATACTGCTAAGGTGGAGAGAGACAGAGGGAGATGGTGTTCCAGTGTGCCTGTCAAAAAAAAAAATAAAAAAAAAGTTTAGATAAAGAAAATTGATCACTGTTCTGCAGTGATCAATAAGTGCCCCCCCATCTGATCACTCTTGGAGTGATCAATTTGCTGCAGATCAGTGTTTTCTGATCTGTGGGACACCCCCCATCCCCCTTGAATTTTTTTAGATTTTTTTAAAAAAAAATTTAAATTTTTTTTTAATTTTTTGTAAATTTTTTTTTTTTTTTTTTTATATTAAATATAGTTTAGGTATTTTGGTAGGTAGTTGGGTAGGTTTAGTGTAGACGTGTGTTAGGGAAAGTTTTAGGGATAGATTTAGGTTTAGGGGAAACCCCCCCCCCAAAAAAAAAAAAATATATATATATAATAAGCGCAATTTAGATAGGTAGTTCAATTGGGTTAGGTAGGTTCAGGATATACGTAGGTTAGGGTAAGTTTTAGGGTTAGATTTAGGTTTAGGGATAGCGTAAGAAAAATAAAAAACCCAAAAAACCCCAACCCCCCCCCAAAAAAAAACAAAAAAAAAATATATGTATATAATAAGTGCAGTTTAGATAGGTAGTTCACTTGGGTTAGGTAGGTTCAGGATATACGTAGGTTAGGGTAAGTTTTAGGGTTAGATTTAGGTTTAGGGATAGCGTACGAAAAAAAAAAACCCAAACCCCCCCCAAAAAAATATATATTTATAATAAGTGCAGTTTAGATAGGTAGTTCACTTGGGTTAGGTAGGTTCAGGATATACGTAGGCTAGGGTAAGTTTTAGGGTTAGATTTAGGTTTAGGGATAGCGTAAGAAAAAAAAAAAGTTTTTTTTAGTGGGCAAAATGCAGCGCAGGTACAGCGTTGAAGAGGCATATGCCTTTTTGGCGTCTGACTCTGAGGCAACAGACACTGCGTCAGATTTTGACATAGCGCAGTTTTCAGAAAGTGAGAGCAGCTCTAGTGATGACGCTGGGCCTTCTGTCAAGAAAAGACGCACTGCCCCAAGAGCTGCTCTGGCAACTGCCCCAGCACCTGCCAAAAGAACTGCCCAAAGACCTACCAAAATACCTGCCCAAAGAAATGCCCCAAGTGCTGCCCCAAGAGCTGCCCTGGCAACTGCCCCAGCACCTGCCAAAAGATCTGCCCAAAGACCTACCAAAGAAATGCCCCAAGTGCTGCCCCAAGAGCTGCCCTGACAACTGCCCCAGCACCTGCCAAAAGATCTGCCCAAAGACCTGCCAAAAGACCTGCCCAAAGAAATGCCCCAACACCTGCCACTCCGGATCCTAATGAATGGGTATCAATTTATGCCCACAAATCTCAGAATTCACAGGCAACCCAGGGATTCAAATTGATGTGGAAGGATTTATCCATGATCATTTTTTTGATTTGTTTTTGGGGGAAGACATTTTAGGTGAAATTGTTTCCCAAACCAATTTGTATGCAGCCCAGTATACTGCCGCCAACCCTAAGTGTGGAAAAACGCGTTTTTTTTTTTTTTTTTTACTTACGTCATGGTTTACGAGGGATTGGTGGCAAAATGGCTGTGTATAAAATTGGAAAACACACCTAAAACGAGAGCCTGGGGTGTCTACTTTCCAAAAATATACACTTTTGGGGGGAAATCTTAAAAAAAGAGCACTGTTACACAGCCCCAAATGAGACATGGCACCAGTAACGCAAGCTGTGAAGATTCAAAGTGTGAACCTGGAAACGCGCATGTTCCAATTTGGCCCCCGTAGCTCCCCCAAACCATGAGAAAGCTATGCATATGGGGTATTGCCGTACTCAGAAGAAGGAGCTGAACACTAATCAATTCAGTTTATAAAATCTTCACCTATTCTGTGCTTGAAATTCACATCAAAATTGAAGGCAAAGTGTGAAAAATGCTGAATTTTTTTTACTTACGTCAAATTTTCACAGGATTGGTGGTAAAATGGCAGTGTATAAAATTGGAAAACACACCTAAAACGAGAGCCTGGGGTGTCTACTTTCCAAAAATATACACTTTTGGGGGGAAATCTTAAAAAAAGAGCACTGTTACACAGCCCCAAATGAGACATGGCACCAGTAACGCAAGCTGTGAAGATTCAAAGTGTGAACCTGGAAACGTGCATGTTCCAATTTGGCCCCCGTAGCTCCCCAAACCATGAGAAAGATATGCATATGGGGTATTGCCGTACTCAGAAGAAGGAGCTGAACACTATTCAATTCAGTTTATAAAATCTTCACCTATTCTGTGCTTGAAATTCACATCAAAATTGAAGGCAAAGTGTGAAAAATGCTGAATTTTTTTTACTTACGTCAAATTTTCACAGGATTGGTGGTAAAATGGCAGTGTATAAAATTGGAAAACACACCTAAAACGAGAGCCTGGGGTGTCTACTTTCCAAAAATATACACTTTTGGGGGGAAATCTTAAAAAAAGAGCACTGTTACACAGCCCCAAATGAGACATGGCACCAGTAACGCAAGCTGTGAAGATTCAAAGTGTGAACCTGGAAACGCGCATGTTCCAATTTGGCCCCCGTAGCTCCCCCAAACCATGAGAAAGCTATGCATATGGGGTATTGCCGTACTCAGAAGAAGGAGCTGAACACTATTCAATTCAGTTTATAAAATCTTCACCTATTCTGTGCTTGAAATTCACATCAACATTGAAGGCAAAGTGTGAAAAACGCTGTTTTTTTACTTACGTCAAGTTTATGAGAAAGTGGTGGTAAAATGGCCGTGTAAAAAATTTGAAAACACACCTAAAATGAAAGCTGGGGGTGTCTACATTCCAAAAATATACACTTTTGGGGGGAAATTCTAAAGTGCAGCACTGGAACATAGCCCAAAATGAGTAATGGCATCAGTTAACCAAGATGTGAAAATTCAATATTTGTTCAAAATTGGGCCCCGTAGCTCCCCCAAACCTTGAGAAACCTATGCATATGGGGTATTGCCGTACTCAGAAGAAGGAGCTGAACACTAAACAATGCATTTTTAAAAATCTTCCCCTATTATGTGCTTGAAATTCACATCAACATTGAAGTGCAAGTGTGAAAAACGCTGTTTTTTTAACTTACGTCAAGATTTACGAGCGATTGGTGGTAAAATGGCTGCGCAAAAAAATTGAAAACATACATAAAATGAAAGCCTGGGGTGTCTACTTTCCAAAAATATATACTTTTGGGGGGAAATCTTAGAGTGGAGCACTGTTACACAGCCCCAAATGAGACATGGCACCAGTGATGCAAGCTGTGAAAATTCAAAGTGTGAAACTGGAAACGCGCATGTTCCAATTTGGGCCCTGTAGCTCTCCCAAACCTTGAGAAACCTATGCATATGGGGTATTGCCGTACTCAGAAGAAGGAGCTGAACACTAAACAATGCATTTTTAAAAATCTTCACCTATCATGTGCTTGATATCAACAGTAGTATTGAAATGTAAGTGTGAAAACTGCAAAAAAACAAAATATTACCACAATTTTGAATTTTTTTTCTGGAAAAATAGCTGCATGAAAAACTCCAAAATTCTCCTGATTATTTACCTTATGTTGTGTAGTTTTCAGAAACATATACCTTTGTGGGACATTTTTGGTTCTGGCACCGTCAGCTAAGCTATGATGCTCACATGCCAATTGTTGAGAAATTACAAGTTGGAAATAATGGCATCCATCTTGTAATATTTACCTTGTAAATGTGAGGAACTGATTGAAATACTAGGCATATGGGGTATTCTTATATTCAGGATAAGCAAATGAATATATTTAGGGGTATTTTTTTGTCATAAACTAATTGTATGCAAATCCTGACACGAAAATATAAGCAAAATGTTGTTTTTTTTCAATTTTTTTCCTCTTTTTTTCTATTTTAATCAAATTAAACAATGAGGTATTCATATAATTGTGGTATCAAAAGAAAGCCCTACTTGTGCTTAAAAAAACAGTATATAATTTATGTGGGTGCACAAAAGGAATTAAAGAGAAAATATGGTTGAACAAAGACATAGTCAAAAAAGTCAAAATTGCTCCGGTCCTTAAGTCAAATCAAACTCAGATTTTCCCGGTCCTTAAGGGGTTAATTCATCAAGTAATTATATGCTAAAGCCACATTGCTGCTAGTATTCCTTATAACACTACACTTCAGATACAAATCTCGTTATCTCTGTAATATACCCTCAAGTTCACCCAACAGTCTAACTGGGCATGTTTTTGAATAAATGCAAGCAGCTAACAACTAAGCAGATCTGGTGCTTCATATGACCCATATGTATACTGCCAATATAAGCGGTATTGCATTAGAGGATTCATCATAAGCTTGTCCCCCTCTCAGTTATTGCCCGACATATTTGCTGCAATTTATACAATTTTTATAAGGTTAGCCTGCTATAGCTTTGATTATCGGATTATGTGTTGTGGCTTAGTTTGTTGCTATCATAGTGAAGGGGCTGCAATATACACACTGAGCGCCATTCTTTGTGATTCGTTGGGGGCCTGGGATTGTTCTTCACCCGACACGTCTCTCTAAGTTGTGAAGGGCTTCACACCTCAATATACACCACATATATTTACATTCTATGTCTCATTCTTATCTTTTTTAACTAACAACACTTTGTCTTGTGGGGGTTACAATTACAGTGAAAACTTTATTATTTGTCTGTCAACTGTGTACATGTGAAGTGATCATCTGTACAATTCATACCCTATGTTTGGTTATGCATATAGTACTTTATCAAATAACAACCTGCAACCTAATTCTCCTAACTACTTAATTCCTTCACCCATTGTACTGTAGCTGTGGCTTGCTCACTGTTGTCTAGGATCATGAGTATTCATGTATGTCAATAACCCCATCACATCACTGTAAGTGACATCATGTCCATTGAAAGATGCCACTTTTTGGCACCTTTTCTGTTCACTGGGGGTATATGTAGGGGGTTTGTTCACTTCATCGGTATCCTGATGAAGGTTGCTGATGGATAACCAAAACGTTGATCTATATATACATTTTTGCTACAATCTTCACACTATATAAAAGTGCAGAGTGCTTTTTTCTATTACATTACTACTGTACCTTGCACCAAGCTTGAGTGCCTACATTTGTAATATTATATTTTTATATATATATATATATATATATATATATATATATATATATATAAAATATATATATATCTCCTCGGCTGCTGCCCCGGAGCTGCCTGGAGCTCCCTGCTCCAGATCAGCGCGTTTGGCCAGTCCCTACTGCGCATGACTGCATCTTTCCTGCAGTCTCTACTGCGCACGTGCGGTATGATCCTCCTGGGTGCAAATGTTTCGGTCCACTGTCCGTGACCTTCCTCAAGCCAACTGGCTTGAGGAAGTTCATGGACAGTGGACCGAAACCTCGCTAGATTATGCACATTCTTTATTTTATTTCAGGATGGTGATTACAATATAACTTTTTGAATTTATAAGCAGAGAGTGCATCCATTTTTTTGTTTGATATATATATATATATATATATATATATATATACACACACACACACACACACAAATGGGGCAGCGCTAGTGTGTATTGTTAACGTGTAATTTGCTGAGTAAATTAGCAAGAATAGGGGCCAACTATAGTGTGTGCGTGTGGTTTTTTTTTTTTTTTTTTTTTTTTTAAGGAGAAGCTGGTCATGTGACCAGCAATTCTGCATATGTGCCACAAACACCTCCTCCATTCAGATCTCTCCAACATACAGAGGGGCGTGATTTTCACAGGCGTGCGCATGAGGCCAAAGGTCTCATGCGCACTTCTGTGAAGTTCTCTGCAGCAAGTCACACACGTCAAGGACTTTACAAGGTAGTGTCATTTTCACAGAAGTGAGCATGGGGCCGAAGGAGTTTGTCCTTAGCCACGGTGGCATGCTCACTGATCTGATTTCCAGCCATCTCATCCCCATTCTCTAGCTCCTCGATACACACCAACCTGCTGCCCAAACTCCTCTCTCTCCAGGCCAGGCTCATAGTTACTACCCTTCCAGGCACATGAAACTGATAAAACAGAGCAGCAGACAGGGGGCTGAACACTTTCTGACAACGTAGCTTACATCCATTGCACTGGCCGCATACATTATGCTTCAACCCTTTGTATGCCTCCATGCACGAATAAGCCATGTCACTTCTCCCCCAGCCTGCCATTTTTTCACAGCAGCTTATAGCAACAGAGTTTAATGCAGTTTGTGCCGTTATAAAGGCTGCAATACCCCTTTCAGTGCCAGAGGGGTAAGCAACGTTTTACAATGCTGTCACAGAGAACCTCAGGAAGCCTGGAATAAAGTACAAGTGGAGGTTTCCATTCCACCTATTTGCACAACACAATGGCTATTTGGCCTCTCTTAGCAGCATGCAGGGTTTGGAGCAATTTTGAAAGCAGCTGCACATCGATACTCCCGAGGATCCTGACCCGGTTGTGCCGCCTTCCCTGCCAGAATTGGCTGCCAACCAGAGGCTTTGTTGGCACCTAGTAGTGGAAACCCAGAGGAAGAATAAGAAGGATCCTCTGGTCGATGGTGCACAGACTCAAAATTGAGTTTCAACACTGTTTGGACTCATGTTAGATACGGTTGCCTTGTTATTGTCCAGATCTTACCGGATCGGACAAGCTGTCTCATATCAGGATGTATATAAACCCCTCAGACTTCCACCCCGCTTTACTGACCTTGGATTACCCTCCCTAATGCACGTCCCTGCCACTTCACCTGTGGACACACTGGGCACCCAGCTATTCCAAGAGGTCCAACTGCATATATGTGCAGTCTGGAGGCTCTGGTCGCTCGGGCATGTGCTCAGGTACCTGTATTTGTGATCAGACTTTGGGGAAGATTTTTGAGGGTGGCTTGTTAGCCAAATAATTGACCCTCTCTCACATCGAGCGTGTACTTCTGATTCATCTTCCCGTAGCTGTCCAGGCCTCACCCAGGCCCTCTCGTCCATGTTAAGGCTGCTACAAGCAGCCTTTTCTCTTCTGCAGCTCTCCTCATCATCCTCTTGGTTTATTTTCCTCAGATGCCCCCGGCTCTCTGCGTTGTCGTCTCCACCCCATATGCTTCGCCCCTCGCAGCCTCACACTCTGGTTTGTCCATGTGTTTGCACGCAGTGTGAGGCTGTGAGAGGTGAGGCCTGCGGGGTGAAGGCGACAACACAGACAACCAAGGGCATCTGATGAGAATAAAAAACCTAGAGAATGATGAGAAGAGCCGCGGGGGGAGAGGAAGACCAGTTGCGCTGCCTGTAGCAGCCTTAACATGGATGAAAGGGACATGGGGAAGCCTGGGGAAGGTGGAAAGCTATAGAAAGGTAAAAAAAGAAATACACGCTGGATGTGAGAGGGTCTTGTTGCACCTTAAAGGCCAGGGAGGGGCCATGCAGTGCGCGGCTTCAGAACCTGGCAGGTACTCATGCATTGCAATTTTTTGATTTTAAATTAATGGGCAGACATGGCTTCAAGGGTTAGAGGGATGTCAACTACAGCTTGGTGTGGAGGGCTTGGGGATTGCTTGCCTCGTGGTGTCAGACCCTTGGTATATCCATTACCCCCGGACAGCTGAGCTCTTCAGGAGAGGACTACAGCCAGCTGTCCAGTGTTAGATGGCTTGCTGCCAGCCATGATGGGAATTGTAGCCTCTGCACATCCTATTGGACTACAATATCATGACTGACGATGATTGGGGTTCTTCACCAACAAGCTCAAGCTGGTGACTTACATACTGACCACACTGCCTGTGAGTACCAGAGGAGTTTGCAACACTCTTTGACACTCTGTTAACTATGTGAGGACTACAGGGCTATGTGAAGCAATATGTTGCACAACCCGTCTCCTTAAAGGGTTAATAATAAAGCATTGCAGTTTATTTATTATATAAAAGTGAAGGATGTGCTTCATATTGCATTCCAGCTGCAGTTGCAATAAATTTATCATAATCCTATTCCCAAACAGCCGGATGCATGCATATTTTACAGTTGTAATCAAAATTATTCAACCCACATCGCAAATCAGGTTTATTGTCAAAATTTACAGACTGTCAGCTGTTTGCAGTAAACAAATCAAACAAAAGCAATTGAAATAGCGCAAAACAATGAATGCTTCAAGTGGTTTTCCCATATTTATCTGAAAATGCAACTTCTAATGACTTCTACAGTCTCAAAATTATTCAACCCCTTCATGCCAAGCATCTTTAGTACTTAGTAGAGCACCCTTTTGCTGTTATGGCCTGCTGCAAATGAGATGCATAGCCAGATACCAGCTTCTGGCAACATTCATGAGGAATTTTAGCTCATTCCTCATGAGCAATGGCCGCCAGTTCAGTAATATCCTTGAGGTATGTTTGGGATCATTGTCCTGTTGGAAGGTCCAATGATGCCCAAGCTTCAGCTTCCTCACAGATGGCATGAAGTTTTCTCCTAGGATTTCCTGATACTTCAATTAATCCATCTTGCTTTCCCCACGCTGCAGGTTTCCAGTGCCAGAGGATGCAAAGCAGCCCCAGAGCATCACTGAGCCACCACCGTGCTTAATTGTAGGCAGTGTTCTTTTCAGCGTATGCTTCATTCTTCTTCCTCCAGACATACCACTGATCCATCAGGCCAAAAAGTTCCACGTTTGTTTCATCGCTCCACAGAACAGAATCCCAAAACTTCAGTGGCTTATTTATATGATTTTGAGCATATTGGAGCTGACTTTTCTTGTGCTTTTGGGTCAGTGATGTATGTCTTGAAGTTCCTGCATAGAAACCTGCATTTAGTACGAGTCTTACTGTGCTCACTGAAACCTCAGTGCCTGCTGCCACCAAGTCTTGCTGCAGGTCTTTTGCAGTCACTCGAGGGTTTTTCGCTGTTCCTTTGACCTTGAGAACTATGCTTCCAACAGTGTCTTTAGGAACATTCAGTGCCTTAGCTGTCTTTTTGTATCCGGTTCCTTTTTTGTGAAGGGCAATGATCTCTTCTCAACTTTTTGGATCATTCTTTTGACTTAGAAATATGGCTAACATGCAGTCAAATGTGACACTCAACAAACCCCTAGCCAACTCAGATATTTCATGTGTTCCAGTTCAAGCACACCTGGTGCAACTAATGAAGCCCTTGATTAGATGCATCAGTTGTGCTTGAGACAACATCTGTTTTGCAGTTGTGATGGATTCTATTCAGAGGGCCGAATAATTTTAAGACTGGAGAAGTCACAATGAGTTGCATTTTCAGTTGAATTTGGGGAAACCACTTGAAGCATTCGTTGTGTTGAGCTATTTTAACTGCTTTTGTTTGATTTGTTCATTGTAAACAGCTGAAAGTCTGTAAAGTTTGAAAATAAACCTTATTTGCAATGGTGGTTGAATAATTTTGATTACAACTGTATGTTATACAACTGCACTGAATATAAAATCAATTTGTCTGTATTGTTTTTTTCATCTTAACATTAACCAACATTTCTCTTACAGGTATGTCATACATAACTCACAACATAGTACTACAAAGAATATTACACACCCACAAACATGCAACACACATGCGCACACAGAGAGGGACATACACACTTTCTTAGACAGGCACGCATGGAACACACATACACACAGAGTAACACACATGCAGACACACCCAAACACACGCAGTGACATACACAAACAGCAAAACATGCATTTCTGCCTCCGTGTTGCATATATCTGTGTGCATCAGTGTCTGTACATTTCAGACGTGTACCCCCAATGGTCATAACCTGATGGGCAATGCTGCCCCACATTGCTAGTATATATATTTCTCTATCATCCAATATAGCTTACAGGTACCATGGGGAGGTGACAGCTCCCCCCAGTAGGCTGGAACAGTTCTTCAAGAAATGCAGTTTGGAGCCTCCCCCTCCTCCATAGCAGGCTACCTACCCCTCCAGATAGGATTTGTTCCTCTTCCTGGTAGGAAGGCTGTGAACAGTTCTCTTTAGTATTAATTATTTTATTATTTTTCTTTAGATATGGGGGTGTCAAAATTCCCCCATTAGGCGTATTACCATTCCTTCCTTCCCCTGGTGGATTGCCAATTAACAGGCGCTGTTTGTGGACCTTTCCAGCCCTGGCAGAGAACCATGCAGCCCATGTCTCTCTCTCTCCAGAAGGAGTCTCTCTGGGGCTTCTTCCATTCAATCATAATCTGAAGTAAAAAGATCTGCGAAAATGTGAGCAACCCTTTGAGTGCCATGGTCCACTTATCCCACAGTTCCCCTCCGCACATGGGCCTTTCTGGAGTTTTTCTTCATAACTCCTGCGCTCATGTTGGGTATTTCAATGTTGTCTGTTCCAAGTCTCTGGAGCATTTTGGCTGTTTGGCTGGCATTTAACCCTTTCCATGCCCCCCCCACCCTTTTTTTTTTTTTTTTTTTTACAGAGTTGGACCTTTTTTCCCACACTTTCCCTTTGTGTTTAAATGTTCTCTCTGGTTACCTTGGGTTCTAATGGTGTTTTTAGCACTTTTTAGATGTTTATTTGAATTCCGCGCGATTTACCGCATAGCCGCAATGCTCCATTGATCTCTATGGGACAGACTGTTTTGCGGGCTGTTCTTGGATTGGTGAGTGAATAGGGAGCCATTTTCTTTTCCCTTTGCATGAGTATCATATGCAGGGCTTGGTCTCCTTTACTCTCCCCTCCTCAGATTAACTCTTCTCATGCCAGATAATTCACCACAGAAAGCCTAAAATGTACTTATTTAACCCCTTAAGGACCAGCGGTCCCAGGGTATGTGTGGTCCTTTAAGAACCAGATTTAAAAGTTTTGACGTGCAGGCCCACGTGACTGATCACGTGTGCCGGCATTCCAAACAGGGAACTGAAAAAGATCGCTCCAGTCTTGGAGCAATCAATTTCAGTCCCTGCTATTACTCACAGCGCTCCTGCAGGAGCACTGTGAGTAAAAAGTATGTGACGTGCCAGGACCATCACTGGTCCTTAAGTGCCGGACAGCCGTGGCAGTCCTGGCACGTCAGTGGACGGGAAGGGGTTAATCTGGGGAACAGTATTTGTTTTTTTCCTCTACTTTAAGACACCTTTCTCCTGTAAGGCCTAAGGCTAAGGACTCACGGGCGTCTTTGACCCCCCCTTACTAACTGTACCTCATGCCAAACGGGGCTTTCCAGAGTACTCAGATCATTTATGCCCTTCATGTGCTGTGGCTCCTGCTTCTCCGCCAGGGCCCTCCAGCCATGAACAAGAGCCACATTGGGTCCTCTCTCTCTTCATGGGGTTCTTCAGTCCTGGAAGACCCCCCCTTTTTTCAGGCATGTGGCCCCTAACGCTCCTGGAATTCCTGAACTCTCGGATTCCTCTGTGGAGGGTTCAGATGCAGAATCTGAGGATGGAGTGTGTTCAGAAGGGGCTTCTTCCCAATTTTATGATGACCCCTTTGAAGCAGTCCCTGAACCCTCTGCTGAGGGTCTCATTAAGGCGGTTTTAAATACTTTAAACATTCCCTCTACTCCTGTAGAGCAGAGCCTCAGTCTACTTTGACGACTTTAAAAGGCGCAAGAAGTCTTGTACGGTCTTTCACCTAATCCCACTCTGGATCAGATTATACTGGGAGTGGAAGACTCCAGACAAGCATCTTAATCTTTCCAAGAGATTCTCTAAGCTGTATCCATTTTCTGATGCAGCCTTGGCTCAGTGGGCTACACCTCCTCAAGTTGATTCCCCTATATCCAGGCTTTCTAAATCCACTGCCTTGCCTGTTGCAAACACTTCAGCACTTAAGGATTTAACAGCTAGAAAGCTTGAGGCCATCTTGAAAGCTACTTTCACTGCCACTGGTGCATCCCTGAGGCCCATCTTAGCTTCTGCTTCGGTCAATAGGGCTATTGCTGTTTGGACCGAACAGCTAACTGATGTGGTTCATAAGGGGGCCCCCTAAGGCTATAGTTTTGTCCCTTTTGGCCAACATTTCTGAGGCACAGCACTATGTTACTGACGCTCTCTTTGATGTTATTAGGCTAGAAGCTAAGGCCTCTGCCTTCTCGTGGCTGCTAGGTGTATGCTGTGGCTTAAAGTCTGGTCGGCTGACTTGATTTCTAAGAAATCACTGATTTCTCTTCCTTTTCAGGGTACTTCTCTTTTAGGCCCAGAACTGAAGAACCTCATTAGTGAAACCACTGGAGGCAAGAGCACCTTGTTGCCTTAGGTTCCTAAGCGTAACCCTCAGTCCAAAAGGCATCGACTTTTTCGTCCCTGTCAAAGCGAAGTACATAGGGCAAAGCCGGTGGCACCTCAGGCCCCGTACGCCACCCCAAAAGCCCAAACCGCAGTGGAGGTCTAAGCACACCTTTACCAAGCCCAAACCCTCCAAACGTCTTTCGGCATGACTTTCCAAACCCTGGTGTGCACACACCTGTGTGTGTGGGGGGTCACCTGCATCACTTTTTAAGTACTTGGACAGGCTCTGTTGTGGATCAGTGGGTATTACAGGTAGTTTCCAAAGATTACAGGATTCCATTTACACCCCTGCCTCCCTTCAGGTTCTTCCCTTCTTGCTCCCCTCCTCAAGGACAGGAAAAGCTCAGACTTTTCAATGGGGTGGTTCAGGCACTCTTGGACTAGGGAGTTCTGGCTCCGGTCCCTCAAATGGAGAAAGGTTCCGGCTTTTATTCCAACCTCTGTTGTTCCCAAGAAGGATGGTGGCTGCTGTCCTATCCTGGACCTGAAGGATCTCAATTCGTTTGTGATCAAAACACTACAAAATGGAGTCCTTGCATTGTCAATGCAGCAATGTGTCCAGGGGAATTTCTGGCATCTCTGGATGTGCACGATTGCCTACCTGCACATCAAAGGTTCACCCAGATACTCAGGTTCTCTTGCGGCCTGGGGCACTTCCAGTTCACCGCCCTACCCTTTGGGCTCACCACGGCTCCTTAGGTGTTCGCCCGGGTCTTGTGGGCACGGATTGCCTTCCTGCACACCAAAGGGACTCGGGTAACTCCATACATGGACAAACTTCTCTTGAAGGCTCCCTCCTGGGAACCTCTGGATCGCCAGGTTCAGGAATGTGCTCAGATCCTCCTTCAACAAGGATGGATCATGAATATGGACAAGTCTGCACCAGTTCCTTCTCAGAACTTGATCTTCCTCGGCCTTTGGTTTGACACACTGCGGAGTATGGTCTATCTGACAGAGGATTCAGTTCAGCAGCGCACCTCCAAGGTGTCTTCATCAGCTCCAGCAAGGAAGTGGTAACCACCATGGAAGAGGTGCCTTATGCGATGGCCCATGCCAGAGACCTTCAGAGGTTTGTGATCAGAGTTTACAGGGGGGATACAGAACTTCTGGATCATCCTGTCTCCCTCCCTGTGGACGTGAGACTGGGTCTCCACTGGTGGTTGAACCTCTCCAACCTAGAAAGAGGGAGGTCATTCGTGATTCCATGCTGTACCATAGTGAAGATGGATACCAGTCTGTTTAGGTGGGGTGCAGTCTTGGGTGACCTGAGTGTTCAGGGACATTGGTCATTGGAGGAGACTCTACTCCCAATCAACATCTTGGAGGTCAGACTGATATTTCATGCTCTGAGTTATTGATCCTCTCATCTCATGGGATGGCCAGTCCAAGTCCAGTCTGACAACGCTACAGCCATAGCTTACATTAACAAGCAAGGAGGCACCAGAAGCTCTGCTTCTTGGTTTGAGGTCAAGGCTATTTGGGCAGAAGAACATGTACCTGCCATTTCTGCCGTGCACGTCCCAAGCATAGAAAATGTCCTAGCAGACTTCCTCAGTCACCACACGGGGAATGGGAACTACACCCCGACGTTTTCAACCTCCTTGTGCAGAAGTGGGGTCTTCTTTGCATAGACTTGATGGCCACAAAGGACAACTGGAAAGTTCAGTCGTTTTGCTTGCTCTCGAGGGATCCTCTGACGTTTGCGGTGAATGCCCTTTCAATTCCCTGGTGATTTCATCTGCCCTACATCTTTCCTCCACTTCCTCTCCTGCCGAGGGTGCTGCAGAAGATTCAGATGGTCGGGGTGTCTGTCATCCTGACAGCTGCTTATTAGACCAGGCAACCTTGGTTCCTGACAGTGCCAGTATATCTGGGAACCATTTCCTCTGCCACATAGACCGAATCTACTCCTTCAGGGTTACCTATGGAAGGAAGATGTGGACCAACTAGCTTTGACGGCATGAAGGTTGAAGCCTCCATCTTGAGGAAAAAAGGCTGTTCTTCGGAAATGGTCGCCACTATGATCCAGGCTAGGAAACCAGTCTTCCCTAAGGCCTACCACAGGGTTTGGTCCATTTGCATGCTTGGTGTGTGGACAGAGTGGACAGATCAAACTCTCAGGAGTTTGATCTCCCGGCTATCCTTTCCTTTTTGCAGGATGGCGTGAACAATGTTCTTAGCCTTAGCTCCTTGAAAGTGCAGACCTCAGCTCTCTGTCTTCTTTCAGAAATGCATCGTCACCTTGCCGGATGTCTCCTTTCAGGGGGTCACTTATGTTTTCCCTGCCTATAAGGCTCCTACTCCTCAGTGGGACCTTAATCTGGTTTTGGGAGTTTTGCAACGGCCTCTTTTTGAGTCTTTGGTTACCATTCCTTTGTGCCTTCCGATGTGGAAGATGGCTTTTCTCTTGGCCGTGGTCTCTGTCCGCAGAGTGGCTGAATTGCAGGCCTTGCCCTGCAAACCGTCTTTCCTGGTGTATCACAAGGATAAGGCTGTTCTCCGTACCTCCTAGGAATTTATTCCTAAGGTGGTCTCGGAGTTCCACATCAATCAGGAGATTGTTGTGCCCTCCTTTTGTTCTGACCCTAGATCTGAAAAGGAGAGGGATCTCCACTTGTTGGATGTGGTGCGTTGCCTTAAGTTTTTTGTGCACTGCACTGAGTCTTCCCATCAGACTGAGGCATTGTTTGTCATCCCTGAGGGGACTATTGCATCTTGGATTAAGTCCACCATCCGCAAGGCTTCCGAACTTAGAGGGAAACCTGTTCCCTTTCATATTAAGGCACATTCCACCAGGTCTGTTGGGGCCTCCTGGGCCTACAAGAATCAGGCCTCTGCTGATCAGCTGTGCAAGGAGGCCACTTAGTCCACTGTGCACAACTTTACCAAACACTATTGTGTGGATGTGCTAGCTTTGGCTCAAGCCAGCTTTAGCAGGGAAGTGCCTTATAGCTATTTAACTGTTGAGCCCTATTGGCTCTTGTTCTTGTGTGCTGTTTATTGTTTATCAGTGTCCATTGATACTTTGATAGTTTTGGGCTGTTCCGTGTCCTGGATAGTCCATGGGAACTCTGGTATCATGGGGGACCGGCGCTTGGTCCTTTCCTTCTTTTCCCACCCATGGGAGCTCAATGTTGGTATATCCCCATGGGTACCTGTAAAAGCTATATTGGATGATAGAAAAAAGAAGATTTTAGTCTTACCTCTTAAATCCTTTTCTCTTCGTCCATATAGCTTGGGGTCTACTGTAGCTGGACATGGGAGTCCTTCGGGTCCATGCTCACAGAAGTTTTCCTACTCTTTTTCTCGCTATCTAGTTCAGTAGGTTTAGTGTCACAAATCTGGGAGAGGAGTGGCTAGGTAGCCTGCTATGGAGGAGGGGGAGGCTCCACCCTGCATTTCTTCAAGAATTATTCCAGCCTACTGGGAGGAGCTGTTGTCTCCCCATGGTACCTGTATGTCATATGGACTAAGAGAAAAAGGATTTAACGGGTAAGTCTAAAATCCTATTGCACACAAACACATCACTGTGCAAAAGTTTTAGGCAGGTGTGAAAAAATGCTGTAAAGTAAGGATGCTTTTAAATGTAGACATGTTAATAGTATATTTTTATCAATTAACAATATGCAAAGTGAGTGAAGAGAAAAAAATAAATATTTGGTGTGACCACCCTCTGCTTTCAAAAGAGTATCAGCTCTTCTAGGTACACTTCCACAAAATCAGGGATTTTGTAGGCATATAGTCAGGTGTATGATTAAACAATTATACCAAACAGGTGTTAATGATCAGCAATGTAATATGTAGGTTGAAACACAATCACTAACTGAAACAGAAACAACTGTGTAGGAGAAATAACTGGGTGAGAAACTCAGCTAACGTTTAATGTCAAAAGTTATAAGTGGCAAGACTGAGCACAGCAACAAGACAGAAAGTAGTTATTGCTGTATCAGCAAAGTCTCTCTCAGGCAGAAATTTCCAGGCAGACAGGGGTTTCCAGATGTGCTCTACAAGCTCTTTTGAAGAAGCACAAAGAAATGGGCAACGTTGAGAACCGTAGATGCGGTGGTTGGCCAAGGAAACTTAGTGCAGCAGATGAAAGACATCATGCTTACTTCCCCAATCGGAAGATGTCTAGCAGTGCCATGAGCACAGAATTGGCAGAAAACAGTGGGACCCTGGTACACCCATCTACTGTCTGGAGAAGACAGTTACATTGATTCAGCATCCTGATTCCACGTTCTATTGTACATAAATACATTGTTACAGTTTCAGTGTCCTGATTCCACATTCTATCTTACATACTTAAATAGTTACATTGTTTCAGCATCCTGATTTCACGTTCTATCTAACATACATACATTGTTACATTGTTTCAGGGTCCTGATTCCATGTTCTAGAGTACATACATACATTATTACATTGTATCATTGTCCAAATTCCATGTCCTATCCATCACAGGTACCTCACCTCTTCGCAGAGGCCAGAAGTCACCTTAGGTCCATACCTTACCACTTAGGCTGTAGGTCACACTCACAGGTACCTCACCTGTTCGTAGAGGCCGAAGGTAACACTCACAGGTACCTCACCTCTTTGTAGAGGCCGGAGGTAACACTCACAGATACCTCACCTCTTTTTAGAGGCCGGAGGTCACATTACCTCTTAGGGTGTAGGTCACACTCACAGTTACCTCACCTCTTCATGGAGGCTGGAGGTCATCTCAGGTACATACCTTACTACTTCTTAGAGGCCAAAGGTCACACTCACAGGTACTTCACCTCTTCGTATAGGCCGGAGGTCACCTCAGTACATACCTTACCTCTTCGCAGAGGCTGGAGGTCACACTCACAGGTACCTCACCTCTTCTTAGAGGCCGAAGGTCACACTCACAGGTACTTCACCTCTTCGTATAGGCCGGAGGTCACCTCAGGTACATACACCTTACCTCTTCGTAGAGGCTGAAGGTCACACTGACATGTACCTCACCTCTTCAGAGAGGCCGGAGGTCACCTCAGTACATACCTTACCTCTTCGTAGAGGCCGAAGCTCACACTCACAGGTACCTCACCTCTTTGTAGAGGTCGGAGGTCACCTCAGGTACATACCTTACCTCTTCGTAGAGGCCAAAGGTCACACTCACAGGTACCTCACCTCTTCGTAGAGGCCGGAGGTCACCTCAATACATACCTTACCTCTTCGTAGAGGCCGGAGGTCACCCCAATACATACCTTACCTCTTAGTAGAGGCCGAAGGTCACACTCACAGGAATCTCACCTCTTCGTAGAGGCCAGAGGTCACCTTTGGTACATACCACACCTCTTCATAGAGGCCGGAGGTCACATCAGGTCACATTACCTCTTAGGCTGTAGGTCACACTCACAGGTATCTCACCTCTTCATAGAGGCTGGTGGTCACCTCAAGTCCATACCTTACCTCTTCGCAGAGGCCGAAGGTCACATTCATAGGTGCATTGTTGAACTGTCATGATTCCATGCTCTATCGGACATACATACATACATTGTTTAGCCGGCCTGATTCCACTTTCTATCACCATTCATACAGCATATCACCATCAAGATTCCATGTTCTAACATACTTTCATTTTTACACTGTCCTGATTCCACGTTCTATCCGATTTACTTACATTGTTTCACCGTCCTGATTTGCCATTCTTACACTGTATCACTGTCCTGATTCCATGTTCTATCTAATATAATTAATTGTTATGTTGTTTCAGTGTCCAGATTCCATGTTCTATCGCTATACATACATTGTATCACCTTTGTGATTCCGTGTTCTATCTGACATACATACATTGTTCCACAGTCTTGATTTCATGTTCTATCTCCATACGTACATTGTATCACAGTTCTGATTCCATGTTCTATCTGAGACACATACATTGTTTTGCTGTACTGTTTACATGTTCTGCCGCACATACCTACATTGTTCACTGTCGTGATCCATGTTCTATCGCTTTACATACATTTTTCACTGTCTTGATTCCATGTTCCATAGCTTACATACATTATTACATTGTATCACTCATGATTCCATGTTCTATCCTACATACATACATTATTACATTCTATCACTGTCCTGATTCTATGTTCAATCACCATACGTATATTGTTACATATTATCACTGTTCTGATTCCATGTTCTATCCAATCTCAGGTACCTCGCACCTCTTCGTAGAGGCCGGAGGTCACCTCAGGTCCTTACCTTACCTCTTAAAAGAAGCCGAAGGTCACACTCATGGGTACCTCACCTCTTCGTGGAGGACGGAGGTCACCTTAGGTCCACACCTTACCTCTTAGTTGAGGTCAAAGGTCACACTCACGGGTACCTCACCTCTTTGTAGAGGCTGGAGGTCACTTCAGGTCCATACCCTACCTCTTTGTAGAGGTTGCAGGTCATACTCGCAGGTTCCAAACCCCTTTGTAGAGGCTTCAGGTCTCCCCAGTTACATACCCTACCCCTTCACCGCTGAGCATGAGTTTGGCCTTCCCACGTAGGACCTTGGGTCTCATAAGTAGGTACCAGCAGGCTTCTCTCCTTGCTTGCCAGGATACTTATTTGCTTCATTTATGTATTTAACCTCTGTTACTCCGTACGGCAGGTCATGCCTAGATACAGGTCCATCTCATTGTATGTCATGTAAACTCAGATTACAACCTCTGTCTGACTTGAGACAGCTTCAGCATTCAATATCATTGCACTCTGCTTCACCCATTTACCTTCCTCTAAATCATGTACAGCTTTAAGCCTTTTTCAGAAGCCTAGGCAACCTTTTCACCCTTCATCTAGCACCCCCCACCGTATCACCAGCCACTTTTCAGATGCATGTATGAATTTCTAAAATATTAACCCTTTCCTTTACGCAAACTATCATCATCATCCTAGCTGCTAACTGCCTTGCCTTCTCTGGGTTCCCCTGCCCAGGCAAGGCTCCTGTCATCAAGGACCAATGTCCTAGCACGAAGGGACCCACTCGATCTGAACACCAGCCACTCCACCCTAATAATTTCTGATTTAAAACAAGACCAAGAACATGTAAGCTATCTCATTCCCTACTTTGCTTCCACGATTCCTGGTGTCCTCTTTAAGCGCCAGTTATCTAACTACCATTCACCAGCATCACTTGACCATCAGCCTCGCCTCCCTCTCCAATCCGGTCCCCTCTCTACAACTTAATTAATTTATTACATTCTAATCAGTCTCACACATCTAGGTCTGAATCCTAACCAACTCTCCAGTCACTCATTCAGAATGGGAGCGGCATCCTCCGCTTCTAAGTAGATTGTACCAGTTAATATCATATTATGACTTGGCGGATGGCAATCTTAAAGTTTGTCACGTTATTTCCCGAATCCTTCTGCTACACTTCACTAAGTCTTACTTACCCAAGTAATGTCATCTTTGCACAAGTGCAATAAATATTTGAATCATACTGTCTTTTTTGCCTCCATTCAGGCCTACCACATGATCTTCACCGGAGCTTCCGGTAAGCTCAGGGTTATAGCAAGCCTCTCCACATATCAGTCTCTGGAAGCCCAGACCACAAACAGAAGGCTGGGCCTGCATTTGTGGGAGAGGCTGCAAGCCTTAAATACAGGCTGCAGCCTCTCCCACAGGGCGCATCATAATTTGTGTCCCCCTTCAATCACCTCTTTATTTCATTATTTATCCTAGGTGGCCCTCCATTCAGGCCTACCACGTCGATCTTCACCCGAGCTTCCACTAAGCTCAGGGTTATGGCAAACCTCTCCACATATCAGTCGCTGGAAGCCCAGACCACAAATAAAACTATGTGCAAGTGTTTTGAAGGCAAAGGGTGGTCACACCAAATACTGATTTGATTTAGATTTTTCTTCACTCACTTTGCATTTTGTTAATTCATAAACTACTAACATGTCTATTTTTGAAAGCATTTTTACTTTACAGCATTTTTCACATTTGCTTAAAACTTGCAGAGTACAGTGTGTGTGTGTGTGTGTGTGTGTGTGTGTGTGTGTGTGTGTGTGTGTGTGTGTGTGTGTGTGTGTGTGTGTGTGTGTGTGTGTGTGTGTGTGTGTGTGAAGAATTGTTATCCTTTTCTCTTAGTCTATATAGCTTACAGGTACCATGGGGAGGTGACACCTCCTTCTAGTAGGCTGGAACAATTCTTCAAAGAAGCGCAGGGGTGGAGCCTCCCTCTCCTCCATAGCAGGCTACCTAGCCACTCCCCTCCAGGTAGATTTGAAACACTAAACCTACTGAGCTAGATTAGATAGCGAGAAGAGGAGGGGGGAAGAAAAACTCCCATGAGGACGGACCCAATAGGACTCCCATGTTCAGTCAAAGGAAACAAGTATGGTCCCTTTCACTGGGTGGGAGACCTATAAGCTATATGGACTAACAGAAAAGGATTTAACAGGAAAGATGAAAATCATCCTTTCTGTGTCGCATTTATTTAACTTACAGGTACCATGGAGATGTACCAACATTGAGTTCCCAAGGTGGGAAAAGGAGGAAAGGACCAAGCGCCGGTCCCCATGATACCAGAGTTCCCAAAGGATTATCCAGGACACGGAACAGCCCAAACTAACAAAATGTCAACGGACACTGAATAACTGTAAAACAGCACACTAGAACAAGAGCCACCATGGCTAAAACAGAAAGAGCTATACGGCACAGGAAATTAAAGTCCTAGACAGGCAAACTGCCTCCAAGGCTTTCCTGCCAAAAATCCACATGGTAATGCCTGACAAAAGTGCATAAAGAAGACCAAGTGGCCGCCTTGCACAGCTGTTCAGCAGAGGCAGGATTCTTATAGGCCCAGGATGCCCCAACAGACCTGGTGGGAAGTGCTATAATGCAGAAGTAAAAAGTTTTTCCCTCTGAGCTCAAAGTCTTGCGGATAGTAGACTTAATCCAGGATGCATAGAAAAATACAATATAGATGGAGCAAGTGGTTGAACAAAACTGAAAAAATAAATAATCACTCCAAGCTGCCTGACCAAGACTAACTCTAATCATCTCAAAATACAACATAATACAAAACGGAAAAAGTCTGGCTCTTAACAACATGGACAACAAATCAGGAGATACTACTACTAATATAGGAGCAATTTTAATGTGGTGCAAACATTTATAATAAATCCTCTAATACAAATATAGATATGAGCACAAATGTTGGGATTAAATGACCACAACCACTTTATATATATATATATATATATATATATATATGGGTATATGGCGTGGTCTGCCCATACAATAATATAGTATACAAATTCCAATCACCAACAAAAAACTGGATTGGTAAAGAATATAAAATATTTCCAATCTTAAATGTCTCCTGACGAGATAACCAGTCAAATTCCCTCAGTTGCTATGTATGCAATCTTCACACTGTCACATGACCAAAAAATGTATCACGACACACTGTCATGGGACCGGACGGGTTCCCAAACATTTCGCTATACAGACTCCCTGGTGCGCAGCGACACCCTACGGTCCCATGACAGTGTGTCGGTGATACTTTTTTTTTGTAGTGACCTAGTGTGAAGATTGCGTACATAGCGACTGGGGGGATTTGCCAGGTTAACTCATCAGGAGACACTTAAGCTTGTGAGGATTTTATATTATTTGCCAATCCAGTTTTTTTATGGTGATTGGAATTTGTATACTATATTATAGTATGGGCAAACCACGCCATATACCCTTATATATATAGGGATAGGTGGTTGTGGTCATTTAATCCCGAAATTTATGCTCATATCTATATTTGTATTAGAGGATTTATTATAAATGTTTGCACCACATTAAAATTGCTCCTATATTAGTAGTATAATCTCCTGATTTGTTGTCCATTGGTGTAGGTAGTCTGTCATAATTCCCTTTAAGCACCAGGCTTTTTCCGTTTTGTATTTAATCCAAGATGCAATAGTCACCTTGGACACAGGTAAACCAGCCCTGACCCTCAGGGATGACAAACAGAGCATCTGTTTTACAGATGGACTCGATACGATGCACATAGAACTTGAGGCAACGCACTACATCCAACAAGTGGAGATTCCTCTCCTTGTCAGATGCAGTGTAAGGACAAAGGGAAGGCACAACAATCTCCTGATTGATGTGGAACTCAGAGACCACCTTAGGAAGAAATACCTGGGAGGTACAGAGAATAGCCTTATCACTGTGGAAAACCAGGAAAGGCGGTTTGTAGGACAAGGCCTGCAACTCAGCAACTCTGCTGACAGAGAGCACGGCCAAAAGAAAGCCATCTTCCATGTCAAAAGACGTAAAGGAATGGTATCAAAGGACTCAAAAGGAAGCCTCTTAAAAACTCCCAATACAAGATTAAGGTCCCACTGAAGAGTGGGAGCCTTGTAAACTGAGAAGGCATGAGTCGCCCCCCTAGAAGAAGACCTTGACATCTGGCATCATGGCAATGAGTCTCTGAATAAAAATACAGGAAAAGCTGAGGTCTGGACCTTCAAGGAACTAAAGCTAAGGCCCTTGTTTGCACCATCCTGCAAAAAAGACAGGATGGACGAAAAGTCAGACTCTCGCGAGGACAGATCCCTGTCCACACACCAAAAACAAAATAAGACCAAGCCCTGTGGTATATGTCTTGGAGGACACAGGTTTTCTGGCCTCGATCGTGGTGGCAACCACTTCAGGAGATAAACCTTTCCTTCTTAAGACAGAAGCTACAACAGCCTTGCCATTAAAGCCAGACTGCCTACGTCCACTATCCAAAGGTAACCCTGGAGGTGATCCAGTCAGTGTGGCAGAGGAAACTGATCCAGAGCAGCCAGCACCAGCAGTTCTGGAACCAAGGCTATCTGGTCCAATAAGGTGCGATCGGAATGCCTGACGCACCTTCCATCCAAATCTTTCTCAGCACCCTGGGGAGGAGTGGAAGTGGAGGAAGGATGTAGGCCAGATGGAATTGCCATGGGATTGACAGAGCATCCACCGCAAACACCAGAGGATTCCTCCAGCAGGAGCAAAGGATCTGAACCTTTCGGTTGTCCCTAGTGGCCATCAGGTCTATCGAAGGAGGACCCCACCCCTGCACCAACAGATTGAAAACCTCCGGATAGAATTACCACTCCCCGGGGTCCACTGTTTTGGCGACAGAAAATCTACCAAGACGTTTTCTACGCCTGGAATGTGCACGGTGGAGAAGGCAGGAATGTACACCTCAGTCCAGGCTTAAATAGCCTTTACCTCCAACCAAGCAGCTGGTTGATGTAGGCGATAGCTGTGAGGTCCAATGCCTGGAGAATCGCCCTGAGCGCCAAGATGTTGATGGTAAAAAGGGTTTCCTCCATCGACCAACAACCTTGAGCACACAAGATGACCCAGAACAGCTCTTCAGCCGAACAGGCTGGCATCTGTCTGAGTATGGTCTAATAAGGGATCACAAATGGCCTCCATTCCTAAGGCTGGAGCTGTCCAACCACCAACAGAGAATCTCACATCGGGAGGAAGACAGACAGGGTGATCCAGAAGGGCTGGATACCCCCGGCACACATTGATCACAAATCTCTGAAACTCTCTGTTGAGCCATGGAGTACGGTACTGCCTCCATAGTAGATATCATCCTTCCCACCAGAGACGAAAACTTACTTGCCGGAACTTGTCCACTCCAGAGCACGAGACACTTTGGACATAAGCTGCTGCCCAAAGTCCTCTGTCAGGAATACCATGGCCTGACAAATGTCAAAGCGGAGACCAAAGTAGATCAGGTTCTGAGAAGGAACCGGAGCAGACTTGTCTATGTGCAGGATCCACCTGTGTAGGAGGAGATTCGGAGCACATTCCTGGACCTGGCGAGATCCCTGGAAGGAACCTTCAACAGAAGGTCGACCATGTATGGAGTTACCTGAATCCCTTTGGTATGCAGGAAGGCAATCAATGCCCCTAAGACGCATGCGAACACTTGAGGATCCGTGGTAAGCCCAAAGGGGCAGGGCGGTAAACTGGAAGTGCCCTAGGCTACAAGAGAACCTGAGGGACTTCTGACTGTCCGGATGAATTGGAATGTGCAGGTATGCATCCTGCAGATCCAAAGAAGCCAGATATTCCCCTGGACACATCACTGCAAGGACAGAACGCAAAGACTCCATCTTGTAATGAGTACAGACCACAAACAAGTTGGGATTCTTGAGAGATCCAGGATAGGATGGCATCCGCTACCCTTCTTGGAAACAACGAAGAGGTTGGAATAAAAACCTAAACTTATTTCTGGCTGAGGTAGCGGATCAAGGACTCCCTTGTACATCGAAAAGACGGAGCTTTTCCTGTCCCTGAGGGAAGCAAGAAGGGATGAATCTGAAGGGAGGAAGGGATGTGAAGGGAATCCTCTAACCTCCTGAAACCAACTGTAATACCCACTGATCCAAAGTCTAAATACCCACTATTTAGACTTTTCCAAGGCATTTGATACAGTTCCACACAAGAGGTTACTGTACAAATTGAATAAAATAGGCCTAGGGGAAAATGTTTGTGTGTGGATTGGAAATTGGCTGAAAGATAGAATGCAAAGAGTGGTAGTAAATGGCAAGTTCTCCAGTTGGATAAACGTGATAAGTGGAGTACCTCAGGGATCTGTCCTGGGTCCTCTTATTTTTAATTTGTTTATTAATGACCTCCCAGAGGGCATAGGGAGCCATGTATCAGTGTTTGCCGATGACACAAAATTAAGTAAGGTAATAAAGTCTGAACTGGATGTGTCTTCATTACAAGAGGATTTGGACAAATTGAGTAACTGGGCAGGCAAATGGCAATTGAGATTCAATATAGACAAGTGTAAAGTTGTGCATTTTGGGTATAATAATAAAAATGCAACATATAGTTTAAATGGTGTTTCTCTGGGGAAATCTACAAATGAAAAGGATTTGGGAGTAATGGTAGACAATAGACTTAGCAGTAGCATGCAGTGCCAACTGGCAGCAGCAAAGGCCAATAAGATATTGGCATGTATTAAAAGGGGTATTGACTCAAGGGATGAAGATATAATTATGCCTCTTTACAGGTCCATGGTAAGACCCCACTTAGAATATGCTGTTCAATTCTGGGCGCCCTTTCTGAAAAAGGACATTATGGAACTAGAGAGAGTGCAGAGGAGGGCTACAAAACTAGTAAGGGGAATGGAAAGCTTTAGTTATGAAGAAAGGCTAGAAAAGTTAAACTTTTACACACTAGAGAAACGGCGTCTTAGAGGGGATATGATAACACTATATAAATATGTTCAGGGCCCATACAAAGGGCTCTCCAAAGACCTGTTCATTAACAGAACAGTACACAGGACAAGAGGCCACCCGCTTAGACTTGAGGAAAGGAGATTTAATCTACAAGGGTTTCTTTACAGTAAGGACAATAAAGGTATGGAATTCACTGCCGGAGGAGGTAGTGCTATCGAAAACATTAGATGCCTTTAAAAGGGGCCTGGATACTTATTTAAAAGAGCATAACATAGAGGGCTATGTACGTTAGTATTGGGATGAATATTTAGTTGGGGCTTGTTGATCCAGGGAGGAATCTGATTGCCATTTGGAATCAAGAAGGAATTTTTTTTCCCCCCATTCAAGGCAGAATTTTAAATTACTAATTGAGGGTTTTTTTTTTTGCCTTCTTTTGGATCAATGATGGTAAACAGGAATAGGAAAAGGTTGAACTAGATGGACGCAAGTCTTTTTTCAACCTAAATTACTATGTTACTATGTTACAATACAGCCTGTCAGAGTTCTCAAAAAATTCCTCAGGCGACCACCCACAGGTGTATGCAGACCAGGGTTCGGCGAGTAATGCCGAAGTATGTATGAGTTTGGTGGAGGTGTGTTTCAACCTTCACTGCTGCCTGGACTTGGGGGTGGAGCGCAGGGTGCTGGCCTGAAGTGGCACCGGGTTCGGCCTTTACGTTTTGCTTTGGTGAGAACTCATGTGTTTATAAGAGATCAAGGGAAGACTGGACAAAATTAAGACTGACAAAGCACTTTGCCCTGAAGGCATAAATCCACGGGTTCTTAAGGAACTCAGGGAAATGTTAGAAAGACCACTGCTGTTAATCTTCAAAAATCAATCTCTATAGGCATAGTGCCAGAAGACTGGCATAAAGTCAATGTGGTGCCTTTATTTAGGAAAGAAACTAATACAGATTTTGGAAATGGACTAGTGAGCCTGACCTTGGTAGTGGTGAAATTGTTGGAATGGATAATGAAGAATCAGTCAAGAGTTCATTATAAAAAACTAAATTTTGGGTGTAAATCAAGATGGTTTTATTAGAAAAAGAACTTGCCAAACACATCTACTGTGATTCTATGAAGAATTAAGTAGAAACCTACATAATGGTCATCTTGTAGATTTACTCCTAGAATTTGCAAAGGTATTTGTTGCACTATTAAATAAAGAAATCAGGTCTAGGGGATAACCGTTGTAATTGATTAGAAAGGTGGTTGAAGAATAGGAAGCAGTGTGTTGTAAATGGAATATTCTTAAATACAGCTTGTATCTCATGGTTTAGTACTTGGTCCATTGCTTTTTTTGACATGTACATAAAGGACATTCAATTAGTTGTAGAAATCAAATGCCAATATTTGTACTACACAAATATGAAAGGTAAACTCAGAGCAGGGGTTTGTTTTCTTTCCCATTCTTATTCAGAGCTCTTTGGTGGGGGGGAATCAGGATGTCTCCTGATGCCCTCTCCAGCTATTTCTCACAGCTGATGGTGCTGGGAGATTAATACTGGTGACGTGGGGAGGCTTTCCCCGATTCTGCCCTTTCCCACCTGGAATTTTGGGTAAGAGTGATTTCCCAGCATGACAGGTTACTGGTAACTTTGGGTAGGCGATCAGCCCCTTTAATAGGCAGGAACAATTCTGAGAAGTGACTGCTGGGTGGAGCCTACCTCCTCTCCTTAGCTTGCAGCTAGCCAATCCCCAACCAGTAATATTTGCAGACTAACTATTGATTAGGTAGTAGGAAGGTAAAGGAAGACTCCTGTGAGCATGATCCCGAAAGGACCCCCATGTTCTGCCGCAGGAGAGGCAAGCATGGTCCCTTGACAGTGTGGGAGACCAGTAACCTGTATGGACTAAGAGGAAAAGGATTTAACAGGTAAGACTAAAATCCTCTCTTCTCTGTCGTCCAATACAGGTTACTGGTAACTTTGGGATGTCCAACCATTAAGTTCCCCAGGGTGGGAAGAAAGGCAAGGACCAGGCTCAGGCCCCCAAAGTCACCAGAGCACCAATGAACCTACAGATCATAAATAGCTCAACACTAACCGCAAAGTGTCAACTGACACTGAACTGGGTAAAAACAAACCCCATGAACTGTAGCACAACACACTGAACCAGAGCCAACAGGGCTCAAAAGTGAAAGAGTACTGAGAGACTAAAGAGATCCTAGACAGGCAAGGCTGCCTCCAGGATCTTTCTCCCAAAACTTGCATCAGCAGATGCCAGCACATCCACACGATAGTGTTTAGAAAAAGTGTGCATAGATGACCAAGTGGCTGCCTTGCACAACTGATCAGCTGAGGCCTGGTTCTTGTAGGCCCAAGAAGCCCCAATAGACCTCACAGAATGAGCCGTGACCCTGAAAGGAACATGCTTCTTCCAAAGTTCGTAAGCCTTACGAATCGTGGACTTGATCCAAGAAGCGATGGTAACCTTGGAAGCAGGCTTCCCAGCACTGGGACCATCAGGAATGATAAAGAGTGTGTCAGACTGCCTCAAAGACAGTGCGATGCACATAAAACTTGAGACAACGCACAACATCTAACAGATGAAGATCCCTCTCTTTGTCAGAAGTAGGGTTAGGACAGAAGGAAGGGACCACAATCTCCTGATTAATGTGGAACTCAGGCACCACCTTCGGAAGAAATTCTTGTGAGGTGCGAAGCACCGTCTTGTCCTTGTGAAAGACCAAAAAGGGTGGTCTACAAGACAGGGCATGCAGCTCCGCAAGGCCATCTTCCACGTCAGCAGACGTAGAGGAATGGTAGCCAAAGACTCAAAGGGAGGACGCTGAAGGACTCCCAAGACCAGGTTAAGATCCCACTGAGGAGCAGGGGACTTAAACACCGGATGGGTATGAGCAACACCCTGGAAGAAAACCTTGACATCAGGAATGAGAGCAAGACGCCTCTGAAAGAAGACAGAGATCGCAGAAGTCTGAACCTTGAGAGAACTCAGACTGAGACCCTTTATCCACACCATCCTGGAGGAAGGAGAGAACTGGAGGAAGGTCAAAATCCTGAGACAGGTCTTTTTCAGCACACCAAGCCAAAAAAGTAGACCAAATTTGATGGTATGCCTTAGAGGAAACAGGCTTACGGGCGCTAAGCATAGTAGCCACCACACTAGAAGAAAATCCTTTCTTTTTTAAAATTGAGGATTCAATCTCCATGCTGTCAAAGCCAGATGATGAACGTCTTCTTTCCAGAGGTAACCCTGTAGGAGGAGGTCGGGGGGGGGGGGCAATCCTCCAGTTGCCGTGTCCAGTGATGTAGGGCATGAAATATCGCCCGAAGCTCCAAGACATTGATGGGAAGGAGAGATTCCTCCTGAAACCACCGGCCCCGAACACTCAAGTGCCCCAGCACCGCTCCCCGTCCGTAGAGGCTGGCATCCATCATTACTGTGGGCCAGAAGGGCACCAGGAAGGGTCTGCCTTCCAGGAGATTGTTCAGGTTGAGCCACCATAATAGACTCTGCTCCACTTGAAGAAGGAGAGACAGGGATCTTTGGACGGCCCTTGCAGGCCAGGATCAAAAACCTCTGAAGTTCCCTGGTGTGAGCCATGGCAAACGGAACTGCTTCTGTGGTGGAAATGAACTTCCCCACCAAGGATGACAACTTCTTGGCTGGAACTGGATCTTCAGTGCTATCTGATGAGCCACTTCATCCATGAGAAATACCATCCCTCTCTGAGTGTTCAAGAGGAGGCCCAGAAAGACCATCCTCTGGGAAGGAACAAGGTCTGACTTGCCCAAGTTGATGATCCACCCGTGATGGGAGAGAGTATGAATGCAGTCCTGCACCTGTTAGTTGAGGAGGTCCGGAGACGAGGCCGTCCATGTATGGAGTCACCCTGATGGCGTTGCGATGTAGGATGGAGATCAATGCTCCTAGGACTCTGTTGAAGACTTGAGGAGCCGTGGTCAGGCCAAAAGAGAGGGCAGAGAACTGGAAATGCCCTCAGTCGCAGGCAAAGCGGACATAATGCTGACTCTCTGGATGAATGGTGATGTGCAGATAGGCATCATGAAGGTCCAGAGAGGCCAGAATTTCCCCAGGAGACATGGCTGCTATCACTGTGCTCAGAGACTCCTGGCAGTATTGCGACCTAACCACAAAGGAGTTGAGATACCTCAGATCCAAAATGGAAGAAAGCCCCCATCCTTCTTGGAAACCACAAAGAGGTTGGAGTAGAATTCCAAGCCCCTCTCCTCAGGGGGAACTGGCTCCAGGACCGCCTTGTCCAGAAGGGCCTGTATAGCTTCCTCGAAAAGGCGTCTCTTTTCTACTCCCAAGGGAGAATGAGAAACAAAGGTCCTTGGAGGAGGAAAAGAGGTGAAGGGAATCCTGTATCCTGAGGCCACCACTTGAAAAAGCCATGGGTCCGCCACAGAGGCCTGCCAAGCTGAAAGGTAGTGGCTAAGAGGCCACCTACCTGCGGGTAGGGACCCGGGTTCAGTGAGTCATGCAGAAGGAGGTATGGAAGCCTTAGGCTTCGTGGAGGACTTGGATCTCCATTGCTGCTTAGGCTTGGATGAGGAGCGTGGAGCCTGAGGGACAGTCTGGGTCACTTGGCACGAGTCTGCCTGAAAGGGACGAAAAAGTTGATTCCTCGACAGGCGCCTTCTTCCTCAGGACCACTGGCAGGTGAGAACTCTTCCCTCCAGTGGCCTCGTTGATGAGATCCTTGAGCTCAGGTCCAAACAGGGAGGATCCCTGAAAAGGCAAAGACAGGAGAGCCTTCTTGGAGGCCGTGTCAGCAGACCAGATCTTGAGCCAAAGAGCCCTTCTGGCTACCACAGACATGGTAGATGCCCTGGCTACCATACACATGGCATCAAACAGGGCAGCAGAGACATAATGCTGATCCTCAGCAATGTTAGCGAGAAGACGCAACATGTCAGAAGTAGGGGGCCCCTGACGGACAGCACAATTGAGCTGTTCAGTCCAAACAGCCACAGCCCTATTTACCCATGCAGCAGCAAAGGCAGGGCGGAGGGCAGAGCCCACCGTCACAAAAATAGCCTTGAGAGAAGCTTCCGTCCAGTCTTTGAGAGCAGAGGCATCAGCCACTGGCAAGGCAGCGGACGTAGAAAGCCTGGAAACTGGGGTATCCATTTTGGGGGGGGGGATGAACCCACTGAGCGAGGGCCATTTCAGAAAATGTGTAAAGTTTAGCAAACTTCCTAGACACAGCTGGTTTCTTGTCTGGAAACTTCCATTCCTCTGACACCAAGAGGTCAAGGGTGGGATTAGATGGAAAGCAAGCATGGGGCCTAACAGGTTCCTGAAAAACATCAGAGGGGTCAGAAGATGCCTCCTGCACCAAGGGAATGTTCAGGGTGGACAACACAGCCCTGATCAGGCCCTCAGCCGAGGGAATGGGGTACACTTCAAAGGAGCCCCCAAAAATCTGAGATGAAGGAACAGCTGAACAGTCATCATCCATCAGTCCACCAACAACTTCTCTTCAGAAGAGTCAGACACATCAGGTACAACCGGCGGTTTAGGCAGGGAAGATCTGATAGGGGCGGGGGTCTGCCACGAGTGGAAGACCCCCTGAAAAGTGAATGGAAGGAGTTGTAAGGTGGACCGGAGGTCCCTGGTAGTAGCCTTAAATTCTTGCATCCATACTGGCTCTAGTGCATGGCTGGAAGCCCCAGCAGGGGATTCAGGGGCAGCAGCGCATGCTCGGAGAACAGGACCTGAGTATTCTCTAGGTAACCCTGAGTGACATGAGGAGCAATGGGGGATACAGACACCCCAGTATCCTTAGTCTTAGGTTTAGCCCCAGAGTCTAACGGAGTAGACATTCTCACGGTCAAAGTAACAAAACACCCACAAAATAGTGTGTATGATAAATAAATGCACCCCAGAAACGCTAAAAGAGGATTTTAGCCTTACCTGTTAAATCCTTTTTTCTTAGTCCATAACAGGTTACTGGTAACTTTGGGTAGGCGATCCTCCCCTTTAACTAGGCAGGAACAATTCTAGAAGTGAATGCAGGGGGTGGAGCCTACCTTCCCTCCTTGGCTGCAGCTAGCCAATCAGCTCCAGTAAGATTTGAGACACTATTGACTAGATAGTAGAAGGGAAAGAAGACTCCTGTGAGCATGACCCTGAAAGACCCCACGGTCTGCCACAGGAGAGCCAAGCATGGTCCTTTGACAGGGTGGGAGACCAGTAACCTGTATGGACTAAGAGAAAAGGATTTAACAGGTAAGACTAAAATCCTCTTTTCTGTCGTCCAATACAGGTTACTGGTAACTTTGGGAGGTCCAACCACTGAGTTTCCCAAAGGCGGGAAGTAAGGCAAGGACCAGGCGCGAGGCCCCCAAAGTCATCTGAGTAGATATGGACCATCACATCAGAGATAACCCAACAAAACAATGAAGTGTCAACGGACACTGAACAGGGGTAACACCCCAACTGTTACACAGCACACTGAGCTAGAGCCAACAGGGCTCAAAAGTGAAGGAAGCACAAAGAACCGAAGATCCTAGACAGGCAAGACTGCCTCCAGGATCTTCCACCCAAAACTAGCACCATCCGATGCCAGCACATCAACATGGTAGTCCTTCGAAAAGGTGTGCACAGACAACCAAGTGGAAGCCTTGCACAACTGATCAGCATAGGCCTGATTCTTGTAAGCCCAAGAAGTCCTAATAGATCTAGTAGAATGAGCCGTGACCCAAAAGGGAACAGGCGTCTTCCTTAGCTCGTAAGACTTACGAATAGTGGACTTGATCCAAGATGCAATAGTCACTTAGATGCAGGTCTCCCTGCCCTGGGGTCCTCAGGAATGACGAACAGAGCATCAAACTGTCGGATGGATCTACATACAACTTGAGACATTGCACCACATCTAACAAGTGGAGATACCGCTCCTTGTCAGAGTTAGGGTCAGGGCAGAAAGAAGGCACCACAATCTCCTGATTAATGTGAAACTCAGAGACCACCTTTGGGAGAAACTCCTGTGAAGTGCGAAGCACCAAAAAGGGTGGTCTACTAGACACAGCATGTAACTCCGCGACATGGCGAAAAGATGATCGCCAGGAGAAAGGCCATTTTCCACTTCAGCAGGCGTAAAGGAATAGTAGCCAAAGACTCAAAGGGAGGGAGTTGAAGGATGCCCAAAACCAAGTTAAGATCCCACTGAGGAGCGGGAGTCTTGAAAACAGGACGAGTATGAGCAATAGACTGGAGGAAAACCTTGACATCAGGAAGAATAGAAATGCTCCTCTGAAAGAAAACAGAGAGCTGATGTCTGAACATTAAGGGAACTCAAACTGAGGCCCTTATCCACACCATCCTGCAAGAAAGCCAGGACCATAGGCAGATCAAAATCCTGAGAAAGGTCCCTGTCAGCACACCAAGATAGAAAGGTCGACCAGACACAATGGTAAGCCTTAGAAGAAACAGGTTTGCGGGCACTGAGCATAGTAGCCACCACACCAAAAGAAAAACGTTTCTACTTCAATACTGAGGATTCAATTTCCAAGCTATCAAAGCTATGAATTTCCTCCTTCCACAGGTAACCCTGTAGAAGAAGATCCGGATGGCAAGGGAGCCGGAATGGCTCTGCCACTGACAGATCAAGAAGCTCCGGAAACCAAGCCTGTCGAGGCCAGTGCGGAGCAATCAGAATCACTGGACAGTGCTCAAGTCTCAATTCCGTAACACCCTGTGCAACATGGGAAGGGAAGGAAAGATGGAAGCCAGAGGAAATAACCAAGGAATGGACATGGTATGCACCGCTATAGCTAGAGGATCCGTCCAGCGACAGCAAAATCTCGGAACCTTCCGGTTGTGTCTTGTCCCATCAGGTCGATGCAAGGAAGACCTCACTTCTGAACAATGAGGGTGAACACCTCTGGGCGCAGTTCCCACTCTTCACTGTCCACAGTCGACTGATGAAGTGTGCCATGATGTTGTCTACGCCAGGAATGTGCACTGCGGACATGGCAGGAACATGTTCTTCTGCCCAGGACAAAATAGCCTTGACCTCTAACCAAGTGGAGAGACTTCTTGTTCTGCCCTGCTTGTTAACGTAAGCCACGGCTGTGGCGTTGTCGGACTGGACCCGGACTGGGCATTCTACCCTGAGCGTTTAGGCAACCCAGGACCGCTTCCCAGCTGGAGAGGCTGGCATCCATCATCACCGTGGTCCAGAAGGATACCAGGAAGGACTTGCCCTTCGGCAAATTGGAGAGGTCGAGCCACCACGACAAACTCAGTTCCACATGAAGAGGGAGGGATACGGACATCTTCAGAAGGTCCAGTTGACCCCTGCACACCTGGATCACAAACTTCTGGAGTTCCCTGGTGTGAGCCATGGCTAATGGGACCGCTTCTACGGTGGAGATGAATTTCCCCACTAGAGAGGAAAAGCTTCTTGGCTGGAACAGGATTGTGAGCCAGAACGGCAGAAACCCTGTGAGCGATATGGTGAGCCACCTCATCCGTGAGAAACACCATGCTATGCTGAGTTTTGAAGAGAAGGCCCAGGAAGATCAGACACTGGGATGGGACAAGATCTGACTTGTCCATTTTGATGATCCACCTAGTGATGGGCGAGAGCATGAATGCAGTTCAGAACCTGCTGATCAAGAAGTTCAGGTGAAAGGGATTTCAGAAGCAGAAGAGTAACTCTGATGCCGTCCCAATGGAGGATGGATACTAAAGCTCCCAGGACACGGGTGAAGACATGAGGAGCTGTAGTCAGACCAAAGGGAAGAGCTGAAACTGAAAGTGCCCTTGGTTGCATGCAAATCTGAGATACTGCCGACTCTCTGGATGAATGGCGATGTGTAGATACGAGTCCAGAAGCTTCAGAGAGGAAAGAAATTCCCCCGGGGACATAGCAATCACAGTCCTTAGGGACTCCTGGTGATAATGAGTCTTGATCACAAAGTAATTGAGAATCTTCAAATCCAAAATGTGATGACAGCCGTCGTCCTTCTTGGAGACCACAAAGAGGTCTGAGTAAAAACCGATACCTCTGTCCCGAATTGGAACAGGTTCCATAATATCCTTGTCCAGAAGGGCCTGGATAGCGCCATTGAACATACGGCGTTTCTCTATGCCCTGAGGCATATGAGAGGGGAAAAACCGAAAAGGGGGAACAGAGGTGAAAGGGGATCCTGTACCCTTCTGCCACCACCTGAAAAACCCACGTGTCCCCCACTGAATCCTCACAGACACTGTGGTAGTGATGCAGATGGCTACGCACAGCCGAGTGGGGACCTGGGTTCGGCGCGTCATGCCGAAGGCTTGGAAGCGACCTTGTGCTTCCATTGCTGTTTGGGCTTGGAGGAGGAACGCGGAGCTGGGAGAACTACCTGGTTCGCCGGACATGTCTCATTCTGGAAGGAACGAAAAGCCGATTACTCGAGAGGAGTATTCCTCCAGGGGACCATAGGCAGAAGGGTACTCTTGCCCCCTGTGACCTCACTAATCAGAAATTTAAGATCTGGCCCAAACAAAGAGGTGGAAACCCTTGCCACCAAACGGATGGCATCAAATAAGGCAGCAGAAACATAGTGCTGGGCCTCAGAAATGTTGGCAAGAAGCCGCAACATATCCGAAGTAGAAGCACCTTGACAGATAGCCAGGGTGAGCTGTTCAGTCCAGACCACAATGGCCCGGTTCACCCATGCCACAGCGAACGGTGGACACATGGCAGTACCAGTAGTGGCAAAAATGGACTTGAGGGAGACCTCAAGTTTCTTGTCAGTCCAGTCTTACAGAGCGGATGCATCAGCAACTGGCAAGGCAGTGGACTTAGCCTGGAGACAGGAGCATCCACTTTGGGGGGATGAACCCACTGACCAAGCGCCACCTCAAAGAAGGGGTAAATTGGCAAATTTCTTGGGAACAGAAGGTTTCCCTGTCCGGAGACTTCCACTCATCAGACAAAAGGCGGTCAAGAGTGGGGTCAGGTAGAAAACAAGTATAGAGCCCTTTAGGCTCCTGAAATACATCAGAGGGATCCAAAGAAACCACCTGAACTAAGGGAATGTTTAGGGTAGTTACAACGTCTCTGATCAAGCCCTCAGCCGAGGGATCAGGATCAGCCTCAAAGGGGTCCCCAAAAAAACAGAGGAGCCCACAGCAGAACATTCCTCAACATCCGAATCCACAAACATTTCCTCCTCAAAGGAATCTGATACGTCAGGTACTCCCTGCGGTTTCGGCAGGGAAGATGACAGCCGTTGTCCTTCTTGGAGACCACAAAGGAGTCTGCCAGGAGTGGAACTGTAACTGGGATGGAAAGAGTTGCAGTGTAGACCTGGAGGTCTCTAGTAGCAGCCTTGAAGTCTTGCTCCCAAAATGGCTCTAATGCATGGCTGGAGGTCCCTGGGAGAGTCTCAGGGACATCAGAACATGCTGGGCAGAAATGACCTGAGAATTCTCTAGGTAACCCTGAATGACATGAGGAGCAATGTGCAATAGGGGACACAGAGACCCCAGCGTCCTTAGTCTTAGGCCTGTCCCCAAGCTCTAACAGATTAGACAATCTCCGGTCTACACTGCAAACAAATACAGTGTGTAAGATTACAATTTCACCCCAGAAATCTCTAAAATGCACTTATCTGGCAGGCGAAGGGTTAATCTGCAGAGGAAACTCATTCATGAAAAGGCAAAAAATGGCTGCCACGGCGGAAGCCAATCAGAAATGAGCGTGAAGCAAGCGCTCATGGGAAATGTAGTTTTCCCAGAAAAAGTACCCCAACAGTGCCCCAAAGCCCCCTGAGCCCCCCAGCACACATAAAACATTAACCGGATGACAGAGCAAGGGCAGACAATTAAAATGAACCATCTCTGAAGTCGCTACGTTGAGCTGTTGCAGAGATACGTCCCGAACTACACAGTCCCACAGACGTGAATGGAGCAATGGCCTCTGTGCAGTAAAGAGCTCCTTAAAGGCGCAGAACAAACATTTTGCAAAGTTGAAACTGTGAATTAAAATTACATGAAACATCACTAGAATATGTTAGCAGACCCAAAAAACACTGACCCCAGTAGGGAAAGTGCCAACAAACCCCCAAAAGATGCAAAACCGGCAGCTGAAGGGTTAAGTTAACACATAAACTTGCTCCAAAACACCCAACAGACATACAGGTAAACCCAATTAGTGCAGGAGTGTGCAATAGGAACTCCAAAGGAAAAAAACCCTGTGGGGGCACTGTGGGACATGTGGACCTGCAGCACTCAAAGGGTTGCTCACCTTTCCTACAGATCTTTTGTCTTCAGATTACCATGTATTAAAAAGAAGCCTCAGAGGACAACTCCTGAGGAAATTACTTGAAACCAAAAGATCCCCCCCCCAGGGCTCAAGGTCCACAAAAAGCACCTGGATACTGAGCTAGCCACACCTAAGGGCATTGTCAGTTACGGTAATCCGCTTAATGGTGGTATTCCATATCTAACAGAAAAATAAAAAATTAGCTAAAACTATAGCAGAACTGTTCTCTTGCTTGTGTCTTCACAAAGGAACAAATCTTAATGGAGCCGATTGACTAGCTGCAGCCAAGGAGGGAAGGTAGGATCCACCCCCTGCATTCACTTCTAGAATTGTTCCTGCCTAGTTAAAGGGGTGGATCGCCTACCCAATGTTACCAGTAACCTGTATTGGACGACAGAGAAATAAGACTTATCTGGTAGGTGAAGGGTTAAACTGCGGAGGAGAGAAGGAGAGTCCAAGCCCTGCATAGGATACTCGATCTGTGAATACACAAAATGGCTGCCGCAACGGGAACCGATCAGAAACCAGCGCGTGAAGCGAGTGCCCCCCTAAAGCCCCCAACATCCTCAGAACATTGGCCAGATGACAGAGCAAGGGAAAAACCACAATATGAGTCATCTCTGACCTCGCTACATGGAGCGGTTGCAGAGATATGTCCCAAATTGTGAAGTCCCATAAAAGTGAATGGAGAAATGGCATCTATGCGGTAAACACGTGCCTTAAAGGTGTGGAACTAAGTTAATGAGGTGAACACCAAATGCAAAAACACTCAAAAGCCCACTAGAATAAAACAGCAGACCCAATAAACACTGGTCCCAGTAGGGAAAGTTTCCAAAACCCCCTCGAAACATGCTAACCAGCAACAAAAGGGTTAAGTTACCACAGAAACTTGCTCCAAACACCTCACAGACATACAGAATAAACCCAATGAGTGCATGAGTATGTAATAGGAGCCCCAAATGAGACCCCTGTGTGGAGGGGAAGCATGGGACATATGGACCTCAGCAGGTCTTCTGTCTTCAGATTACCATATATCAAGAAGAAGCCTCAGTGGGCAACTCCTGGGGAAAGAACTTGCAGCCAAGATTCCCCCCCCCCCCCCCGGGCTTAGGTCCACAAAAGCACCTGGTATCCACATTTGGGGATGGGAATTGTCAGTGATGGTAATCGGCCTAATGGTGGTATTCCATTTCTAACAGAAAAATAATAAAAAAGCTAAAACTATAGCAGAACTGTTCTCTTGCTTGTGCCTTGATCAAGGAACAAATCTTACTGGTTGGGGATTGGCTAGCTGCAAGCTAAGGAGAGGAGGTAGGCTCCACCCAACAGTCACTTCTCAAAATTGTTCCTGCCTATTAAAGGGGCTGATCGCCTACACAAAGTTACCACTAACCTGTATTGGACGACAGAGAAAGGAGGTTTCTTTACAGCAAGTTCAATTACATTTTGGAATTATTTACCTAGTGATGTGCTGACTGCAGAGATACTTTAAGGAAGGATTAGATAGTAATGTAATAAATTAGACACAAGTCCATCAACTCCAACCTTTGACTCATAACCCTGAGAAATTATGATTATATAAACTTCTCTGCTGCCAAATAAGGTGGTCTTTATCTGAACTTCCTGTTTTGCCAACTAATATACAGTATAACCCTGTATGTTCCCTTTTGAAAGAAATGTATCTAACCTACTCTTAAATGTATTCATGGTATCTGCCATAACCACATCATTGGGCAAAGAATTCCATAGTTTAACAGACCTCACTGTAAAAAAACCCTGTCTGCTGCTTAAAGGGATAGTAATGCTTCAAAATAAAAGCAGTTCTAATTAATCATCACAGTATTTGGGCCTTGGAGAGTGTTATTTCATTACTGTGAGAGTTGTAGTTCAAGAGTAATTGAATGATAAAGTACCCCTCTGCCGCCCCTTCTACTTATGTAACACTGCGCAGCTTAGAGGAGCAGGGAGTGTCCAGGTAGATTGCAGAGAGAGACAATCTTCAATTAAGATAAGGGAAAAAGCTGAAAAACCTGTCAAGAGGGGCAGCGTTTTCATTGTTCTCACTGTAAGAATATTGACCCTTGATGTGAACTGTCTGGTCTATGGACTAGATTCCACATCTTAGGAGTGGGGGCTTACACTAGGTAAAAGGGGCAGAAGAGGGAAACTTTATCATTCAATTACTCTTGAACTACAACTCTCACAGTAATGAAATAACACTCTATGGTTCAATTGCTATAAAGATTAATTGGAGCTGCTGTTTTTGTGAAACATTACTATCGCTTTAAGTCAAACCCTCCTTTCCTCTTATCTCAAGGGGTGGCCCCTGGTTATTTGCTCAGGCCCTGGAATAAATAACTCACCAGAGATCCTTGTATTAACATCTCGCTATACTTGTACACTGTGATTAGATCTCCTCTTAGTTGTCCTTTCTCTAGCGTAAATAAACCAAGTTTTTCTAGTTTTCCTCATACATCAAGTCCTCCATTCTTTTAATTCATTTTGTTGCACTTTACTCTACTCTCTCCAGTTCTAGAATATCCTTTTTCAAAACTGGTGCCCAAAACTGCACTGCATATTTGAGGCGCTGTCAGTCCCTTCCAGAGCTGAATGGCTCCTAGCAACGCCTCCTACAGCCATCTGGGACTGACAGCCAGGCGCATGGACGTCACTAGGGCAAGATGTCTGCGCTCCGTCCTGCCTGACAGCCGAGGATGAATGCATATTTCTCCATAACCAGGTAATAATTCTCGCGACTAGCAGTGGTAGTTCCTCTTTGTGATTTAAGGGCCAAACCAATTTCGTCTCCCGTTATAATTGCATTCAGGACCGAGAGGGTCTCCGGTGGAAGTCTTGGCAGGTGACAATCAGCCAGAAATTAGACTTTACGCCCATCACATGGTTTCTCATAGGAGGACACAAAAGCAGACGCAATTTGTGTGGACTGATACTGAAGAGACCCCGAGCCTGACTTAATGGCACAAACTGACCGCTGAGTGAGCTGCCTACAAAGTTTAGCGGCAAGCATCACGTCAGGTTTATTCACCTTCTCATAGAACCTCTGAACCGTCCATTGCATAGCACGAAACACATCCCGTGACAGAAGAAGATTAAGCTCACCCCGAAGATGCGTCACCTCAAGAAGCTTAAAGGGGAACTACCACCCCGCAATAACTTAACATGCTTTCATTCTTCATCTGGCGACTAGCTGCTTAGTAGCTCCAAAAGGGACTGACAGCGCAGACGCACTGACGTCACTGTGACGAGATGTCCGTGCTTCCTGCGAGCATCTGTAAAACGGAGAAATCTTTGGAACCAGGTAATATTTCTGGCGACTAGCGCTACTAAGCAGCTAGTCGCCAGATGGATGAAAGCATGTTAAGTTATTGCGGGGTGGTAGTTCCCCTTTAATAGCAGTAGGATCAAGCTTATGGGCTTGCTCCACCACATGTAAAATGGAAGAAAGTCTAAAGCATTCCGCCTCCCTGGATTTCTTCAGACGAGACGCTAAACCAATCACTTTTCCAAGAATAACTGCCTTATGGGCCGTCCACAACAAGGACAAAGAGGTCTCAGGCGAAAGATTAAGAGAGAAATAGTCCTCCAAAGCATCACCAACATCAGATTTAAGAACTGGATCCAGTAACAAAGTGTCATTGAAACGCCAAGATGGGGTAAAAGAAGGGCTCAGTGGATTAAGATAAGTGCATTCCACAATGGCATGGTCAGACCAGGTGAGGTCATGAATCACAGAGTTACTCAAAGCACCAAACAGGGAACGAGAAGAAAAGATGTAATGAAGTTTGGTGTAAAGATGGTGCGGATGAGAATAAAAAGCATAGTCACGCGTCGTGGGGTACTGAAGCCTCCAACAATCAAAGAGAGAATGCAACTTCACCAATTCTGCTAAAAGCTTTGACTTGGGAGGGACAGATACTCCCACCAGCGGAACAGACCTGTCCAGAATTGGGTCTAAGACCGCATTAAAGTCTCCTCCCACCAAGAGAGGAGACGTCTGATATTGATAAAGAAAACGAGAAGCACGGGAATAAAAGGCTGCATCAAGATCAGTAGGAGCGTAAACATTTAGTAGCGTCAACGGGGCCCCCTGAATAGTGCCGTGAAGGAGCAAGTACTGCCCCAAAGAATCTCGGGATGACTGTATAAGATGTAAACCCAAGGAATTACGAAGCAAAATAGAAACCCCATTCCTCTTGCCCTTTACTGAAGAGTGAAAATGCGAAAGGTACCTCCTGTCCCAGTATTTAGGCCCTGATATGGGTCTCCTGTAGGAAGACATCTGCATGTAGGGAAACGTAATTATGCATTGCCTTACAGCGTTTTTGAGGTGTGTGTAAGCCTTTAACATTATGCAAAAGAACTGTCCATTTCTGAATCTGCCGGGGGGGGGGGGCGCAATGCCATGTAGGACAGTATGGGCAGGAGGGGGATAAGGGGAAGGAAGAAAAACGAAAGGAGAGAGTGAGTATAAAGAGCAGAAGATGAGAATAAATAGGTTCTCCCTAAATAAGGAGGTAGGAGGAGATCAGAGATACAGTGGGACACCCGTAGGTATCAATTGACCGTCCAATATGGGCAAGGAGGAGGGAATGCCGTCAAGGGAACTACAAGGCCATTCTGATACCCCTATCACCAGGCTAAGCTAAGCCCCAGAAAACCCCCCGTGCCCCGCAGAATTAAGGAAAAGGGCCCTCTAAAGAACAGAAAGGGGAGTAATAATAATAAGGGGAGGGGAGCGAACAGCAAGTAGATAGACCACAGTTAAGACATTCAGGGGACATAGCAGCTACCACCCTTGAAACATGCAAACATAATATAGCAAATCATCAGCAATATAAAATCCCAAAGAGTATCATAGTCCCACTTGTCCTGCTCCCTCGCGGATCCACGTCAACAAGCGGAGGGAGGGCATCTGACCTGACAGGCCAGGCCCAGGCCACTGGTCTGCACCCAAACCACCAGACCCCAAACCCCCACAGAAGCCCCATCAATCATAAGTAGCAAGAGCCCCTCCCCACTGAACCATATAAAACTACTAAAACAGCAGAGAATTAGGTATTGGCATGCCCAAGCACCAGGGCTCAGGGACATAAGGTGGCCAGCCAAACCAAAGTTAATAAGCAGCAAGCCCCCCATATCATGCAGAAAGCTGCGAGAACCACAGGGGCATCGGCCCTAGCCACCCAGACCCACAGGCCCAGACTGGAGGGCCCAGGGCAAGGCCCACACACCGCCACTCGCCAAGTGCAGACCCCGACACCCCAGTTAGCCGCACATGGGGCAACAGTGTCACAGACCCGAGCCTCCAGACCCCCAACCCCCGCCAAAGAGGACCCCCATATTCACCAGTCAAAAACAACCATCATAACATCGGAGCAAGATAACCCACATGATAAAGTGACCAGCTGGGTTACTGGGCACACACAATAGATAGGGGTCCCCCATATGAAACCATACAGCTCCAAACACACTTAGGTCAGCAGAAAGTCGTTCCGAACAGGAAAGCGTCATCCGCGGCTGCCCAGCCCCAAACCCGAGGCCGGGACCTGGGGGCTGCAGACAAAGCCCACACATCCCCGCAACCCAAATATAAATGAACAGAACACGGAACAGCTCGGGAATAATACAGAGCCCCAAACAGTGTTGCACCCAAGCCCATCTCCGCCTCCCTCATCCCTGTCCCATCCAAGCAAAGGTCGGGCATCCAGCAAGCCAGGACCGGGCTCTCACCCCGGCCCAAGCAGCCAGACCCCCAACCCCCACCACGGGAGTTCCACTGGTCAAGCCCATCAGAATGCAGTCCCTAGAACATATAATAGACCCTGCATTACGGTAAATGATAAAAGTACACATGCCATTATAGCACACCTAAGGAGCTAACAATAAGGACCCCCAGTACAAGGCTCCCGGCCACAAAACCCCACCAAATAAGGGCCTTGAGGGCCCCGGGAACATCGCCCCACACCACCTGGGTCCATGCCCAAAGGCAAGTACCGGAGGGACGAGGGCAAGGCCCCCAGCCCCACACCCCCAATGAAAACATGTAGGCGATAATATACATTAGTTGAGCCATATAATATCCCCCATCCCACCCAAATAAAGCGTCCAATGAGGACAGTGAAGTCCAGCAGAGCTTTCTGAGGGGAACTGCAGGGAAACAAAGCAACATTTGGTTCAACACCTCCAGGGGAAAAAAATTCTCATAAAGGGAGCGAACCTCAGGTGTCATAGTAAAGCTGAGACGAAGCACAAAGGACTTGCACGCTGCAGAATCTCGTAAATATGCAGCCACGCCATTCGTAGAGACCTGAAGACAGAAGGGAAAGCCCCAGCGGTACTGTAGATTGTGGGACCGCAAGAGGGCCGTCAAGGGGCGCAAACGTGGTGCTTCTGAAGAATAGATGGTGTCAGGTCCGCATAAAATTGAGGTGTGATATCATCTAAGTAGGGAGTTGCGATCCTAGCGGCCTTCATTATGGCTTCCATAGTAGTGAAGAAGGTAAACTTTACAATAACATCCCGGAGGCCTAGGTCTCAAAGCCCGATGGGCCCTGTCCAAGGCTAACATGGAGTCCGGGATATCCAGCAGCAGCAAACGGAAATACCGCATAAGGAAACCAGGTAAGTCTTCTAGCGTCTCTGGAATGTTCCTGATGCGTAGACTGGAGCTCAGAGACCTGTTGTTCAAATCCTCTGCAGCCTCGCATGACGGGATCGGAGTGTCCCCAACTCGCTCTGGAGAGATTCCACCCCTTCTCTTATGTCTTCGACCAGAAGGGTATCTCATTTGGGTCTGCTTTCACTTTTGATGAGGGTGTCTAGCTTTTTCTATTCCTTCTCATGTCTACCTTACCTTCTCAGGTGAAGGCTAGCCCGTCCACCCCTCCTTCTGGGGGATGGCAGCATCCCTTTCTTGTCTTTTGTATAATGTTAAATGTCTTAACTCCCTTGCTAAACGGTCTCTCACTTTACATGATTTTCATCTTCTCCATGGTGATGTGGTGTTTATGCAAGAAACTCACTTTAAGTGTACCAGGCAACTAACTCTCACGAATCTTACTAGTCCCAAGTTTATTTGAGCTGGTCTGTTAAGAAAAAAGGTGTAGCCATACTGTTTCATAAACAAATTCCTTTTATTCATACTCATTTTATGCAATCCGTAAGGAAGATATCTTTCTTGTGAATGGTACTATTGCTAATGAGCTATGCCCTTTTGCTACATTTTATTCACCTAACGCTTCACAGTCCCCTTTCTTTCACTCTGTACTAGAACCTTTGGCTTCCTTCTGGGCAGGTATTGTAATTCTAGGCGGTGACCTTAATTCTCCCTTACACCATTCTCTAGACTGCTTTTCTGGGAAACAGTCTGAACTGTTCTCTTCATGAAAGATCCTTGGCGGATTTTCCATCCTGACCATCGTGACTATACTTTATATATTCGCATACTCATGATTTATACTCGCCTATTTATTATTTCTATATTCCCCATGAACACTTGGCTTTAGTTGAAGCAGCTTCTATTGGGAATATCACCCGGTCCAACCATGCTCAGATTCTACTTCGCCTTAAAGCGGAACGGTCACCGAAAATAAAGTACCCCCCAAATCATCATACATAGGCACGCATATCCATACTAGTATTATGTTGAATAAGTCTGGGGGGTTATTGACAAATCCAACCCGTTCCCAGACGGACAGGCAGGCATCAGCGCAGACATCTTGCCAAACAGACATCTGTGCGCCTGTGCTGTCCAACCTGGGCTCCTTTAGGAGGAGTTGCACTGTACCATAAGGTACAGGAAGGGACTGACTGTACAGGCGCACAGATGCCAGTACTGCAAGATGCCTGTCTGTGCGTCTGGGAACAAGTTGGATTTCTCAATAACGCTGGAGCTATTCAGGGTAATACTAGTATGGGTATGCGTATAGCTATATAAAACGCTGCACAGCTAGAAATTGGATGAATCTCTTATATGCCACTCCGATGTTACCACATCAATCGAGAACACCATTCCATTACCATTTGGGTGGCCCTTAAGTGTGTATGTAGTCCATGGAGAACTGATTAAATTGGCCTCTATAGAATGACAGACACAGAACAGGTTAACTCTTTGGTACAAGTAATTTCCATTCTTGAGATGAAACAAGAGCTCAGGCTCTCCTTTCATCCTTCATTAGCACACTCAATTTGTGAATGCAACTCAAAGCTCTGTTACAGCTTTGAATCGATAAATTTTTGTTTCTTAAGACTAAACACAAGTTCTATGAGCAAGGTAATAAAGTAGAATCTTATCTCACTCAGCAGCTGAGACAACAACTTGCCTCTCATTTCATACCAAGTATTAGATGTTCCTCGTCCAAGCTCACTTAAGACTCCGGTGAAATAGCCAAAGTGTCCCATAATTACTGTAAATACTTATATAATCTACATCCTTCCTCTCTCTCTCCTCCTGAGCTCCAATCTTAACTTGTGAATAATCTTACCTCTGCTCATATCACTCAAATTTCCCTGTCTACCTCCAGAGAATCTGAACAACCTATTTCATTATCAGAGGTTATGAGATCCATTAAATCCCTGCCTCGTGAAAGGCTTTTACAAAAACATACTCCGATCATATAGCTCCCCTCTTAACTGATGTGTTTGGTGTGTTCCCTAATGAAATTGCAGACCATTCTGTAATGTCAGAAGCCCATATTGCTGTTCTCCCCAAAACCAGGAAGGACTAACAAAGATGCTAAATATGGACTTTAAGCGGTTTGCTAAAATTCTAGCTCAACGCCTTAAATCACTGCTACCATGCCTAGCACATCTTGACCAAGCAGGCTTTGTTCTCAGGTGGAGAGGTTAGAGACAACACTCTTAAAACTTCTGAATATTTTACATTCCCTGTCCTTGAGCTTTATTCCGACGGCTTTCCTATCAACCGATGCCGAGAAGCCATTCAACAGAGTTGGTTGACCTTTTCTTTCTCATACTCTTATAACATTTGGCTTTGGTCCTCATTTCCTTCATAATGTATTTGTTTATATACTAACCCTAATGCTAGGGTCTGGGTGAATGGCACTTTGTCTGATAGTTTCTGGATTAAAGTGTTATTAATGTTCAAAAAATGTTTTAATAGATTTGTAGAGGCTAAAAAAAGATCATTGCCACAAACCCCATCTCTAAAACCGCTATGGTTTGAGAGATATTGACAATGAAAGTTCCCCCTTCCCTCCCTTTCTCCTGATGTCAGCTTCTAGCTGACAGCTGGAGATCCCAGTCCGTGGATCAGCCTGCGGCTCTGCAGCAGAGCTGAAATCCAGTTATTAGAAAATAATTACTTAATTAGAAAAGTTTACAAAGTGCGCCTGCTTTGCAAGCACACTCTGTAGACCATTTCCATGAAGTAGTGCTTTTCTAATAACGGGATTTTGTCTCTGCTGCAGAGCCTCATCATGCTGGCTGACATGGATCCCCTTCTGTCAGCTTTACAGCTGACATCAAGCGAAGGGGAGGGAGGGGGGGACTTTGATTGCCAATATCTCTCAAACCATATAGTGGTTTGAGGGATTAGGTTTGTGGCAATGAAAACCAAATCTTGGTATTAATATTGAGCGTACTTCGATTCTTCCTGCAGATCCGCTGGCTGAAGTATTTTTATTCCCCCCACTCACATGTGTCCATTGCTGACATTTCACCCTATTATAGCTAACGTTTTTTCCATTTGGTCTCTCTCTGTAATAAACATTGCTTTTTATCATAATGCCCATCCTTATCTTCTCCGATTTTCTGTGACAGAATAACTCCATATACCCTTCCTACGAACGCTTTTCCTCAATGGTCATCAGAATCTTATCTGCATTGTTAATGGTAAGATTAGTCTCTTTTGCTTCACAGAGTGATGAAATTTCTCTTCCACCTGGAGAGATGTGGAAGTTCTTCCATTTTAAACATTTTCTGAAGTCTGTCCATTCCTCACCAGGTTGGTCTGGCTCTCCCACAAAATTCACCACCCTCCATTTACCAATGAAGACATCAAAAGGACTCTCTCTGAAAGATTTACTCTATTTTAATTAACCCTTCGTCTTTAGACAAGCCATGAAATGTCGAACACGGGACCGGGAATTAGGTTCCATTCTTTCCCAGGAGGACTGGTAATATTTGGAAAACAGCTTCTTCATCTTCTAGCTCGGTTCAGGTAATGGAAATGCATTACAAATTTGTGATGTGCTGGTGTTTCACTCCAACTTGGCTCAATAAAAAGTTTTGGATAGCTAGCTCCCAATGTTGGCACTGTTATCGGGCTGTAGGTACTCCTTCTCATATCTGGTGGTCTTGCCCGGATATTCTGAAGTTCTGGTCTGAAAGTCTTGGGGCTATTGAACATTGTTTGGATGTCACCTTGACTAAAGACCCGTGGCAATCCTTATCTTCACCTCCCACCTTTCCCATACTTCAAGAATCAACTTTTGCTCACCATGATGTATGCAGCTAAAGCCCTTTTCTATAGCGATTTTCCACCTTGCAATATTCCTTTTCCCACTCCTATATGGGAGATTCTCTCTTTCTGACCCTGGTACCCTCTATTTCCTTTCTCAACAGTTCCCTTCCTGTCATCTTTCCTACCACAATCCCCTCTCTTTTCTTCCCCTCTACTCTGCTTTTTCTCTGTTTTGCTTCCTACTCTCACCTGAATTTTGGTATTGCTCTCTGATGTAATTGAGGAGACTTTGGTGCTTCATTCTCTGTATATGTCTTTTTCTCCTTTGTTGTATGAAATACTTTAACTTACCTATATGTACTATTTTTCTGATATTTCGTTTTTGTCATTATCTTATGTTGCACAGATGCAATTTGTTTTAATAAAGCTTTTGACACAAAAGAAAATAAAAAAAAGCAGAGGGACAATGCCTAGTACATACTTATTTATTGTGGAAAAACAGCATAGCTCATGCTTACAGGCTTTCTATATAATCCCCTGTAAAATCAGCAAATCGTGTTAGGACAGGTTCACTTTAATGGGAGCATTTAATTGTATACCACATTTTTTTTGGGGGGGGAAGGGTTGTCGGTTAGGTCAGGCATTGACTGGTGCCCCCTCTCCACTAGTCCTGACAGACTAAACATTTATGAGGAACTGAGTACCATCCTGTATCTGAGACAGGCTTAGATTTGCCAATTCCATACCAAGATATGGACTTGGAACTCCAGTGGTTAAATTATCACAACCTATTACAGGACAGTATGGAGAAAACAAAGCTGCATTTTACACATTAGCAAATTTGTGAACGTTTTTCAATTATTTGGAAAAGATTGTTGTGCATAATTTACCTCCATGGGATTAACAGTGATGGTTAGAGCAGAGTCATCCCAGTCCATTTCATTCTCCTTGCTGCCTTCTTGGTCCCTCATGGTGCGTTGATGTGCAGCACGAATACGAAACACACCAAGGATTATCATGACCACCAGGAAACTGACACAAATCACAATTACAATTGTGGCAGCACTGGGTACAGCTGTAGAAAAGAAAACATAATTATATGATATGCACAGTAGTTTCCTTTAACAATAACAATATGTTTCTGGAGAATAAATATCATCCATGGAAAAAGGGGACTCGAATAGAAGAGGATGCTGTTTTGCAAACCACAAACATATATACACTTCTAAAAATGGTAGTAAGTTACTGTGTTTTCTATAGAATAAAAGTAAGTGGATACTTATATATATCCGCACTCAATCATAAAAAGACAGTGTATTCGCATTAAAGCTGTATCAGAACTTAAAGTGATAGTAATGTTTCACAAAAACAGCAGCTCTAATTAATCTTCATAGTATTTGAGTCATAGAGAGTGTTATTTCATTACTGTGAGAGTTGTAGTTCAAGAGTAATTGAATGATAAAGTTTCCCCCTTCCTCCCCTTTTACCTAGTGTAAGCCCCCACTCCTCAGATGTGGAATCCAGTCCATAGACCAGACAGCTCACATCAAAGGTCAATATTCTTACAGTGAGAACAATGAAAACCCTGCCCCCCTTGACAGTTTTTTCAGCTTTTTCCCTTATCTTAATTGAAGATTGTCCCTCTCTGCAATTTACCTGGACACTCCCTGCTGCTCTAAGCTGAGCAATGTTACATCAGTAGAAGGGGAGGCAGAGGGGTACTTTATCATTCAATTACTCTTGAACTACAACTCTGACAGAATTGAAATAACACTCTCCAAGGCCGAAATACTATGAAGATTAGAGCTGCTTTTATTATGAAACATTACTATCCCTTTAAATCAAGTAGGGGTGCTCCCAACTGATACACCTCTCTTCACAGTGGACAAGTGAACAGATTCAACACCAAGAATGAACGAGGCACTCACCAATAGCTGCTTCAGGCGATTCGTTTTTAATTTTCAGTGCATTCCAACATAAGTGATTTACAACAAGACATATCTGGGCTAATAATGGGAACATTAGACCAGACATCTGTCATGTTGTAAATGTCTTATGTTGGAATGCACTGAAAAACAAGAAAGTGGATAATTGCAAAAATAGCATTTTAGTCTTACCTGTTAAATCCTTTTCACTTAGTCCATACAGGTCACTGGTACTCTGGGAGGCGATCCGCCCCTTTAATAGGCAGGAACAATTATTCAAATGTGTGCAGGGGGCGGAGCCTCCCCTCCTACTTAAGCTGCCTTCAGGCCAGAGCCACTAGATTGATTTGAGACACTAAAACTGACCAGAGATAAGCAAGAAGGAAGACTCCTGTGAGCATGCCCCAAAGGACTCCCACTAAATGCCACAGGAGAGCCAAGCATGGTCTCTTGACAGGGTGGGAGACCAGTGACCTGTATGGACTAAGTGAAAAGGATTTAACAGGTAAGACTAAAATCCTATTTTCACTGTCGTCCAATACAGGTCACTGGTACTCTGGGATGTACAAACATTGAGCTGACCCAGAGGCGGGAAGTAAGGCAAGGACCAGGCGCAAGGCCCAAGTAACTAGAACTGCTAAGAACCAGTTAATCACATAGCCCAGTAATAGAAGTGTCAACGGACACCAACCAGGGGAAAACAACCCCTGAACTAACACAGCACACTGAACTAGAGCCAACAGGGCTCAACAGTAAAGAAGCACTAAGAATCACAGAGTAGAAGTCCTAAACAGGCAAAACTGCCTCCAGGACCTTCCTCTCAAAACTGGCATCAGCCAAGGCCAGTACATCAACTCGATAGCGCTTTGAAAATGTGTGCACAGAGGACCAAGTGGCCGCTCTGCACAGTTGATCAGCAGATGCCTGATTCTTGTAGGCCCAAGAGGCCCCGATAGATCTGGTGGAATGGGCAGTCACCCGGAAGGGAACATGCTTATTCCGCAACTTATAGGCTTCACGAATGGTAGCCTTAATCCAAGAGGCAATAGTAACTTTGGAAGCCGGTCTCCCTGCCCTGGGCCCCTCAGGAATGACGAATAGAGCGTCAGACTTCCTGATAGACTCGGTGCGATGAACCTAAAACTTGAGACAACGCACCACATCCAACAAATTGAGATCTCGTTCCTTGTCAGATGAAGGGTTAGGGCAGAAGGAGGGAACCACAATCTCTTGATTGATGTGAAACTCGGACACAACCTTGGGCAAGAATTCCTTGGTAGTGCGAAGCACAGCCTTATCCTTGTGGAACACCAGGTAAGGAGGTTTACAAGACAGCGCTTGTAACTCTGCCACCCGGCGAACTGAAACAATAGCCAAAAGGAAGGCCATCTTCCAAGTCAAGAGACGTAATGGAATGGAAGCCAAGGATTCAAACGGAGGTCGCTGGAGAACTCCCAGCACCAAATTGAGGTCCCACTGGGGAGTAGGACTCTTAAAGGCAGGCCGAACATGAGTCACACCCTGGAAGAAAACCTTAACATCAGGAAGGATAGCAATCCGTTCCTGGAAAAATACAGACAAAGCAGAAGTCTGAACTTTAAGGGAACTCAGACTGAGCCCTTTCTCAACACCATCCTGCAGAAAAGCCAGGACAATGGGAAGATGAAAATCTAGAGACACCTTCCGATCATTACACCAAGCCACAAAGGTAGCCCAGATACGATGATAGATCTTGGAGGACACAGGCTTGCGAGCACTAAGCATCGTCGACACCACTGAAGGAGAAAACCCTTTCTTCTCTAGAATTGAGGATTCAACCTCCAGGCCATTAAATGGAGATGCTGAACATCCTCCTTCCACAGATATCCTTGAAGAAGTAGATCCTGACGGGCAGGAAGTGGAAACGGTTCCGCCGCTGACATGGCCATCAACTCCGGATACCAGGACTGGCGAGGCCAGTTCGGACAACGCTCCAGCTTCAACTTCTGGATGACTCTGAGCAATAGAGGAAGAGGAGGGAAGATGTAGGCCAGAGGAAAATCCCAAGGGATTGACAAGGCATCCACTGCTAGAGCAAGAGGGTCCCTCCACCGGGAGCAAAACGCCGGCACCTTCCTGTTGTGTCTGGTAGCCATCAGATCCACTGCAGGTACCCCCCATCTCTGGGTGAGTAGGTGAAACACCTCTGGATGAAGAGCCCACTCTCCGCTGACGACTGAGGAAGTCTGCCATGACGCTGTCTACGCCTGGAATGTGAACCGCTGAAATGACAGGCACGCGATCCTCTGCCCAAGATAAAATATCCTTGACCTCCAACCAGGCGGTGAAACTTCTTGTGCCGCCTTGCCTGTTGATGTAGGCCACTGCGATGGCGTTGTCGGACTCCACTCTGACAGGGCAACCTTCCAGCTGAGATTCCCAGTGCCTCAGGGCAAGCCGTATGGTACGCAGTTCCAGAACATTGATGGGAAGAAGAGATTCCTCCAGTCCCCATTTCCCCTGGGCACTGAAACGACCCAGCACTGCCCCCCATCCCCGGAGGCTGGCATCCGTTGTGAGCGTGGTCCAATAGGGAACTCGAAAGGATCTCCCTTTCAGGAGATGGGAGAGATCCAACCACCAGTGTAGACTCGATTCGACATGAGGAGGCAGAGGGACTGACAGATGCTGATGATCTGGATGATTCTTGCACGTCTGGATCACAAACCTCTGAAGTTCCCTGGTGTGAGCCATGGCAAAGGGCACAGCTTCGATTGTGGAAATGAACTTCCCCACCAGAGACGTCAACTTCGGCACTGGAACCCTGTCCATTTCCAGGATCCCGGCTACTCGGACGGCTATCTGATGAGCCACTTCCTTTGGCAGAAACACCATGCACTGTTGAGTGTCGAAAAGGAGACCCAGGAACAGGAGTCTTTGAGATGGGACCAAGTCTGACTTGTCCAGATTCAATATCCAGCCGTGACTGTTCAGAGTGTGTATACACAGCTGCATCTGCTGGTGGAGAAGCTCCGCTGAGGAGGCTTTCAGGAGGAGATCGTCCATGTAGGGGGTCACTCGGACACCTTTCCGATGAAGCACAGCTATCAAAGATCCCAATACCCTCTGAAAAACCAGAGGGGCTGAAGTCAGTCCAAAGGGAAGAGCTGAAAACTGAAAATGTCCCCTGTGGCAGGCAATCCTGAGATAACGTCTGCTCTCTGGATGAATAGGGATGTGAAGATATGCATCCTGAAGGTCCAGGGAGGCAAGGAACTCCCCTGGAGACATTGCGGCAATCACAGAGAGCAGAGATTCCTGGCGGAAGTGGGAACTCACAACAAAGGAATTTAGATCCTTTAGATCCAAGATAGGACGAGCACCTCCGTCCTTTTTGGCCACTACAAACAGGTTGGAATAGAATCCTGAACCTGTGTCCTCTGGAGGAACCAATTCCAGGACCTCTTTGTCCAAAAGATCCTGAATAGCGTCGAACAGACGCCTTTTTGTAGGTTCCTGAGAAGGACGAGTAAAATGGAACCGAAAAGGAGGAAGGGAAGAGAAAGGGATCCTGTATCCCTCTGACACTACCTGAATAACCCATGGGTCCGTCACAGACTCCTCCCAAATCCGGCAAAAGATGTGGAGACGTCCACCTACTGCCGGATGCGGACCCGGGTTCGGTGAGTCATGCCGAAGCAGTCTTGGAGGTCTTGGCCTTGGGGGCAACTTTGGGCTTCCAGGACTGTTTGGGCTTGGAGGAGGGACGCGTAGAGGACGGCCCCGTCTGGGACGTGGAGCGTGTCTCAGTCTGAAAGGAACGAAAGGACCGGTTGCGTTTGGCTGGAAACTTTTTCTTGAAGACTGAAGGCAGAAGAGTACTTTTACCTCCAGTAGCCTCACTGATCATCTCTTTGAGTTCAGAACCAAATAGCAAGTTCCCCTGAAAGGGCAAGGAAAGCAAGGCTTTCTTAGAGGCTGTATCAGCAGACCAAATTTTCAGCCAAAGGGCACGTCTAGCCACCACAGAAGTGGAGGCCCTCGCCATCATGCGCACAGCATCAAAGGCAGCATCAGCAACATAATTCTGTGCTTCAGTAATATTAGCAAGGAGCTGCAATTGCTCAGATACCGGTGCATCCTGGCGGACCGCTTCAGTCAGTCGTTCAGTCCAGGCCGCAATAGCTCTATTAACCCACGCCACTGCAAAGGCTGGACGCATGGCAGTGCCAATGGAGGCAAAAATAGACTTAAGAGAAAGTTCTAGCTTTTTGTCCGTCCAATCCTGCAGGGCAGAGGCATCAGAGACAGCTAAAGCAGTAGATTTGGACAACCTGGAAACAGGAGCATCCACTTTAGGAGGATGAACCCATTTGGCCAGTTCAGTCTCAGGAAACGGGTAAAGTTTAGCAAACTTTTTGGACACAGAAGAGGACTTGTCAGGATTCTTCCACGCCTCAGAGACTAGACAGGCAAGAGTAGGGTTAGTTGGAAAACATACAACCGCCTTAGATGGTTTTTGGAAAACGTCAGTTGGATCATGAGTAGATTCCTGAGTCAGAGGAAGGTTGAGCGTAGTTAACACAGCTCTAATCAAACCCTCAGCAGAAACCTCAGGGTCACATTCATAAGGGTCCCCAATGGACCTGTTAGATTCAATAACAGTGCCTTCCTCAGCATCAGAATCCTGCAATAGTTCTTCTTCAGAAGAATCAGACACATCAGGAGCCCCCTGTGGCTTAGGCAGGGAGGTCCTGATTGTAGAGGGGGTCTGCCAAACCTGGAGAGCCCCCTGTACCTGAGAGGGAAAGAGTTGGAGAGTAGATCTGAGATCCCTAGTGGCAGCTTTAAACTCTTTCACCCAAGTTGGCTCAATAGCATGGCTGGGAAGCCCAGGGTTGCTATCATGACAATCAGTGCATTTAGGGCATAAACTACCAGAACAATCTCTAGGCAGCCCAGAGTGACAAGAGGAGCAAAGCGCAATGGGGGGAACAGACACCCCAGCCTCCTTAGTCTTGGGTCTAGCCCCTGGCTCCAGTGGAGTAGACATGCTCACAGCGTCAATATACACCACTTAACAAATATCACCCAGTAAAAGTGTGGAAGATTAAAGTTTCACCCCAGAAATGCCTAAAAACGGACTTATCTGGCCAGCGAAGGGTTAATCTGCTAAGAGGAGAGAAGGCTCGGTCCCTGCGTAGTATACTCGCTGAGAAATAACACCACAAAATGGCTGCCGTCAGATCAACCAATCAGAAAATGGGCGCGAAACGGCGCTCATGGGAAATGTAGTTTTCTCTCAGAAGTACCCCAAACAGTGCCCGAAGCCCCCCTGAACTCCCCACACCCCGAAATTAGACACCGGATGATAGAGCAGGAGCAGAGTAACAAAATGAGCCATCTCTGAAGTTGCTGTGACAAGCGGTTCCAGAGATATGTCCCACACTGTGTAACCTCATAGAGAGTAAAGGAGCAATGGCGTCTAAGCGGGAAAAGGCGCGCTTAAAGGCGCGGAACACTAAATTTTAATAAAGCTCAACTGAAACAGAAAATGCCCCAAACAGTTATCAAACACATGAGAAACATAAGAAAAACAATACCCAATGCTCCAAAACCCAGAGAATACCACAGAAATTGCATAAATATAAGAAATGCAAATAAAAACACCCTATGAGTGCTGGAGTGCAATGCAAACTCCCAAATACAAGCCCATCAAAGGGACACTGTGGGGACAAGTGGACCTTCAGCACCCAAGGGGTGGCTCACCTTTCTGCAGGTCTTCAGGTGACCATGATGTAGGAATAGACCAGAGGTAAATTCCCCAGCAGGGAAGCTGCTTGACTCAAGCTGTTCCCTCTTCAGGGCATAAGGTCCACAGAAAATCCCTGGAAGCTGCACTAGCCACTTTAGAGAGGGCAATTCACAGCCATGGTCACCCTCCTAATGGTGGTATTCCATATTTGAATAAAAATAATAAAATACTAAGTTGAATGTATAGATGTTCTCCACCTGGTGTGCACAGCACACAGGAACAAATCAATCTAGTGGCTCTGGCCTGAAGGCAGCTTAAGTAGGAGGGGAGGCTCCGCCCCCTGCACACATTTGAATAATTGTTCCTGCCTATTAAAGGGGCGGATCGCCTCCCAGAGTACCAGTGACCTGTATTGGACGACAGTGAAAGTGAGTTTTAATAAAAAAAATAAAAATGCAACAGATTCCAGGTTTAAACTGAATAATTTTTTTTAAAATCCTTGCATCTGTTTCATTGATGTTTTATTAAACTTTACTTCTGCAATTATCCACTTTCACTGTTATATAAAGAATTATATAAAGAACCAAGCAAACCGCATATAAAGGCAAAATAAGTCTGTGTTTTTAATTTATTCAGTCAACAGTTCTGTGGTTGAAAGGAGAAAGGTAGCTGCGGTCACCGAAACTTTGACCTAATAGATTAATAAACACAAACTTATTTTGCCTTTTTCCCAGTTCAATCCAGTGAGGGCGGTTTGCTCGGTTCTTGGATTTGCATTTGTCACTTGCACCCTGGCACAAGTTCACCTTATTGTGCGTGCGTCCTGTGTGTGTATATTATATATATAAAATTTAATACAATGAAAAAATCCACAAGGTGCAACAACAAAACACATTACCCAAAATTAATAATGATAGAAATAAAATTGCATACAAAATCAGATGTAGCTACATATATCAATTTCTAGCAAATAAAGGGATCCAAAAAGGCTTTTGCTTTAAATATAAGTTAGAAAAATGATTAAGAGAGGATTTTTGTAAACTTACAGAAAAATCAATCATTTTCTTTTACTCTATGTGTAGCACAGGAACCTTGGGGGTAAAAGTCTCCTCCTCCAGAAAGGCAGGGCACTTCAACAAAAAGGTTTCTCCTCCTTTACACTTTACCCCTGCCTGCTAACTTCTGTTTTCCTTTCTTTTGGATTTGCTTTATGTTAAAACTGAAGTGAAAGAAGAAAGATAAATCCCTGAGCAGAGAACCCAAGAGGACCCACCTAGCCAGGACTCAAACCAGTGTTTTATTCTCCAGGAAGGAAGTCCTGTGTGCCACATATAAGAATTCTCTTTTCTCTTTCATCCAATGTGGAACACAGGAACCATGGGTACACCAAAGCTATCTATCAAGATTCCAGGGAGATAAAAAGGAAAAAAGCCCTCAAACACAAACCAGTATCCAGAAAACTGATTTGGTTCAACATGAACCTCAGGTGTCAATGAACACCAACCCTGAAAACCAAAGAACATGAAACCAAGCTGCTGATCACAGAAATTCAAGAAGGACTCCTATATAGGGACCAGAGCCTGAAAGTGCTTTCAGATGAAGCCAGCACATTAACCAAGGTGTGCAGAAAATACCACATAATAACCTTATACAACTGCTTAGCAGTGGCCTGATACTTTTAGGCCCAAGATCCTCCCACCGACCTGGTAGAAATGCACAGTAACCCAAAATGGTACAGGTTTCAGCAAAGGATACTTATCCTATAGAGCCTCATCAATTCGAGGGCAGGCTCGTTCCTAGTTGAGCGTCTCTGACAAGCTCTTTGCATATGCAAATTGCCCTTAGGACTAGTCACCTTAAGGGTAACAGGGTAATCCAAACGTGGACCCCTTGCTCTCAGTGCCTAGAGAGATCAGCTGCACCTCACTGACGAGGCCCAATAAGGCCGAAACGTACGTCTGGGGTTGGCTGCGTCTCTTGTTCAGAGAGGAATTGCCTGGCACTTCGTGCCTGGACTGTCTTTTGGTAGGATCAGTATGATGTGCTTTAGGATATTTCTTCTCTGTGAAAGGCACTAGTGAGCTAAGAGAGATTGCACCCTGGGTAGGATACTTAACCTATAGAGCCTCATCAATTCGACGGCAGGCTCGCTCCTAGTTGAGGTTTCTTCCTAAGGACATATGCCTGGAGAATGGCTGCCATAATCTGGGAAGCTACAGTGACTGTAGGCGTAGCCTCAAGAAAGAAAGAGAGCGAGAAGGAGGAGAGCATTATAGTGTAGTACATCAAAAAGGTGAATACTGGCAATAAAAAGAATGTTACTCACATTCTAACAAAGCTACTTTGAATATGTAGTAGCAAACATGGCTTGTGGAGAATATAGACACTGCCTCCACACAGATTATTGTATGTCCAACGATCAATCGGTCTGGACAAATCATGCACCAAAAACGCTGGAGAAAAACACAGAAAATACACACAGGAGTAGACCTCAAGTTCTGTGCTACAGGAGATATCAGCACAAAGAAAAGTTATACTTCCCACAACAAGACAACACACAGACGGGCACACCAATGTTTGTAAGATCCACAGTTACTGTTACAAGTGAAAAACTTTGGCAGACCAAATAAAAAACATAAACACATTTGCTATATAAAAATTTGTTGTTACTTAAAACAATTAAATCCTGACATGTTTTGTGGTACCACTGACCAGTTGATCAGTGGAAAGAAAAAAAATAGGTTAGATGTAGACTGGCCTGCACGAGGACCCTCAGACGTAACAAAAAGTGATTGAGATTTCAAAAAAGGCTGAACATAGTACTTCAAGAAACTGACCACATGCAACAGATGAAGTTCCTGCTCTTGTCTATTAGATGGAGCCAGACAGAAATAAGAAAGAATAACTTGATGGTTGGTGTGAAAATCCCAGAAAATATTATACCACCTGGTTAGGCGAAAAAACAGAAAGGGAGGTTTACAGGAAAGTCTGAAGTTCAGCCACTTCCCAAACAAACTATAGCCAGAAAAATGGCTGTCCTGAGGAAAGAGGTTCAAAAGAAGGATTTTGAAGCACTCCCAACATCAGGTTCAAATCCAACTGGGGAGTTGGATCCCAAAAGAAAGCATGAGCCACCTAATGGACAAAGGTTTGCACATCAGAGAGCTTAAAGAAGCCAAGACTGAGTGCTTTGAAAACTACCCCGAAGGAAGGCCAAAATGACCGGGAGCTGAAAAGGTTGCAACTGCAACCCCTGGATGGCACACCATTTGTAGAACGACCAAATCCTAGGATAGGCCTTGAGGGGAAAAAAAAATAAAATTAAAAAGATTTCTAGCCTGAAGCATAGTAGAAATAAGTCAGAAATACCCTTTTTCTTCAGGATGCTGGCCTCAAGAGCGAAGCCATCAAAGCTAGCTTCTCCACCCCAAGGTGAAACAATGGGCCCCAAGTCAGAAATCTCAGATACAAGGGATGTCGAAAAAGGTCCTTCACCGACAAACTGGGAAGATCCAAAAACCAGGACTGACTGGGTCAGAACGGAGCAACCAGAATTACATGAGCCTGCTCCCTCACGACTTTGCTTAAGTACCCTGGGAATCATGGGAATTGGAAAAAAAAAAAAACAAGTATGCCAGGAGAAAATTCCACGGAATGACCACTGTAACAAATTCAAGAGCAAAAGGATCCTGGAAACTGGTTGAAAATGCTTTTCTCTATCCTTCCTAGTAGGCTGAAACATTTCAAAAGACAAGATCAGTTTGACACATTCCACCAGAGTGAACAGGCTAGGATCATCTCTACTTAGTTTTTAGTTTACGTTTATATTTTATGCTTAGATATGGGGTGTCACAATTCCCCTATTAGGTGGGTTACCATTCCTGGCTTCCCCTGGAGGATTGTTCAAGCTTTCAGGCGCTGTTGTGGACCTTGCAGCCATGTGGAGAGATCTTGCAGCCCAAGTTTCTCTCTCCTAACCATGTCTCTCTGAGGCGCTGGTTCTTCATAATGATAACCAGAAGATGAAGATTTGTGAGTAACCCTTTGAGTGCCATGGTCCACTTGTTCCATTTGCTCCCCTCCATACAGGTTTTATCGTGGAGTCCAGAACTCCTGCACTCATCTAGGGTATTTTATTCTGGTTTGTCCCAGAGTATGCTTTTACGGCGCTCCCAATTTCCGGGATCCAGGGGTTAGCAACTGAGAAAGTTCCCCACCATGTTTTCTAACTCTGAAATGTGAAGCATGGACACAGCAGGCACGTGAGCTTTCACCTAAAGAGAATCCACCAGATTTCAGCTCACACTGTCACGCTTCTGGTCCCTCAGTGGCAGTTAATGCAAGGCCACCTAAGCATTAGCTTCAAGAACCATTGAAAGCAATGCCTCCAGTTTTTCCTTACACGCATTCTACATTTATGGCATCCAAAAGTTGATCGCCCCAGATAGCCATGGCCCTAGTTACCCAGGCAATAGAAAAAAAAGGGAGCAATGTGGCACCATAGACAATAAAATTCTCCTTCATAAAGATGAACAGGCTTTTATCCTCCTGATCCATTAGGGTTGCGGCATTCACAAGCAATAACATTGAATATGTTATTCCAGTGTCTTCTCACAAGACACAAGGTCCAAGTACTGCAGTAGATTTTCAAGGGATCATTTTGGATTCCGCTAGTTCAGAAGCTAGTCACCCAGGTGACAAGCTTCTATAATTCATACCATCATCAGTCAGCTCTATAGCCAAACCACTCTTTCCAACTCAGAACTACAGTCTCCTCTCGGCCACCTGAGCTTTGCTATGCGAATCATACTGCAGGGCTGCTTTTTGATTTCTCACCACCTTCTTCTGCTTTCCTCCTTTTCAGCTTCAAAATCCAGCATTGCCATCAGTCAGCCAGCTAAATCAGATCTACGAATGTGGTGCCATTTCTTACTCACTGGAACGTCCATACCATCCTTCTTCTCAGATGGTGTACTCCGATGCTTCTGCCAGCCTTGGCTTCGCTGTCATACTTGGCCGGGAAAGGTTCGCTGACCTTTATCCTCAAAAGACCACCACTCTTCCCTGATTTACCATTACATCCCCGTTTTTTGAGCTTTACCCCGCAGTTGCCGCATCCGCTATATGGGGACCCCAGTGGTCTGGTATGGCAGTCAAATTCATCATCGAATAAGGGCAGGTCACCCTCACTGTCAGTAATGATGTTTCTCCGAAAGTTGACATGACTCTCACTTTATCATAAAATTTTCATGTAGCATTCTTTCATCCCCGGTTTTAACAATATTGCAGCTGATGCTCTCTCTCGTTTTAATTTTCAGGTCTTTTCCTCTCTTCAAGCCAGCTGCGATACCCATTCCATCCTCCCAGCTACCAAGATCTTATTATGTCAAACAGTTTCATCAACAAACAGCAAATCATCCATCAAGCTCTTGTTCCCAACACTCATCTAGTCTACACGCTAAAGTTTGGTCTTCGTTTCAAGCTTTCCTCTCAGATTCTAGATCTGCTCAGTTCGTAACCCTTTGGTTCCCATACGAGTACTGTTCTTTCTACTGCAATCTACATAGCCTTCTTCGGTTTACTCAGGCCTGCCCGCTCACGCTGGTTAATGCGCAAAAACTATGATTTTCTTGTACATTGAGCCATTCGCACCTTGATGAATCCCGCCCTTTGTGTGGTGGACAGTTATGGACTTACCAGGAGTGTGGAGTGTGCTGTCATCTCCTGTGTCACAGGATAATTGGACCCCCCTCAACAGCAGTTCAGTCAAAGCATCTCCCCGCCCAAGCATTGAAGGTAATGTTCACTGGTGGCCCACCTGCGGTGCCTCTCGCATGCATGGCCAGGTTCCCCATCTTGCTTCTGACATTGGACGTGCAGTCTGTCCAGCCCTTCTTGATGGAGTCAGTGGTGTGCTTACACCTGGACACTGCATTGACTGTTTTCTGGACCTGATGCCAGGTGAACTTCATCCTAGCACCAATCTCTCTGGCCTTTTCTGTGGTTAAGAGTTCCTCAAAAAGGGCATCTGTCAAACAAATACATCACAACTGGAGGAATTGCCCTACAAGTATTCCTAAGATGGTATGCCTAGGGTGGCAACTATCTGCCACAAGCAGCATATTTCCTGCAGTGGGTTTCTGATAAATGCCAACAATTATTTCCCATGTGTGAGGATCTCCTTGTAAAGAGATTGGTGCTAGGAAGAAATGCGCCTGGCGTCAGGTCCAGAAAGCAGTCAATGCAGTGTCCAGGTATAAGCACACCACTGACTCCATCCGATAAATGTCAACAATTATTGCCCCTGTGTGAGGATTTTAAATCCAAAAAGGAAATAGCATCTACAGTCATTTCTGAAGCAAAGACCAAGTTTAGATTATCATTCAAAATAAAGTTCTGTACAGTATCAATAGAACCCTTCCACACGAACAGAAGATCATCTATAAATCTGCCAAACCACACAATCTCACCCCTGTACAGATTAAAATCCCCAAAGACATGGGACTCCTCCCACCAACCCATAAATAGGTTGGCATAAGTGGGGGCAAAGTCAAAGTCCCTTGTCTCTGGAGATAAAAGGGACCATAGAACATGAAGAAATTGTGTGTAAGCAGATATTCTATAGCTGACAAAATAAACTATCAATGCCTTTGAAAAATGACATGTATTTGACAAGATGATACTCCACTGCTTTGATACTGTACAGAACTTCAGTTTGTATTCGAATGATAACAATCTAAACTTGGTGTATGTTATTGGCACTTATAAATGTGGTAGTTCTAGGCGTGGGTTTGTAAATTGATAAATGTTTCTGATGGGCCTTACATCCATCAGCTAAGGATTATACATTTTATTCTAACCTGCATAAATCTTACTCTAGGATTACTTGTTCCTTAGCCAGTATCATCTTGATATGATCATGAGATCTGAGATAAGTAATATTACCATCTTGGATCATGCTCCAATCTCTGTCACCATCAACCTGTCTCAAGTACCTCAGACTCAAATGCACTGGAGGCTCAATTAGTCTCTTTTGCGTGATTCGATAGTTAAAGATAGGATAGTGGATGATCTCCACCTTTAGTTCTCTACTAACAGGATTGTGGAATTGCGGCATTCAGGGACTTAATTGACCCCTTCTGCTTCTGATCTCCTGGACACTAACCTTTCACCGTGGAGGACATACATAAGGATGTGTCCCTTTGGAACCTGTTATTCATCTCCTGGACAGGGCAAGTGAACTTAGTCAGAATGGTGATCCTTCCAAAAATATTATACATTCTGCTGTCTCTCCCTATTTTTATCCCGCTCCGACACTCACGTTCTCTCCAACATCTACTCACATTGTTTGTCTGGCAATTTAAAAAGCCTAGGGTCCGACAAGCTGTTGTAAGACCTGCTACATCTGGGGGCTTAGAATTCCCAGACATTATAACTTATCAAGCCATCTCCTTACATGTACTCCTGGATTTATGTAAAGATCCACCTATCTGTGACTGGGCTGTTCTTCTCCTTCTCTTTCCTTCTCTCAACTACTATGGGTACACAGCAAGAACATTCCTGGTACGCTCATTGACCACCCAATCCAGAGGCATCTTCTCAACCTCTGGGAGACTTGCAACTGTAGATTCCAGCCCTCCCCTACACCTTCCTCTCTCCTTTTCATTGTTGGCAATACGGTCTTCTCCCGAGACTGCAACGGAATGCCTTCAGGCATTGGTCATCGTGAGGTCTACTAGACATTGACCATTTAATCCCTGAAACATCACTGCCTTCATTTGTGGATCTTCAACTTCTGCATGGCCTTCCTAGCTCTGAGTACTGGTGCTACCTTCAGATCCACCACTTTCTACATTCACTGTTGCCTAGCCACTATAGCCACCGTCCATTCACAACCTTTGAATCACACTCCCGATTGAAGCTAACCCTTCCCCTCGACTGACCTCTAAGTTCTATAGCCTTCTCATTAGCCAACAGACCTGCACCCTACACCCCACTGACGATGGGAATCAGATTTAGGCCTTTCTTTGACAAATCGCCAATGGTCCACTGCCTATTGACTTAACTGTAAAGTGCTTACTAATATTAATCTATGGGAAACCAACTACAAACCACTTACTAGGTGGTATAGGACTCCTGAACAACTTTTCAAATACTATCCACAAGTCCCCGAAACTTGCTGAAGGTGTGGGTCCCACATGGGATCTCTCCTACCAATCTGGTGGTACTGCCCCAAAGTGCAAATATTCTGGGGGGATGTACATGGTGCTCTACCAACTCTGACAAGGGTCATCCCACAGATCTTCCTCCTATCCATTTTACCTGACTCTTCCCCATCTTCTTCATCTTCCCGTTTGTCTACTAGTGCCCTCCGTTTATGGGTTCTTGCAATCACTACTGCCAGTGAGTGCATCCCCACGCTGTGGAGAACCACCAACCCTCCTAAACTGTAGAGGTATCATTGATTCAGTTAGAGCAGTTATACTATCATTCTTTCGGTAAAGACCTAGAGTTCCCCATGATTTCAGACCTTGGCTGTACTTTATTAGAATCTGAGGCAATATGGGATCACGCCATATCAAGTGCATTTTCTTAACCACCTTGAGGGAGTGAGTAAGCGACCCCACCCCTTAAGACCAGAGTGGATATCCCTCTCCTTGGTCTGCATCTCCCGGTCCTACATCCGGTCCCCTCTTGTCTTCCCTCTTCTTTTCTATATTCTCTTCCCCTTGCCTTCCTTTCTTCTCTCTCATATATCTATCTCTCTCTCTCTCTCTCTATATATCTCTCTCTCTCTCTCTCTATATCTATCTATATATATATATATATATATATATATATATATATATCTTCTTCTTTGAATCAGCACTCACAGGACTGCTCAATTATCCAAATAAATAACTTTAATTTAAGATCAACGTTTCGATCCTCTCACCGGGATCTTTATCAAGACACAAACACCGACAAACAACCCTACTTAAATACCCTATGACCTGTGGATAGATAAATATTCCCGCCAAAACAATTGTGTATAATTCACATTTAAACTGTACCAGCATCCCAACCATACCACTGGTTATGGATGCTAGTCACAGCAACAATATCGACATTTAAAATATTAATGTGATAGTGAAATAAAAAATTTAAAGTGGAGGTTATCACTGACCCTTAACCTCTTGGAACATCAAGAACAAATATCCCACACTAAATACAAAAACCACATTTTTTCACATCAAATACATAAAATAAATATGTTATGTTTATCACAAACCCACTTCGTAAATAAAATGAGACAAATTACATCTACATGGGAGATTTACAAATGAACCGTTTTTTCACCTCGTAACTTGTTTCTCGGCACTCGGGGCTCCTTCACATCGCGCAGCATCATAGTCATCACAGAGCATGCTCAAGCGAAACTGTTCAAACAGAAACATAGAAACTGATCCAATGAAAGTAACCAATCTCCATCTCGGCCATTATTTCACTGAATCAGTGTAATTACAATGTAACCAACATGTGTCTCTGCTGAAAAACTAAATAAGTCGCTGATATGAATAAGCCAGAGAAATGCCCATCAAGCCTTTCAAGAGATGCTCGGTTCAGATGATATATTACCCAAGAGATCAAAAAAATATATACCTTCTCTAATCACATTCCATAATAATTCAATTATAAGAGCCATAAAGGTACTTGAATACTATGAAAGATAAAGGACTAAACTAATTGTAATTCGATATAAGTTCTTTTACAAAGAGAATTAAGATGGATTAGACGATTAAACACAGTTGTACCCAATGGGTTGAATGAGAATATCTCATATTCATGCTTTATATGACTAATGAAAGAGACACTATTTTAACTTACCCAAAAAGGGGGAGTCATATGATTCTTTGGATGTCTGCACACTGTTCTAATCCACTAGTTGTGGAGGTTGTGGGATTAAAAAACATTGAATATTACTAAGGAGGACATATAGATTTGAACAATTAGCATTCCTTTTTGGTGTGTCATAAGTTTAATCGAAAATGTTCTATTTCTATTTACTTGGAAGGAAATGAGTAACACTATCCTTTGGCAGCTTAAACACCATTCTAATCCACCTGTGGGTGGAGGCGGTGGGATTGTAGAGCACATTAATCTGTATTGGAAGATATGCATGGCGGGGGAGTCCCACACGGATCATGGACTATTATGATGAATCAGCAAGTATGATGGAGGTTGTGATTATGTTGAAAAACACAAAAAGACAAGCGACGCAGAGGATTTTCTCTGAGTGTAGTATTCAAATATCTTGATCCTTCACCAACACCTTATATGTGAATTCTTTGGAAATGTACTCACATTCTTCTGAGGCTATATCCAGCCTCCAGGAATTTTCACTTTTACTGGCTCACACCCCAGTCCGGTATCCTTGGCACAACTCCAATCTTTAATCCAGAGGCAATATAAATGTGGAAGTGTCAGCCAGCACTGAATAATTCCAAAACCCAGCGCTTAGACTTAACACCACCTCTTATTTTAGATACCAATAGGATATGTTGGCTCCAAACCACACAAAAAAAGGGGGAAAGGGAGGAGAAGAAAAAATCTCCAATGACACCAGTAACTAAATATCACAGGTATACACTGGATAGACTGGAAAAAAATCTTTTAATAAAACATACATATAAAAAACAACAAACAAAAAAGTTTGTTTTACAATAATATGAATAAAAATCAATCAAAATTGACAATTTTATAAAAGAAAAATAACATTGGCTTAATGCATTTCGTGGTACATGCCCACTTCATCAGAAGCCTAAGAAATACAAACTGTGATAAACCCACATTATATACTCACAATGTTACAAATCATTGGTTCTAGGTGAATTTTAAATATATGAATTTACCAATTGAAAAAGGGAATCAATTGAAAAAATCTTTTTTAGAAAGGGGATACCAAGAGTATGTTATAGATGAGGCATTTGAGAGGGCATTGAAATTAGATTGTAATGATTTGATCAAAACTAGAGAAAATAATATTACTAAAGCCAACCCAAATAGGATAATATCCTTTACTACACGTTATAATAGTTTTGGGGGTAGAATAAAGGGGATTATTTCGGATCACTGGAGGATATTGTTACAAGATCCTCTTTTGAGGGATGAATTGGGGTTAATACCTTCAGTTACCTTTAGACGGATCAAGACCATTAGAACATTTATAGCCCCAAGTAGACCAAAAAATGGTCTTCCCAAAAAGGATGTTAAAGGGAGTTGTAATTTACAAATGATCCCTGGAGTCCAAGGTAATTATAAATGTAATAGAAAGAGGTGTAAAACATGCCCCCTAATGGTCCATGGAGCTAGGGAATTTCAGGATGTAGATGGTACTGCATCTTATCCGATCCAATTATCAATTACAATAGTAGTCATGTCGTATATTTGATACGATGTGGCTGTGGGGCACTTTATGTGGGTCGTACAACTCGTAATTTAAGGTTAAGAATTGGGGAACATCGCAGGAAAATTATTCATAAAGATATGGATCATGGAGTTTCCAAGCATTTTACACTTTGTAATTTGGGTGGGTTAACCAATTTTTCAGTATTGGGGATTGAGTTGGTAGACACACAAGTAGATGGATTTCGTAGGCTTTGTAGACAGGAAGCCTACTGGATCCATACTTTAAACACTTTAAAGGAGCAGTAAACTTTTTTTATGAAAAAATATATATGGTAGGGATTTTCCTATTGAGTAAAATAAGGGTACTCCCACTGCTGAGAGATTTATATTTCCAGAGTTATTACAGTTTAATCCCATGTTTTTTTACATTAGCAGTGCCCTCTAGTGGTCAAATTCTAATTAGATTTCCTGTTAGATTCTAATGGAGAGGAAAGTCAGAAAAGTCAGAGACATACAGTTCTCCATAGAATGTGATAGAAACTGCCTGTCACTTCCTGTCAGTTAGAACTATCAGGAAGTAAACACAGTAAATTCACTTCCTGATTATTTAAACTGCTATAAATTTTGAATAAACCGTCTGACAGGGATGGGAGTGACCTTGTTTTATTCAGCAGGAAAAGATCTATAAAATATGTGTTTTCATAAAAAAAGTTTACTGCTCCTTTAAGCACTGTGGGTGGGAAGGGTTAAACGAAGAAATAGACGTATGTTTTCTTAGGGTCTAATTCTTAGGGTTACATTTTTTTTCTTTTTAACGACCAGATGCTCTATACAGGCAATTGTTCACTGAAGGATCGGTAGTCTATATATATATATATATATATATATATATATATATATATATATATATATATATATATATATATATATATATATATATATATATATATATATGTAAGTGTTTGGGTTGGTGGCTATCCCCTTTCATTTCCCTCCCCCCCTTTTCCCTTGGGTAAATGATAAAGTTGTATGATTCTTCCCTCCCTCCTTTTTGGAATGTGTATGTAGATGAGTGCAGCCACTCATGTGTGTTGTGCACGTTTGCGGCTCCACTTTTTGATGTGAATTTGGAATAGAGAGGGTTACCCCTATCGCTCTGTTTCTCCTTTTGGACAATGCACATGCGTGAGAGTTGTATACATGCACTGCATAGGATGCGTTGTTGAGATGTCATCACTTTCGATTGGGTGTAGAGCGGAGGGTTGGATTCCTTTATGGATCTAACTTTGAGTTCTGCACCTTTAGATTGCACGCATGTGCATTGTGTGTGTGGGTTGCTGAGTTATATGGGAGATTTGTATGTCCCGGAAGTGACGTATCGGGTACCTTGCATCTTCCGTTTTTCTTTCATTATGAGATTAAACTATACGCATTCGTATGAGAGGGGAGGTGGGAATGTTCCACTGATGATACCGGCGTTAAGCGGAGGATGAGGGATACATGGTAGGTCAATAACGGTTTCTTTTGTCCTGAGCATTTTTATTGGTAAATTCATATATTTAAAATTCACCTAGAACCAATGATTTGTAACATTAGTAACATAGTAAATTAGTAAGTTAGGCTGAAAAAAGACAAGTCCATCAAGTTCAACCTTCGCCTCATACCTCAGTAACTGAGAATTTTATAGCATTCCTGCTACCAATTAAATTAGTCTTTATCAGACCTTCCTGATCAGCCTACTGATAAACAGTATAACTCTGTATGTTCCCTTTTGAAAGAAATGTATCTAATCTTCTCTTAAATGTATCCATTGTATCTGCCATAACTACCTCCCTGGGCAATGAATTCCACAATTTGACAGACCTTACCGTAAAAAAACCCTTCTCTGCTGAAGTTTAAACCTCCTTTCCTCTAATCTCAAGGGGTGTCCCCTGGTCACCTGATCAGGCCTTGGAATAAATAGCTCACCGCAGAGATCCTTGTATTGACCTCTCATATACTTGTACAATGTGATAAGGTCTCCTCTTAGTCATCTTCTCTCTAGAGTAAATAAACCAAGTTTGTTTAGTCGTTCCTCATATGTCAAGTCCTCCATTCCCTTAATTAATTTTGTTGCTCTCCGCTATACCCTCTCTAGTTCTAGTATATCCTTTTTCAGAACCGGTGCCCAAAATTGCACTGCATACTCAAGGTGAGGTCTTACCAATGATTTGTATAATGGCAAAATAATGTTATCCACTCTTGCTTCAATACCTCTTTTTATGCAAGGCAGGACTTTGTTTGCCTTTGCTACTGCTGTTTGACACTGGTCACTGTTTCCAAGTTTGTAGTTGACAAGGATACCCAGGACTTTTTCTAGCAACGAGTCACCTAAAATTATTCCATTAAGTTTATAAGTAGCCTTGGGATTGTTTCCTCCCAAATGCATGACTTTACACTTCCCCACATTAAACTTCATATTCCACATGTTTGCCCAATCTGACATTGTATGTAAGTCCCTCTGTAGAGAGAAAATATCCTGTTCTGAATTAATGACTTTGCATAATTTAGTATCATCTGCAAATTTGATTGATATTTTGCTATCTATATCTATTTCCAGGTCATTTATAAACATGTGAGTATATAATGTGGGTTTATCACTGTTTGTATTTCTTAGGCTTCTGATGAAGTGGGCATGTACCACGAAATGCATTAAGCCAATGTTATTTTTCTTTTATAAAATTGTCAATTTTTATTGATTTTTATTCATATTATTGTAAAACAAACTTTTTTTGTTTGTTGTTTTTTTATATGTATGTTTTATTAAAAGATTTTTTTCCAGTCTATCCAGTGTATACCTGTGGTATTTAGTTACTGGTGTCATTGGGGATTTTTTCTTCTCCTCCCTTTCCCCCTTTTTTTGTGTGGTTTGGAGCCAACATATCCTATTGGTATCTAAAATAAGAGGTGGTCTAAGCGCTGGGTTTTGGAATTATTCAGTGCTGGCTGACACTTCCACATTTATATTGCCTCTGAATTAAAGACTGGAGTTGTGCCAAGGATACCGGACTGGGGTGTGAGCCAGTAAAAGTGAAAATTCCTGGAGGCTGGATATAGCCTCAGAAGAATGTGAGTACAATTCCAAAGAATTCACATATAAGGTGTTGGTGAAGGATCAAGATATTTGAATACTACACTTAGAGAAAATCCTCTGCGCCGCTTGTCTTTTTTAGTTTTCGTTTTGGTGGGAGCCCAGCCCATTGGAAGCGAGCAGTGAGGATTTTTCTTCTTCTTCTTTTTTGGTGGACTTTTTATTTTTTGTTTATGTTTCTTTTATAATTATTTTGTATCTGTTTCTTAAACTTGTGTATTGATTAATATTGATTAATACTGTGATTGTTTATTCTCCTTTTCTTTCTTTTGTCATTTACCTTTGAGTGAAGCGCAGCAGAATTTAATTCTTTTGTTGTGATTATGTTGTAGATCATAGTGAGTTTCGCCTAGGACATGAGCAGTATTGGGTAACGGTGAGCCAAGTGGCTTACGGTTGATCCGGTCGGCTCTGTCTGAGTATGGTGATCATTTCGGGAGTCCATTGGACCCATGGACTCTTGATCTGGGACATCTCACATTTATTATTTTTATATAATCACGTGGACACTTGCGATTCTCTTGGTGGACCCCGTCCGAGTCTTCAAACCATGTTTTATATCCATAGTCTATTTCCATATTGTATGTCCATATAACAGATTTGATAAGCTCTACTGATGGTGTTATTCCCTAAGGACACATTATGAATAGTGTTGAGCGAGCACCCGGGTGCTCGGGTGCTCTGACCGAGCACCCCCTGAGGCTCGAGTGCTCGGCCGAGCACCCGAGCCCCATTCAAATGAATGGGGCGACACGAGCATTACACCAGGCACCCCCTGCTCTGATGAGGGGAGGGTGCCTGGTCAATGCCCCCCTTCATCTCCGCTATGCCCCCTTCATCTCTGAATGCCCCATTCATCTCCGCAATGTCCCCCTTCATCTCCGCTATGCCCCTCTTCCACAATGTCCCCCTTCATCTCCGCTATGCCCCTCTTCCACAATGTCCCCCTTCATCTCCGCTATGCCCCTCTTCCACAATGTCCCCCTTCATCTCCTCTATGGCATAGAGGAGATGAAGGGGGACATTGTGGAAGAGGGGCATAGCGGAGATGAAGGGGGACATTGTGGAAGAGGGGCATAGCGGAGATGAAGGGGGACATTGTGGAAGAGAGGCATAGCGGAGATGAAGGGGGACATTGTGGAAGAGGGGCATAGAGTCTATGCCCCTCTTCCACAATGTCCCCCTTCATCTCCGCAATGCCCCCTTCATCTCCGCAATGCCCCCGTACCTCCAGTCCCTGGTGGTCCAGCGGAGCGTCTTCAGATCTGTGCCTCTTCCGGCACAGATCCCCGCCACCCGAACATGGCGGGCGAGCACATGGCGGTACTCGACGAGTACCGCCATGTGCTGAGCAAAGCGATGCTCGAGCCGATCCGAGCATCGGCCGAGCACGCTCGCTCAACACTAATTATGAATATAAGTCGGACTAGGATACATTCACAATATTACAATTATTGGGAATGTTTATGTAATAAAAGTGATCTATGTCTGCTAAGGGTATTTGATATACCAATATCATTATGATTCTATAATATCTATTATTTAAGAACTTATATCAAATTACAATTAGTTTAGTCCTTTATCTTTCATAGTATTCAAGTACCTTTAGTGGCTCTTATAATTGAATTATGGAATGTGATTAGAGAAGGTATATATTTTTTTGATCTCTTGGCGACTTATTTAGTTTTTCAGCAGAGACACATGTTGGTTACATTGTAATTACACTGATTCAGTGAAATAATGGAGATGGAGATTGGTTGCTTTCATTGGATCAGTTTCTATGTTTCTGTTTGAACAGTTTCGCTTGAGCATGCTCTGTGATGACTATGATGCTGCGCGATGTGAAGGAGCCCCGAGTGCCGAGAAACAAGTTACGAGGTGAAAAAACGGTTCATTTGTAAATCTCCCGTGTAGATGTAATTTGTCTCATTTTATTTATGAAGTGGGCTTGTGATAAACATAACAAATTTATTTTATGTATTTGATGTGAAAAAATGTGGTTTTTGTATTTAGTGTGGTATATTTGTCCTTGATGTTCCGAGAGGTTAAGGGTCAGTGATAACCTCCACTTTAAATTTTTAATTTCACTATCACATTAATATTTGAAATGTCGATATTGTTGCTGTGACTAGTATCCATAACCAGTGGTTTGGTTGGGATGCTGGTACAGTTTAAATGTGAATTATACACAATTGTTTTGGCGGGAGTGTTTATCTATCCACAGGTCATAGGGTATTTAAGTAGGGTTGCTTGTCGGTGTTTGTGTCTTGATAAAGATCCCGGTGAGAGGATCGAAACGTTGATCTTAAATTAAAGTTATTTATTTGGATAATTGAGCAGTCCTGTGAGTGCTGATTCAAAGAAGATTTACATTAATAATCGGGCACCCAGGAGATAACACTTGTGTTGAGTGTGCGTCCTTTGGATCTATCTATCTATATAGAGATCTATCTTTCTCTCCGCTGATTCTCTTCTATGTTATATGTTGTTTCCTCTTGAAGCAACCCGACAGCTAAACAGTCCTGATGCCATTTTGCCTCCTCGTACTGCCTATAAAAGGGCTGCAAAGGGTGAGGATGTTCAATGACTTCTCCAATCTACTTACTAACAAAACTTTTTTTATAAGTTCAAATCCTTTGTTACTTATGACTCTGTAATATAGCTTTACCTGAAGTGATTTATGTTTGCGGTTTATCTTCAGCCATGTTATTGTTGCTGGAACTTCTGTAAGCTTTTGTACCATTTATTAAACACACACACACACACACACACACACACACACACACACACACACACACACACACACACACACACACACACACACACACAAAGTAACACAAAAGGTAATTCAAAACAAAACAAAACAGTAACGCAGTTTTCTGATATCTTTACATGACCATTATAAACTTTTTCTCAGTGTCTTGTATTGCATATATCCAAATAATTACGTTAAAGTCAATATGCAAAAATATACACTTGATTCAAGATCTCATTAGTACAATGGATGATTCAAGCATTGAAGCAGAAGTCGTCGTCTAAGGTTATACTAGCATAGTGCAGTCAAGCAGGGCAAAGGGCAGTATAAAAATGCTCAGTAAGATTAAGTTTTCAAAAACTCATTCTACAGATCGTGTATTTAACAGGTATTTTCCATTCAGATTTACCACCACTGTCTTCACTTAGTTGTCTGCACATCCCCAAAAGTGAAAAAACACACACTTCAGCGCCCTCCTCAGTCTTTTGTTTGAAACTGCCAAACTGCAATAACTTGAGCTAATAAATACAAGCTGATAGCTTTATTTCTTTCCACTAAGGAAAAAAGTAGGACATGGGCATCTTCTCATTTTCTTTGCTTTCTTATAAAATCATTCAACAACGTTTGATACTACAGCCCAATTTGGAAGACTCATCTCTTTCTTCCTCTGGGACAAAAATCAAACAAGAATCTCTCCATTTTTCATTTTATATATACACCTGTGTGTAGGTAACCATTTCAGGACACTTAAACATATACATCTCTATTCAACCATTTTCATATTCTTAGGGTAACATATAAATGTTTAATTTAGGTCTCCAAAATAAAATTCTACCCTTAAATTCCATTCACAGTCATAACAGTGACTAAAAGAGTATTTTAGTGAACGTACCATTAAATCCATTTCACTTAGTCCTCCTGGAGGGCAGGGAACTTTAAAAACCAACATCTCTGAAGAAGAGACTCCCATCTTCTGTCCACTTTACCCTCATCTACTACATTCAGTTTTAAACTATGTAGCAAAGCCAAGATAAAGCAGAAGTGAAAGAAGGAAATTTCCTGAACAAAGAACCAAAAAGAACATCTCTGCCTGGGGACTTGTTTTTCTCCAGGTAGAAGTTCTGTGTTCCACATGAGTCAATAATCTGACTGCCATATTTCCAATTAATACTCAAGTAGGAACTACATGAGAAAAAGCCCACTGCAAAATGTACTTCTGTATAAATGTTAAACAGCATTAAATTACTGATTGATGTGTTACTTTACAACATTAATACTAATTATACAATTAATAAAAGGTGGTGAGCTGGGAATTTGGGCTGGAGTGGTAGCAGAAATGGGCCATTAGGGTTTAATATTAAAGTTCATCTGTCACTCTTCCAACATCTTGCCTATGACCTGCACACAATGTGCTTAAAGGGTAATGTTCACCTAAATTGAATGCAAGCATACAGATTCCCTATATACAGTCTGTGTTCAATACATTTTTTTATTTATTTATTTATTTTAAACACGTTCTATTGAGAGTATTATTACTCTACAACTTACATTGTCACTACAGTCATTAGCTCCTTGAGGTACAAGCTGTTCTGCATGGCTTATCAGTCCCTCCCTATTCTACATTTATCCAGCCCAAAGGGGCAGTATTTTCACTGCCCGATTACAGTAAGCAGAACGGGACAACGTTGTCAATCAACAACGTTATCAACACGGCAGCGCTCTCCCTTTATGCACTGGATGGCTATTAAGGTATCTTTGGACGTTTACAGTGTCTTTTGAATGAAACTACTGCACTTTTCATTTATTGCGCTATATACCTGGGATGCAACTTCTGATATGGACTTTAGGACATACCCTGATTTGGTCTCTCTCCCCCCCCCCAGCTCCACTAGAGAAGGGCAAATCTAGGTCGTCCAAATCAGTTTCTCCTTCATCAGACGAAGAATCCCCAATAATGGGGATATCGCCATACATAACATGTTTGAAGCACAGTTTGGGGGGCATGGTGTTGCTGCCCTTTGCTGTACTCTCCTCAGTTCGAGAATATCCTTTTTCAGGTGCCCAAAACTGCACTGCATATTTGAGAGGAGGTCTTACCAATAATTTGTACAGTGGCAAAGTGATTTTATCCACTCCTGTTTCAATAGCCCTTTTTAATACAAGGCAGTACTTTGATTTTGCTACTGCTACTTGGCAGTTGTAAACTACAAACTTGGAAGCAGTGACAAGGAGTCCCCTAAAATGATTCCATTACAGGCGAACTTTCACCTCAAAAAAAACTTTATGCTTAGCTATTAAAATAGTATTAGGAATCGGGGATTCGGGTTTCATTTTTCCTGCATGTACGTACTTTGTAAGATATGCAGACTTCAATGTGCATACTTCCTCATTCTGAGGCACACTGAATCTTTGGCACACCGGTGCTGGACTTCCCGGTCATGTAATTCTCCTCCCACCTCCCTCCCAGCTGTTCAAGGGAGCAGGTTCACGCTTCCCTTCATAGTGGAGTGAATCGCATCTATCTTTACAGCAAGTTTGCAAGCTCAGTATGATAAATGGAGCTTGCTGTAAAGACAGACATGATTCACACCACTACGAAGGGAAGCATGAACGGGCTCCCAGGGACAGCTGGGAGGGAGGTGGGAAAAGAATTACAGGACTGGGAAGTCCTGTGCCGATGTGCCCAAGATTCAGGAGATGACTCTTCCCTATACTACAACCAGTTTTCTCTCCAATTACAAAGGTTATCGTCTAGCCCCAATTTCCTTATTTTATACACCAGCCTCATGTGTGGCACTGTATGAAATGTCTATGCAATATCTAGATTACCACACAGCTACTGCTTTACCATTATCTAGGTTGCCATTTACTTCTACATAGAAGCTCAAAAGATTAGTTTGCACAATTTATTCCTTATAAAACCATGCTGATTCCTTGTAGCAGTTTTCACACTACAGAGGTCAAACTCACTGGTCTATAATTCCCAGGTTCTGTTTTAGTTCTCTTCTTAAACAGAGGCACTACATTGGCTTTAAGCCAAAATTGTGGCACTGAGTCTGTAGTGAAAGAATCTTCAAAGAGTAAAAAAAAGAGGTCTTGGTAACACTGCAAGAACCCTTGGGTGCATACCATCAGGACCCGGTGCTTTGTCAGTCTTAATTTTGTTCAGTCTTCCCATGATCTTTTCCTGTGTCACCCCAATATCTAATAATGGCACAGTTTTATTTGTTACTTGTTGAGGTTCTTCTACCATTCCTTATATATACCGATGCAAAGAAAGCGTTTAGAACATCTGCCTTTTCCTTATTCTATAATCAACTCACCCATCTCATTTTCTAAAGGTCCAATGCACTCCCTTTTTTGCTATTTATGTATTTGAAAGACATTTTTGGATTAGTCTTACTCTCCCTTGCAATTTGAGTTTCATTATCTATTTTTGCTAACCTAATTGCCTTTTTGCAATCTTTGCTGCTCTCCCTGTATTTCAAGGAAGAATGTTCTGTTCCTTCAGATTTAAATAGTTTAAATGCTGTTTTTTTCCTTGTCATTTCCTTCTTTACATTTGCAGTTAACCACATTGGCTGTGATCTACTACTTTTACATTTGTTCCCCACCAACAACTCTTTAATTAATTACGCCAGTTAGACTCCATTTCTACCCACACAGTATAAGGTAAAAGCAATAAAAGTAGTAGGAATGTAGAATAAAAATATTTATAATTATATATATTTATAATTCCTTAAAATAACTTAACACTGCAAGTGGTTAATGTGGCAAGCCGAATTGATAGACCAGCTTCTGCATACCTAGCATAATCAAAAATGGAAGAGGATCAGTCAAGGAACACCTCTTTCCTAACATAGTTGAGGCTTAAAAAAGACTTGCTTCCATCAAGTTCAACCCATGCCACATCAACCCTGTTGATCCAGAGCAGTGGTTCTCAATCTTTTTTTGTTCGGTGTACCCCTAACACACAATCTAGAACATTTGGGGAACACCTAACATAGTTACTGTATTTTATGAAGGGCATAAGAAGGGTACAATACATAAATATACAGTTATTATTAGATCTTATAATCTTAATAACAAAACTAAACATATTGTGCATAACTATTTATATAAATCTTTATTAAAAAGTCAATTTTTGTTAGTCTTCATAGAAAACATGAGGCACCCTAAGTTGAAGTTTGTGACGCACCAAAGTGCCACGGCACCCTGGTTGAGAATCACTGAGAGAGAAAGACAAACCAAGAAAACCCAAAAGAGCAGTCTAAGCACTTAAAACAACCCCAAAGTAACTGTAAATACCATCAAAAATAGAAAATGTTTAATAAAAATACATAGAAAAGTTGCAACATCAGACAACAAAAAAGGAAACTATGTTCTGAGAACTTAAGAAATAATTCCATACTGACAGTGCATAGAAGAGCAGTGATACAAAGGTTAGACATCAAATAAAACAAATCCTTGGTGTCTGATAATATTCCACTAATAAATATATATATCACCATATAACAGCAAGGGTACATACAGCACAAACAGTAACTCCTATACATAGACAAAAGATAAATGAAAGATAAATGTAGAGGCAAGGATACAACAACACAAGCCGCAACTAAACAGTCCTAAAAAGAAATCTTACGCATATGTGTGATAAAGAATATGTATGACCAATATATAATACCATATAATGGAAAGGGTGCTAGCAATCCAAACCATAATATCAAAGATATACAAATGGTTAATAAAAAATAAATAATAAATATGTTGGCTGGGATAAAAACCACCCAAGCTGCAAGTAAACAACCCCGCTCAGAAACCCTACTCAGCATATGTATTGTAAAAAAACATATCAATGTGCACATATAAATAAAACTAAAAATGAAATAAACAATGTTGAAAGTAGCTCCCAACTCTTCACCCAGTACCAGAACTATAATATGGGAAATGATGAAACATGTCCCAAAAATATTTAAATGAATGATATACATACAGCCAATAAGTTATACACAGGATTACAATTAGACAAGTGAATACTAAAGTCTTTCCAGTGCATTATCAGCAAAATGACATGTAGACAAAGTCAATATAAAGCACAGCAAGGAGACACAATAAGGATATATAACTCATGACCCCTCTCAGTTACTTCTCATCTGGCCACAGCAGTGAAGTGGTTCCTTATATGAGAAGTGATATGTTTGATCCTGTCTACATGATGTATATTATTTAAATCTTACACTGACCATCCTTTTGGGAATGTGCATGAAATGCCAGCTTGCAGTCGATAAGAACCAGGTCGGGTTATCCTGCATAATCTTCAGTCTCCTGTCCACTGCAGTCTACATGGATAATTAAAATATGAATTTAACAATAATAATGATCATAAATTCAAAGGGTTTCAAAATGAAGCTCACTTCTTCCTCAGGAATAATATATAATTGTATTCTTGCTGGACAAACAATTTCCATATATACCTCAATAACTCATCCGCCAAATGGGATGTGTTCACCATGAAGTTTAAGGAGAAGTCATGTAATTAACTCCTTCAGGGAATAAGATAGACTTGTCCAAATATATTATAATCCTTCATCGTTGTTCTCCACATAATTAACTCCTTCAGGGGAGATGATCCAAGTCCCAAATATATAACTGGACTTCTAAACCACTATATGACATGGTGTATGAAAAATGCAATTGCTATCCCATATACATATAAATAAAATGGTTAATGATTATTAACCCTTTGTCCCTGCGATGCCCTGCACATCCTCCACAATCAGGGGCCAGGGAAGGATAAAAAATAATACATAAGAAAATACATAACCATGAAGATGCATACCCTATAGTTAAACCTAAACACTATGGTGCCAGAGATAAGCAAGATATTACAATAAATAGCGTGTATGGCCAATGTCCCGCATTTCGGGGGCAAGGAAAACCGAATACTAATATAGGAGAAAAGCAAAATACATAACAAAAAAAAAAAAAAAAAAAAAAAAATTATATATATATATATATATATATATATATATATATATATATATATATATATAAAAAAAACACATACCTTTGAAGTTCATATGTGCATAGTCTATGACCATATATAACATATTAATTGACCGAACTCTGTGCACACACATATATGAAAGGCCACACAAAGATCAAATAAAATGATGCATATACAGATGTCCTAGCCAAGGATAACACACTACATAGCATGAAAAGCCATACAGAGCTGACCATCAAACAAAGGAAAGGGGAAAGGGAGCCACTGTCAATACTGTTACTTTATTTTAAAATTTTAGTTATATGTACACATTATGATATATATTACACTTGGTGATACATATTCTTTATCACATATATGAGTAAGGTGTTTTTTTTTTTTTTTTTTTTTAAGAGTTGTTTAGCTGCGGCTTGGGTAGTTTATATCCTTCCAGCTACATTTATTTTTCATTTAACATTTGGTTATGTTTAGGTGTTATGCTTTGGGTTGTATATCAGTTTCCTTTGATGTGTAACCTTTGTATCACTCTTCTATACACTGTCACTAAGGAATTTTTTCCTTAACCCCTTGAGGACCATTGACGTGGCAGGACCGTCTCAAGCTGGTCCTGCACTTAAGGACCATTGACGGTCCTGGCACGTCAAGGGTTAACTCTCCCATCGCCGCTGCTGTCCGCGAAGGGAGAAATGCTGTCTGTCTGTAACTAGGCGCTCCGATATCGGAGCATCTACTTCCGGCCAATGCCCCGTTTAGTGATCAAGTGCTGCAGATCAGCTATTTTTTGTTTTGTTTTTTTCTGTTTTAAATAAAAATTGAAATTTTTTTTTTTTTTTTTTTTTAATTTTTAGGTAGTTTAATAGGTTAGTTAGGTAATTTTAGTGGGGCTAGGTAGGTTTAGAGGGTACGTGTGTTAGGGTAAGTTTAGTGTTGAATTTAGGTCAAATTTAGGTTTAGGGAATTATTATTTTTTTTAATAAAAATTGTATTTATTACAGTATTTAGGCTTTTTAGGTAGTTTAGATAGGTACGTTTAGTGTGGCTAGGTAGGTTTAGAGTGTACGTGTGTTAGGGTAAGATTTAGTATAGAATTTAGATTTAAAGATTAGGGTTTTGGGAAAAAAAAATAAAATATATATATATATAGTTTTATTGTAGGAATAGTAACTATAGGTAGGATTAGGGTTAACGTGTGTTAGGTTAAGGTTTAGGGTTAGAGTTAGTCACAGAAGAAAAAAACCCAAAAAAATTAAATAAAGTTATATTATAGGGATAGTGACTGTTTGGATTAAGTTAGGTAGGATTAGGGTTGACGTGGGTTAGTGTAAGGTATAGGGTTAGAGTTAGGCACAGAGGGAAAAAAAACAACCCCTCCCCCCCAAAAAAAAAAAAAAATATATAGTTTTATTGTAGGAATAGTGACTGTTTGGGTTAAGTTAGGTAGGATTAGGGTTGACATGGGTTAGTGTAAGGTTTAGGGAAAGGTTTAGGGTTAGAGTTAGGCACTGAAACCCCCCTCAAATATATATATATAGTATTTACGTAGGAATAGGGACTTGGGTGGGTGGGTAGCTATTTAGAAAAAATTAGGGTAGGTAGGTTTAGTTAGAAGCTATTTAGAAAAAATTAGGGTAGGTAGCAGCGTTTATACTCTGCTGAAGAGGCGTACTCCTTTTTGGCTTCTGATTCAGAAGCCACAGATACTGCCTCTGATTTTGATATCTCCCAGTTCACAGAGACAGTGATAGCTCCAGTGATCTTACTGGGCCATCTTCTAAGAAGAGGCGTACTGCCCCGAGTTGCCCTAGAAGCATCCCAAAAAATGCCCCAGAAGCAGCCAAAGAAAAATGCCCCAGATGCAGCACCAAGACGACATGCCACAGAAGCAGCCAAAAAAATGCCCCAGACGCTGTCCCAAGATGACATGCCCCAGAAGCAGCCCCAAGGTGACATGCCCCAGTAGCAGCCCCAAGACATGCTCAAAGACCTGCCACAAGGCCTGCCCCTCATCCAGAGTCTATGGAATGGGTACCACCAGTGGGATTAAGTCCAGCAATACCAGATTTCACAGGCAGCCCAGGAATAAATGTAGATGTGTCCGGTTTTAACCGGGAGCAGTTTTTTTTATTTATTTTTGGGGGAAGACATTTTGGGGGAGATTGTAGCACAAACAAATATTTATGCAGCCCAATACATTGTAGCCAATACCACACGCTATGTTTCCAAACAGCAATCCTGGTACCCCACAGATGTTTCTGAAATCAAGACATTCTGGGCCCTAACTATGGCTATGGGGATAATTAAAAAGCCAAGCATCAAGTCATACTGGAGCAAAAATCCTGTATGCGTTACCCCCATTTTCAGGCAAAAAATTAGCAGGAGACGCTATGAAATGCTTTTGCACATCATGCATTTCAACGATAACACCCTGTGCCTCCCCAAAGATCACCCCCAGTATGACAGGCTGTGTAAAATTCACCCCCTTATAACTCATTTGCAAAAAAAAACTTCTGAAAACTATACCCCCCAAAAACAAATATCTGTTGATGAGTCCTTGATGAAATATAAGGGAAGATTGGGCTTTAAACAATATATCCCCTCCAAGTCTGGCATCAAATTTTATAAGTTGTGCGAAAGAGCCACAAGATACACTTATGCTTTTCGCATTTATGAGGGCAAGGACAGCCAAGCTTGATCCTCCTGGTTGCCCTGAATATCTGGGAACCAACGGCAAAATTGTTTGGGATCTCATTTCCCCCCTATTAAATAAAGGATACCAATTATACAAGCCCCCTTTTATTCAAATCACTTTTTTATTTTGACACTGTGGCCTGCGGCACTGTTAGGAGAAATTGTAAGGAGATGCCCAAACAAATTATCAACTGCAAGCTACGAAAGGGAACGTCCTTAGCTTTGTGCCAATGGGAGCTGCTGGCAGTGAAGTTTAGAGACAAAAAGGATGTGTACATGCTGACAACTATGCATGACGAGGGAACTGTGCCAGTCTCTGTACGTGGCACGGTCCTCAGGAAACCAGTCTGCATCAGAGACTACAATAAACACATGGGGGGTGTTGATCTTTGTGATCAACTCATGCAAGCCTTACCTCACCATGAGAGAATCTAGGGTCTGATATAAGAAGGTTGCTATTTTCCTGATGCAGACTGCAGCTTATAATTCCTATATAATTTTTAAATTGGCAAACCCCACTCAAAAATCACTTTTTTACAATTCCAAATGCATGTCATTTCCAGTTTTTTGTTTGAAGGGGCAACAGCAGTTTTAAATCAGAGATGTTTAGGACACTGCATTTAAAATCCCCCCAAAAGAGTAACCTACAGAAACGCTGCAGGGTGTGCTACGCCAATGGCAAAAGGACAGACACCACCTTCTACTGTCCTGACTGCCCCACAGAACCTGGGCTCTGCACTGGTGACTGTTTCAAACAGTATCACTTATGTGCAATGCAGTAATTCTGTAATTTAATTATTTGGCCACACATTCCCCCTGAAATATCCTATTTTTTTTTCTCCAAAACACATCCCTCCTTAGATCTAAGACTATGAAAATAGAATGGGAACAACCCTGTTTTTTCCGTGTTTGAAAATGGAAATGTGCATGTTCTCAACTGATCCCAGTAAATCCCCCAAACCCTGACAAACCTATGCATATGGGGCATTGCCATACTCAGAAAATGTAGTTGAATTGTGGACAATGCATTTTTACAAATCTCCAAATATCCTGTGCTTGAAACCCACAGCAACACCAAAATATAGGTGTGAAAATAAAGGGTTTTCTTTTTCTTACTACAGGTTTTGGGAGGGATTGGTGGTAAAATGACTGAGAAAAAATTGCCAAAATGCACCTTGACTAAAACCCAGGGTTGTATTCCTTACTAAAAAATATATTTTGGGGATAAAATATTAATTGCAACATTGCTTAACACCCCAAATAATACAAAAGGCACCAGTTAAGCGAGCTGTACAAATGCCACGTCTGACAATGGAACACGTTTGTTACCAACTGGGCCCAGTAGATTCCCCAACCCCTGACAAACCTATGCATATGGGGTATTGCTGTACTCAGAAAATGCAACTGAACATTAATCCATGCAGGTTTTTAAATGTTGACCTATCCTGTGCTTGAAATCCACATCAACATTGAACCCAAGTGTGAAAAACGCTGAATTTTTAATTTAAGTTTTACAAGGGATTGGTGGTAAAAAGGCTGCATAAAAAAATTTGAAAACATGCCTAAAATGAGAGCCTGGGGTGTCTGCTTATCCAAAAAATATACACTTTTGGGGGGAAATCTTAGAGTGGAGTACTGGTACACAGCCCCAAATGAGACATGGCACCAGTGACGAAAACTGTGAAAATTCAAAGTGTGAAACTAGAAACGAGCATGTTCCAATTCGGGCTCCGTGACTCCCGCAAACCTTGAGAAACCTATGAATATGGGGTATTGCTGTACTCAGAAGAAAGAGCTGAACACTAAACAATGCATTTTTAAAAATATTTACCTATCCTGTGCTTGAAATTCACATCAACATTGAAAATTAAGTGCGAAAAACCCTGAATTTGTTACTTACATCAAGTTTCACGAAGGATTGTTGGTAAAATGGTTGTGTAAAAAATTTGAAAACATGCCTAAAATGAAAGCCTGGGGTGTCTACTTTACAAAAATTAACACTTTTGGGGGGAAATCTTACAATGGAGCACTGTTACACAGCCCCAAAATGAGACATGGCACCATGCATTTTAAAAAATCTTCTCCTATTCTGTGCTTGAAATTCACATCAACACTGAAATTTAAGTGCAAAAAACGCTGAATTTTTTAATTTAAGTAAAGTTTTATAAGGGATTGGTGGTAAAATGGCTGCGTAAAAAATTTGAAAACATGACTAACATGAAAGTGTAGGTTGTCTACTTTACAAAAATATAAACTTTGGGGGGGGAAATCTTATAATGGTGCACTGTTAAACAGCCCCAAAATGAGACATGGCACCAGTTATACAAACTGAAAATTCAACGTTTGTTCAAAAGCTGGCCTGTAGATAAATCAATGGGTCCAGATGGGATACACCCAAAGTTATTAAAAGAACTTAAGTGTGTTCTGGCAAAACCTTTAACAGAATTATTCAATCAGTCACTAGCAACAGGAATAGTTCCAGAAGATTGGAAGGTAGCAAATGTAGTACCGCTTCACAAAAAAGGTAGCAGGGAAGAGTCTGGTAACTACAGACCAGTAAGTCTTACATCAGTAGTGGGAAAATTAATGGAGACTATGTTAAAGGAAAGAATTGTTGAATATCTGAATATGAATAGCTTGCAAGATACCAAACAGCATGGGTTTACAGCAGGGAGATCTTGTCAAAGTAACCTCAGATTTTTTTGACTGGGTAACTAAAATAATAGATCAAGGGGGAGCAGTAGATATAGCTTATCTAGATTTCAGTAAAGCATTTGACACTGTCCCTCATAGAAGACTCATAAATAAATTGCAGTGTTTGGGTCTAGATGTAAAAATAGTAAAATGGATAAGGCAATGGCTGAGTGACAGGAGACAGAAGGTGGTAGTCAATGGAGAATATTCGGACGAAAGGAGTGTTACTAGTGGAGTACCGCAGGGATCTGTACTGGGGCCCATTCTTTTTAATATTTTTATTAGTGATATTGCAAAAGGTCTTCAAGGAAAGGTATGCCTTTTTGCAGATGATGCAAAGATCTGCAATAGGGTAGACATTCCAGGGGGGAAAAGCCAAATGGCGAATGATTTAGGTAAATTAGAAGAATGGTCAAGAGTGTGGCAGATGCACTTTAACGTTGATAAATGTAAAATAATGCACTTGGGACATAAAAATCCAAAGGAAAAATATACCATTAAGGGTACTGTGCTGTCAGAGACAACAGAGGAAAGGGATTTGGGAGTAATTATTTCAAATGACTTAAAGGTAAGCAGGCAATGTAATAAAGCGATGGGGAATGCAAGCAGGGCACTGGGTTGTATAGCTAGGGGCATTAGTAGCAGAAAAAGGGAAGTAGTCATGCCACTGTACAGATCTCTAGTTAGACCTCATCTAGAATATTGTGTACAGTACTGGAGACCCCATCTCCAGAAGGATATTGATACTCTAGAGAAAATTCAAAGGGCTACTAAAATGGTGACTGGTCTACAGGAAAAGAAATATCAGGATAGACTAAAGGATCTGAATATGTATAGCTTGGAGGAGAGAAGAGAGAGAGGGGATATGATAGAAACATTCAAATACATGAAGGGATTCAACAGGATGGAAGTATATTTCAAAAGAGTAAAAACGTTAGGACAAGAGGCCATAGTCTAAAACTAGAGGGACACAGGTTTAAATGTAATGTAAGAAAGTTTTACTTCACTGAGAGGGAAGTAGATAAGTGGAATAGCCTACCAGCAGAAGTGGTAGATGTCAATACAGTGACAGAATTTAAGCATGCATGGGATAGGCATAAGGCGGTCCTTAACATAAGAAAAGACCAAGGACCAAAAAAGGTTTGAGGTTGTGTGTTTTTTTACACAGTAGGAAATTGGGCAGACTAGATGGGCCAAATGGTTCTTATCTGCCGTCAAATTCTATGTTTCTGTAGCTCCCCCAAACCATGAGAAAGCTATGAATATGGGGTACTGCCATACTCAGAAGAAGGAGCTGAACACTAAACAATGCATTTTTAAAAATCTTCACCTATCCTGTGCTTGAAATGCACATCAACATTGAAACGCTGAATTTTTTACTTGCATCAAGATTTACGAAGGATTCGTGGTAAAATGGCTGCATAAAAATTTGAAAACATACATAAAATGAAAGCCTGGGGTGTCTACTTAGAGTGGAGCATTGTTACACAGCCCCAAATGAGACATGGCACCAGTGATGCAAGCTGTGAAAATTCAAAGTGTGAAACTGGAAACCAGCATGTTCCGATTTGGGCCCCGTGGCTCCCCCAAACCTTAAGAAACCTATGAATATGGGACACTGCCATACTCAGAAGAAGGAGCTGAACACTAAACAATGCATTTTTAAAAACCTTCACCTATCCTGTGCTAGATATCAACAGTGATATTGAAATGTAAGTGTGAAAACTGCCAAAAAAAAAAAAAATATATATATATATTAACACAATTTTGGAACATATTTCTGGAAAAGTAGCTACATAAAAAACTCCAAAATTCAACTGATTATTTACCTTATGTTGTATACTTTTCAGAAACATGTACCTTTGTGGGACATTTTTGGGTTCTGGCACTGTCAACTAAGCTATGATACTCACATGCCAATTGTTGAAAAATTACAGGTTGGAAATAATGTTGTCCATCTTGTAATATTTACCTTGTAAATGTGAGAAAGGGATTGAAATACCAGGCATATGGGGTATTCTCATATTCAGGAGAAGCAAATTAATATATTTAGCTGTATTTTTTTGTAATGAACTAATAGTATACAAATCCTGACAGGAAAACGTAAGCAAAAATTTTTTTTTTTTTTCCTCTTTTTTTCTTTTTTAATCAAATTAAATGAAGAGGTATTCATATAATTGTGGTATCAAAAGAAAGCCCTACTTGTGCTTAAAAAACAGTATATAATTTGTGTGGGTGTATTAAAGGAATGAAAGAAAAAATATGCTTGAACAAAAAAGTCAAGATTGCTCTGGTCCTTAAGTGAAATCCACCTCAGATTTGCCGGTCCTTAAGGGGTTAAGATGTCGGTACATGTATAGTTTTTTTGTATGCACATCTTCTATTCATATACAGATACTTTAGATTTTTAAACATTTAGCATCCATTTTTTGTCTGATGTTACCACTTGTCTATGTAATTTTAATAAACATTTTATATTTTTTATGGTATTTACAGGTACTTTGGGGTTATTTTAAGTGCTTAGACTTTAGTCTTTCCTATTTTTTATACCAATCCTAAAGGTGGAGTATTTTTTGTCAAGGCAGCTTTGCATCCCTTTCTTATAACATATCTGTAGTGATGAGTTTTCCTCTATATAGCACTAACCTTCTTGTGTTATAACAAAGAAAACCCATTGAAGCCATTTACAGTTAAGCACCAAGTGGGTAAAAAAAAAAAAAAAAAACCTTCACTTCAAATGTCAGATAGATCCCTGAATCGGCATCCTATCTGCTTTGAAGCCACCTGTCATTCTCAATATTGTTCTGTGCTAGATAGGTATTCAATTAGTTTTTGAAAGCAGTTACGGTAGATTTTCAAGCACAGCATCCCAAGGCAAACAATTTCATAACTTTATTGCCCATAATGTAACCAATAAAAACACACAAGCCCTGTCTAGAGCTTTTGCTCTAGTCTTAACGGATGACATTATTATTAGCTCAGCTCTTTGAATAAATAGTTCCTTGGAGAGATCTTTGGATTGGCATTAAATATATTTGTAAATGGTAATCATACCACCCCTTAGACATCTCTTCTCTAATGTAAACAACCGCTGTTTTGCTAGTTTCTCTTTATAACAGATTCTCCAATCCCTGTATCAGTTTTATTGCATGTCTCTTTTACCAGTTCGATAAATATATTTTTTAAGAAATGGTGCCCAAAACTGTACTCCACATTCTAGATGGGGCCTTACCAAAGATATATAGAAGTAGAATTCTGTTTGCATCCCGTGCATCTACACTCCTTTTTATGCAGCAGCCGAGTGGCACTGCTGTGAAGGCTATAGTCTAATAGTATTCCTAAATCTTTCTCTAATGAGATTCCCCAAGTTGTTTACCATTTAGTGCATATGTAGCTTATTTGTTTCTACAGCCCAAATGCATAACCTTACATTTATCTACATTACACCTCATCTGACACTTTTCTGCCGTTCACTCAGTTTATCTAAATCTTTCTGTAGAGAAAACAGAACATCCAGCGCTGTATGTTTTACCTTAAACAGCTTAGTGTCATCAGCAAAGACTGAGATATTAATTTCAGTTCCCAATTCTAGATTAATAAATTAGAAAGCATTGGGCCCAGGACTGAACCCTGTGGCACCCCTCTTACAACATTAAACCAACTTGAAAAGGTTCTGTTTACAACGACTCTCTGCCATCTCTCATTTTACCAGTTCTCTATACAGGCACATCTCCAAAAGAGGATTTTAGTCTTACCTGTTAAAGGGGAACTTTCACCCCTTAATAACTAAATCTCCCCTTACTGCTGACCTGGCGACTAGCTGCTTAGTAGCGCTAGTCGCCAGAAAACTTACCCCGTTCTCAAGATTTCGCCGTTTGAAAATATCAGGAAGCACGGACGTCTCTTCACAGTGACGTCCGTGCGCCTGCGCTGTCAGTCCCTTGTCAGTTCCTTGTGCACCGTACGGTGCACAAGGGACTGACAGCGCAGGCGCACGGACGTCACTGTGAAGAGACGTCCGTGCTTCCTGATATTTTCAAACGGCGAAATCTTGAGAACGGGGTAAGTTTTCTGGCGACTAGCGCTACTAAGCAGCTAGTCGCCAGGTCAGCAGTAAAGGGAGATTTAGTTATTAAGGGGTGAAAGTTCCCCTTTAAATCCTTTTTTTCTTAGTCCATACAGGTTGCTGGTAACTTTGGGTAGGTGATCTGCACCTTTAACTAGGGAGGAACAATTCTGGTAATGAATGCAGGGGGTGGAGCCTACCTTTCCTCATTGGCCGCAGACAGCCAATAAGCTCCAGTAAGATTTGAGACACTAACTATTGACTATATAGTAGAAGGGAAAGAAGAATCCTGTGAGCATGACCCTGAAGTACCCCCACGGTCTGAGGGTGGGAGACCAGTAACCTGTATGGACAAAGAGAAAAGGATTTAACAGGTAAGACTAAAATCCTCTTTTCTCTGTCGTCCAATACAGGTTACTGGTAACTTTGGGATGTCCAACCATTGAGTTTCCCAGAAGCGGGAAGGCAAGGACCAGGCACAAGGCCCCCAAAGTCACCAGAGCAGATATGACGCATCAGATCAGACATAGCCCAACAAAACAAATGAAGTGTCCACGGACACTGAACAGGGGGAACAACACCCCAGGAACTGTTACACAGCACACAGAACTAGTGCCATCAGGGCTCAAAAGTGAAGGAAGCACCAAAGAACCAAAGAAGATTCTAGACAGGCAAGACAGCCTCCAGGATCTTCCTCCCAAAACTGGCATCATCCGATGCCAGCACATCAATACGGTAGTGCTTCAAAAAGGCGTGCACAGACAACCAAGTGACAGCCTTGCACAACTGATCAGCGGAGGCCTGATTCTTGTAAGCCCAAGAAGCCCCAATAGATCTAGTAGAATGAGCCGTGACCCAAAAGGGAACAGGAATCTTCCTTAGCTCGTAAGCCTTACAAATAGTGGACTTGATCCAAGACGCAATAGTCACTTGGATACAGGTCTCCCTGCCCTGGGGCCCTCAGGAATGACGAACAGCACATCAGACTGTCTAACGGACTCAGTGCGATGTACATAAAACTTGAGACATCGCACCACATCTAACAAGTGGAGCTCCCTCCCCTTGTCAGAGGTAGGGTCAGGGCAGAAAGAAGGCACCACAATCTCCTGATTAATGTGGAACTCAGAGACCACCTTCGGGAGAAACTCTTGTGAAGTGTGAAGCACCGCCTTGTCTTTGTGAAACACCAAAAAGGGTGGTCTACTAGACAGAGCATGTAACTCCGCAACATGGCGAACAGAGACGATTGCCAGGAGGAAGGTCATTTTCCACGTCAGCAGGCGTAAAGGAATAGTAGCCAAAGACGCATAGGGAGGAGCTGAAGGATGCCCATAACCAAGTTAAGATCCAACTGAGAAGCGGGAGTCTTGAAAACAGGACGAGTATGAGCAAAGCCATGGAAGAAAACCTTGACATCAGGAAGAATAGCAATGCGCCTCTGAAAGAAAACAGAGAGAGCAGAAGTCTGAACCTTAAGAGAACTCAACTGAGGCCCTTATCCACACCGTCCTGCAAGAAAGCCAGGACTGTAGGCAGATCAAAATCCTGAGAAAGGTCCCTGTCAGCACACCAAGATAAAAAGGTCTACCAGACACGAAGAAACAGGTTTGTGGGCACTAAGCATAGTAGCCACCACACCAGAAGAGAAAAAAAAAAAAAAAAAAAAAAAAAAAAAAAAAAAAAAAAAATTTCCTTCTTCAGTATTGAGGATTCAATTTCCAAGCCATAAAAGCTAGACTATGAACATACTCCTTCCACAGGTAACCCTGTAGAAGATCCGGGCGGCAAGGGAACCAGAATGGCTCCACCACTGACAGATCCAGAAGCTCCGGAAACCAAGCCCGTCGAGGCCAGTACGGAGAAATCAGAATGACTGGACAGCGATCCAGTCTCAATTCTGTAACACCCTGTGCAACATGGGAAGGGGAGGAAAGACGGAAGCCAGAAGAGATAACCAAGGAATGGACATGGCATCCACCGCTAAAGTTAGAGGATTCCCTCCAGTGAGAGCAGAACCTAGGAACCTTCCGGTTGTGTCTTGTCGCCATCAGGTCGATGCAAGGAAGACCACACTTCTGAACAATGAGGGTAAACACCTCTGGGTGCAGTTCCCACTCTCCACTGTCCACCATGTGTCGACTGAGGAAGTCTGCCATGACGTTGTCTATGCCAGAAATGTGCACTGCGGACATGGCAAGAACATGTTCTTCTGCCCAGGACAAAATAGCCTTGACCTCTAACCAAGCGGCAAGACTTCTTGTTCCTCCCTGCTTGTTAAGGTAAGCCATGGCAGTGGCGTTGTGGGACTGGACCCGGACTGGGCATCCTACCCTGAGCACTCAGGCGACCCAGGACCGCTCACCAGCCGGAGAGGCTGGCATCCATTGTCACAGCATCCAGAAGGATACCAGGAAGGACTTGTCCTTCAGCAGATTGAAGAGGTCAAGCCACCATGACAAATCCGTTCCACATGAAGAGGGAGGGATACTGACATCTTCAGAAGGTCCGGCTGACTCCTGCACACCTGGATTACAAACCCTGGGACCATTTCTATGGCAGAGATGAATATCCCCACTACAGAGGAAAGGCTTCTTGGCTGGAACTGGATCATGAGCCAGAACAGCAGAAACCCTGTGGGCGATCTGGTGAGCCACCTCGTTCATGAGAAACACTATGCTCTGCTGAGTGTCGAAGAGAAGGCCCAGGAAGACCAGACACTGGGATGGGACAAGATCTGACTTATCCATGTTGATGATCCACCCGTGATGGGTGAGAGCATGAATGCAGTCCTGAACCAACTGATGAAGTTCCACAGAAGGGGCTTTCAGACGGAGGTCGTCCATGTATGGACTAGCTCTGAAGCCGTCCCAATGGAGGAGAGATACTAAAGCTCTCAGGACATGGTTGAAAACTTGAGGAGCTGTAGTCAGACCAAAGGGAAGAGATGAAAACTGAAAGTGCCCTTGGTCACAGGCAAATCTGAGATACTGCCGACTCTCTGGATGAATGGTGATGTGTAGATATGCATCCTGAAGATCCAGAGAGGAAAGGAATTCCCCAAGGGACATAGCAGCAATCATCGTCCTTAGGGACTCCTAGTGATAATGAGTCTTGATCACAAAGGAATTGAGATCCTTCAAATCCAAAATGGGATGACAGCCGCCATCCTTCTTGGAGACCACAAAGAGGTTTGAGTACAAACCCATACTTCTGTCTCGAATTGGAACAGGTTCCAGAATATCCTTGTCCAGAAGGGCCTGGATAGCTCCAGTGAACAGATGTTGTTTCTCTACACCCTAAGGTGTATGAGAAGGGAAAAACCGAAACAGAGGAAGAGAGGTGAAAAGGATCCTGTGCCCTTCCACCACCACCTGAAAAACACACGGGTCCCCCACAGAATCCTGCCAGATGCTGTGGTAGAGACGCAGATGGCCACCCACAGCCGAGTGGGGACCCGGGTTCAGCGAGTCATGCCGAAGAAGGCTTGGTAGCGACCTTGGGCTTCCATTGCTGTTTGGGCTTGGAGGAGGAACGTGGAGCTGAGGGAACCGCCTGGTTCGCCAGATGTATCTCAGTCTTGAAGGAACGAAAAGCCGATTACACTTGAGAGGAGACTTCCTCCAGGGGACCACAGGCAGAAGGGTACTCTTGTCCCCTGTGGCCTCACTAATAAGAAATTTAAGATCTGGCCCAAACAAAGAGGTGCCTTGAAAAGGCAATGAGAGCAAAGCTTTCTTGGAAGCAGTGTCAGCAGACCAGATCTTGAGCCAAAGAGCTCGTCTGGCAACCACAGACATGGTTGAAACCCTTGCCACCGAATGGATGGCATCAAATAAAGCCGCAGAAACATAGTGCTGGGCCTCAAAAATGTTGCCAAGAAGCCGCAACATATGCAAAGTAGGAGCACCCTGATGGACAGCCAGGGTTAGCTGTTCAGTCCAGACAGCAATGGCCCTGTTCACTCATGCCGCAGCGAACGCTGGACGCATGGCAGTACCAGCAGTGGCAAAAACAGACTTGAGGGAGACCTCAAGTTTCTTGTCAGCCGAGTCAGCAACTGGCAAGGCAGTGGACTTAGATAGCCTGGAGACAGGAGCATCCACTTTTGGGGGGGATGAACCCACTGATCAAGCTCTGCCTCAGAAAAGGGGTAAAGCTTGGCAAATTTCTTGGAAACAGAAGGTTTCCTGTCCGGAGACTTCCACTCATCAGACACAAGGCGGTCAAGAGTGGGTTAGGTGGAAAACAAGTACAGGGCCTTTTGGGCTCCTGAAATACATCAGAGCAATCCGAAGAAACCTCCTGAACTAAGGGAATGTTTAGGGTAGTTAAGACGGCTCTGAGCAAGCCCTCAGCCAAGGGATCAGGATCAACCTCAAAGGAGTCCCTAAAAAAACTGAGAGGAGATCACAGCAGAACATTCCTCAACATCCAAATCCACCAACATTTCCTCCTCAGAGGAATCTGATACGTCAGGTACTCCCTGCAGTTTCGGCAGGGAAGATCTGATGTAAGAAGGGGTCTGCCAGGAGTGGAAGACCCCCTGTAACCGGGATGGAAAGAGTTGCAATGTGGACCGGAGGTCTCTGGTAGCAGACTTGAACTCTTGCACCCAAACTGGCTCTAAAGAATGGCTGGAGGTCCCTGGGAGAGACTCAGGGACATAAGTAAATGCTGGGCATAAATGACCTGAAAATTCTCTAGTTACCCTGAATGACATGAGGAACAATGCTCAACAGGGGACACAGAGAACCCAGCGTCCATAGTCTTAGGCCTGGCCCCAAACTCTAACGGATTAGACATTCTCACATTGTCAAAACCTTTAAAGTATGAGGAATCACCCAAATACAGTGTACAAGATTAAAATTTCACCCCAGAAATTGCTAAAATGCACTTTTCTCTGTCGTCCAATACAGGTTACTGGTAACTTTGGGTAGGTGATACGCCCTTTTAAGTAGAAATGACTGCAGGGGGTGGAGCCTACTTTCCCTCCTCTGCTGCAGCTAGCCAACCAGCTCTAGAAAGATTTGTTCCTTGGTGAAGAGAACACAGGCAAGATAACAGTTCTGCTATAGTTTTAGAAACTTTTTTATTTTTCTGTTAGATATGGAATACCATCATTAGGCGGATTACCATAACGGACAATGCCCTTAGATGTGGCTAGCTCAGTATCCAGGTGCTTTTTGTGGACCTTAAGCCTTGAGGGAGAAAATCTTGATTCCAAGTGCTTCCCCAGGAGTTACCCACTGAGGTTACTTCTTACTACATGGTAATCTGAAGACATAAGATCTGCAGTACCCCTCTGCACAGGGGTTATTCCTGGGAGTTCTTATTGCACACTCCTGCACTCACTGGGTCTTTCTGTTATGTCTGTCAGTGTTTGGAGCAACTTTATGTGGTAAATTAACCCTTTAACTGCTGGTTGGCATCTTTTGGGGTGGTTATTGGCTTTTTTCCTACTGTGTTCAGTTTTTTCTGGGTCTGATTACATGTTCTAGTGATGTTTCATGTATTTTTATTTCTCAGTTCTAACTCTGACAAAATTAATTTGGCGCGCTTTACCGCATAGACGCCATTGCTCCATTCACTTCTATGGGACTGTACAGTTTGGGACATATTTCTGAAGCCGCGCAACCTAGCGACTTCAGAGATGGCTCATTTTAATTGTTTGACCTTGCAATGTGAGCCGGATGATAGAGAAAGTGTGTTGGGGGGCTCAGGGGGCTTCGGGCACTGCTGGGGTACTTTTTCCTGGAAAAACTACATTTCCCATTGCTTCGCGTTCATTTCTGATTGGCTCCCACAGCGGCAGCCATCTTGTGAGCTTTACAGAACGAGTATCCTACACAGGGGCTTGGACTCTCCTCCTCTCCTTTGCAGATTAACCCTTCGCCTGCCAGATAAGTGTATTTTAGTGATTTCTGGGGTGAAATTTTAATGTAAATTAGGTAAATGGTAATTATTCTGAACGTTGTTGACTCTGAGAATGTCTAATCCGTTGGAGATTGGGGCCAGGCCAAAGACTAAGGACGCTGGGGTCTCTGTATCCCCCATTGTACATTGCTCCTCATGTCATACAGGGTTGCCTAGACATATCTGAGGCCCAGCACTATGTTTCTACTGCCTTATTTGATGCTATCCGTCTGGTGGCAAGGGTTTCCACCATGTCTATGGTTGACAGGCGAGCTCTTCGGCTCAAGATCTGGGCTGCTGACACTGCTTCTAAGAAAGCCTTGCTGTCCTTGCCTTTTCAGGGTACATCCTTATTTGGGCCAGATCTTAAGCATCTGATCAGTGAGGCCACTGGGGATAACAGTTCTCATCTGCCCTTGGTCCCCAGGAAGAAACCTCCTCTCAAGCGTAACAGGTTTTTTGGTCCCTTTCAGACTGAGACACGTCCGGCGAACCAGGCGGTTCCCTCAGCTCCATGTGCCTCCTCCAAGCCCAAACAGCAATGGAAGCCCAAGGTCTCCTCCAAGCCCAAGGCTTCCAAGACTTCTCCGGCATGACTCGCCGAACCTGGGTCCCCAGCTGTGGGTGGTCGTCTTCATCACTATTACAGCATTTGGGAGGATTCAGTGGTGGACCTGTGGGTTTTACAAGTAGTGGCGGAAGGTTACAGGATCCCTTTCGCCTCTCTTCCTCCTTTTTGCTTTTGGCTTTTTCCCCTCTCATATGCCCCAGGGTGTGGAAAAAACGCCGTCTCTTCAACGGCGCTATCCAGTCTCTTCTGGACAAGGATGTTCTGGAACCTGTTCCAGTTCAGGACAGAGGTATGGGTTTTTACTCAAACCTCTTCATAGTGTCCAAGGATGATGGAGGTTGTCGTCTAATTTTGGACTTGAAGGATCTCAATTCCTTTGTGATCGGTCTCATCAGCAGGAGTCCCTAAGGACGGTGATTGCTGCTATGATTCTGGGGGAATATCTTGCTTCTCTGGACATTCAAGAAGCATATTTACATATCGCCATTCATCCAGAGAGCCGGCAGTATCTCAGATTTGCCTGCGACCAAGGGCATTTTCAGTTCTCAGCTCTTCACTTTGGTCTGACTACAGTGCCTCAGGTCTTTAACCGTGTGCTGGGAGCCTTAGTGTCCGTCCTCCACCGGGACTGCATCAGAGTTACTCCATACATGGACGACCTGCTTCTGAAAGCCCCCTCTGCGGAACTTCTTTGTCAGCAGGTTCAAGACTGCATTCACGCTCTCACCCATCATGGGTGATCATCAACTTGGACAAGTCGGATCTTGTCCCGTCCCAGCATCTGGTCTTTCTGGGCCTTCTCTTCGACACTCAGCAGAGCATGGTGTTTCTCATGGAGGATGTGACTTACCAGATCACACACAGGGTTTCGGCTGTTCTACCTCAAGATCCAGTTCCAGCCAAGGAGCTATCCTCTCTGATCGGGAAATTGATCTCCACCATGGAAGCAGTCCCCTTTTCCATGGCTCACACCAGGGAGCTCCAGCGGTTTGTGATCCTTGTTTGCAAGGGTCAGCCGGACATTCTGCAGACGTCTGTATCCCTCCCTCTTCATGTGGAACGGAATTTGTCGTGGTGGCTCGACCTCTCCAATTTCCTGAAGGGCAAGTCCTTCCTGATAGCCTTCTGTACCACGGGGACAACAGATGCCAGCATCTCTGGCCGGGGAGTGGTCCTGGGTCGCCTGAGTGTTCAGGTATGGTGGTCTCCTGAGAAATCTCTCCTTCCCATCAATGTATTGGAACTTTGGGTGATATTTCATGCCCTTCGTCACTGGACGCCCCGGCTGGAAGAATGCCCAGTCCGGGTTCAGTCCGACAACGCCACAGCTGTAGCTTACATCAACAAGCAGGGCAGAACAAGAAGTCTTGCCGCTTGGTTAGTGGTCAAGGCTATTTTGTCCTGGGAAGAACACGTTCCTGTCATATCCGTAGTGCACATTCCAGGAGTAGACAACGTTATGACGGACTTCCTCAGTCGACACACAGTGGACAGCGGAGAGTGGGAACTGCATCCAGAGGTGTTCAACTTCATTGTTCAGAAGAGGGGTCTTCCTTGCATCAACCTGATGGCGACAAGACACAACAGGAAGGTTCCAAGGTTCTGCTCTCGCTGGAGGGATTCTCTAGCTTTGGCAGTGGATGCCATGTACATTCCTTGGATATTTCCTCTGACTTACATCTTCCCTCCCCTTCCTATGTTGCACAGGGTGTTATGGAAATTGAGACTGGAGCGACATCCAGTCATTCTGGATGCTCCGTACTGGCCTTGACAAGTTTGGTTTCCAGAGCTTCCGGATCTGTCAGTGGCGGAGCCGTTCCGACTCCCTTCTCATCCGGATCTTCTCCTCCAGGGTTACCTGTGGAAAGAGGACGTTCATCGTCTAGCTTTGACGGCTTGGAAATTGATTCCTCAATATTGAAGAAGAAAGGTTTTTCTTCCTGTGTGGTGTCTACCATGCTTAGTGCTCGCAAGCCATTTTCCTCAAAGGCTTACCATTGTGTCTGGTCGACCTTCCTATCTTGGTGTGCCGATAGGGACTCTTCTCAGGAATTTGATCTGCCCACGGTCTTGGCCTTCTTGCAGGACAGTGTGGATAAGGGACTAGTTTGAGTTCCCTTAAGGTTCAGACTTCTGCTCTCTCTGTTTTCTTTCAGAGGCACATTCAGGTTGCAGAAATGTACCCAACAGTATATACCAATGGGGAACAAATGCAAAAGAAGCAAGTCACAGCCAATGTGGTTAACTGCACATGTAAAGAAGGAAATGGCAAGTAAAAAAAAAGCATTCAAATTATTTAAGTTTGAAGGAACTGAACAATCTTTCTTAAAATACAGGGAGTGCAACAAAGATTGCAAAAAGGCAATTAGGATAGCAAAAATAGATAATGAAACTCGAATTGCAAGGGAAAGCAAGACTAATCCAAAAAAGTTTTTCAAATATATAAATAGCAAAAAACTTAAGAGGGAGTGCATTGGACCATTCAAAAATGAGATGGGTGAGTTGGTTAGTGAGGATAAGGAAAAGGCAGATTGTTTAAACACCTTCTTTGCATCAGTATATACAAGGGAGCAAGGAATGGTAGAAGAGCCTCCGCAAGTAACAAATAAAACAATACAATTAATAGATATTGGGTTAACTCAAGGAGATGTCATGGGAAGACTGAACAAAATTAAGACCGACAAAGCACCGGGTCCTGATGGTATACATCCAAGGGTTCTTCAGGAACTCAGTGCAGTGTTAGCAAAACCCCTATATTTACTCTTTAAAGATTCTATTACCACAGGCTCAGTGCCACAGGATTGGCGAAGAGCTAACATAGTGCCTCTATTTAAGAAGGGAACTAAAACAGAACCTGGGAATTATAGACCAGTGAGTTTGACCTCTGTAGTGGAAAAACTATTAGAAGGGATAATAAGGGACTATATTCAGGATTACAACAGAAAAAATAAGATCATTAGCACGAATCAACATGGTTTTATGAAGAATAGATCATGCCAAACTAATCTTTTCAGCTTCTATGAGGAGGTAAGCAGCAACCTTGACAATGGCAAGGCAGTAGATGTAGTATATCTAGACTTTGCAAAGGCATTTGATACAGTACCACACAGAAGGCTGGTGTCTAAAATAAGGAAATTGGGGCTAGGAGATAACCTTTGAAATTGGATACAAAACTGGCTGAAGGATAGGGAAGTGTGTGTGGTTGTAAATGGAAAATTCTCCAGTACAGTTAAAGTGGAGAGTGGAGTACCTCAGGGTTCAGTATTGGGTCCGCTGCTTTTTAACATGTTTATAAATGACCTGGAAATAGATATAGAAAGCAAAATGTCAATATTTGCAGATGATACTAAATTATGCAAAGTCATTAATTCAGAACAGGATATTTTCTCTCTACAGAGGGACTTACATACAATGTCAGATTGGGCAAACATGTGGAATATGAAGTTTAACGTGGGGAAGTGTAAAGTTATGCATTTGGGAGGAAACAATCCTAAGGCTACTTATAAACTTAATGGAATAATTTTAGGTGACTCGTTGCTAGAAAAAGACCTGGGTATCCTTGTCAACTACAAACTTGGAAACAGTGACCAGTGTCAAACAGCAGTAGCAAAGGCAAACAAAGTCCTGTCTTGCATAAAAAGAGGTATTGAAGCAAGAGTGGATAACATTATTTTGCCATTATTTAAATCATTGGTAAGACCTCACCTTGAGTATGCAGTGCAATTTTGGGCACGGGTTCTGAAAAAGGATATACTAGAACTAGAGAGGGTACAGCGGAGGGCAACAAAATTAATTAAGGGAATGGAGGACTTGACATATGAGGAACGACTAAACAAACTTGGTTTATTTACTCTAGAGAAAAGACGACTAAGAGGAGACCTTATCACATTGTACAAGTATATGAGAGGTCAATACAAGGATCTCTGCGGTGAGCTATTTATTCCAAGGCCTGATCAGGTGACCAGGGGACACCCCTTGAGATTAGAGGAAAGGAGGTTTAAACTTCAGCAGAGGAAGGGGTTTTTTACGGTAAGGTCTGTCAAATTGTGGAATTCGTTGCCCAGGGAGGTAGTTATGGCAGATACAATGGATACATTTAAGAGAAGATTAGATACATTTCTTTCAAAAGGGAACATACAGAGTTATACTGTTTATCAGTAGGCTGATCAGGAAGGTCTGATAAAGATTAATTTAATTGGTAGCAGGAAAGCTATAAAATTCTCAGTTACTGAGGTATGAGGCGAAGGTTGAACTTGATGGACTTGTGTCTTTTTTCAACCTAATTTACTATGTTACTATGCTATCCTTCCTGATGTCAAGGTGTTTTTCCAGGGCGTTGCTCATACTCGCCCTGTCGTTAAGGCTCCTGCTTCTCAGTGGGATCTTAATCTGGTTGTGGGTGTTCTTCAGCGCCCTCCCTTTGAGTCCTTGGCTGCTACCCCTCTACACCTTCTGATGTGGAAAATGGCCTCTCTCCTGGCGATGTGTCTCTTTGCAGTGTCGTGGAGTTGCATGCTCTGTCCTGTAGGCCACCATTTTTGGTGTTTCACAAGGACAAGGTGGTGCTCCGCACCTCTCAAGAGTTCCTTCCTAAGGTGGCTTCAGAGTTCCACATCAATCACGAGATTGTGGTGCCCTCTTTCTGCCCTGACCCCACCTCTGACAAGGGGAGGGATCTCCACTTGTTAGACGTGGTGCATTGTCTCAAGTTTTATGTATATCGCACTGAGTCTATCAGGCAATCAGATGCGTTGTTAGTCATTCCTGAAGGTCCCAGGGCAGGAAGACCTGCATCCAAGGTGACTATTGCTTCTTGGATCAAGTCCACTATTCGTAAGGCTTACGAGCTGAGGAAGAAGCCTGTCCCTTTCAGGGTCATGGCTCATTCTACTCAATCTATTGGGGCCTCTTGAGCTTACAAGAATCAGGCCTCTGTTGATCAGTTGTGCAAGGCTGCCACCTGGTCGTCTGTGCACACCTTTCTGAAGCACTACCGTGTTGATGTGTTGGCATCAGCTGATGCCAGCTTTCGGAGGAAAATCCTGGAGGTAGTCTTGCCTGTCTAGGATCTCCTTCAATTCTTGGTGCTTCCATCACTTTTGAGCCCTGTTGGCTCTAGTTCAGTGTGCTGTTTAACATTTTGGGGTGCTGTTACCCCTGTTTACTGTCCATTGACACTTCATTGTTTTGTTGGCCTATCTCTGATCTGATGGTTCATATATGCTCTGGTGACTTTGGGGGCCTTGCTCCTGGTCCTTGCCTTACTTCCCGCCTCCTCTGGGAAACTCAATGGTTGGACATCCCAAAGTTACCAGTAGCCTGTACTGGATGACAGAGAAAAGGTGAAATTTACTCACCGATATTTGTTTTTCCTCTGTGTCCTTCCACGGCATAGCAGGGGCAAATTCTATAAATTCTGTGTAAATCCTCCCCTCGATAGTTATACTTTTGTCCAAGCTGGAACGAGAAAGATGGTTAGGCTAAGGTAACATTATGATCATAAATACTTACACATTGTTACTTAGTAATAAAAATGCATCTAGTTGGAACGATACTTGTACCAAATATATACAATAACCGGGAGGGTTGCCGTGGAAGGACACAGAGGAAAAACAAATATCAGTGAGTAAATTTCACCTTTTCCTCTGTGTCCGTTACACGGCATAGCAGGGGACTTACCAGAGCAGTACCCAGACGTAGGGAGGGTTCCTGAAGAGATGCTGCTAATTTGGTAAGGCTGCCTCCAGCACCTTCTTGCCGTATTTGGCATCTGCAGATGCTTGGACGTCCAGTCTGTAATGTTTCACAAAGGTTGAGACAGAGGACCAGGTTGCAGCCTTACAAATCTCTTCAGGTGAAGCTTCTGCTTTCTGAGCCCAAGATGTAGATATGGCTCTAGTCGATTGGGCTTTTATGTTTAAAGGAGGCTCCTTGTCAGCAGACTCATAGGCTAAAATAATGCAATTCTTTATCCATCTGGAAATTGAGGCTGCGCAGCCTTTAAATTTCCCAAAATGATGGACAAACAGGAAGTCTGTTTTTCTCATGAGTTGGGTACCCTTGAGGTATATTTGAAGGCAGCGTACTAAATCAAGATTATGGAGGCGTTTCTCTAGTTCACCAGTTGGATTTGGGCAGAACGACAGAAGCACAATTTCCTGGATTAAGTGGAACTGTGATATAACTTTAGAGCGGAAAGCAGGGTTCGGTCTTAAGACCACTTTGTCTTGATGAAATATCAGGCAAGGAGAAGTGGCCATTAGGGCCTGAAGTTCACTAACCCTGCATGCAGAGGTCACAGCCGTAAGTAGTACAGTCTTTAAGGTAAGATGCTTCATAGAAATGGACTCCAATGGTTCAAAGTAAGGGTGGGAAGAAAGCTGCTGCAGAACCAAGTTAAGATCCAATGAGGGAATGGTGTCCCGTATAGTGGGCTTGATTATACATATTGCTGTCATGTATTTCTTAATCAAGAAGTTGTCAGCATATGAAGTGGCTAGGATCGCTGAAAGTGCTGAGAGCTGGACTTTCAAAGATGCTGGTCGTAAACCCTTTTGAAAGCCTGACTGTAAAAAGTCCAGAATTTGAGGAGCAGAGATGGATTGCCTATTCAGACCCCTAGAGGTGCACCAGTGATGAAAGGTGGTCCAAATTCTATAACAGATCTTGGTAGTAGAGGGGCGTCTACCCTGTAGGATTGTATTGATAACGGATTCAGAAAGGCCTTGGAGGGCTAAAGATTCCCGTTCAGCTTCCAGGCCCTGAGCTGGAAGAATGACGGATTGGGGTGCCATATCAGTCCCTGACTTAGCAGATCCGGGATGTCTGGCAGAGGAATCGGAGGACAGACAGACAGCTGCAGGAGATCTGCGTACCATAACTTTCGTGGCCAATTGGGAGCTATTAGGATGACTTTGGCCTTGTCCATTCTTATCTTTCTTACGACTTCTGTTAAGAGGGGAATGGGTGGAAAGATGTAGGCCAGTGGGAATGTCCAAGGAATGCTCAGAGCATCCTGGCCTGCTGACTGCTTTTCTGCCCACCTGGATAGGTATAGTTGACACTGCCTGTTCTGAGCTGTGGCCATAAGGTCCACTGATGGAGAGCCCAATGTTTGAATTAGGGATTGGAATACCTTTCTGTTCAGGCTCCATTCCCCTGGATGTAACTTCTTCCGGCTGAGGAAGTCGGCCTGGATATTCAGGTGGCCTGATAGATGTGAGGCTGTTAAGTCTAACAGATGTTTCGCCGCCCAGTATAATATCTTTACTGCTAGGCGATTGAGCTGAAGACTCCTGGTTCCTCCCTGATTTTGGAGGTACTGTACTGCTGTGACGTTGTCTGACCTTATGAGTACTGCCTGTCCTGCCAGTTTTTGCTGGAAGTGTAGCAGTGTCTTCCATATGGCTAAGAGCTCCAGGCTGTTTATGTGAAGTTTTGATTCCTGACATGACCATGTTCCCTGCACTGACTTCTGGTTCCAGATCCCTCCCCAGCCCTAGCGACTGGCGTTGGTAGTGAGAATCTGTCTGGGTGGCTCTGTTAGTTGGCGACCCTGTGCCAGACTCTTTTTCCGAATCCACCAGGATAATTCCTTTCTGGTGGCCGTCAGAACTGGAATTCTCTTGTATAGGTTCGCAGGTTCCTTTCGGTAAAACTGAAGGAAATTGTACTGCATGTGACGGGTATGAATCCTGGCCCATGGTATTATCTGATGTGCTGAGGAGAGATGACCGAGGATTTTGGAAAAAGACTTCACAGTCTGAGACTGTTTTGTGAGGAACATAGTTACTTGTTGCAGAATGCGATTCTGACGTTCTAAGGATAGGGTCGCTTTGTTGCGACTGGTGTCTAGTACAACCCCTAGGAATTGAAGCTGTTGTGATGGATGTAGCATGCTTTTTTCTTCATTGACCAACCAACCCAGATCTTGAAGTTTTTGCTTGCAGATGCCTGTATTCTGAGCTGCACTGTGGAATGAGGGACCTATGAGCAGGATGTCGTCTAGGTATGGGACAACTCTTAGCTGATGTTGGCTTCTTAGTTCGGCCATGACTACCGCCAGGAGCTTGGTAAAGACCCGCGGTGCCGTGGCTAGGCCGAATGGAAGGGCGCAAAACTGATAATATTTTTTGAAGATGTGGAACCTGAGGTACTGGTGGTGAGATGGTCTGATCAATATATGGTAGAAGGCATCCTTTAGGTCTATGCGTGAGAGAAAGTCCTGTGGCTGGATCATCTTTATTGCTGATATCACTGATTCCATCTTGAAGTGCTGAACGTGAAGAAATTGAGATCCTTTAGGTCCAGGATAAGACGAAGTTCCCCAGAAGGCTTTATAACAGAGAAAAGAACTGAATAGAAGCCCCGGAATTTCTGACTCATAGGGACTTCCTCTATCACTCTGTTGAGAAGGAGGGACTGAAGAACTTGTCTCATCTGTTGAACCTTGTTTCTGTTCCTGATTTGGGATGTTCTGAATCTTGGAACTGGAGGGGCAGTCTGAAATTGTCAAGTTCAGCCGGACCGATACCCCTGATGCAATGGTAAGACCCAGGAGCAGCAACCCCTGATGACGGCCTCAGAGTAAACGGATACGCTCAGATTTAGGGATGTGCCTAGGTCCAACGGATGACCGCCAAGGGAAAGCGGAGACCGTAGATGGAAATCAGTGGAAGCCACCGAGGAGCGGGAGGCACACCTTAGTATATAGAAGGGAAGAGCTTCGGGAAGGCCACACAAGTAGAGTCCCAACAAGCTCCCTTCTAAAAGGGCAACCCACAGGGTCAGGGACCAACCTACACCCCAGCACTCAGAGGGTCCCAAAGAAGGGAGACAGCAGAGAGCGTAAGGGCCCCAGGAAGAATCCCCTCACCCAGGGTGCAGGAGTGATTGGATGAGGGAGAAAAATACCCCCACCCACACCAGCAGGGTACAACAGAACCAGGAGGACCCAAACACTGAAGGAACTGATTCCAGGAGGGACCGCCAACCCCTACTCTAACCCCAACCAGCGAGGTAGGATGGAAGCAATATCCCCCAAGAACCACCTACCTGAGAATGGCAGATGATGGATGAACTTCAGGCCACCGGAGACTACCAACAACAGCCCAGCACCGTAAACAGCGGAATCCCCAGCAAGCCTAGTGAGGACCGCTTCCAAAAAACAAGGAGCAGGCAACCTCAGACCTGCAGAGGAGGATGCCCGAATACGGAACACCGGTACTGCCCAAACGAGGATCAAACAGACAGGAGCGCCAGGGATTCACCCCTACACACACCCAGGCACCCAGTACCTACCCGAACTAGGACAGAGCGGGGCAGCTACAAAGATGCCGGGCGCGACAGCCGGCAAGGTTCCCTGGCTTCTCTAGGCGTGACAGCGGTGCCGACACCTCCGCCGCAAGACGGAGAGGCCAGAACCGCCGACAACACCAGCAGGACGTGGGATCAGCAGACGCCATCATCACGCGACGGAAAGGTCAGGAGACACCGGAACCGGAAGCTGTAGCAGGCACAGACTAGACGGACAGCCTCAATAATCGGGCAGCACTAGGTAGGGCTGTTGGGCCTTAAATTCCCTCTGAGGGGGCGTGACAGTGCCCCCCCCTAAGGGAGACCTCAGGGCGACCAGGTTTAGTAGGATGATCCTTATGAAATTTCTTTACTAATTTAGGGGCATGAACATGAGTAGCAGGAACCCAAGAACGTTCTTCAGGCCCATAGCCTTTCCAATCGATGAGGTACTGGATACGATTCTTAACCAGGCGAGAATCCAAAATCTTCCTGACTTCAAATTCAGGTTCACCGTCTACTAATACAGGAGGTGGAGGAGGAGCCTGTGTAGAATATCTGTTGTGACACACTGGTTTTAGAAGGGACACATGAAATGCATTATGAATGCGTAACGTATGAGGTAATGCCAAGGCAAATGTAACTGGAGATAATTTAAGAGTAATACGATAAGGACCAATAAACCTGGGGCCAAATTTGGTAGATGGCAATTTTAGACGTAGGTTCTTAGTGGAAAGCCAGACCAGGTCCCCAATGGAGTACTGTGGGCTGATTGAACGTCGTTTGTCTGCGGCCACTTTCTGGAGGGAAGCTGCATGAGTAAGTCTGGATTGAATAGTGGACCAGAGATGGAGTAAGTCATCAACATAAGCATCAGCAGCGGGCACATCCGAAGGTGAAGAACAGGGGGAAAACTTGGGATTGTATCCAAGAGCTGCGAAAAATGGGGAACAACGTAAGGAATCGTGAAATCTGTTATTGAAGGCAAATTCTGCAAATGGAAGGACATTCATCCAGGAATGTTGGTCATGCTCAATGAAGTGACGAAGAAATAATTCCAGAGATTGATTTGTGCGCTCAGTCAGTCCATTGGATTGTGGGTGGTAGGCCGAGGAAAATTGAAGAGAAATTTGAAGGCGAGCACAGAAGGCTTTCCAAAAACGGGCCACAAACTGGGAACCTCTGTCAGACACAATGTGAGAAGGGCAGCCATGGATCCGAAAAATGTGCTGAAGAAAAATCTCCGCCAAGGCAGATGCAGTAGGCAGTCCCGGAAGGCCAACAAAATGGGCTTGCTTGGAGAATCTATCTACCACTACAAGAATAGTGGTACACCCTTTGGATGGTGGCAATTCCACTACAAAATCCATAGAGAGATGAGTCCATGGAGATGATGGAATAGGTAGTGGATATAGGAGGCCTGCTGGATGCTGCAAGGAAGGTTTATGCCGGGCACAAGAAGCACATGCCTGAACAAATTCAGTAACATCCTGTTGAAGGGAGGGCCACCAGAATTGGCGTAGAATGAGGTTAATAGTCTTGCGAATTCCCAGATGACCTGCCATAGGAGACAAATGAACCCACTGAAGTACTTCCAGGCGGAAACGTGGAGGAACAAACCATGTTGAGGGGGGTTGACCAGCTAGGCCAGTCTGAGCTTTCTGAATCTTTTCCAAGGTGTCTGAAGAGATGGGGGCAACAATCCGATGAGCTGGAATGATGGGTTCCGGAGCTATTTCAGGTCCTGGAGCAAACTGGTGGGAAAGGGCGTCAGCCTTGATATTCTTAGAGCCAGGCCGGTAGGAGATAATGAAGTTAAATCTGGTAAAAAACAGAGCCCAGCGGGCCTGTCGAGGATTAAGGCGACGGGCAGACTCCAGAAATTGCAGATTCTTATGATCGGTTAGAATAAGAACCGGGTCTGCTGAGCCCTCCAACAGGTGGCGCCAATCTTCCAAAGCCAGTTTAATAGCCAACAACTCCCTATTCCCCACATCATAATTGCATTCTGTAGGAGTGAATTTCTTGGAAAAGAAGGAACAAGGGTGGATTCTGTTGGACGATGGATCACGTTGGTAGAGCACTGCACCCGCGCCTTGCTCCGATGCATCCACTTCCAGGATAAACTGACGAGAAGGGTCAGGAAAATGCAAAATAGGGGCCGAGGTAAATGCTCTTTTCAAGGTGTCAAATGCCGATAAGGCCATAAAGGACCAGTGTCGAGGATCCGCTCCCTTCTTTGTCATGGCGGTAATAGGTGCAATGATAGAGGAAAAGTTCTTAATGAAACACCTATAATAGTTAGAAAATCCCACAAAACGTTGGATTCCTTTGACATCCGTGGGCCTGGGCCAAGAAGTAACAGCTTCGACTTTAGCCGGATCCATCACTATTCCTGCAGAAGAGATGATATATCCCAGGAATGAGACAGAGGGTTGTTCAAATGAACACTTCTCCAATTTAACATATAGTGAATTTTCCCTTAGACGACGGAGCACTGCCTGAACATGCTCCCTATGCTGAGATAGACTGGAGGAATAAATCAGGATGTCATCTAAATAGACAAGAACATGGGAGAGCAACATGTCGCGAAAGATGTCATTAACGAAACCTTGAAACACTGCTGGGGCGTTACAAAGTCCAAAGGGCATCACCAGATACTCGTAATGCCCGTAATGAGTATTAAATGCAGTTTTCCATTCATCCCCAGGACGGATGCGTATTAAGTTGTAAGCTCCCCGTAGATCTAACTTAGTGAATATCACTGCACCTTTGAGTTGTTCCAGGAGTTCGGGGATGAGCGGCAATGGATAGTGATTCTTGATCGTGATGCGATTAAGACCCCGGTAATCGATGCATGGGCGGAGGGATCCATCTTTTTTAGCGATGAAGAAAAACCCTGCCCCAGCCGGGGAAGAGGAGGGTCGAATAAAATCCTTAGCCAAATTCTCCTGAATGTAAGTAGCCAATGCCTGATTCTCCGGGCCAGATAGGAGGTAGGTTTTGCCCTTGGGGGGCATGGAGCCAGGCAGAAGATCAATAGAACAGTCACAGGGACGATTAGGGGGAAGGACTTCAGCCAGACGTTTAGAGAAGACATCCTGGAATTCCAAATAAGCCTCCGGAATGGAAACAGGCGAAACCGTGTCTGACTGGATAGTAGAGAGAGGTGGACATACTTGATGAAGACAAGTGTTCAAACAGTCAACACCCCAGGAAGTTAGTTGACCAGACCTGCAATTGATGGTGGGATTATGAGCCCTTAACCAAGGTAACCCAAGAATAATGGGTGCTTTGGGTGACGAAATCACATCCAGGACAATGGTTTCAGAGTGAAGGATCCCCGTTTTCATCTGTAGAGGAGAAGTTTCCAGTAACACTACTCCAGTACCCAGGGGTCTATCATCTACTGTAGAGACTAACAGCGGGGCTTGTTTTTGGACAAGGGGAATACCCATCTTGTTGGCCCAAACGGAGTCAATGAAAAGGCCCGCTGCTCCAGAATCCAAAAAGGCCTGAGCCGTGATTTCAACTGAGGACCAAGAAATCTGAACTGGTACCAAAACCCGGGATGGGGTAGGAGATTGGCAGGGAGTGTTGCTTAAGGATCCTCCTACCGTAGTCCCTAAGCCTTGACGTTTCCCGGACGAACTGGGCATTGTCGCAGAAAGTGTCCCTTACCCCCACAGTACAAGCAGAGGCCCAGTGACCAGCGTCTACGTCTCTCCGTATCAGATAACTTGTTGATGGAGCCTACTTCCATAGGCTCTTCCTGAAGAGGAACAGCGGAGGGTGGGGGGGTGGGATTCAGAATTCTTCTAGATTGCCGACTGCGCTCCTTTTCTAGTTGACGTTCCTGAATACGTGTATCCAGCTCCAGACACAAAGATATGAATTCCTCCAAATCTTCAGGGATCACTCTGCAAGTCAGCGCATCCTTTAATTTCTCATTAAGGCCCCTACGAAAGGCTGCAATCAGAGCTCCCGGATTCCATGTTGTTTCATAAGCTACGGTACGAAATTCCACAGCATATTGCCCCAATGGGCGATTACCCTGCTTGATTTCCAAAAGAGCAGCCTCAGCTGAAGCTCTTCGTCCCGGGACATCAAACACTAATCGGAAGGTTTTAATAAATGCGTCGGAGTCTTCTAGTAATGGAGAATTTTGCTCCACTAAAGGCGATGCCCAAGCCAAAGCTTCTTCCTTTAATAAAGAAATAATAAATGCTACTCTGGCGGCATGAGTATTGAAGGATGCCGGAGCGGATCTAAAATGTAGTGTACAAAGATTCAGAAATCCTCTGCACTCAGATGGTTTACCAGAATATCTCTCCGGAATGGGCAACTTGGGAGGAGTAGCTGGATTCGCCGCTTCTGGCTTCTGAGCTGATGATGCCCCTGCTGTAGGATTAGTTGCAATAGTTGAACCTCTCAACATTTCCAGTATGGCATCCAGTTTGCGATCTAAGCTTTGAAGGTGCACTTCATGAGAGGCCAATATCTGTTCTTGCTGGTCCACCCTCTGCGCCATCTCTGCGGGGTCCATCTTTTGGCCCGATTATTCTGTCAAGTTCAGCCAGACCGATACCCCTGATGCAATGGTAAGACCCAGGAGCAGCAACCCCTGATGACGGCCTCAGAGTAAACGGATACGCTCAGATTTAGGGATGTGCCTAGGTCCAACGGATGACCGCCAAGGGAAAGCGGAGACCGTAGATGGAAAGGCAGTGGAAGCCACCGAGGAGCGGGAGGCACACCTTAGTATATAGAAGGGAAGAGCTTCGGGAAGGCCACACAAGTAGAGTCCCAACAAGCTCCCTTCTAAAAGGGCAACCCACAGGGTCAAGGACCAACCTACACCCCAGCACTCAGAGGGTCCCAAAGAAGGGAGACAGCAGAGAGCGTAAGGGCCCCAGGAAGAATCCCCTCACCCAGGGTGCAGGAGTGATTGGATGAGGGAGAAAAATACCCCCACCCACGCCACCAGGCAGGGTACAGCAGAACCAGGAGGACCCAAACACTGAAGGAACTGATTCCAGGAGGGACCGCCAACCCCTACTCTAACCCCAACCAGCGAGGTAGGATGGAAGCAATATCCCCCAAGAACCTCCTACCTGAGAATGGCAGATGATGGATGAACTTCAGGCCACCGGAGACTACCAACAACAGCCCAGCACCGTAAACAGCGGAATCCCCAGCAAGCCTAGTGAGGACCGCTTCCAAAAAACAAGGAGCAGGCAACCTCAGACCTGCAGAGGAGGATGCCCGAATACGGAACACCGGTACTGCCCAAACGAGGATCAAACAGACAGGAGCGCCAGGGATTCACCCCTACACACACCCAGGCACCCAGTACCTACCCTGGATGTAACTTCTTCCGGCTGAGGAAGTCGGCCTGGATATTCAGGTGGCCTGATAGATGTGAGGCTGTTAAGTCTAACAGATGTTTCGCCGCCCAGTATAATATCTTTACTGCTAGGCGATTGAGCTGAAGACTCCTGGTTCCTCCCTGATTTTGGAGGTACTGTACTGCTGTGACGTTGTCTGACCTTATGAGTACTGCCTGTCCTGCCAGTTTTTGCTGGAAGTGTAGCAGTGTCTTCCATATGGCTAAGAGCTCCAGGCTGTTTATGTGAAGTTTTGATTCCTGACATGACCATGTTCCCTGCACTGACTTCTGGTTCCAGATCCCTCCCCAGCCCTAGCGACTGGCGTTGGTAGTGAGAATCTGTCTGGGTGGCTCTGTTAGTTGGCGACCCTGTGCCAGACTCTTTTTCCGAATCCACCAGGATAATTCCTTTCTGGTGGCCGTCAGAACTGGAATTCTCTTGTATAGGTTCGCAGGTTCCTTTCGGTAAAACTGAAGGAAATTGTACTGCATGTGACGGGTATGAATCCTGGCCCATGGTATTATCTGATGTGCTGAGGAGAGATGACCGAGGATTTTGGAAAAAGACTTCACAGTCTGAGACTGTTTTGTGAGGAACATAGTTACTTGTTGCAGAATGCGATTCTGACGTTCTAAGGATAGGGTCGCTTTGTTGCGACTGGTGTCTAGTACAACCCCTAGGAATTGAAGCTGTTGTGATGGATGTAGCATGCTTTTTTCTTCATTGACCAACCAACCCAGATCTTGAAGAACTCTTAGCTGATGTTGGCTTCTTAGTTCGGCCATGACTACCGCCAGGAGCTTGGTAAAGACCCGCGGTGCCGTGGCTAGGCCGAATGGAAGGGCGCAAAACTGATAATATTTTTTGAAGATGTGGAACCTGAGGTACTGGTGGTGAGATGGTCTGATCAATATATGGTAGAAGGCATCCTTTAGGTCTATGCGTGAGAGAAAGTCCTGTGGCTGGATCATCTTTATTGCTGATATCACTGATTCCATCTTGAAGTGCTGAACGTGAAGAAATTGAGATCCTTTAGGTCCAGGATAAGACGAAGTTCCCCAGAAGGCTTTATAACAGAGAAAAGAACTGAATAGAAGCCCCGGAATTTCTGACTCATAGGGACTTCCTCTATCACTCTGTTGAGAAGGAGGGACTGAAGAACTTGTCTCATCTGTTGAACCTTGTTTCTGTTCCTGATTTGGGATGTTCTGAATCTTGGAACTGGAGGGGCAGTCTGAAATTGTCAAGTTCAGCCGGACCGATACCCCTGATGCAATGGTAAGACCCAGGAGCAGCAACCCCTGATGACGGCCTCAGAGTAAATGGATACGCTCAGATTTAGGGATGTGCCTAGGTCCAACGGATGACCGCCAAGGGAAAGCGGAGACCGTAGATGGAAATCAGTGGAAGCCACCGAGGAGCGGGAGGCACACCTTAGTATATAGAAGGGAAGAGCTTCGGGAAGGCCACACAAGTAGAGTCCCAACAAGCTCCCTTCTAAAAGGGCAACCCACAGGGTCAGGGACCAACCTACACCCCAGCACTCAGAGGGTCCCAAAGAAGGGAGACAGCAGAGAGCGTAAGGGCCCCAGGAAGAATCCCCTCACCCAGGGTGCAGGAGTGATTGGATGAGGGAGAAAAATACCCCCACCCACACCAGCAGGGTACAACAGAACCAGGAGGACCCAAACACTGAAGGAACTGATTCCAGGAGGGACCGCCAACCCCTACTCTAACCCCAACCAGCGAGGTAGGATGGAAGCAATATCCCCCAAGAACCACCTACCTGAGAATGGCAGATGATGGATGAACTTCAGGCCACCGGAGACTACCAACAACAGCCCAGCACCGTAAACAGCGGAATCCCCAGCAAGCCTAGTGAGGACCGCTTCCAAAAAACAAGGAGCAGGCAACCTCAGACCTGCAGAGGAGGATGCCCGAATACGGAACACCGGTACTGCCCAAACGAGGATCAAACAGACAGGAGCGCCAGGGATTCACCCCTACACACACCCAGGCACCCAGTACCTACCCGAACTAGGACAGAGCGGGGCAGCTACAAAGATGCCGGGCGCGACAGCCGGCAAGGTTCCCTGGCTTCTCTAGGCGTGACAGCGGTGCCGACACCTCCGCCGCAAGACGGAGAGGCCAGAACCGCCGACAACACCAGCAGGACGTGGGATCAGCAGACGCCATCATCACGCGACGGAAAGGTCAGGAGACACCGGAACCGGAAGCTGTAGCAGGCACAGACTAGACGGACAGCCTCAATAATCGGGCAGCACTAGGTAGGGCTGTTGGGCCTTAAATTCCCTCTGAGGGGGCGTGACAGTGCCCCCCCCTAAGGGAGACCTCAGGGCGACCAGGTTTAGTAGGATGATCCTTATGAAATTTCTTTACTAATTTAGGGGCATGAACATGAGTAGCAGGAACCCAAGAACGTTCTTCAGGCCCATAGCCTTTCCAATCGATGAGGTACTGGATACGATTCTTAACCAGGCGAGAATCCAAAATCTTCCTGACTTCAAATTCAGGTTCACCGTCTACTAATACAGGAGGTGGAGGAGGAGCCTGTGTAGAATATCTGTTGTGACACACTGGTTTTAGAAGGGACACATGAAATGCATTATGAATGCGTAACGTATGAGGTAATGCCAAGGCAAATGTAACTGGAGATAATTTAAGAGTAATACGATAAGGACCAATAAACCTGGGGCCAAATTTGGTAGATGGCAATTTTAGACGTAGGTTCTTAGTGGAAAGCCAGACCAGGTCCCCAATGGAGTACTGTGGGCTGATTGAACGTCGTTTGTCTGCGGCCACTTTCTGGAGGGAAGCTGCATGAGTAAGTCTGGATTGAATAGTGGACCAGAGATGGAGTAAGTCATCAACATAAGCATCAGCAGCGGGCACATCCGAAGGTGAAGAACAGGGGGAAAACTTGGGATTGTATCCAAGAGCTGCGAAAAATGGGGAACAACGTAAGGAATCGTGAAATCTGTTATTGAAGGCAAATTCTGCAAATGGAAGGACATTCATCCAGGAATGTTGGTCATGCTCAATGAAGTGACGAAGAAATAATTCCAGAGATTGATTTGTGCGCTCAGTCAGTCCATTGGATTGTGGGTGGTAGGCCGAGGAAAATTGAAGAGAAATTTGAAGGCGAGCACAGAAGGCTTTCCAAAAACGGGCCACAAACTGGGAACCTCTGTCAGACACAATGTGAGAAGGGCAGCCATGGATCCGAAAAATGTGCTGAAGAAAAATCTCCGCCAAGGCAGATGCAGTAGGCAGTCCCGGAAGGCCAACAAAATGGGCTTGCTTGGAGAATCTATCTACCACTACAAGAATAGTGGTACACCCTTTGGATGGTGGCAATTCCACTACAAAATCCATAGAGAGATGAGTCCATGGAGATGATGGAATAGGTAGTGGATATAGGAGGCCTGCTGGATGCTGCAAGGAAGGTTTATGCCGGGCACAAGAAGCACATGCCTGAACAAATTCAGTAACATCCTGTTGAAGGGAGGGCCACCAGAATTGGCGTAGAATGAGGTTAATAGTCTTGCGAATTCCCGGATGACCTGCCATAGGAGACAAATGAACCCACTGAAGTACTTCCAGGCGGAAACGTGGAGGAACAAACCATGTTGAGGGGGGTTGACCAGCTAGGCCAGTCTGAGCTTTCTGAATCTTTTCCAAGGTGTCTGAAGAGATGGGGGCAACAATCCGATGAGCTGGAATGATGGGTTCCGGAGCTATTTCAGGTCCTGGAGCAAACTGGTGGGAAAGGGCGTCAGCCTTGATATTCTTAGAGCCAGGCCGGTAGGAGATAATGAAGTTAAATCTGGTAAAAAACAGAGCCCAGCGGGCCTGTCGAGGATTAAGGCGACGGGCAGACTCCAGAAATTGCAGATTCTTATGATCGGTTAGAATAAGAACCGGGTCTGCTGAGCCCTCCAACAGGTGGCGCCAATCTTCCAAAGCCAGTTTAATAGCCAACAACTCCCTATTCCCCACATCATAATTGCATTCTGTAGGAGTGAATTTCTTGGAAAAGAAGGAACAAGGGTGGATTCTGTTGGACGATGGATCACGTTGGTAGAGCACTGCACCCGCGCCTTGCTCCGATGCATCCACTTCCAGGATAAACTGACGAGAAGGGTCAGGAAAATGCAAAATAGGGGCCGAGGTAAATGCTCTTTTCAAGGTGTCAAATGCCGATAAGGCCATAAAGGACCAGTGTCGAGGATCCGCTCCCTTCTTTGTCATGGCGGTAATAGGTGCAATGATAGAGGAAAAGTTCTTAATGAAACACCTATAATAGTTAGAAAATCCCACAAAACGTTGGATTCCTTTGACATCCGTGGGCCTGGGCCAAGAAGTAACAGCTTCGACTTTAGCCGGATCCATCACTATTCCTGCAGAAGAGATGATATATCCCAGGAATGAGACAGAGGGTTGTTCAAATGAACACTTCTCCAATTTAACATATAGTGAATTTTCCCTTAGACGACGGAGCACTGCCTGAACATGCTCCCTATGCTGAGATAGACTGGAGGAATAAATCAGGATGTCATCTAAATAGACAAGAACATGGGAGAGCAACATGTCGCGAAAGATGTCATTAACGAAACCTTGAAACACTGCTGGGGCGTTACAAAGTCCAAAGGGCATCACCAGATACTCGTAATGCCCGTAATGAGTATTAAATGCAGTTTTCCATTCATCCCCAGGACGGATGCGTATTAAGTTGTAAGCTCCCCGTAGATCTAACTTAGTGAATATCACTGCACCTTTGAGTTGTTCCAGGAGTTCGGGGATGAGCGGCAATGGATAGTGATTCTTGATCGTGATGCGATTAAGACCCCGGTAATCGATGCATGGGCGGAGGGATCCATCTTTTTTAGCGATGAAGAAAAACCCTGCCCCAGCCGGGGAAGAGGAGGGTCGAATAAAACCCTTAGCCAAATTCTCCTGAATGTAAGTAGCCAATGCCTGATTCTCCGGGCCAGATAGGAGGTAGGTTTTGCCCTTGGGGGGCATGGAGCCAGGCAGAAGATCAATAGAACAGTCACAGGGACGATTAGGGGGAAGGACTTCAGCCAGACGTTTAGAGAAGACATCCTGGAATTCCAAATAAGCCTCCGGAATGGAAACAGGCGAAACCGTGTCTGACTGGATAGTAGAGAGAGGTGGACATACTTGATGAAGACAAGTGTTCAAACAGTCAACACCCCAGGAAGTTAGTTGACCAGACCTGCAATTGATGGTGGGATTATGAGCCCTTAACCAAGGTAACCCAAGAATAATGGGTGCTTTGGGTGACGAAATCACATCCAGGACAATGGTTTCAGAGTGAAGGATCCCCGTTTTCATCTGTAGAGGAGAAGTTTCCAGTAACACTACTCCAGTACCCAGGGGTCTATCATCTACTGTAGAGACTAACAGCGGGGCTTGTTTTTGGACAAGGGGAATACCCATCTTGTTGGCCCAAACGGAGTCAATGAAAAGGCCCGCTGCTCCAGAATCCAAAAAGGCCTGAGCCGTGATTTCAACTGAGGACCAAGAAATCTGAACTGGTACCAAAACCCGGGATGGGGTAGGAGATTGGCAGGGAGTGTTGCTTAAGGATCCTCCTACCGTAGTCCCTAAGCCTTGACGTTTCCCGGACGAACTGGGCATTGTCGAAGAAAGTGTCCCTTACCCCCACAGTACAAGCAGAGGCCCAGTGACCAGCGTCTACGTCTCTCCGTATCAGATAACTTGTTGATGGAGCCTACTTCCATAGGCTCTTCCTGAAGAGGAACAGCGGAGGGTGGGGGGGTGGGATTCAGAATTCTTCTAGATTGCCGACTGCGCTCCTTTTCTAGTTGACGTTCCTGAATACGTGTATCCAGCTCCAGACACAAAGATATGAATTCCTCCAAATCTTCAGGGATCACTCTGCAAGTCAGCGCATCCTTTAATTTCTCATTAAGGCCCCTACGAAAGGCTGCAATCAGAGCTCCCGGATTCCATGTTGTTTCATAAGCTACGGTACGAAATTCCACAGCATATTGCCCCAATGGGCGATTACCCTGCTTGATTTCCAAAAGAGCAGCCTCAGCTGAAGCTCTTCGTCCCGGGACATCAAACACTAATCGGAAGGTTTTAATAAATGCGTCGGAGTCTTCTAGTAATGGAGAATTTTGCTCCACTAAAGGCGATGCCCAAGCCAAAGCTTCTTCCTTTAATAAAGAAATAATAAATGCTACTCTGGCGGCATGAGTATTGAAGGATGCCGGAGCGGATCTAAAATGTAGTGTACAAAGATTCAGAAATCCTCTGCACTCAGATGGTTTACCAGAATATCTCTCCGGAATGGGCAACTTGGGAGGAGTAGCTGGATTCGCCGCTTCTGGCTTCTGAGCTGATGATGCCCCTGCTGTAGGATTAGTTGCAATAGTTGAACCTCTCAACATTTCCAGTATGGCATCCAGTTTGCGATCTAAGCTTTGAAGGTGCACTTCATGAGAGGCCAATATCTGTTCTTGCTGGTCCACCCTCTGCGCCATCTCTGCGGGGTCCATCTTTTGGCCCGATTATTCTGTCAAGTTCAGCCAGACCGATACCCCTGATGCAATGGTAAGACCCAGGAGCAGCAACCCCTGATGACGGCCTCAGAGTAAACGGATACGCTCAGATTTAGGGATGTGCCTAGGTCCAACGGATGACCGCCAAGGGAAAGCGGAGACCGTAGATGGAAAGGCAGTGGAAGCCACCGAGGAGCGGGAGGCACACCTTAGTATATAGAAGGGAAGAGCTTCGGGAAGGCCACACAAGTAGAGTCCCAACAAGCTCCCTTCTAAAAGGGCAACCCACAGGGTCAAGGACCAACCTACACCCCAGCACTCAGAGGGTCCCAAAGAAGGGAGACAGCAGAGAGCGTAAGGGCCCCAGGAAGAATCCCCTCACCCAGGGTGCAGGAGTGATTGGATGAGGGAGAAAAATACCCCCACCCACACCACCAGGCAGGGTACAGCAGAACCAGGAGGACCCAAACACTGAAGGAACTGATTCCAGGAGGGACCGCCAACCCCTACTCTAACCCCAACCAGCGAGGTAGGATGGAAGCAATATCCCCCAAGAACCTCCTACCTGAGAATGGCAGATGATGGATGAACTTCAGGCCACCGGAGACTACCAACAACAGCCCAGCACCGTAAACAGCGGAATCCCCAGCAAGCCTAGTGAGGACCGCTTCCAAAAAACAAGGAGCAGGCAACCTCAGACCTGCAGAGGAGGATGCCCGAATACGGAACACCGGTACTGCCCAAACGAGGATCAAACAGACAGGAGCGCCAGGGATTCACCCCTACACACACCCAGGCACCCAGTACCTACCCGAACTAGGACAGAGCGGGGCGGCTACAAAGATGCCGGGCGCGACAGCCGGCAAGGTTCCCTGGCTTCTCTCGGCGTGACAGCGGTGCCGACACCTCCGCCGCAAGAAGGAGAGGCCAGAACCGCCGACAACACCAGCAGGACGTGGGATCAGCAGACGCCGTCACCACCCGACGGAAAGGTCAGGAGACACCGGAACCGGAAGCTGTAGCAGGCACAGACTAGACGGACAGCCTCAATAATCGGGCAGCACTAGGTAGGGCTGTTGGGCCTTAAATTCCCTCTGAGGGGGCGTGACAGAAATTCGAGAACATATCATTCCCTCACAATTTCCATCGTCCAGGAATCTGGATGGATAGACATCCAGGACTGATGGAACTCCCCCAGCCTGCCCCCTACTGGAGGTGAGGGAAGGGGGCTTCTGGCTTCATTGCTGGAACTGGGCCTTCCTTTGGAAGTCCTTTCTGGTACCTCCTCTGGAAGGCTGAGAGCCACCTCTCTTCCGCTGGTCATATCCTCTACCAGGCCTGTATCTTTTTGCATCTCGAAAGGAGTGGCGTCGAGATGTACTTGTTCTTGCTGGTGATCCTCTGTTTCGTCTGTCTTGAGGCAAAAAATAGGATTTTAGTCTTACCTGTTAAATCCTTTTCACTTAGTCCATACAGGTCACTGGTACTCTGGGAGGCGTAAGTCCCCTTTAATAGGCAGGAACAATTATGCAAATAATTTGCAGGGGGCGGAGCCTCCCCTCTTACTTAAGCCACCTTCTGGCCAGAGCCACTCATATTGATTTGAGACCCCAAAAACTGACCTCAGGTAAGCAAAAAGAAAGACTCCTGTGAGCATGCCCGAACGGTCTCCCACTGAATGCCACAGGAGAGCCAAGTCTGGTCCCTTGACAGGGTGGGAGACCAGTGACCTGTATGGACTAAGTGAAAAGGATTTAACAGGTAAGACTAAAATCCTATTTTCACTGTCGTCCAATACAGGTCACTGGTACTCTGGGATGTACAAACATTGAGCTGATCCAGAGGCGGGAAGAAGGCAAGGACCAGGCGCAAGGCCCAAGTCACTAGATCTGCTATGACCAGTTAATAACATAGCCCAACTGTAAGTGTCAACGGACACCAACCCAGGGAACAATCCCTGAACTAACACAGCACACGAAACCAGAGCCAACAGGGCTCAACAGTAAAGAAGCACTAAGTAGCACAGAGCGGAAGACCTACACAGGCAACACTGCCTCCAGGACCTTCCTTCCAAAACTGGCATCAGCCGAAGCCAGTACATCAACTCGATAGTGCTTAGAAAAAGTGTGCACAGAGGACCAAGTGGCTGCTCTGCACAGTTGATCAGCAGAAGCTTGATTCTTGTAGGCCCAAGAGGCCCCAATAGATCTGGTGGAATGCGCAGTCACCCGGAAGGGAACATGCTTATTCCTCAACTTATAGGCTTCACGAATAGTAGCCTTAATCCAAGATGCAATGGTAACTTTGGAAGCCGGTCTCCCTGCCCTAGGCCCCTCAGGAATGACGAATAGAGCGTCAGACTTCCTGATAGACTCGGTGCGATGAACATAAAACTTGAGGCAACGCACCACATCCAACAGATGGAGATCTCTTTCCTTGTCAGATGAAGGATTAGGGCAGAAAGGGGGAACCACAATCTCCTGATTGATGTGAAACTCGGACACAACCTTAGGTAAGAATTCCTTGGTAGTGCGAAGCACAGCCTTATCCTTGTGGAACACCAGGTAAGGAGGTTTACAAGACAAGGCCTGTAACTCTGCTACCCGGCGCACTGACACAACAGCCAAAAGGAAGGCCATCTTCCAAGTCACTAGACGTAATGGAATGGAAGCCAAGGATTCAAACGGTGGTCGCTGGAGAACTCCCAGCACCAAATTGAGGTCCCACTGGGGAGCAGGACTCTTGAAGGCAGGTCGAACATGAGTCACACCTTGGAAGAAAACTTTCACATCAGGAAGGATAGCAATCCTTTCCTGGAAAAACACAGACAAGGCAGAAGTCTGAACTTTGAGGGAACTCAGACTGAGCCCCTTATCCACACCGTCCTGCAAGAAGGCCAGGACAGTGGGAAGATGGAATTCATGGGATAACTTCTTATCAGAACACCATGTCACAAAAGTTGACCATATGCGATGATAGATCTTGGAAGACACAGGCTTACGAGCACTGAGCATAGTCGACACCACAGAAGGAGAAAATCCTTTCTTTGCTAGAATTGAGGATTCAACCGCCATGCCATCAAATGGAGAGAGTGAACATCCTCCTTCCACAGATACCCCTGAAGAAGTAGGTCCGGACGGGCAGGAAGCGGGATCGGATCTGTCACTGACATGGCCATCAACTCCGGATACCCGGACTGGCGAGGCCAGTTTGGAGCGATCAGGACGACAGGACAACGTTCTCTCTTCAACTTCTGAATAACTCTGATCAATAGAGGAAGAGGAGGGAAGATGTAAGCCAGGGGGAAGTCCCAAGGGATCGACAAGGCATCCACTGCTAGAGCAAGGGAGTCCCTCAACCGGGAGCAAAACACCGGAACCTTCCTGTTGTGTCTGGTAGCCATCAGATCCACCACAGGCATCCCCCACCGTTGAGTGAGCATGTGAAACACCTCTGGGTGAAGAGCCCATTCTCCGCTGTCGACGGTGTGACGACTGAGGAAGTCTGCCATGACGTTGTCCACGCCTGGAATATGAACTGCAGAGATGACAGGCACGTGATCTTCTGCCCAAGACAAAATATCCTTGACCTCCCACCAGGCGGAACCGCTTCTTGTGCCGCCTTGCCTGTTGATGTAAGCCACCGCCGTGGCGTTGTCGGACTCCACTCTGATCGGAAGACCGGTCAATAGAGACTCCCAGTGCCTCAGGGCTAGCCGGACAGCTCGAAGTTCCAGAACATTGATGGAGAGCATGGATTCCTCCAGACCCCATTTCCCCTGAGCACTGAAGCGACCCCAGACTGCACCCCAGCCCCGAAGGCTGGCATCCGTTGTGACTGTGGTCCAATGAGGAACTAGAAAGGATCTCCCTTTCAGGAGATGAGAGAGATCTAACCACCAGTGCAGACTCGACTCGACATGAGGAGGAAGAGAAACAGACAGATGTTGATGATCTGGATGATTCTTGCACGTCTGGATCACAAATCTCTGAAGATCCCTGGAGTGGGCCATGGCAAATGGTACTGCTTCGATTGTGGAAAAGAACTTCCCCACTAAGGACGACAACTTCGGAACTGGAATTTCGTCCATGTCCAGAATCCCAGCCACCCTGACGGCTATCTGGTGAGCCACGTCCTCTGGAAGAAACACCATGCATTGGCGAGTGTCGAACAGGAGACCCAGGAACAGAAGCCTCTGAGATGGAATCAAGTCCGACTTGTCCAGATTCAGGATCCAGCCATGACGGTTCAGGGTGTGCATGCACATCTGTAATTGCTGATGGAGAAGCTCCGCTGAGGAGGCCTTCAGTAGGAGATCGTCCATGTAGGGGGTCACTCTGATCCCATCCTGATGGAGCACCGCTATCAAGGAGCCCAACACCCTCTGGAAGACCTGAGGGGCTGAAGTCAGCCCAAAGGGGAGCGCTGCAAACTGAAAGTGTCCCCTGTGGCAGGCAATCCTGAGATACCGCCTGCTCTCTGGATGAATAGGGATGTGAAGATAAGCATCCTGAAGGTCCAGGGAGGCAAGAAACTCCCCTGGAGACATTGCTGCAATCACAGAGCGCAGGGACTCCTGGCGGAAGTGGGAAGTCACCACATAGGCATTGAGATCTTTGAGATCCAAAATGGGACGGGCCCCTCCGTCCTTTTTGGCCACCACAAACAGGTTGGAATAAAATCCTGAACCTGTGTCCTCCGGAGGAACCACCTCCAGGACCTCTTTGTCCAAGAGATCCTGAATAGCGTCGTCGAACAGACGGCTCTTTGTAGGTTCCTGAGAAGGACGAGTAAAATGGAACCGAAAAGGAGGAAGGGAGGAGAAAGGGATCCTGTATCCTTCTGACACCACCTGGAGAACCCACGGGTCCGCCACTGACTCCTCCCAAGTCCGGCGAAAGATGTGGAGACGTCCACCTACAGCCGGATGCGGACCCGTGTTCGGCGAGTCATGCCGAAGCAGTCTTGGAGGTCTTGGCCTTGGGGGCAACTTTGGGCTTCCAGGACTGTTTGGGCTTGGAGGAGGAGCGCGTAGTGGGAGGACCCGTCGGGGTCGAGGAGCGTGTCTCAGTCTGAAAGGAACGAAAGGACCGATTGCGTTTGGCTGGAAACTTTTTCTTAAAGACTGAGGGTAGAAGAGTACTTCTACCACCAGTAGCCTCACTGATCATATCCTTGAGTTCAGAACCAAATAGCAGGTTCCCCTGAAAGGGTAAGGAAAGTAAGGCTTTCTTGGAGGCTGTATCAGCCGACCAAATTTTCAGCCAAAGAGCACGTCTAGCCACCACTGAAGAAGTGGAGGCCCTTGCCATCATGCGCACAGCATCAAAGGCAGCGTCAGCAACATAATTCTGAGCTTCAGTAATGTTAGCAAGAAGCTGCAACTGTTCAGAAACTGGTGCATCCTGGCGAACTGCTTCAGTCAGTCGCTCAGTCCAGGCCGCGATAGCCCTGTTCACCCAAGCCACTGCAAAGGTTGGACGCATGGCAGTGCCAACAGAGGCAAAAATGGACTTAAGAGAAAGTTCCAGTTTCTTATCCGTCCAATCGTGCAGGGCAGAGGCATCAGAGACAGCCAAAGCGGTAGACTTGGACAGCCTGGAAACAGGGGCATCCACCTTTGGAGGATGTACCCATTTAGCCAGCTCAGTCTCAGGAAAAGGGTACAGTTTAGCAAACTTTTTGGAAACAGAAGACGACCTATCAGGATTCTTCCACGCCTCAGAGACTAAACGGGCAAGAGTAGGATTAGTTGGAAAACAGACAACAGGCTTAGATGGTTTCTTCTGAAAAACATCAGTAGGATCATAAGTGGATTCCTGAGTCAGAGGAAGATTGAGCGTATTCAAAACCGCTCTGATCAGACCCTCAGCCGAAACTTCAGGGTCACATTCATAGGGGTCCCCAATGGACCTGTTAGATTCAATAACAGTACGTTCCTCAGCATCAGAATCCTGCAATAGTTCTTCTTCAGAAGAATCAGTTACATCAGGAGCCCCCTGTGGCTTAGGCAGGGAGGTCCTGATTGTAGAGGGGGTCTGCCAGACCTGGAGAGCCCCCTGTACCTGAGAGGGGAAGAGTTGAAGAGTGGATCTGAGATCCCTAGTGGCAGCTTTAAACTCCCTCACCCAAGATGGCTCAATAGCATGGCTGGGAAGCCCAGGGTTGCTATTTTGACCAGTACAATCAGGGCATAGATCCCCCACATTATCGCTAGATAGCCCAATGTGACAAGAGGAGCAAAACGCCATGGGGGGAGCAGACCCCCCATCCTCCTTAGACTTGGGTCTAGCCCCTAGCTCCAGTGAAGTAGACATGCTCACAGCGTCAATATACCCCACTTTAAACACTATCACCCAGAAAAAGTGTTAAAGATTAAAGTTTCACCCCAGAAATGTCTAAATTCGGACTTATCTGGTCAGCAAAGGGTTAATCTGATGAGGAGAGAGAAGGCTCGGTCCCTGCCTAGTGTACTCGCACTGGAAAAGTTCCACAAAATGGCTGCCGTCAGGACAGCCAATCAGAAACGGGCGCGAACCAAGCGCTCATGGGAAATGTAGTTTTCCCTGTACAAGTACCCCAAACAGTGCCCGAAGCCCCCCTGAACCCCCCACCTGAATGAAACACCTTCTGGATGATAGAGCAGGAGCCAAACAGTAAAATGAGCCCTCTCTGGAGTTGCTGAGACAAGCGGTTCCAGAGATATGTCCCACACTGTGATTTCCCATAGAGAGTAAAGGAGCCATTGCGTCTGAGCGGTAAACGCCGCTCTTAAAGGCGCGGAACACAATTTTTAATAAAGTTTACCAAAACAGTAAAAAGTGCCCAAACAAGCATAAAACACATAAGAAACATAAGGAAATGAATATTCTAAGCTCCAAAACCCAGAGAATACCACAGAAATTGCATAAAACATTTAAATGCAATAAAAACACCCTATGAGTGCTGGAGTGTATTAAAACTCCCAAATACAAGCCCATCAAAGGGACACTGTGGGGACAAGTGGACCTTCAGCACTCAATGGGTGACTCACCTTTCCTGCAGGACTTCTGTCTTCAGGTGACCATGATGAAGTGGGAAAGAACCAGAGGTAAATTCCCCAGTAGGGAAGCTGCTCTACACAAGCTGTCCCCTCATCAGGGCATAAGGTCCACAGAAAATCCCTGGAAGCTGCACCAGCCACTTTAAAGAGGGCAATTCACAGCCATGGTCACCCTCCTAATGGTGGTATTCCATATTTGAATAAAAATAATAAAACTCTAAGATGCATAGATGTTCTCTACCTGGTGTGCATAGCACTCCAGGAACAAATCAATATGAGTGGCTCTGGCCAGAAGGTGGCTTAAGTAAGAGGGGAGGCTCCGCCCCCTGCAAATTATTTGCATAATTGTTCCTGCCTATTAAAGGGGACTTACGCCTCCCAGAGTACCAGTGACCTGTATTGGACGACAGTGAAAAGGGCTTTTCCCTGCTGAGGATTTCTTGATGATGTCCTCTAGCTGGTCACCAAACAACTTTGAACCTTCAAAGGGTAATGAAATCAGACGATTCTTAGAAGCTGGATCAGCGTCCCAAGATCTAATCCATAAAGCTCTCCGTGCCGTAACTGACAAGGCAGATGATTTTGCTAGAAGCCTAATATTATCGAGAGATGCGTCACAGGAATAATTCACAGCTTCTTTTATCATGCCCAACTCCTTTAAGATCCTTGATCTTGATACAGATGATTCAAGTTTCTCTTCAATCTCGGATAGCCAGATACGCAGAGAGCGGAAGATAGATGCCATAGCTTTAGCGGTCTTTAAGTTTTCCCCTATAGAGATAAACTGCTTACGTAGAGCTGTATCTGCTCGCTTATCCATGGAGTCCCGCAGTGTCGTACCATCTTCCAGGAGCCAAGGTTGTTCTTCTTGCTGTCTGTGCAATAGCTGCATCAGCCTTAGGTGGTGTAGTCCATTTTGCCGTATCTTCTTCTGAGAAGGGGTACATTCTTTGGAAGCGCTTTGAGGTGGAACATATCTTGTCACCTTGTTTCCATTCCTTCTGGATTGTGTCCTGAATGGAGCTATGAACAGGAATGACAGCGCAAGTTTTCTTATACCCAATGAAGGCAGTATCAATTACATTAAGATCTTTCTGAACTTCAGTGAGACATAATGACTTCCTCATAGCCTTAACAAGAGGATCTACTTTATCAATGGAAAAGCTGCCAGAATCTTCCAAAATTTCACCCTCTTCTGCGGAGGAACCAGCAGACTCTAATTCAACGATACTTTCCTCTTCATATTCCTACATGCGGGATGAACCTTCTTCTGGGTCAGAGACCCTAGGTCTTTTCCTAGTGGCTTCCTGCATTGTAGTAAAGGTCTCCTGCATGGAGGCCTTCATCCAATTCAAAAATTCTTGAAATTGCGCAGGAACCTCACTACCAGAGGCCCGCTTTAAACAATCAGGGCATAATTTTGAAGGCTCGGAGGCGGGCAGTTTCTGATCACAGGCAGGGCATGACTTAGTTTTAACAGTAGCTTTCTCATCTTTAGAAGGTTCTACAGATTTCTTCGTATCCCCTTTTTCCTTAGCCTCAGACATTATCAAACAGTCAAAATCAGCTTAATAGGAAAATACAATAGGAGTCTAGCCTATGCAACCTTGATAACAGTAACAATATACTCTGCAGCAAAACTTGCTAGCTTACAGCAATATATATATAGATAAGTATATTAAATATATATGTTACTCACGATCCTTATGGAGACCCTTCTGCCTGCTGCTTTTAAAATGTGCTCCTTGTGCACGAGGGAAAGGCAGCCAGCGTCTTCCTGTGTTCCATGCTTGGAACGCACGCCTCCCCTCAGGCTTCCTTCCGGGTTCGTTTGCTTCCAGTTCCAGCAGGGGCAGAGTAGCTATTAGAAGGGGACTGAGCCAGCGCTCCGCCGCTCCAGGTCCCTGTGAGATCTCTGGATCGCAGCTTCCTGCCATGGCACGATGCGGGGCAGAGGAAGGAGGCATGCGGGCCGCGTTCAGGCAAGCCACATCGGTAATGCACTTTTGCTGTCGGGAGAACGAGGAGAGGAGAGAGAGGCAATGCCTCCGTCCCCCAGCTTGGGTAGGACCAAAAAAACTATTGAGGGGAGAATTTACACATAATTTATAGAATTTTTTTTGGTTGGTCCTACCAGCTGGGAGGCGGAGCCAATTGCCCCTGCTATGCCATGTAACGGACACAGAGGAGAAGATGATTTTAGTCTTACCTGTTAAATCCTCTTCTCTTAGTCCATATAAGTTACTGGTCTACCACCCTGTCAAAAGACCATGCTTGGCTCTCCTGTGGCAGACCGTGGAGGCCCTTCGGGGTCACGCTCACAGGAATCTTTCCTTCCACTATCTAGTCATAGTTAGTGTCCCAAATATTACTGGAGCTGGTTGGCTAGCTGCAGCCAAAGAGGGAAGGTAGGCTCCACCTCCTGCAGTCATTTTTAGAGTTGTTCCTGCCTATTAAAGGGGATGATCACCAACCCAAAGTTACCAGTTACCAGTAACCTGTATGGACTAAGAGAAAAGGATTTAACAGGTAAGACTAAAATCCTCTTATTTGGCAGGCAAATGGTTAATCTGTAGAGGAGAGAAGGAGAGTCCAAGCCCTGCATAGGATACTCATTCAGGAAAAGGCACAAAATGGCTGCCACGGTGGGAGCCAATCAGAAACAGGTGCACGAAGCAATCGCTCATGGGATAATTTTGCAGATTTGAAACTGTGAATTAAAATTACATGAAACATCACTAGAATATGTTAGCAGACCCAAAAAACACTGACCCCAGTAGGGAAAGTGACAAACCCCCAAAAGATGCAAAACCAGCAGCTAAAGGGTTAAGTTACTACAGAAACTTGCTCCAAAACACCCAACAGACAAAGATACACCCAATGAGTGCAGGAGTGTGCAATAGGAACTCCAAAGGAAAACCCCTGTGCGGAGGGGCACTGTGGGACACGTGGACCTGCTGCACTCAAAGGGTTGCTCACCTTTCCTGCAGATCTTGTGTCTTCAGATTACCATGTATTAAGAAATAGCCTCGGCAGGCAACTCCTGAGGAAAGAACTTGAACCCAAGGTTTTCACCCCAGGACTTAAGGTCCACAAAAAGTACCTGAACACTGAGCTAGCCACATCTAAGGGCATTGTCAGTTATGGTAATCTGCCTATTGGTGGTATTCCATATCTAACAGAAAAATAAAAAATTAGCTAAAACCATAGCAGAACTGTTCTCTTGCCTGTGCTTTCACTAAGGAACAAATCTTAATGGGGCTGATTGTCTAGCTGCAGCCAAGGAGGGAAGGTAGGCTCCACCCCTGCATTCACTTCTAGAATTGTTCCTGCTCAGTTAAAGGGGCAGATCGCCTACCCAAAGTTACCAGTAACCTGTATTGGACGACAGAGAAAGCCTTTTAATTTATGTAATAACCTGTTGTGAGGCACAGTATGAAAGGCATTTGTGAAATCCAATTATACTGCATCAGCTGCAATTCCCTTGTCCAAATTACTACTTACCCTTTTGCAAAATACAAGAAAATTAGTTTGACATGATCTAAAAAAAACAAACCACACTGGCTCCTAGTAATATTGTTGGTCCTCCCAAAGTTCTGAATACTGTCAGAAAATAACCCTAAAATCTTTTCCACTATGCAAGTTAAGCTCACAGATCTATAATTTCCTGGTACAGACCTTGCACCCTTTTTTAACAATGGTACTACAAAAGCTTTCCTCCAATTACAGGGCATATGCGTAACAAAAGAGAATAAATAAATAATAAGTATAATGGTCTTGCTATTACTGAATTAAGTCCCTTAAGTACCCTTGGGCGAATGCAGTCAGGTCCAGGCAATTTTTTCGCCATAACCTTTTCTAGTCTCTTTTGGACTTTATCCTCCGAAACCCATGTACATGATGGAGGAAATTCTGTTATTGTCTGTTTGCCCTTAGCCTGCCATTGTTGCTTCCTGAGCATATGCAGAAGAAAAAAAATACAGGCAGAGCCAGCGAGTGGTCAAGATGGCTGCAGCTTAAGTCAGCTCCATACTTGGGAAGGGATATTTATCGCTTCTATACAGGATTATCCCTATCTACTAGCACTAGCTTGGGTGTTCTGACCTGGGAGCCTGTTCCCATGATTTCAGGATGTTCCTGGAAGAAGTGCAACAACCTTAGGCGCACTCTGGACAGGAAGAAGACGCGAGAGGCAAAGGCCTAGTATACATAGTAACATAGTAATTTAGGTTGAAAAAAGACTTGCGTCCATCCAGTTCAACCCTTTTCCTATTCCTGTTTACCATTGTTGATCCAAAAGAAGGCACCCTCCCCCCAATATAGCAATTTAAATTTCTGCCTTGAATGGGGGGGGGGGGGATTCCTTCTTGATTCCAAAATGGCAATCAGATTTCTCCCTGGATCAACAAGCCCCAACTAAATATTAATCCCAATACTAACGTACATAGCCCTCTATGTTATGCTGTTTTAAATAAGTATCCAGGCCCCTTTTAAAGGCATCTAATGTATTTGATAGCACCACCTCCTCAGGAAGTGAATTCCATACCTTTATTGTCCTTACTGTAAAGAAACCCTTCCGCTGTTGTAGATTAAATCTCCTTTCCTCAAGTCTAAGCGGGTGGCCCATTGTCCTGTGTACTGTTCTGTTAATGAACAGGTCTTTGGAGAGCCCTTTATATGGGCCTTGAACATATTTATATAGTGTTATCATATCCCCTCTAAGACGCCGTTTCTCTAGTGTGTACAAGTTTAACTTTTCTAGCCTTTCTTCATAACTAAAACTTTTCATTCCCCTTACTAGTTTTGTAGCCCTCCTCTGCACTCTCTCTAGTTCCATAATGTCCTTTTTCAGAAAGGGCAACCAGAATTGAACAGCATATTCTAGGTGGGGTCCTACCATGGACCTGTAAAGAGGCATAATTATATCTTCATCCCTTGAGTCAATACCCCTTTTAAAACATGCCGATATCTTATTGGCCTTTGCAGCTGCCAGCTGGCACTGCATGCTACTGCTAAGTCTATTGTCTACCATTACTCCCAAACCCTTTTCATTAGTAGATTTCCCCAGAGAAACACCATCTAAACTATATGTTGCATTTTTATTTTTATACCCAAAATGCATAACTTTACACTAGTCTATATTGACTCTCATTTGCCTGCCCAGTTACTCAATTTGTCCAAATCCTCTTGTAATGAAGACACATCCAGTTCAGACTTCACTACCTTACTTAATTTTGTGTCATCGGCAAACACTGATACATGGCTCCCTATGCCCTCTGGGAGGTCATTAATAAACAAATTAAAAAGAAGAGGACCAAGGACAGATCCCTGAGGTACTCCACTTATCACTTTTATCCAACTAGAGAACTTGCCATTTACTACCACTCTTTGCATTCTATCTTTCAGCCAATTTCCGATCCACACACAAACATTTTCCCCTAGGCCTATTTCATTCAATTTGTACATTAACCTCTTGTGCGGAACTGTATCAAATGCCTTGGCAAAGTCTAAATAGATCACATCAACCGCCGCTCCCTCATCTATATTACTCACTTTTTCATAAAATGCGATCAAGTTTGTTTGACAAGACCTTTCACAAAGCCATGTTGGTTATTGCCAATGATATTCCTGTTCCAGCAGAATTCTTGAATATATTCCCTTAGCAACCTTTCAAACAGCTTCCCTACCACAGATGTCAAGCTTACAGGTCTAATTTCCTGGCTGGGACTTTGATCCCTTTTTAAATATGGGCACCACATCTGCTTTATGCTAATCCATGGGCACCATACCTGAAATAAAAGAATCCCTGAAAATCAAATATAACGGTCTGGCTTAGCTCTTTAAGTACCCGTGGGTGTATACCATCTGGCCCCGGAGCTTTGTCTACCTTACCACCATTCAATTGTTTTAACACTTGTGTTAGCCAATCCCATGTTTGCTGTGACTGTTCTGTAAAAGTAGTTTGCAGATTCTTGTCCATTGGGTCTTCCTTGGTAAAAACAGAAGAAAAGAAAATATTTAAAATATCTGCCTTCTCTCTGTCCCCTTTGACCAACTCACCCGTTTCAGATAACAAGGACCCAACATTATCAGACTTTAATTTTTTGCCATTAATGTATTTAAAGAATTTTTTTGGGTTACTTTTGCTCTCCTTAGCAATATTTTTTTCATTCTCCAGTCTAGCTAATTTAATAGCCTTTTTACAGGTTTTGTTAACATTTTTGTATTCTGCAAATGCCTCTGCTGATCCCTCAGCTTTGTAATGTTTAAATGCTGCTTTCTGGTTATTTATTTCATGAATTACTTTACTGGTTAGCCATATTGGTTTTAATTTGCTTCTTTTGTATTTGTTTCCAACAGGGATAAATTTATGTGTGTATTTTTGCAATGTTATTTTGAAGGAATTCCACTTACCTTCTGTGTTTTTTCCTGAAAATATTTTATTCCAGTCAACGTGACCAAGGGATGAATTAAACATGCTAAAGTTGGCCTTTTTAAAATTCAGTGTTTTGGTGGAACCCATACCAAATTGCTTTTTTGAATTAATCACAAAAGATACCATGTTATGGTCACTATTCCCCAAGTGCTCCCTAACTTGGATGTTAGAGATAAGTTCTTCATTGTCAGTTATTACCAGATCCAGACATGCATTCCCTCTGGTTGAGGTCTGCACTAGTTGTGACAAAAAATTGTCATTCAACAAGTTCAGAAACTTGCTGCTTTTAGCAGAATTAGCTGTTCCATTTTTCCAGTCTATTTCTGGATAATTAAAATCCCCCATAATTATAGTTCTCCTTATTTGAGAAGCCTTTTCTATTTGCATTAATAGCTTTGATTCTTCAAGGTCACCAATGTTTGGTGGTTTATAACAAATACCCACTAATATTTTCTGGGCAGTTTTACCCCCAGTGACTATTTCAACCCACAGGGATTCCACATGTTCACTACTGTCATCACATATATCTTCCCGCAATTGAGGCAATAATGCTGGTTTGACATACAGACAGACCCCACCACCTCTTTTGTTTGACCTATCTTTTCTAAATAACATGTAGCCCTCCAAATTAATTGACCAATCATGTGTGTCATCCCACCATGTTTCTGTTATGCCTATCAAGTCATAGTTTTCAATTTCAGCTACCAGCTCCAGTTCCCCTATTTTACCAGTTAAACTTCTGGCATTTGCAAGCATACAATTTATGCCACTGCTGTGTTCCATTTGGTATTTTAGTTTTGACGTGGTTTATAGGCTTCTCCCTATCATCTGTGCTAACCCCGCCACCAGATCCTCCCACCTGGTTATTAACTACATAGCCTTCCCTTTCTATACTATCTATCCCAGTATTTATTGGCCCCTCCCCCCTTCCTAGTTTAAAATCTCCTCCAACCGTCCAATCTCCCCAAGCACTTGAGAACCTCTTGCATTCAGGTGCAATCCATCCCTGCTATAGAGACTGTACCCCAAAGCAAAATCAGCCCAGTGCTCTAAAAACCCAAAGCCCTCCTTCTTACACCAAGACTTCAGCCATGCATTGAGCTCCCTAATCTCCCGCTGTCTCTCTGGCGTAGCGCATGGCACAGGTAGTATCTCTGAGAATACTACCTTGGAGGTCCAGTTCCTAATCTTACTGCCTAAATCCCTAAAATTACCTTTTAGGACTCTCCACCTTCCTCTTACTTTGTCATTGGTACCAATATGCACCAAGACAGCTGGATCCTCTCCAGCCCCTCCCAATAATCTGTCCACCCTGTCTGCAACATGCCGAACCCGGGCACCCAGGAGACAGCAAACCATTCGGTTGCTGCGATCAGAGCCACAGATTACCCTATCTGTTCTCCTAATAATGGAGTCACCTACCACCACAACCTGCCTAGGCTTCACTTTCCTCTGGATCCCCTCTGTGCTAGAGGAGCTGTTCTCACGGCTGTTAGGGAGAACAGTCTTCTCCAACAATTCCACTTCTGGGCTTGCCTCCCCAACATCTTCACTTAAATGAGCACATTTGTTGGGATGGAAAAACTCAGGACTGGCTGCCCTCTTCCTCTTCCCTCCCCCACTGCAACCATTTCTAACTGTCACCCAGCTATGTGCCTGGTTCCCTTCTAGCTGATCTCCTCCCTCTTTGCTAGGTGACCCAGCTAGACTCTGCTCAGTTAGCAAGAGACTCCTCTCAAGGTTGTCAATGTCTCTCATTGTTACAATATGACTCTCTAGAGCTCCAATCTGAGCTTCTAGAAGGGCCACTTGCTGACATTTGCTACAGCGGTATGGACCCTGGAACTGCTGTTCCAAGCATGCATACATATGGCAAGATGTGCACTGAGTGAGATCTCCAAACTTGCTCATCATGTATGGTGCAAATGTGAGTTCTTACAAAATGTAAACAATTAATTTACCTGTGTTCCTCTAACTCCTGTGTTGCACTATCACCTGTGTTTCACAAACTGCGCACTTATTCCAGAGCACTTAGTAAAGAGCACACTGCAATTTGTGAGCAAGCTCTGTGAGTCCTGTACCTAGATTTCTACAGGCCTACACAGGGGATTGTTCACAAACCCCACCCTTAATCACACTCCCAGAAAAAAACACAACCTTTTACACTTTAACCTTCTTACTGCAGGTTAGGATGTAAACACAAAAACACTTTTCCAATGCTGGGATGTCCAAACTGTTCACTTAATCCAGAGCACACTTTAATTTGTGAGCAAACTCTGTCGTTGTCTTCTTGCTGATAGATTTTATCCATCAGCAGTGATCTACTCCATCTTCTCGGGTTGGGTTTTAAGTCGCAGGTTTGGATTCTTCTTGGTCTGTGTTGACTTGTCACAGTTGGGTTGGTTTCACAGGGTCTTCGCTGTGATGGGCCGCAGGTAGCGGTCGAAGGGGTTTGCAGTGGTGGTAGTGAGTTTTCTGATCAGAGGGTTCGGGTTCTGATCAAGTCCTTGGCAGAAGTTCTTACTCAGCTTCGCTAGGTGTTCGTCCAACATCTCGATGTCCAGCTCCCTATGAAGGTCAGCTGTCCTTACGAATCTTGGAGCTCCAGACGATATCCGCAGGGCCTTGTTCTGGACTACCTGAAGACTCTTCCGGTGTCGCTCATGGCAAGTGATCCATGCTGGGGAGGCATACGTCAGGGTAGGTAGCAAACTCTGACTCCTGTACCTAGATTTATACAGGCCTACACAGGGGATTGTTCACAAACCCCACCCTTAATTAACTAATCACACTCCCAGAAAAAAACACAACCTTTTACACTTTAACCCTTTAACCTTCTTACTGCAGGTTAGGCTGTAAACACAAAAACACTTTTCCAATGCTGGGATGTCCAAACTGTTCACTTAATCCAGAGCACGCTTCAATTTGTGAGCTCGGAGCTATCTTCGGTGGCCGCGTGTTCCTTCTGCAACACAGATTTTGACACACAATGTTCTAGTCTACCAGAGAGTGCAATGGCCTCGCAAAGCGCTATGACTGATGTCTCTCTAACCCTGGCCTATCAAGATTTACCAACCGCAGAGAAATGTTCTCCAACCTCAAGGCCACCTTCAAACCAGACCTGAGGGAGGACAAAAACCGAGGTCTTGCAACTAGGACGTCGAGTGCAGGTTTTGTAATCAGGAGGCGAATCTTATGAAGAACAGATGCACACACTGGAACAACATGTTCTTGAGCAGCAGGACACAATCACCCAACTGCAGCTTAAACTTGATGATCTGGATAACCAGGGGTGGAGGGGTAACCTCTGAAAATCTGCCGGACGAGGTTGCCAATAAAGGCCTGAAGCCTACTCTCCAATCCATATTTCACCAGCTACTGAGGAAACCTGAGGATTACTCAGGTGCTTCCATCCAGTGGGGGACCTGCTCAGCGGACTTGAGATGTGTTATGCCATGTGCCGCCGCAGCAGGGAGACGGAGCCCTTGACACAAGATGGCAGAGCTGCGGACATGCTACGACTGGCTGCAGATATCGCTATACTTGCCTTTGCCCTCAGTGGTGGTGATATGATGGTGTATGGGTGGTGGGGGATTTATACTCTGGCCTCAGAGTGCGTTATCCTCGGATGTCTTGTATTAATGCAATAGTCTTCATTGTCTGAAGAGGGATAGAATGATACAGTTGGGATGCGAGCTGGGGACCCCGTGGTCTCTGGTTGGATCAGGGATTCCCTGTCGCTTGGAATCCCATTAATGTATCATGTGCCTTACGTACTCTGGGCGGAATGTCTCATGACTATCTGCCCTTAAGATGTGTTGTGACGCTATCGCCGAGGAACCGTAAGGAGCTAGATGTTATTTGTCATTTAAGTGGTAGGCAGGCGGTCTCCCGGGGGGGGGCCCTCGGCTCTAGGTTGGGATCAGCCCCTGTCAGGTTCATGGACTGCTGCTAGCTTGAGGTTGCAGCTGGCTCACGGGTCGAGCCACTGTATTATTCATTTGGTGTCTGAATGCGGGGGGCTGCAAAGCTGAACCTCTCTCCTCCCTTACCTCTCGGGTGGGGCGGAGTGAATGCCTGCATCTGGGCTCTGTTGGGTGGCTATCAACCTTGTGGGTGGCTCTATGATATGCCGAGCCCCGCACGTGACGATTGCGGACTGGGTCTCCCTCGGGGTTGGGTCTGCTGGGGGGGGGGACACTTGATTGATTTTCTTTCTGAATCTGAAATGGGAGGTGATGCTCGGTGCCTCTAGTTAGGCACTTGGCAGAACTCCCTCTGGGCTCTGCTACCCTGGACAGACCTAAGGTATCATGTTGAACTTTATGTCTGTTAATGCACCTTTATTCTGAGTGGTGAGAGACCTGACATGGTACTCTTCCGCTCTTGTTGCACTCGAGTTGCTTCTGTTTGTGTACAATGTTCTCTATTTCATGTTTATTTCTCCCTTGCTAGGAGGCTAATGGTACGGCACTCCATGCTGTCCACACTGCAGACACTGGTATTGGAGATGTGCGTATATCGTACACTTCTATTGAACATGCTTACTCCATCTAGAGGGACTGGCCTTTTCTCTGAGGTCCATTTCATATGGTCAGTAAACTCTTACTGCTTTCTCACTGCTGTACCTTCCCATTGTACTGGTTGTTACCAGGTTACTACTTTTATTTTTACTGATGACGAGTTAGCCACTATATTTACTACTGTCTGGACTATCCCCCTAGCCCGCACAGAATTCCTTTTCTGTCTTTTTTGATTGTATATCTTCTTCCTTTCTTGATCCTTTTCTGTGCTTTTGCCCCCCCCCCCCCAGTCCTGCTCTTTCCCATTTCTTTTCCTGTCTGTTCTTCTACCCCCCCCCCCTCTTTGATTTCCGGGCAAAAGCTTTCTGGGGTTTCTGAGAGGGGCGTGGGGGACCCCGAGCACAGGGTTTTTTGTCATGGAGGACTCAATTCACATACGCTGTTGCTCCCTCAGTGTTTGAGGGTTGAACCTCCTGTGGGAAGCAATTCATGAGCAGACCCAGGTTCTCTTTATCCAGGGAACCCATTTCAGACAGGGTGCACGCCTGATATTGAGCAAACGCCACTTCCCTTTTCAATAGTATTCTTCAGCCCCTATTAAATCTAAAGGGGTGGCGATCTTACTTCACAGGTTCCTCCCATGGGAACAGGTAGATGTCCATGCTGACATGGACTCAATGAGTCATGTGGGGTACAGGTACATAACATGTGGGAAGCGCACAAGGTGACTATCTGTGTTGAACTCATCCTTCAAATCTTACCTTTGGTTAAAATACAAAATGTATCTGCATGGCAATAAAATCAGGTAAAATCTTGTCCGGCTTCATTAGATGCAAACAGAGGGCCTTGTATAATCAAGATCCCCATGGCAGAGTGGTGTCTGCTTCAGATCACCACAAGCATATTCAGGATTTCTTGAAACATTTACCCAACCACTTCTCGACTGAAATCCTAGATGAGGATTTCACACTAGAGGAGGTGGAGGGGGTGGGATCCTCTCCTAGCCTTCAGGGAAAAGCCCAGGACCGTATGGATTTATGGGATTATAGAGTATTCCACAATGCACTGCTCCCTCATTTACTCAGCACCTTTAACGCTATATCAGACACTTTGCATTTTCCCATGCAATCTTTGCAGGCACACATTATCATCATACCCAAGAAGGGTAAGGACCCAACTCTATTCGCCACCTACAGGCCAATATCTTTACTCAATGTGGACCTCAAACTGTACGCCAAGCTTCTGGCCCAGAAATTGCAACCACTCCTCCCGGACTTGGTCCACCAAGATCAGGTCAGGTTTGTTAAAGGGAGACAAGCTAGGGACAACACTATGAAGCTTTTTGCTCTTCTCCACAGGGTACATTCCCTGGGGAAGCCGATCATACTCCTATCCCTTGACTCGAAGAAGATGTTTGATAGGGTGCAGTGGCCTTTTCTCCGGGCTGTCCTCTTGACCTTAGGGATGGGCCCTAAGTGCGTCCAGCACATCCTTGCTCTTTATGTTAACCCCACGGTTGCCCCCTATCGCCGCTCCTTTATGTCCTAACACTGGAGCCCTTGTTGAAAGAGATACAAGCCCACACAGGAATTAATGGTATACCGGGTCCGAGTCGAGAATTTGTTGTGTCTGGGTTCGCAAACGATGTTCTGCTCACTTTGACCAATCCACTGCGTCCCTGCCTGAGGTGTTAGTACTGTTGGACCAATATGGAGCACTGGCGGGCTCCCAAATTCATTCCTCTAAGTCTGAGATCCTGAACATTTCTTTACCTTCGATGATGCGTAAACAGGGTGACGCTGGTTTCCAAGGTTGGGAACCTATATAGCAGCAACTCCTCCCCCACCCACACACACTTCTGACCCAGCTTAAAGAGGACTTGAAAAGTTAGCATTGTCCTAGGGTCTCGTGGTTCGGAAGACTGAACGTTATTAAGATGATGGGAGGCAGCCTAGATGTTGAGGTCATGTTCTTACGAAACCCAGGTGCTCGGGTGGTCTAGGGTTTCCTGACTGAAAACTTCTATGAAGCAGCCATCCTCATAAGACTATGTTATTTGGCACAATCCAAGCCACTGGCGGCATGGCTTTAGGTTGAACTGGGGGAACACATGAATTTAAACCCCAGACAGCTCCTCTTGGCTCCATCCACTCTCATAGCATGCATCTTACTTAAGGCCCCGGTCCTGGGGAAAGTGCTTACATTGTGGCACCATCGAGCCTCCTTGAAGGTGGGGATTTTCGAGCTTGGAAGGCTGCAGGCCTTCAGTCAATTCTTGATCTTCTAAGTATTCCGGACCTGCTGGGGTTTAGTGAATTACAACTTCAGCGTGGTTTGCCTGCTTTGGATCATTGGAGATACAGCTAAGTTCACCACTATCTAATGCAGATACTCTGATGGCGGACCCCAATCGTGCTCTGACTTCCCTTGAAGACTTCCTTACTGCACCTACAAACAATGTCAGGGCGCTATCTAACATGTACCTCTTGTTGCGAACAGAGCCATACCCTCAACTTCCTCTATATACAGTGACTTGGTGCTCGGAACTATGCAATACTAGACTGTCTGACACATAGGTGTGGAACGCCATCGTCTGTCTAGCCCATCACCTCCCTAAAGACACTCCTTCACAGGAAGGGCACTATAAACTGCTTTCGCGGTGTTACCTTTCCCTGCAACATCTGGTGAGAATATTCCCAAACCTGGATGATGTCTGTTGGAGATGCGGGGTGGTTGGTAGAACACTGACCTATAAATGGTGGGAGTGTGGTGTCATACAGACATACTGGTCTCAGATATGTGATGCTGGTTCGGGTGTTCTGGGCTATCCCATACAGTTTGACCCCCTGTTGTGTCTGTTCTCCTACCATGAGATGCTGGTGCCTAACAAATTTCCGCTGCTTCGGTTCATGCTATCAGTGGCTAGGTTGAATATTGCCGCACATTGGATGCAGGTAGTCATGCCCCCATTAGCAGCATGGGCCACATGGATGAATGTTTACAGGAACATGGAACGAATGCACGCCCCACAACTGTCAAGGACTGCGAGATTTAGAGAAATCTGGACCAACTGGTAGAGGTCACAATATGGAATTGACATGGTCTTTTGGGCCAGGTGGAAATTGGTACTCTGACTCTGTTGTTTTCTGACTTGGAGAACATATGGGTTCTGTGACCTCTCAGTTTAGGGGATGATGGCCTGGGGCTCCTCCACGCCCCTCCCTCTCTCTCCCTGGGGATCTCATGTTTCACCTCTTCTACCTTTGCTCGGTTAATCCTTTTTTTCCTTCCCTCCTTTCCCCTTTTCTTTTTCCTCTTCACCTTTTGTGCTCTCCCTTCCCCTTTGCTTTCCTGCTTTATACTTCACTTCTTTTCTCTATAATTTGATAGTCTGCTTCGCAGCAACTCTTCTATTCCTTTTGTGTCTACAGCCCTCTCACGTATCAAACCTTTTCTCTCATTGCTCCTTATTGATGGAACGCTCTACCTCCCACTCTGCACCTCTCTGATTGAAACGATTGAAACTACACTTCCACAACAAAGCTTAAACATGTTACATGGCACTCACTTTGTATAACTTGGGCTATTTATAAATTATTTACTTTATGTCCCCTATCCTAATTAGAACTCTGGCACTGTATTCAGCACTTGACCCTTATGTACTCTGTATGTCTCCCATTACCACTTTAGATTGCAAGCTTTCAGGCAGGGACCCCACTTCCACTGTTTCACTTTGCATAGCACTTGAAACCCTGTATTGTCTGAACCCTTAAATTGTAACGTGCTGCGTACACTTGTGGCGCCATATAAATAAACATATTCATTCATATTCCACTTGGTCGTTTTGAGAGATGACTTGGCTCCTTTATCTTTACCCACACTATGTGCCTTGCAACTAGATACATATTTTATACTTAATAGTATTTTTTTTTCGACATAAGCATCATATCAGGGGAATACAGCAGTTTTTATCATGTGACCAAAATGCAGCTTGAATTAGTTTCAGCCTTAATGATGTATATTCATAAAGGGTATGCTCTGTCTACTGTTAATTCATGTATCATATTGGCTTATGCCTTGCGAAATGTGAATATATTATGTTGTTGGATTAAGTGTATTTTTGAATTTACTGCTTTTGTACTTTCTTGACACTGTTTATTATACGCTGTATTGTGATATTTTATGAATAAAGCCTTTCAAAATTTAAATGAAAAAATACACCTAAGGTGTCAGCCATAGGCGTATTCTCACAAATCAATTCACTCATCTCAGATTTAAGAGGACCAATATCAACCTTAACCTTTTTATAGATTTAGGATTTTGCTTGCTTTTTTTGCAATACTTTTCTCCTTTTAGCTAGCCTACATTCTTACATATTTTTAAAAGATGCATCTGACTGACTTAAACAGTTTAAAAGCCTGCTTCTTATATCACATTTCCTTGCAAACATCTTTATTAAGCCACATTACATTGGTCTTAATTTGCTCCTCTTGTACTTATTCCCCAATGTTATATATTGACACGCATAATTATCTAAGAGCATTTGAAGGAAATGTCATCTCTTTTTTGCATTTTTATATTTGAAGATTATATCTCATTGAAAATATATTAATACTGCTTTTAGCATTGTAAAATTAGCCTTTTTAAAATCAAATGGTTTTGTTAAATACTTACTAATGGGTTTCTCATAAAAAAATTAGAAAGGATACCGTACTGTGGACACTGCTGCCTAAATATTCCCTTAGCTATATACTGTTTATCATGTCAGAACGGTTTGACAGCACTAAGTCAAGCAAGGCCTCTTTTCTAGTTGGCTGATCTATTGGTTGGACATGAAATGGGCATTAATCATGCTTAAAAAATGATTTCCTTTAGTTGTCGTGGAAGTTATATTTCTCCAGACAATTTAAGGAAATCTCCCATTATCATCATATTTTCTGACCGAGAAGTCTTTTACATTTGCAGTAACATTTGGAGTTCAAGCTCCCCAATATTAGGTGGCTTGTAGCAAATACACATTAACATCTCTTTATTATCGATACCCACAGTGTTTATTTTAACTTGCAGTGAGTCTCTATTCTTACTGGACTCTTCATGAATATCTTGCCTTATACTAGGTTTTAAGGCATGTTTTACATATAGGCATAACCCCTCCGTTTTTATTAACCCTATAACTGCTAAAATGTCAATAAGATTGGCTGCTAATTCATATGCATCATCTAACCAGGTTTCAGACACAACAATTAGCTCATACTGCTCTCTACACTGCAATCAGTTTGAGTTCCCCCATCTAACCAGACAGAATACTAGCATTTACATGCATAAATTGTATGTTAAAGGGATAGTATTAAAAAAAAAAGTATTAACTATTTGGTAGATACAATTAAAAGAGAGTACTTGTACTTATTTGTATCTCTCAAACCATTATGGTTTGAGAGATATAGGAAAATAAAGTTCTCTGGTCCCTCCCCTTTCTGCTTGACGAGCTGTAAAGTGCTCAGAAGCAGATTCTGGTCGCTTGACCAGATGTGGCTCTTCAGCAGCGCCAATATAACGATATCTAAAGATAAATCCTTAATTTGGAACAGTGTACAAAGTGTGCCTGGCTTGCAAGCACACTTTGTAGACCGTTCTGTTGAAGTAATTATTTCTAAATAGCGTGATTTCAGCTCTGCTGAAGAGCCTCTGTCTGGTCAAACAACTGGAATCTGCAGCTCTCAGCTAGATAGCAGACTTGAGTAAAACAGCCAGGAAAAGGTAACTTTAGCAAGTTATATCTCTCAAGCCATAAAGGTTTGAGAGATAAGACTTACATTGATGTTTATCTTTTTTTAATGTCTACAATATTAAATCAGCTTAAAATTAACCAATACTATCCCTTTACTGCCATTCTGAAAAACTGCATTCTTTGAAATGTATTTGCTTTTATCAAGCAGTAACATTGGCACCTCCCTAGAAGAAAAAGGTGAACTAGACCATCCCCATTCTCTCCACCCCATGCCCCTTCTCTAATCTTATTTCCTCATTTACACTGCCTTCTCCATTCTGTGTTGTATTACCCTCCTCCGTTCCTAAAGTCTCCTCCAACCCTCTAACCATTCTAATCCCTAGCACCATAGCCCCCTTTCCGCCAAAGTAAAATCCACTCCATTTTCCACTGACACTCATTTTTACCAACATGTACCATGACAGCAGGGTCATGGCCAGCCAATCAACAACTTATTAACCTGATCTGCCACATATAGAACCCTAGCACCTGAGAGACAGAAAACTGTTCTACTATAGACAGATTACCATGTTATTCATTCTAATAATGGAATCCCCTAACATAACCACCTGTCTAGGCTTGCCTGAGTCTTGGACCCATCAGCACTAGAGGGGATGTTCTCCCGACTGTTAAAGAGTACAGTCTTCTCCAGCACAGGCATTCATGTAACAACACCCCAACATCATTACTGAATGTAGAAAATCTGTCAGAGTGAGCAAATGCACGAGTGTCCTACTCCCTATTCCTCTGCCCTTTGCCCCCGTTGCTACATCAAACTGTAACCCATCTAGCTACCTGCTTTTTTCACGCAGTCTGCATCCCCTAAACATCCTACAACAGCCCTGGGACCCTCAGCGATGACAAATAAAGCATCCGTCTTACGGATAGACTCAGTATGATGCACACAGAACTTGAGGCAAAGCTCCACATCCAACAAGTGGAGATCCCTCTCCTTGTCAGATTTAGGGTCAGGACAAAAAGAAAGCACAACAATCTCCTGATTGATGTGGAACTCAGAGCTCATATTAGGAAGACATTCCTGGGAAGTACAGAGAACAGCCTTATCCTTGTGAAACACCAGAAAAAGCGGTTTGCAGGACAAGGCCTGTAGTACAGATACACTGCAGAGAGAGACTACAGCCAAAAGAAAAGCCATCTTTCATATCAAAAGACATAGCCAAAGATTCAAAAGGAGGCTGCTGCAAGACTCTCAGAACCAAATTAATATCAGACTGGGGAGTGGGAGCCTTATAGGCAGGGAATGTATGAGTAACACCTTGAAAGAAGACTGACATCTAGCAACATGTCAATGCAACTTTGGTAAAAGGCCGACAGAGCCTACCTGTGACCCGCTGACTCTGTCTTGATGTTATGCTGCTGAGATTAGAACTATTATATGCACTTTTTTTTGCACTTTCATGCTGGTTTGCACATTGTATTCTGTGGACATTTTGTCACTATCTTGTACAGTTGTATCTATTATGATTTACTGAATTATATGATATATAGAGATGTGAACTGTATAAAAATGTTTGGCATCTCACTGGACCTCCTCTATTCTTTTTAAGTATGTTCTAATTGTGTGCTTATTATTGACGTAATCTCATTTCAATAAACTTATATATTTTTGTATTGTGACTTGTGGTTGAGTGCCTCATTTCTAGGAGCAAGAAAGAATACTCACAGAGCCAGCTCACCATAACATATCCATGTAAATATATAATGTGAATGATAGAAATAGATACAACGACAGCAGCAGAGAATGAGAGAGTTCTCCAGTCCCCCAAAACCTCAGGTACAGACCCAAAGTGAAAATAGACAGAAAAAAACACAAACCTGTGCTCATATATGTAAAATAATGTGTGCCCTGTAATGTGCATGTATAATATGTTTGAGTAAATATGTGCCCTATAATGTGCCTAGATAAATATTTCTGAGAAAAATCAGTGAGAATTTAGTATTCACAAACTGGCCAAGTCATGGATAAGCTTGCCACCACGCCACAGTATCTCACTTTCCAGCAAGTCTTACACTAATACAACTAAAACTCTATCTAAATTAAAAATCCCTGAAGAAATGTTTTTGGAAACGTGTTGGAGAGGGGACCCTTTAAGTACTTTCTTTACAATGCTTGTGGTCCCAGTGTGGTGCAATTAAAAACAGAAGACAAATAATATAAAAAACATGAATTGGACTTACCTAATGTAAACACTTCAATAGTTATGCATAGTGAGTGTGTGAGAGGATTGTGGATCCAACAATCTCCTCCTTAAAGATACCTATTTAAACCCCCCAACAGGTCATGTGAGGGGTGAATAATTGCAAGCCATGACAGGCCATATAGGCCTATCCTTAAAGGGCCAGAGTGAAAAGGAAAAAAGAAAAATAGATATAGTGCAATAATATTAATAAATATAGATGATTAAGTGAAAAGGCAGCTAGAATGAACTAAGTAGAAAATAAGACAAGACTGGAGGACTCCCTGAACTGAAAGAGGAAACTGTGCCATAGAGAACTTTAAGTCCTTGACCCAATGTGGCTCTGGTTCATGGCTGGAGGGTCCTGGAGGAGAAGCAGGGGCCACAGCACATGAGGGGCATAAAAGACCTGAGAACTCTCTGGGAAGCCCCGCTTGGCATAAGGAACAGTAAGCAAGGGGAGTCAAAGATGCTCCTGAGTACTTAAGCCTTGGGTCTAACCTCATGTCCCTTTGGATCAGACATCCTGACAGGAGAAGTGTCTAGCAGTAATGGGGAACCCAAATACTGTCACTCACATGAATAAAATCACCTCATAAAGCCTAAGAGAGTAATTATCTGGCAGGCGAATACTTAACTTGTGAAGGAGGGTAAGGAAATCCAAGCCACTGCGTAGGATACTTCAAATAAGAGAAAGAATACAGTGACCGAACCAGCAGCCAATGATAGAAAAGCCTGTGAAGCGGGCATTCTGGGCAATGTAGTAGTTCTCTTATTTTTAGTCCCCCACAGCGACTGAACACCCCCCCAGGGACCTCCAAGACACTGGGGATGTGAACTGGAATGCAGGAGACAAGAAGAATGAGCCTTCTCTCAACTCTGTAAGTGGAACGGTTGCAGAGATATGTCCCAAAGCAGCCTGTTCCATAGAAGTCAATGGAGAAAGTGCAGCTATGCGGGTAAAGTGCATTCAAAAGGAGCTGAATTAAAAAATATTAAAAGTTTTCAAAAGTGAACAAAAATCCCCAAAACATAATTAGATAACATAAGCAATAAAAACTCATGAATCCAAAGGGAAAATGAGTTAGAAGATCCTTAAACCAATAAATACGTCAGGGAAGGGGTCAAAAATGAGCCAAAAACCCAAGACAGAGAATTACCCAACACAAGTGCAGGAGTTATAAAGAACTCCAGAAAGATCCCTGTGCGGAGGGGAACTGTGGGCCAAGTGCACCCATGGCAATTAAAGGGTTGCTCACCTTTTTTGCAGGTCTTCTTTCTTCAGATTACTACTGGTAAAGGAAGAAGCCTCAGAGAAATTCCTTTTGGAGAGAGAGACATGGGTTGCATAGGCCCACAACGGCACCTGATAACTGTGCAATACTCCAGAGGAAGCCAGTAATGGTAATCCACCTAATGGGGGAATTTGGACACCCCATATCTAATAGAAAATCATAAAATAACTAAAAACTAAGCAGAACTGTTCTCAGCCATACAGCCAGGACTTGGAACAAATCTATGTGGCAGGAGTGGCTAGGTAGCCTGATATGGAAGAGGGGGATGATCCACCCCTGCACTTCATCTAGAACTGTTCCAGCCCACTGGGAGGAGCTGTTGCCTCCCCATGGTACTTGTGAGTTTTATCGAACGACTGAGAAAACTCCAATGCTACTTAATGAATGTAATGGAATTATTTTAGGGGACTCGTTGCTAGAGAAACACCTGGGAATCCTTGTAAGATACAAACTTGGAAACAGTGACCAGTGTCAAATAGCAGAAGCAAAAGCAAACAAAGTCATGTCTTGAACCAAGAGTGGATAACATCATTTTGTCATTGTACAAATTGTCGGTAAGACATCATCACCTTGAATATGCAGTACAGTTTTGGTCACCAGTTCTAATTAAGGATATTCTAGAACTGTAGAGAGTACAGCAAAGAGCAACAAAATTAATTAAGGGAATGGAGAACTTGACATATCAGGAACACCTAGACAAACTTGGTTTATTTACTCTAGAGCAGTGTTTCTCAACCTGTGCCCTCAGTAGCTACTAACAGGCCAGGATTTTAGAATTTCTTTTTAAGAGCACAGGTGAGTTAATAAATATGAATGAGCCTCTGATCAACACACTTGTGTTCTAGCAGGGAAATTCTTAAGTCCTGGTCTGTTAGTGGCCACTGAGAGCAGGAGTTGAAAACATCTGGTCTAGAGAAAAGACAACTAAGAGGAGAAATCACAATGTACGTGTATAGGAGATGTAAATACAAGGATCTCTTTACTGAGCTATTAATTCCAAGGCCTGATCAAATAACCAGGGGCCACCCCTTGAGATTAGAGGAAAGGAGGCTTCAACTTCAGCAGAGGAAAGGTTTTTTTTACAGTAAGTTCTGTTAAATTGTGAAATAACTGCCCAAGGATGTGGTAATAGCAGATACGATGGATACTTTTAAGAGAAGATTAGATACATTTCTTTCTAAAGGGAACATACAGGGTTATACTGTGTATTAGTAGGCAAAACAGGAAGGTCTGATAAAGACGATCTTACATGGCAGCAGGAAAACTATATGGTCCTCACGTCTCTGGGTCTCAAGGGAAACTCTTGTTAGGGGAAAAAACAGTAAGGACGAAAAGACTTGGAGCCTACACAATAGTTTCAAAATTAGCAGCAACACCCGCTGACAAGTCACAGGAATGACCCCACATGGTGGAAAAAACAGAGCGATCTCCTATGGGTAGAGACGAACCCGATCACGGCAAGTCATAAGGAGGAGTACTTTTCAGCCTGAGCGGTTTTCTTGCCTGCCCAAGTATTCTTATGTTTTGGGGGAGGACGCCTGTGCTGCTGGGGAAAACTGTGCCTTAGATCTGTATCTGAACTGTTTTGGTTCACAAAAACCACAACACCTCCATGGAAAGAAGGTATGCTTAAGGCATGGCGTAAGGCAATAAAATACTCTTGCACCCAGAGGCATGGCTTATAACATTCACCAGTTCAGGGTCAAACAATTATTTGTCTACAAAATGGAGGAAAAAACAGACTTTTTGGATAATTGGTCAGCCTACCAGATCTTAAGCCACAGCGGCTTTAAGGACCTTGCTGACAAATGGAGATCCTCTCCTGAGCAGACACACGGTCAGGACAAAAAAAAAAAAGAGGGCACAGTCTTATCCTGAGGACTGGAGGTTTGCAAATCAGAGCTTGCAGCTCAGCCACCCTTCTAACAGAGACAACTGCCAAGTGAAAAGCCAACTTCAAGGTCAACTGAATCAAAGAGATGGAAGCTGGAGGCTCAAAAGGTGGTCTCTGAAGCACATTAAGACTAGATTTAGATGCCACGGAGGCGTATGATTCTTACAAGAGGGAAAGGTGTAAGCCATTCTGTGTAGAAAATTCTACCATGATTGTAAATAGGCTCTGAAACAGAATGGAGAGCACTGAAATATGAACCTTAAGGAAGCTCAAGCTGAGACCCTTGTTAACACCATCCTGAAGGAAGGACAGCACCAATGGGAGGTCAAAGAATTTTGGGGACATACTCTTGTCTGGATGCCATTGGTGGAAAATAGACCAGACCCTATGGTATACTTTAGAAGAGGCCAACTTTTGCACCTGGATCATGGAGGAGATGTCATCAGATGAGAAACCCTTCTGCTTCAGAATGGTGGCTTAAAGAGCCTTGCATTCAAAGCCAACCGCTCAACATCCACATAGCACAAGGGACCCTGGAGTAACAGATCTTGTTTAGGAGGCAGCCAGATAATATCCTGAATGGATAGACTGACCAAGTCTTCAAACCACAAGTCTGACAGTTTGTTTTCCACTCCTGGAATGTGAACAGCAGAGAAGGCAGGAATATGAGATTCTGCCCAGACGAGGAGATCTCCCTTGGCTATTGATATAGATGAAAACATGGAACCAATGAAGGAGAGCCAGAAGGTTGATGGGCACAAGACTTTCCTCCCCTGTCCACCTGCCCTGGGCAACCAGGTGCCCCAGGGTTGTGCCCCAGCCCCTCAGGCTGGTGTCCATCAGGACCAGGACCCACTCTGGAATTACAAATGGCCTCCCTTTCACCAGATGTGGCCTATCAAGGCACTACTGAAGGTCCTCCATGGCCTCTGGGAACAGGGTCATCTGATGAGAGATGCTCCGGATTCCTGGATTAAGACCTGAGGATATCCCACTGAAGTTTGCTCGTGTGTAACCGAGAGTATAGGTCTGTTTCCAGAGCAGACACATGACATGCATGTAGCCCTTGATCATGGCCGACTGCCACTCTAGTGCTTGAGACATGTCCTGGAATAGAATCTGAATCATCTCCTCCATGAGAAAGATTCTGTCCTGAAGGGTGTCTAACTCAATGCCCAGAAACAGAGGCCCTGGGATGGAATTTGAGAAGATTTCTTGAGACCAGAATGAGGGTGCACTCTTGAATATGGTTAGCCCAGAGTTCTGCAGAAGGAGCTTTGATTAGGAAATCTTTCAACTAGGAGGTCAGGGAAATACCCTGGATAAGGATATACATGGCCAAGCTACCATGATCTTTGTGAAGATTCTGGGTGCCTAAATCAGGCCAAATGGCAGAGCTGTGAACTGGTGGATCATTGGAGGCTAAAGCAAAATGTAAGTAGTGCTGGCTCTCCAGAATAGGGAGGCAACATCCTTTCTTCTTGGGTACCAAAAAAATGATGCAACAGAAACCTAAAAAGCGGTCTAGGACTGGGACTGGCCTTCTCTGTCTGGGTTCCTTGGAACCATTGAGAAGAAGCGATATGGAGAAAGGGATTTAAAATGTATGCAGTACCCTTCTGATACTACCCACAAAACACTGGTCTGCTATGGATGATGCCCAGGCATCTTAAAGGCAGAGATGGCTTCCTACAGGTACTGATGGACCAGGTTTTGGCGAGTCATGCAGAGGTTGACTTGTCAGACACACTTTGCAGCCGATATCTTGGGCTGCCACATCTGTCTGAGCTTTGTGGGGAGGCATGTCTGAGGGGTTTGCACCCTCCGAGTTCCCATACAAGTGAAAACCACACACTTTTCTCAGAAGAATGAACGCTTGGTGGATATTTGAGGCAACAAGGTGCTCTTACCATACGAAGCATCAACAATAATCTGTTTCAGGTCATTCCCAAAAACGGCTTTACCTTGAAAAGATATGGACAACAGTGACTTCTTAGAAGATTAGTCCGCAGACCAAATCTTAATCCACCAGGTGCGTTGTGCAAAATTAGAAAAAGTGGAGGACTTCACAGAGAATCTGGCTCTGTCAAGCAAAGCCTCTGTGATGTAGGCATTGGCTTCCATAACATTGGCAATAAAAATAAACAAGTCCTATTTAGATACATCAACACACATGGCATCTGACAGTTGTTCGCCCAAACAGCTTCAGCCCTGTTGACCCAGGCAGAAGCAAAAATAGGCCTCAACACTGCCCCGGTGGCCAGAAAGTTGGCACTGAGTAAGGAGTCAAGCCTCTTCTCAGCTGGACCTTGAGCCACGCAGCATCAGCAATGGGAAGGGCAGTGTTCTTCACTAAGTTCAAGACAGGGAGGGTCAACGGCAAGGGGAGAAGCCCATTGAACCAAAGCCCCAATCATAATATTGTATAGCTTAGAGAAGTATTTGTTAAGGAAAACTCTCATCAGCAGTTTTACAAACAACCACAAGGATCTGATCAACAATGTTATTGGTGGGAAACACAAGAGGAGCCTTTCTGAGCCTCTGGAAAATGTTCAGAGAGGGAGAATATTCCCCCCATCGGTGAAGTCAGAGAGCTGAAGAGTCTCCAGCACTGCCCCCTCAGCCAAGAGGACCGGATCAGCCTCACAGGAATCTTCATAAGTATAGGAAGAATCCATATCCTCCTCATCATCATCTGAGGCCAGTTCTTCCTCAGAGAATGCCCAAATAACCTGAATGTGCCCCCTGAATACAAAATTGACCTGTTTAAAGGTAGGCATATGTTTCCAAGAATGAAGAATGCCATGACCTGAAGAAGGGATTTGTGTCACTGAAGAGTAGTATCTTAACAAAAACGGGCTCTTGTTCAGTGCTAGAGAGCCCCAGTGGTGTTGTACGGGCCAAAGCACGAGGGGCATAGAGACCCCAAATATTCCCTTGAAAGCCCTGTATGGAATAAGGAACAGTGAGTGGGGGAAGGGAAGCACCTGAATCTTTGCCTTGGATTTCCCCATTTGACCATTCGTGTCAGACATGTCCCTGAGAAATGCCCAAAACCTAATACAAACTAGAATAAATGTCCATAGAACAGAGCTAAACCCCCAAATACCAATAAATTACATTTCTCTGATATGCAAAGGGTTAATGTAGAGAAAGAGCAAGGAAAGTCAGCCTCTGCATAGAGAAGATGGCCACCAGAAAAGTGACAGCCAATCGGAAGAAAGTCTGGGAATTAATCATTATGGGAACTGTAGCGTTCTCTATTGCTTGTTGCCTACCAATGCCTACAACGCCAGCCGCGGGGTGCTCCCTGGATGCTCAGAAAGTGGACCGGATGCCATCTCCTCCCCTCCGGTTTCTTGCCCTCCTTTCAAGATCTTCGATCTTCCTTTGGTATGCGCCAAAGATGGAGTTTTGGAGACGCTGCCAGGTTTGTCATTTTTTACACTTTTTCTTTCTTTCCTTCCCAGAGTTCTCATGAAATTCAAATCTCTTCTCAAACCTCTTCTCAGGGCCCGCAGTGCTTCAATCTTGATTAAACTGCTAAACTCTATGTCTGAGCCTTATACCTTCCCTCAGAAAGAGGCCTGGGAGTACTTGGCCATCACTATATGGGAAGCCAAATGGTTGACCACCTTCCGCATTCATACAACCTTCGTTCCTAACATTCTCATGAGAGAGATAAATTACAACCTCATGATGAGATGGTACATGACACCTGCCAAGACTGCAACCTTTGTATCTGGTGCATCATCTACTTGCTGGAGATGTGGGGTGGGTGAAGGCTCCATGCTACACATCTGGTGGTCCCGTCCTGCTCTTGCTCAATTCTGGGCAGACATAGACACTTGGCTCCCCACTCTATCTGGCCTGCACCTCCGCCCCTGCACTCCCCAGTCCCTTCTTGTTTCCCTGCTGACCACTGACTCACCTTCGTGCCGCTGGTCCTCGCTCCATCGTTGGCTTTCACTTCTAATGGCTGCTAGTGCTTGTATCCCAATGCACTGGAAGACACAAACCCCCATCCCTCTTGGATTGGAAGTTCTGTCTTAGCAAATCCTAGACATGGAGCGACTATCACCTCTCCTTGGGCAAACTCCCAGTATTCGGATCCGCATACGCTACTTGGATCCCCTTTGTGGCCACTTAGCCTTTATGATTGATTGATTGTTTGCCCCTTCTCCTTTTTATGGCTGTGGCAACCCCTCTGACCTTCCCCTTTCCTCCCCACCCTCACCAATTCATCACTTTTTGATATTTCCTCTCTCTCCCTTTCCTTCTTCTGACTACTCCATTCCGCCTGGGCAAGACTGCATAATTCTTATTGGATTTCCTATTGTAGCACCTTTTCATATGTACTTTTGCATAATTGACAAAAAGGGAACTATTCTATTTGTTATTTAATTTCCTTTACACATGCCTTTTCTATCAATAAAAATAACTGGAGAAAAAAAAAAAAAAAAAAAAAGTGGACTGGATGATAGGGCATGAGGAGACATGAAAATGGAGCCCAAACAGTTGCAAAGATGGCCACAGGCGGGTTCCGGTTCTTAAATAATATTGTAACTATTACAAAAATAAACTAAATGACCCCAGTCCTATCTCTCAAACCTTTATGGTTTAAGAGATATATGATACTAAATTCCCCCTCCCTCCCCTTTCCCTGATGTCAGCTGTAAAGCTGACAGAAGGAGATTCATGTCGGCCGACTCGAGGTGGCTCTTCAGCAGAGGCGAAATAACGCGATGTGATAAGAAATACTTACTTAATTCCAATGATTTCTTTTTTTACATTGCGCTATTTTGGCTCTGCTTAAGACCCGCCTCCTCGTCCCAGGACCAGGATCTCCTGCTGTCAACTTACAGCGGACGTCAGTAAAAGGGGGAGGGAGGGGAGGATTTTAGCATTGTCTCTCTCAAACCACAAAGGTTTGACAGATGGGATTGGGATCATTTAGTTTATTTTTGTAATAGCTACAATATTACATTTTGTTATATAAAGACATTACTAACCCTTTAACCCTTTAAGGACTGCCCAATCCAGGTGGACATTAAGGACCATAGAGCTTCTTTTTGAATTTTCGGATGGCAGAGTGTAGTTCATCTATGCTGCCAACCAAGAATTCAATGACATGCCAGAAAAGTCACCAGCCCTTAAGTGCTGGGACCAGTGTGAAGGTCCTGGCACATCATGGGTCATTAAGGGATTAAACGGACCAGCGCACTAAAATCAACTCATATACCAAAGTACTGAGAAAAAAAAACAAAAAAACCAGGGAATACCTTGGGGGGGAGGTAAAAAGATCTCAGTAGTGGGGGAACAGAAACAAGCCCCCCCCAAAGCACCTAACACACCCAAATAGACATCACAGCAGAGTAAGGGTTAACTCAAAGCACACAGTAGGAATAGAAGCTATGTATACTCCAAAGCCCCCACTAGAGAATAGAATAGACCCATAATGCTCACATCTGCCTCTGTAGGGAGAGGCAACACAAACTAGGCCAGTTAGTGAACCAAGGCACTCAAAGGGTGACTTAAGTAACGCCTGTACCGATGATACCGGAGTTCCCTAGAACTTATCCAGCACAGGAAAAGCCCAAACAGAAAAAAGTGTCAACGGACAATGATCTGTCACAGCACACAACAATAAGAGCCAACGGGGCTCAAACAACTGAACACAGCATGGTAACCCCAGTGTGCAGGTCCTTAGACAGGCAGAACTGCCTGAAGGACCTTCTGGACAAAGCTGGCTTCAGTCAAAGCCTAAACATGGACACGGGCAAGATGGCAATTCGTCTGTGAAAAAAGACAGAGCCGAGGTCTGAACTTTCAAGGAACTAAGGCTAAGGCCCTTGTTCACGCCATCTTGCAAAAAAAGACAGGACAGAAGGAAGATCAAAGTCCTGTGAGGACAGATTCCGGTCCACACACCAAGCATAGAAGATAGACCAAACCCTATGATAGGCTTTAGAATAAACTGTTTTTCTAGCCTGAATCATAGTGGAGACTACTTCTGGAGAACAGCCCTTCTTCGTCAAGATGGAGGCTTCAACAGTGATGCTGTCAAAGTCAGATGGACCACGTCGTCCTTCCATAGGTACCCCTGGTGAAGTATATCCGGTCTGTGTGGCAGAGAAAACGGTTCCTGAGCAGACAAGACTAGCAGTTCTGGGAAACAAGGCTGTCTGGTCCAATAGGGAGCGATCAGGATGACTGAGGCCCCGTCCTTCCGAATCTTCCACCGCACCCTGGGCAGGAGAGGAAAAGGAGGAAAGATGTACGCCAGATGAAATCTCCGTGGGATTGACAGAGCATCCACTGCAAATGCTAGGGGATCCCTCCAGCGGAATCATAAGATCTGAACTTTTCTGTTGTTCCTGGTAGCCATCAGGTCTATTGCAGGAAGACCCCACTTCAGTACCAGGAGATCAAACGCCTCCGGTTGAAGCTCCCACCACGTGTTGACAGAGGAAGTCTGCTAGGACGTTTTCTACACCTGGGATGTACATAGCGGAGATAGCAGGCACATGGTCTACTGCCCAGGCTAAAATATTCTTGACCTCGAACCGAGCAGCAGGACTTCTGATGCCTCCTTGCTTATTGATTTAACACACGGCCGTGGCGTTGTCATACTGGACTCGGACTGGACACCCCATCAGTTGAGAGGACCAATACCTCAGAGCATGGGAAATCGCCCTGAGCTCCAATGGCCCTGAAAACTGAGGTGACCCAAGACTGTGCCCCCAACTGAGCAGGCATGTATCCGTCGTCACAATGGTCAAGTATGGAAGCACAAATGGCCTCCCTTTCTCCAGGTTGGATAGGTTCAGCCACCAGTGAAGGCTCTGCGCTACTTACACAGGAAGGGAGATAGGCTAATTCAGAAGGTCCGGGTCCCCCTGCAAACCTGGATCACAAATCTTTGAAGTTCCCTGGCATGAGCCATGGCAAATGATACAGCTTCCACGGTGGATATAATCTTTTCCACCAGAGAGGAGAACTTCCTCTCTGGAGATGACGTTCATTACAGGGTAGAAGACATATTGGAGGTGAGCTGCTAAATTGAGTCCTCCATCAGATAGACCATACTCTGTAGAGTATCGAAGCAGAGAACGAGGAATACCAGGTTCTGTGAGGGCACCAGAGCCGACCTGTCATATACAGAATCCAAATGTGTTGGAGGAGGCTCTGAGCACATTCCTCGACATGGCAATCCAGAAGGTCCCTGGAAAGGTGCCTTGAGGAGAAGGTTGTCCATGTAAGGTGTTGCCTGAATCTCCTTGGTGTGCAAGAAGGCAATCCATGAACCCAGAACTAAACTGAACACCTGAGAAGTAGGGTGACCACGGGTCCCGGAACGTCCGGGACTGTCCCTTATTTCAGGGACATGTCCCGCGTCCCGGGTCCCCTTCAACCGGGACAATGAAGTGTCCCGGAATGAAGCCAAGCCGCCCTGAATGTCAGCCTGCAAGCGGTGTGTCACATCATGGACGCCGCTTGCAGGCTGACATCCAGGGCGGCAATGCAACTTTCCTGATCTGGAGGCAAGCGCTCTAGTAATGCAGAGCGCTGGGAGATGACATCATCTCCCAGCGCTCTGCATTACTGAGCACAGCGCGCGGGAGCTTCAGCTCTGTGCCGGAGGAGGCACAGAGCACTTTCCACGCCGCTAGACCACCAGGGACTCAAGGTAAGGCATTATAGGGTGACCACGTCCCGGAATGGCAGAAGGGAAATGTGGTCACCCTACTGAGAAGCCGTTGTAAGTCCAAAGGGGATAGCAATGAACTGGAAATGGCACATTTCGCAGACAAACCTGAGGTACTGTTGACTGTCCAAATGCACAGGAAAGTGCAGATATGCATCCAGAAGATCCAAGGATGCCAGAAATTCCCCTGGACACATCGCTGCAATGATTTAGCATAGGGGCTCCATCTTGAACCGTGTGTCTTGACCACAAACTTGTTGAGAGCCTTGAGGTCCAGGATAGGGCGGCAGTCAACATCCTTCTTGGGAACCACAAAAAGGTTGGAATAAAAGCCCGAACCTAACCCCTGTATGGGGACCTGTGCCAGAACACCCTTGTCCAAGAGAGACTGGACTGCCCTATTGAAAAGCCTGAGCTTTTCTTTTCCCTGAGGGGAGTGAGAAGGGAAGTACCTGAAGGGGGGGGGGGCAGGGATTTGAAGGAAATCCTGCAAGCTTCTGAAATCACCTGTAATACCCACTGATTTGCAACAGAGCCACGCCAAACACTCAAAAAGTGATGCAGGCGACCCCCAGCTGGTCGCAGGCCAGGGTTCAGCGAGTTATGCTGAAGGAGGTTTGGTGGGCTTAGGTTTGGTGGAGGTGTGTTTAAGACCTGAACTGCTGCTTGGGCTTGGGGGTGGAATGTGGGGCCTGAGGTGCCACCAGATTCGCCATAAATGCTTTGCTTTGTTTGGGACGAAAAAGACGATGCCTCTTCGCCTGACGGGTGCGTTTAGGAGCTTGAGGCAACAACTTGCTCTTACCCCACAGTGGCCTCACTGATGAGAGTCTTCAGTTCAGGGCCAAAAAGAAAGGTACCCTGAAAGGGAGGAGGAATCAGTGATATTTTATTGATCAAGTCAGCAGACCAGGTCTTCAGCCACAGCATGCACCTAGCAGTCACAAAAAAAGCTATTGTCTTGGATTCAAAGTGGACTGCATCCAAGAGAGCATCAGTAACCTAATGCAGAGCATCAGAAATATTGTCCAAAATGGATAAAAGGCAGAGGGTGTATTGATATTAAGGATGTCTGATTTGGAGGTATTAATGCCTGAGTTTGACAGTGTGCCATATTCTCTTAATAACGACATTGCAGCTGTCAATGAATGCTCTGGGTCAGTCAAAGTAAATAGTACATCGTCTACAAACCCAGAAACCTTTAACTCCTTTATCAAAGTCTGGGATTCCTTTGACATTGGCATGTTTGCGGATCGCGCACAGGAGGGGTTCCAGTGACAACACATAAAGCAGAGGCAAGAGAGGGCACCCCTGGCGAGTCCCCCTGGAGATGGGAAAAGGGCTTGAGAGTTCACCATTTACTTTCACTCTTGCTGTGGGGCCAGTATACAAAGCACGGGTCCAATCTAGAATTCTGGGGCATAAACCAATTGCTCCAAGTACCCCAAACAAGAACTCCCAGTTGACTATTGAATGCTTTCTCAGTATCGAGAGAAAGCAATATCATTGGAGTGTTGGAAACCAGCGCCCTGTGGATAACTGAAACGACATGGGCAGCGTTATCCTTTGCTTGGCGACCTTTCACAAAACCTACTTGATCCATGTGGATCAGCGCTGGTAAGAACTCCTTTAATCACAGTGCCAAAACCTTGGCATACAGTTTCAGATCCACACAACAACGATATCGGTTGATAATTTGCACATTACTCTGGGCCTTTTCCTTCTTTATGTATAACAGTAATGTGCGCTTCCAGTGTCTGAGGAGCAAAAACTGTAGAAGAAGAGAGTTGAAAGAGTGCCATTCAGCACGTGAGGATATGTGAGAATTTCTTCTAATAGTAGACCCGGGCTCTTCCCCTAGGGCAGCAGACAGTTAGAGGTGCATAATTCTTCCACTGTAAATTCCCGCTCCAGGGAGGCAACCTCCTCTGGGGAGAGCTTCGCAGGGACAAAGCTTTGAAGAAAGCATAGCACGAGAGCTTCACATTCCCCCTGAGGAAGGTGCGGGGGCATCCGCGAAAGGTTATACAAGAATTTGTTGAAAGTCCGAAAAGATTCCGCAATGAGGCCACTATGGAGGTCAGAGACTCCTCGAAAGTAGAGGCTCTGTAATGCCACCTAACCACTCTCGCTAACAGGTTCCTGGACTTATTGCTCTGCAAGTAAGCTTTATATTAATACCACATAAAGGACCTATGTACAGATGATTTAAGGCAAGTGGCAATATCCAATCGTAAACAAATCAACTCCATCCTTACTGCTGGTTCCAGAGATGTTTTATGGAAATATTCTAGAACACGGAGCCTGGAAAGCATAGAATCCAGTTCCTTCTCTTTCATCTTTTTCTGGAATGCACCAGATACAATGGACACACTCAAGAGAAGATTAGATAAATTTATTTCCAAATGGAACATACAGAGTTATACTGTTTATTAGTAGGCAGATCAGGAAGGTCTGATAAAGACTAACTTATTTGGTAGCAGGAAAGCTATAAAATTACTGGGGTATGAGGAGAAGGTTGAACTTGATGGACTTGTGTCTTTATTCAACCTAATTTACTATGTTACCATGTAGTTCGCCTGACGACTGCTTTGTGTGCGTCCCAGCAGATCGGGGGAGGGGGCACACCTTGAGTGGTGTTTTCCTCAAAATACAGTTGTAAAGTCCTTTCCCCTGTGGTTCGACCCACCTCATCAGTAAAGTAGTTCATTTAGTCTCCACATCCTAGTACCTTTCCTACCTCCCAGAACATGCAAGTCCACAAATACTGTAATGTCTCCCACCTTAGAATTACGTAAGTAACTTAGTGAATATTGATCGCAGAGAAACAAGTCAATTTGGGAGTATTTGTCATGCACATAAAAGGTAAAGTCCCTATCCTGGTGGTGTACCAGGTGCCAAAGATCTAGGAGTTGATAGTGGTTTAAAACAGTCTGAAAGGCTCGTACCACAGATTTTTTGAAGAGGAGGATTGGGGTGGATTACAATCTTGTGTAGCAACCAGTGGGAAAGTAAGATCCCCACCCAGCAGCAAAAACACTTTCCCTGAAAGCATCTAGTTTATCCAGAACGCCTCTAAGAAATGAACCCTGCCTTTCATTAGGAAAATATGTATTAACCAAAGTGACCTTGGTATTCAAAATGGAGACCTTGACCATCACAAATCTACCCAAAGGGTCTCTAATGTTATCCAGGGTAGTCCAGGGCACAGAACAGTGTAGGAAGATCGAAGCCCCTTTAGATTTAGTATCTGAAGTTGAGTGCCATTGTAACGTGAAATGGTGGGAACTAAGGAAGGGGTGGGAACCACCCTGAAAATGAGTCTCCTGTACAAAGAGGATTTTAATGTCATCTCCCTAAGCAACATACTCATTTTCTCAGGTACATTCAGCCTGTGGACATTAAAGGAGCAGCAATTCAGTAGCAAGGTGTCAGCCATTATCCAGCCTAGTTGGGTGCAACAGCGGAGCAGAACCCGGAGCCCTCCACCAGAAGATAACGAGGAGAGAGAAAGGAAGAAATTAGGTAGTAGAAAGCAAGGAAAAAAAGAATAGGAAGAGGAGGTAGTCTCTGATACAGAAAAACTGGAGAAAGGTAAAAATACGAAACAGGTTGAGAGTGTTAACATCTCCTGTCTGGTGTAGGGGAAGCTGGGATATAACACGAAAACAAAAAAATAACAAGGCTAAGCCATAAAGGCCCAGCCTGGGAAAAAAACAGATATAACATGAAGGAACAGTAAATAATGACCCACTGGTCATATGATTTCCATGGGAGTGTAGCAGGAGAGATACCCAGAAGTAAGTGATGAATTAAGAGGGTAAGGTGTGACGCCATAGTAAAATTTTCCCATCAGGGAGGCCCAGGCGGACTCAACGTAGAACCCGCCCCCAGAGCTCAATATACTAGTAAGTGCCCTCTACAATGGCCGAGGAGGTCAGAGTGTCGCATCTCCACCTCCAGAGCCATTGGCCACCTGTGAACTCAATATTAAAATTTTGCTCTCTGCCGATCCCTCATACTACAATCTTCCAGAAAGGCAATCAATAAAGCAGACTCTGGCCAAGTCCCACAGTGTCTCCCCCCACCAGATGGAGGAGAGGCAACACACGGCATCAAGCAGTGGAGTAAAAAAACAGGACACTCAGAAAACTCAGAGCAGTCATAATTGTGCCCTCAAGAACCTCCCCCCACCCGCAACCACTATCACACACAGACCGGTCCAGTCCAGGGTGAGTATAAAGAATCCTCTCCGGAAAGTGTATCGCAGTGAGGTGAGTCTCTGCTCGTCCGTGTGCAAACCATCACCTCCCCCGGCTCCCCATTACAAGCCTCCTGGTCTCCCCACATTGAAAGTGTGCGCTCACTGAGACTGCGACCAAGTCGAAGGTGCGGCCAGGTCATCCAGGGCTCCGGAGGGAGCACAGGCATAGGTGGAATCTGTAAAGCCATGCAAAACGTATCTGTTTCATCCAGGGTACTGATAAACACAGTTGTATCTCCTTTTTGCACCTGCAAGCTGAAGGGGAAACCCCAGTGGTATTTGATCTGGTGCCGAACCAGAAGGTTTGTAAAGGGTTTGAATGCTCGCCTCTGCTGGAGGGTGTAAGAAGAAAGGTCTTTGAAGATTTGAAATCCTTCATAAAGCAAAGGCTGTAGCTCCCAGTAGTTCCCAGGCTGGTCCTCAGAGCCAAGCTAGAACACATGCATCACGTCCATGTGCTTTATTCACCATAACATTTTCTAGTCTCTAGACTTAGTCCTCAGTAAGCCATGCATATGATGGAGAAAATTCTGTGTTTTTTTTCTGTTTACCCATAGCCTGTCATTGTTGCTTCCTTTGTGTCTGTATTTTATAAATAAGGGGTCAGCCATAGCCTTATCCTCATAAATAAATTCACCTGTCAACTTTAGGAGGATCAATATCAGCCTTAATCATTTTTCTTGCTCTCATTGCAATACTTCTCTCACTTTCAATTTTAGCTAGCCTAAATGTGTTTGCAGATATTACATGCTTTATACATTTTTTTTTTTTTTAAACATGCATCTGACCTGTCTGATTTAAACACTTTAAAGGAACAGTAATGTCCCATAAATTTTTGTAGAGATTAAAAAATAAGCTAAATGCCACAAATCCTATCTCTCAAACATCTATGGTTTGAGAGAGATCCTCCGCTAAAGTTCCTCTTCTCCTGATGTCAGCTGTAAAGTGGACAGGAGATCCGTGTCGGCCTACACGAGGAGATTCTTTAGCAGAGTCGCAATAGCACGATTTAAAAATAATTACTTCTTTGGAACAGTTTAAAAAGTGTGTTTGCAAACCAAGCACACTTTGTAGACCGTTCCAAAGAACTATTTCTTTTTAAATCTTGCTATTGCGGCTCTGATGAAGAGCTTCTTGTCGGTTCCTGGACCAGGAACTCCTGCTGTCAGCTTACAGCTGACATCAGGAGAAGGGGAGGGAGAGGGGAACTTTAACGGAGGATATTTCTCAGACCATAGCAGTTTAAGAGATAGGATTTGTGGCATTTAGCTTATATTTTTATCTCTACAAAACTCCAAACATTTTTTATGGGACATTACTGTCCCTTGAAAAGCCTGCTTCTTATTTCTCTGCAAAACTCATTTTTAAGCCACATTGGTCTGAATTTGCTCCTCTTGTGCTTATTTCCCAATGGTGTCTATGGACACGCATAATTTGCTCCTCTTGTGCTTATTCCCCAATGATGTATAATGACACACACTTGGTCCTCTTTTGCTTATTCCACAATGGTGTATATGGACTCACAGAATTTGCTCCTCTTGTGCTTATTCCCCAAAGATGTATATTGACCCACATAATTTGTTCCTCTTGTGCTTATTCCCCAATGGTGTATATTGATACACATATTTGTCTAAGACAGTGATTCTCAACCAAGGTGAGTGGACATCATCTTAGGGTGCCCCACATTTTCTATGAAGACTAACAAAAATGGACTTTTAAATAAAGATTAATAGAAATTGTTCTGCAAAATAGGTTTAGTTTTGTTACTATTATTGTAAGACCTAATAATAACAACTGTATATTGTACCCTTCATTATGCCCTTGATAAAGTACATTAAATATGTTAGGGGTGCCCTGAATGTTCTAGATTATGTGTTAGGGGTGCCCCGAACAAAAAAAAAGATTGAGAATCACTAGTCTAAGAGCATTTTAAACAAATTCTACAATTCTTGTACATTTTTATCTTTGATAATTACATCCACTGAATATCCTGTAATACTGCTTTTAGCTTTGTAAAATTAGCCTTTTTAAAACAGAATGCTTTGGTTAAACCTTTGAGTGCCAGAGAGGTATCCAATGCACTGCGTTGGATACCTCACTGCCACTCAAAGGATTATCTCCTTGCTATTGGGTTTCTGATACCAAATTTAAAGAATATCATACTGTGGTCACTGCTGCCTAATTTTTCATTTACCTGTATAATGTTTATCATGTCAGAATTGTTTTAGAGCACAAGGTCAAGCAAGGTCTATTTTTCTAGTTGAGAAAAAGAAAAAAGGAAACGGCGCAAAAGAGTCCTTCTAAGCGCAGTATCTTTATCACAAGAGGTTGGACCTTCACCAAAACACCGTGGAATAAATCATCAGAATATTACTCACATTTTTCAGAGGCACACAACCTGCCTCCTGGTTTCTGCGCATTCACTGGCTTCCACCCCAGTATGGTGATCTTCTCCACTCTGGGTTTTGAGATGAATATGATCTTTTCCACAATTCTTCAATAGGAATGGTAAGTATATATGTGGTAATTGCCACTTAGACAGAGGATATAATCAAAATCCAATGCTATAGTGGACTCAACCTTCTTTTATCTTATTTTATTTTTTCCACTCCTATTCTTCAATGATGGAACCAGTGTTTCAGAAACTCTATATGTGAGTATATTGTAGTATAAATGTTTTTCTTTCCAGAAAAAATATACATAAAAATGGATAAAAAAATATATCAATACAGGATAAGATGATTGGCTAAAAAAAAAAGCCTGAATGATAAAACAGTATACACATCAGTATAAGATAAAGAAAACAATAAAATCTATATATGATAGATAAAACAAAACATCAATACTACAGCTAACGCGTTTCGTCACTTCATGTGACTTTTTCAAAGCTGAAAAAAGAAAAAAACAAATATCCATGGAGTAGACCCTTTTATACCTGTACTAGTTGAACAGCCCGTTACACGGGCCACAGCGCCACTGCCACCCGTTGCGGGGCAGTCACGTGCAGTAAAGACTGCCCGCGCCACGGCTGATACAGACCTGGACTCTCCTTCGGAGCGCCCAGCTCTGTATCAGCAGCGGTGCAGGCAGTCTCTACTGCACATGAGTGCAGCACGCGCAGCAATGTCTGCTGTGCTTGTTGCTGTGTCACACACGATTTAGCGAATTATTATATAGGATATGGCAGAAATCATCCAATAAGATTCTCCCTCAATGATGGACGTTCCAAGCCACCTGCATTCCAATAGCGCAACCCCCATAGTGGAGTGGAATAACTCCCACTTTTCCATAATAGGCTCCATGTGACCAATAGCTAATCACCTGGATGCCCGTGCAGTACGGGGGTACAAACATCCGGTTCGTGTGTCTAAACCGTGCGCTCCAAACTGGAGCGCATCCAGCCCACGAACCGGAAGTCAATCTTAAAGAGAGCAAGCCTCCGCTCCCCACTGCGCCCGAAAATGGCGCACTAATTTAAAATCCCCAAAAGTGTCCAATGACTAATGGAATCACTGCACATGCATCCACAAGCGAGGCGCACCAACCGATACGCAGTGACATCACGCGCCCCAGAGTGAGGCGCACGACATCCATGCGCATCAGACGTGCGCCTCACAATGGAACACACAAATGAACCTTGGGAAGATCCCCAAAAAAGAGGAAAGGTCCTCCAACCGAAGCGTACAAGCCGCAGTGACATCACGTGTCTCAAAACGAGGCACATAACACACAAGCGCATCAAATGTGCGCCCCACAGTGGAACACATAATAACCTCCAAGTATATCAGGGATTCTTACTGGGGGTAATCCTCTTACCAGAATACACACGGCCTGAAAGAGCCACCATGAGTATATGAAAACCAAGTACTGAGGATATATAACGACATATAAAAACATATAAAAACTTTCAATTTTAACATATAAATATATGCAAATTACACCTCCTTAACACATAAATACATCAATATGTGACCTTAACCCCTATGTTTGATTCTATTAATTTCCACACATATTTCCTAAATCACAAATATCTCCTCATTCCCTTAACTATGTAAATATACAAAAAATACTACTTATTGACAATCCCCAAATATAAATCCCACACTCCCACTCCTTATACGTTAATCTATATAAAATGAAGATCTAAATCCTCATTTAACCCATTAACTCCTAAAGTTCCCAGGGTATAGATCCACATAGCCTCCCGTTTACACAGTTGACGGAATCTATTTCCCTGGGGAGGAATCCATTCGATTCCCATTATTTTAATCTGATTCAAACCACCTTTGTTACAAATACAAAAATGCTGATATAATTTACAGCTATTATCTCCCTTTAATATCTTCCTTCTATGTTCCCCAAACCGAGTGCGAAGTGCCCTAATAGTGCGACCTACATAGGCTGCACCGCAACCACATTCTATCAAATCAACTACATAATTTGTGCCACAATTGATATAATGTTTAATATCGAATTTTCTACACTGTTCTATATCTAAAAAGTGTTTCTTTCCCTGCACCATAAAAGAACATGTGTTACATCTGGAATGATTACACCTATAATTTCCCACTACTTTGGGAAGATTAAATTTCCCCAAAGTGGGATTTAACGTATCTTCATTTATTCCAGCTTTTCCATACAATATTTTTGGTCTACTGGGGGCTATCCATGTTCTGACTGTTTTACTTCTTCGAAATGTTACTAAAGGTTTTTCACTTATCTCATCCTTCAGAATATCATCTTGTAATAATATTTTCCAGTTGTCAGAAATGATATTTTTAATTTTGTTTCTCCAACAATTATATCCTGTCACAAAGGATAGCCCCCTATTCCTATTTTCTTTCCCTCTTCTTTTATCCATAAATTCAGACTTATTTTTCTCTTTTTTTTGGATTAAATCATTCCTATTAAGTCCACATGCTCTTTCAAAAGCACTATTTAATATTTTTTCATTATATCCCTTTTCAAGGAAAGCTTTCTTCAGCTCCCCACTTTTCTTAATAAAATCCTTGTGGTCACTACAGTTGCGGCGTAATCTATGGTATTGCCCATATGGAATATTCTTTAACCATTTACTGTAGTGACCACTGTCTGCTCTTAAATATTGATTTGATGCAGTCTCTTTTTTATAAATAGAACTGACTACAGGGGAGTCTGACACCCCCGTTAGTAAGAGATCTAGAAATTCAATTGACTTTAATTGGATATTTTTTGTAAATGAAATGCCCCTAGAGTTAGCTTCAAGTTGTTCCAAAAATCCATTATAATCTCCTTTACTTGTATCCCAAATCACCAGGATATCATCAATGAAACGGCCATAGTACACCAGGACCGCCGCATCCCACTTACCACCCCCTACCATATCATATTCCCAATGACCCATAAAGAGGTTGGCGTAGGATGGGGCGAACCTGGTGCCCATGGCCGTTCCCTTGATTTGTAAATAATATCTACTCTGGAAGACAAAAAAGTTATGTTCCAAAATAAATTGAACACTTTTTAAAATAAATTCCTTTTGTGGAAGAGGCATCTCCAGATCTTTATCCAGGAAAAATGCTATTGATTCTAGGCCGTACACATGACTAATGTTTGTGTATAGGGAGACTACGTCCAGACTAATCCAGATATAGCTCTCTCGCCAAACAATACAGTTGCATTTCTCCAATACATGTTGACTGTCCCTAATATAACCATATAAAGAAGTAACATATTTTTGTTAATCTTCCCAAAGTAGTGGGAAATTATAGGTGTAATCATTCCAGATGTAACACATGTTCTTTTATGGTGCAGGGAAAGAAACACTTTTTAGATATAGAACAGTGTAGAAAATTCGATATTAAACATTATATCAATTGTGGCACAAATTATGTAGTTGATTTGATAGAATGTGGTTGCGGTGCAGCCTATGTAGGTCGCACTATTAGGGCACTTCGCACTCGGTTTGGGGAACATAGAAGGAAGATATTAAAGGGAGATAATAGCTGTAAATTATATCAGCATTTTTGTATTTGTAACAAAGGTGGTTTGAATCAGATTAAAATAATGGGAATCGAATGGATTCCTCCCCAGGGAAATAGATTCCGTCAACTGTGTAAACGGGAGGCTATGTGGATCTATACCCTGGGAACTTTAGGAGTTAATGGGTTAAATGAGGATTTAGATCTTCATTTTATATAGATTAACGTATAAGGAGTGGGAGTGTGGGATTTATATTTGGGGATTGTCAGTAAGTAGTATTTTTTGTATATTTACATAGTTAAGGGAATGAGGAGATATTTGTGATTTAGGAAATATGTGTGGAAATTAATAGAATCAAACATAGGGGTTAAGGTCACATATTGATGTATTTATGTGTTAAGAAGATGTAATTTGCATATATTTATATGTTAAAATTGAAAGTTTTTATATGTTTTTATATGTCGTTATATATCCTCAGTACATGGTTTTCATATACTCATGGTGGCTCTTTCAGGCCGTGTGTATTCTGGTAAGAGGATTACCCCCAGTAAGAATCCCTGGTACACTTGGAGGTTATTATGTGTTCCACTGTGGGGCGCACATTTGATGCGCTTGTGTGTTATGTGCCTCGTTTTGAGACACGTGATGTCACTGCGGCTTGTACGCTTCGGTTGGAGGACCTTTCCTCTTTTTTGGGGATCTTCCCAAGGTTCATTTGTGTGTTCCATTGTGAGGCGCACGTCTGATGCGCATGGATGTCGTGCGCCTCACTCTGGGGCGCGTGATGTCACTGCGTATCGGTTGGTGCGCCTCGCTTGTGGATGCACGTGCAGTGATTCCATTAGTCATTGGACACTTTTGGGGATTTTAAATTAGTGCGCCATTTTCGGGCGCAGTGGGGAGCGGAGGCTTGCTCTCTTTAAGATTGACTTCCGGTTCGTGGGCTGGATGCGCTCCAGTTTGGAGCGCACGGTTTAGACACACGAACCGGATGTTTGTACCCCCGTACTGCACGGGCATCCAGGTGATTAGCTATTGGTCACATGGAGCCTATTATGGAAAAGTGGGAGTTATTCCACTCCACTATGGGGGTTGCTCTATTGGAATGCAGGTGGCTTGGAACGTCCATCATTGAGGGAGAATCTTATTGGATGATTTCTGCCATATACAGGTATAAAAGGGTCTACTCCATGGATATTTGTTTTTTTCTTTTTTCAGCTTTGAAAAAGTCACATGAAGTGACGAAACGCGTTAGCTGTAGTATTGAGGTTTTGTTTTATCTATCATACATAGATTTTATTGTTTTCTTTATCTTATACTGATGTGTATACTGTTTTATCATTCAGGCTATTTTTTTTAGCCAATCATCTTATCCTGTATTGATATATTTTTTTTATCCATTTTTATGTATATTTTTTCTGGAAAGAAATAAATTTATACTACAATATACTCAACATATAGAGTTTCTGAAACACTGGTTCCATCATTGAAGAATAGGAGTGGAAAAAATAAAATAAGATAAAAGAAGGTTGAGTCCACTATAGCATTGGATTTTGATTATATCCTCTGTCTAAGTGGCAATTACCACATATATACTTACCATTCCTATTGAAGAATTGTGGAAAAGATCATATTCATCTCAAAACCCAGAGTGGAGAAGATCACCATACTGGGGTGGAAGCCAGTGAATGCGCAGAAACCAGGAGGCAGGTTGTGTGCCTCTGAAGAATGTGAGTAATATTCTGATGATTTATTCCACGGTGTTTTGGTGAAGGTCCAACCTCTTGTGATAAAGATACTGCGCTTAGAAGGACTCTTTTGCGCCGTTTCCTTTTTTCTTTTTTAGTTGTTCTAATTTGGAGTGGGAACCCAATCTCCCTGGAAACGTGCAGCATTGGACTTATAAAACGCAGTGTATTGAAAGGGAAAAGAATCAAGATCCTATAGTAATTTTTATTATATTTTTATTATATATTTTTTGTTATATTTTTTGTTATTTTTCTATTATTTTTATTGTTCACTCATTGCTCATACATATTGTTGTCATTCATGCAATTGTGTTTCCCCGTATAATTTTCTATCTATATTTTTGAGGGCATACTGTGGGAAGAGGCGCAGTGGTTGGGGAGTTGGTTTTAGTTATCTATCTTGCCTCCCTATTTGTGTATATATATATATATTTCTATTTTCTAGTTGGCTCCTCTACTAGTTGGGATATAAAATTGTCATTAGTCACACTTATATAATTTCCCTTTGTTGTGCTGGAAGTCATTTAGTTAATTGAAATCTCCCATTACGATTACATTTCCAGACCTAGTGTTACCACACATATTATGCCAGTTACTACAAGTTAAAAGTCAGGCAGAAAAAAAAATCTGCACAATAAAGTTAATAAATAATTGCTCCCCTGTATTTGAATCCTGTGTTGTTTAAATTCCCATCACTTATCACACTGCTGTACATGCACACTGCTCAAGGTTGATATGTGCAAGTATTCAATGTTCCTCTGCTCTATATAGCAGAAAGACATTAATTACAACCAAACAAAACTACTCCCACAACACACAGACTGCAATCATTCACTTGCACAACTGCAAATCGATGGGAAAAAGGCTTGTTTTTAACCCCTCCCTTACCACACTACACAACAAAAACACCTCTAATAAAAGAGGATTTTAGTCTTACCTGTTAAATCCTTTTCACTTAGTCCATACAGGTTACTGGTAACTCTGGGAGGCGATCCGCCCCTTTAAGTAGGCAGGAACATTTCTCCAAATCTATGAGGGGGTGGAGCCTCCCCTCCCTCCTTAGCTGCTTCCCAGTCAGCCAACACCAGAATGATTTGTGACCCTACCAACTGACCAGAAAAGGGAGAGAAGAAGAAGACTCCTGTGAGCATGCCCCGAAGGACTCCCACAAATTGCCACAGGAGAGCCGAGCATGGTCTCTTGACAGGGTGGGAGACCAGTAACCTGTAAGAACTAAGCGAAAAGGTAAGACTAAAATCTCCCTGCCCTAGGACCCTCCGGAATGACGAACAGAGCGTCAGACTTCCTGATGGATTCCGTGCGATGCACATAGAACTTGAGACAACGCACAACATCCAACAAATGGAGATCCCTCTCCTTATCGGAAGAGGGGTTAGGGCAGAAAGAGAGCACCACAATCTCCTGATTAATGTGGAACTAGGAAACCACTTGTCCTTGTGAAACACCAAATAGGGTGGTTTACAGGAGAGAGCTTCTAACTCCGCCACCCGGCGGACAGACACAATAGCCAGAAGAAAAAACATCTTCCATGACAAAAGGCGTAACGGAATAGTAGACAAGGACTCAAAGGGAGGACGCTGGAGAACTCCCAAGACCAGATTAAGATCCCACTGAGGAGCCGGACTCCGAAAAGCAGGACGCACATGAGCAACACCCTGAAAGAAGATCTTGACATCCGGAAGCATAGCGATGCGCTCCTGGAAAAAAACAGAAAGCGCCGAAGTCTGAACCTTAAGAGAACTGCAGAAAGGCCAGGACAGTAGGAAGATGAAAATCGTGACAGGACCCTGTCAGCACACCAAGAGAGAAAGGTCGACCAGACCCGGTGATATATCCTGGAAGAAACAGGCTTACGAGCACGGAGCATGGTAGATACTACAGCAGAAGAAAACCCCTTTTTCTTCAAAATAGAGGATTCAACCTCCAGGCCGTCAGATGGAGACGATGAACATCCTCCTTCCACAGATAACCCTGTATCAGAAGATCTGGACAAGAGGGAAGAGGAAAGGGCTCTGCCACCGACAGAGCCAGAAGGTCCGGATACAAAGACTGACGAGGCCAATTTGGAGCAACGAGGATGACCGGACAACGCTCCACCTTCAGCTTCTGGATCACCATGATCAACATTGGAAGAGGGGGAAAGATGTAAGCTAGGGGAAACACCCAAGGAATTGACATGGCGTCGACCGCCAGAGCCAGCGAGTCCCTCCACCTGGAGCAGAACGTCAGAACCTTCCTCTTGTGTCTGGTTGCCATCAGATCCACCAAAGGTACACCCCACATCTGGGTTAGAAGCTGGAACACCTCCGGATGGAGCTCCCACTCTCCGCTGTCGACTGTGTGACGACTGAGAAAATCTGCCAGGCGTTGTCTACGCCTGGAATGTGCACCGCAGAAATACTGGGAACATGAACCTCCGCCCAGGACAGAATGGCCTTTACCTCTAGTCACACGGCGAGACTTCTTGTCCCTGCCCTGTCTGTTGATGTAAGCCATGGCAGTGGCATTGTCGGATTCCACTCTGACAGGACAGTCCTCCAGCTGAGAATCCCAATGGCGTAGAGCATTGAAAATCGCCTGAAGTTCCAGGATATTGATGGATAGAAGGGACTCCTCCAAAGACCACTTCCCCTGAGCGCTGATGCGACCCAAGACAGCACCCCAGCCCGAGAAACTGGCGTCCATCGTGACCGTGGTCCAGTAGGGTATCCGAAATGGTCTCCCCTTCAAGAGATGGGAAAGGTTCAACCACCATTCCAAGCTCAACTCGACATGAGGAGGAAGAGATACTGACAACTTCTGATGATCTGGACGGTCCCCCTGCACGTATGGATCACAAACCTCTGAAGATTCCTGGTGTGTGCCATCGCAAATGGCACAGCTTCTATTGTGGAGATGAACTTCCCCACCAGGGAAAGCAACTTCGGGACTGGAATCCACTCGACAGCCAGGATCCACGATACTCGCTGGGCAATCTGATGCGCTACTTCCTCCAGCAGGAACACCATAACCCTCAGTGTTAAACAGTAGACCCAGGAAGATGAGACGCTGAGATGGAGACAAGTCCGACTTGTTCAAATTCACTATCCAACCGTGGCAAGTGAGGACATGAATGCAGGTCTGAACCTGCAGGTGGAGGAGATCCGCAGACTCTGCCTTCAAAAGCAAGTCGTCCATGTATGGAGTCACTCTCACTCCATCCCGATGGAGGACAGAAATCAATGCTCCCAGAACTCTTTGGAAAACCTGGGGAGCAGTTGTCAGCCCAAATGGAAGAGCTGAGAACTGAAAATGACCCCTGGCACAGGCAAACCTCAGATACTGCCTGCTCGCTGGATGAATGGGAATGTGCAAATACGCATCCTGCAGATCCAGAGAAGCAAGAAACTCCCCCGGAGACATGGCGGCAATCACAGTGCGCAGAGATTCCTGACGATAGTGAGTCTTCACCACAAAGGAACTGAGATCCAAAATAGGACGGCCCCCGCCATCCTTCTTGGATACCACAAAAAGGTTGGAGTAGAACCCCAAACCCATGTCCATAGGAAGCACTGGCTCCAGGACCTCTTTGTCCAAAAGATCCTGAATAGCGCCGTAGAACAACCGCAGTTTCTCTGCATCCTGCGGAGAACGAGTGAGATGAAAACGAAGGGGAGGAAGGGAAAATAAAGGGATCCTGTATCCTTCTGAGACCACCTGCAAAACCCATGGGTCCGTCACAGATTCCTCCCAAACCCTGCGAAAGAGGTGGAAGCGTCCACCCACGGCAGGGTGCGGACCCGGGTTAGGTGAGTCATGCCGAAGCAGGCTTGGAAGTCCTGGACTTGGAGGCAACCTTGGGCTTCCAGGACTGCTTGGGCTTGGAGGAGGAACGAGGATCAGACGGAACTGTCTTGGAGGACGAACGCGAAAGGAACGAAAGGACTGGTAACGTTTAGCCGGCAACTTTTTCTTGAAGACTAAGGGCAAAAGGGTACTCTTACCCCCAGTAGCCTCTCTGATCAGTTCCTTGAGCTCGGAACCAAACAAGGAAGTACCCTGAAAAGGCAAGGAAAGCAAAACCTTCTTAGAAGCAGTGTCAGCAGACCAAATCTTAAGCCAAAGCGCGCGCCTGGCCACGACAGAAGAAGTGGAAGCCCTCGCCATCATACGGACAGCATCAAAGGCGGCATCAGAAACGTAGTTCTGCGCCTCAGAAATATTGGTAAGCAAGCGCAACTGCTCTGAAACCGGAGCGTCCTGACGGACCGCCTTGGTGATTTGCTTGGTCCAGACCGCAATGGCCCGGTTAACCCACGCCACAGCGAAAGCCGGTCGCATAGCAGTGCCAATAGATGCAAAAATAGACTTGAGGCAAACCTCCAACTTTTTATCCGTCCAGTCCTGCAAAGCAGAAGCATCAGATACAGGCAAAGCAGTCGATTTAGACAGTCTAGACACAGGAGCATCCACCTTGGGAGGATGAACCCATTTAACCAGTTCAGCCTCAGAAAAGGGATAAAGTTTAGTAAAACTTTTTTGAGACTGAAGAGGACTTATCAGGATTTTTCCAAGCATCAGAAACCAAACGTTCCAGAGTAGGGGTTAGGAGGAAAACAAGTAACAGCTTTTGCCGGTTTCTGAAAGACATCAGTTGGGTCAGTGGGAACCTCTTGACTCAAGGGAAGATTGAGGGTGGTCAGAAAGGCTCTAATTAGGCCCTCAGCAGAAAATTCAGGGTCACATTCAAATGGGTCTCCAGCAGACCTGGAAGACTCAATAACTGTACCATCCTCAATATCAGAATCTAGCAACAGTTCTTCCTCAGAAGAATCAGACACGTCAGGGGCCCCCTGTGGTTTAGGCAGGGAGGTCCTGATGGTAGAGGGAGCCTGCCATACCTGCAGTGCTTCCTGTACCTGAGAGGGAAAGAGTTGAAGAGTGGACCTGAGGTCCCTAGTTGCAGCCTTAAACTCTTTCACCCAAGCTGGCTCTATAGCATGGCTGGAAGGCCCTGGGTTGCTGTCAGGACCTACTGAGCATGCTGGGCATAAATGACCAGAGAATTCCCTAGGCAGCCCTGAATGACAGGAGGAGCAATGCGCAATGGGGGATAATGATACCCCAGCCTCCTTAGTCTTAGGCCTAGTCCCAAGCTCCAGCGGAGTAGACATACTCACAGTGTCAGATATACCCCACTGACAGAAATCACCTAATTAAAGTGTGAAAGATTAAAGATTCACCTCAGAAACGTTTAAAACTAAACTTAGCTGGAAAGCGAAGGGTCAATCAGCGGAGGAGAGACCGGTCCCTGCGTAGTATACTCGATGAGAAGAACTCACAAAATGGCTGCCGCGACGGGAGCCAATCAGAAAAAAGGCGCAAAACAAGCGCTCATGGGAACTGTAGTTTTTCTCACAAAGTACCCCAAAACAGTGCCCGAAGCCCCCCAAATCCTCCAACACACTTGACTATTGAACCGGATGAAAGAGCATGGGAAGACAAACAAAATGAGCCCACTCTGAAGTCGCTAGGTGAAGCGGTTCCAGAGATACATCCCACACAGTGTAAGCCCATAGAGAGTAAAGGAGCAATGGCGGCTATGCGGCAAAAGCGCTCCTTAAAGGCGCAGACTATAAAATTTAAGAAATTTAACCCCAATAATAAAAGGATTAAAAACACATGGAACACATGTACATGATGAGAAAACACTATTCCATAAAGAAAGTGTAACAGAACCCTCAATAAACAAGTCAAACCAGCAGACAAAGGGTTAAAATGCCACATAGACTGCTCCAAAACTCACAGACAAACACTCATATACATTAAATATATATATATATATATATATATATATATAAAAACACCCAATGAGTGACGGAGTGTGCAATGAGAACTCCCAAATACAAGCCCAATAAGGGACACTGTGGGACAAGTGGACCTTCAGCACTCAAAGGGTGGCTCACCTTTCTGCAGGTCTTCTGTCTTCAGGTCACCATGCAAAGAAAGGATTACCTCAGTAGATAATCCCCCAGGGAAGTACTTGAAGCCAAGTTGTTCCCCCATCAGGGCATAAGGTCCACCAAAAATCCCTGGACACTGAGCTAGCCACTTTGGAGAGGGCATTTGTCAGTCATAGTAACCCGCCTAATGGTGGTATTCCATATTTGACAGAAAATAATAAAAAAACTAAAACTGAAGAGAGATGTTCTCCACCTGGTGTGTACACAACCAGGAACAAATCATTCTGGTGTTGGCTGACTGGGAAGCAGCTAAGGAGGGAAGGGAGGCTCCACCCCCTGCATACATTCAGAGAAATGTTCCTGCCTACTTAAAGGGGCGGATCGCCTTCCAGAGTTACCAGTAACCTGTATTGGACGACAGTGAAATACAATTTGTTATCTTTCTGCATGGCTAATTATATCTTTTGTGCTTAACCCTCAGGCTACCAATCATGTTAGAATGACGTTGAGCTGATCTGCATACCTGTGAAGTACCTTTTATACTACAATTGCACATCACAAGTATTACAGATGAACTGAATACCACATGAATGGCAATGTCATGCAATATTCCTTTGCTATGTATCACATACTACAATAAGTTGTGGCACACAGGTGTCCCAAAAATCTGTCTGTCAAGTCTGCAAGCAGCTCGATACCAAACCCCACTCTGAAAGAGGAGAAAATATGTACATAAAATATCAATACTATCAAACAATAAAACAGTGTGGAATAAGAAAGGAGTCTCTTCATAAGATACTAGTAAATAATAATTTTATAAAAAAAATTATACTATAAGCTCCAAACTAAAATGATGAATCCATAGAATGAGCAATTAACTTATCCCGTAATAGTGCATCACCAGGATGCAGGATCCTCCTCAGTAGACCCACAGATGCAGCGCTCCTCCACCACATACAAACTCACACACAGAATACCTCATGGTCTGTGAATAAGTGAGGAAGTACCTTTCGGACATGAGAGTGGTGTTCCTCCAGAGATGAGGAAAAGATTAGGATTTCATCCAAAAGGACCACCGTGAATTGGCCTAATATGACACTGAAGATATCATTCGAAGGTCCCTATTGCATTACATAATGCAAAAGGCATTGCAAGGTACTCTAAGTGACCATACTGGGTTTGAAAAGCTGTTTTCCACTTGAGGTTGTAGGCTCCTCTCAGATTCAGCTTGGTCAAGATGGTAGCAGATCTGAGGTAATCAAAAAGTAGTGGTAGAGGGTAGCGATTCTTAACTGTAACATCATTCAGTTGCCTGCAATCGAAACAGGGCTGAAGCGAGTCATCTTTTCTTTTTAACAAAAGAAAGATTCCAGCCCCAGCAGGGGAAGTTGAGGAAAGAATGAATCCTTTATCTAAATTTTCTTTTAAGTATTTTTTTTTAGAGGTCTTTGTTCTGGTTTTGACCGGGGAAATGTGGAGGGAGTTTTTCTGCTTCTTGTTTGCAAAACAGATAAAAAAAAAGGCATAGGCAAGGGGCTAACGTCCATGGATGTTGTAGTGAAACAGTTATTTGGCCCTGGATTCCCTAGTTGCCAGTATAAATAACAAAGCAATTCAACCGAGAGAGAGTTAATTTTAGGGTTATGTAGACATGACCAGAACAACTGGGAATAAAGTAATCTGGACAACATTGAAGAATAACCATTCATGATGTTTATTGACAGTTAGGTTAAGGGCTTAGGATTCATGGGTAAAAAGGCCTAAGTGCATGAAGGAACCACCCAACACCTGGATCTGCAAGAGTTGAGCCCTGGGAACTAGCTGGCTCTTTAGGGTGGTTGCCCGGTGTTGAGATAACAAATTGTTTGAAACCCTGGAATCAATAAGGGCTCGTACCTGGACGACCCTTGACCCTAACTGCAGAGATAGGAAAGAAAACAGTGTCAAGGGGACACTGGGAGTAGGTGTACGTACCATTCTGAGGCCTTACCGGACAGGTACGTAGGAGGTGTCCTTCTTTGCCACAATACAGACAGATGCAGGCAATCTCTACAGGCCTTCACCTCAGAGGTCAGTGCACTATGAGCCACATTGATCTAAACATGTTCTGGAGGAGGCTGAGCAGGGGAAGGTGACTGTGCTAAGGAATCTGCTAAACTGGAGCCAGAAAGCGGGTATTTTCCTACCGTCTCTCCCGAAGACATCTGTTAATCTGAATAATAGAGTGTGTAATAATTTCCTTCAAATAATCATGTAGGCCAACTTAGGCTAATTTATCTTTCAAGGAGTTTTGACCTGTTTCAGGGAACGAACAGCAGCCGAAGCTGAACCAGTCATTGGGGGTCATCATAAATAGTGGCCAAGGTATTAAAGAATGACAAGAGATTGTTCAGTACAGGGTTGCTATTTGGTAGAAGATGATTCACACATGCCTATGATTTTCTGGATAACAGAAAGATGACTTTTCGCACTTGCACCTCATTAGAGTGGTAAGTACAAGGTTTACTGTAGAATAGTAGTTTGCACGAGTTACAGAATCCTCTGAACTGGGTTCTTTCCCCAGAGAATTTCTCGGGAAGAGTAAGCTGAGGTTCTGGAGGAATGGAGCTTGACCCAGAACAAGGAGGAACTGAAGTACCTGCAGAAGGTCTTGCACTTGAATATGTAGCTGGACCATGCCACTCTGAAGACCTAACAATGTTTGAGACAAGGGCTCCAGTTTTTGTTTCACAGTGTAAGGACTGAGCCAATCCCACGGGGTCCATACCTGGCTCAGTTGTTCTGTCAAGAAGGGCTTGGGAAGTGTCAGTCTACCGGACTCTAAAGTGTTAAGAGTAGAGAGTGTGTCTAGTGTACGGTGGCAGCCACTGGTGTGACCTTGATGAGGCCTAAGCCATAGTTAGAGATGCTGGCCTCAAAGACAGACAGAAGGATGGAAACACCAGTGAGCCGTGAAGTGGTAGCACTATCACTACCCCAGAGGGGAGAACAAGGCAGATACCCAGAATAGTTGTATCCCGATGATGGGATAGATGAGAAGAATCAGGAGACAAGCCAAGGTCAGGGAAGGCGGAGTTAGTATGGAATCAGGAGACAGAGATCAAACCAAAGAATCAGAGCAGAATCAAGGAACTAAATCTTCACCAAATGGCTAACAACTGAGAACTCAGGACATGTTGGGATGTGTAGATATAGGCGCAAATACGTGTGCTAGGTGGTGTGCAACGTACAGCAGGAAGCGGGTGTATTGGTCCACCCACATACAAATATTCCCACATGTGCTGGTGCACAACTGTGAATGTCAATGATTGACCCTTGAAGTACGGTCAGCAGAAGAAGGTAAGGCATGACAGTAGTTCACATAAAATAATTTTAAGGTAAATTATACCTGTCTTCTTATCATCATATTTTTTACAGGAAAAATTACACAACAATTTTATCGCTGTGCTACTTATATAATGTGGCTGTTCACATTGTTGACAATTACCATATCGGATACAGCAGAATGCAGCTTGCTGCAACTTCCCAAAGTAAGGAAAAGGGAATTATGAGGTAACAATGGGACAGAGCAAATAAGTAAACTGTGATTTGACAATTTTTGAACTCAGCATAAAAGAAGCTACAAGTAGTCCAGAAGTTACCTGATGCTGGATGAGGATTAGCAAGGTTGTGTCCTGACAAATCCACAAAGGAGTGATGTATTGGGTGGACAAACTGAGGCTGAGCTACAATGTGATTCGGTGCCTCGGCTGGGTTAGCAGTGTGAATGACACTGACCTGAAAAAAAAAACAAACAAAAAAAACAAATAATTAAATCCAAACATGATTATATATAAACATGGTTAGCAAACCTGTAAAAACTATGGCTAATTTTAGATTAATATAGCATGTCCAGGTAAGATGCTTGAGAAATACATTTCTTTGACAAACATTATTCCCTGGTCCATTTCCAGATTATTTGTACTATTAGCTGAAGAGCCCATGTACAAGGGCCACAATGCCTTGGTGCAGTCATGCCCAGTAGAGACTGCCCACATTGCGGCTGATAAAGAGCTGGATGCTCCGAAGTCAGACCACCCCTCTCTGTATCGGCCTCGTCACGGGCAGTCTCTACTTTGCATGACTGCAGCAAGCGCAGCAGTCTCTACTGCGCATGACTGCTTCATTACAAACATTTTAGCTAATTATTATATAGGAGGATGGTTCCACAAGTCCACACAAGTAGTCATATAATGTAAGTCTAAAGGTTATTCCAGCTGAATCACAGAGTATCTTGTCCAGATTAATAAAACACTAATTAGCACACAAGTGCTCAGGAAGTTATATAAAAAAAAAAAAACTGCTATTAGGCAGTATTGAGGACTGGTGCTGAGAATCTATGGTTTGGACTAAGTTTTTAGAAGATGAAAAGGGTCACACTATATAGAAGCGATAGATGGCAGACTAATAGCACTTCATAGGGCACAGAAGAATTTCATGCTACAAAGAAAACCACATATTGATTCACAGTTTGTACTGAAATAATATCCTCCGTTAATTATGCATCATCTGATTCAGCAATTTCTTCTCACCTCCACCTGGAACTCATTACTGCTGTATCGGCCATTTAGTTCAGAGCAGACCAGTTTAAACTTCCTGTCAAAGACACCAACTGTATTCCAGTTCCTGTAGCGGATCAGATGAAGAATCTTCTCATAATTAGCCATAGTATCAACACCTGAATGAGAAAAATTGTGAGCTTATTTCCAGTAGTCCAACAGCTAGATATAACAATGATAAACACTGTAGGCATTGTCTCCAAAAAAGATGAAACGTTGACGTTTCATCTTCTAATTAAGCTTTTCAGTGATGTGTTATATACTAATGAAGAGATCAGTGACATTTAATATGCTAATGAAGCTCTGTGCTCACCAGGAAATTTTCACTTCCACTTTTCCCAGAAATAAAAATGTGACTATTTCCTACACTAGACATCTTTTGGAACTTTGGTTAACGTGATACAAGCAGTTTTGCATGAAGTTTACAAATATGTAAAGAAATGGCTGCATTGTCACTAAAAGTAGAAATCATCACATCTCAGATGTTTTTATTACGGAATAGTTGTCTTTATATTTTTGTGGTTCTTGCTGCTGATGGTTAACTGTATATATAGACCATCAGTAGCAAGAAACTTCAGCTACTACAGTTTGCATAACTGGGGCTATAAAGCGTGTGAAGAGTAACACAAAAATATAAAGGCAAGTATTCCATACACCAAATATGTGATGGTTTCTACATTTAGTGACAAATTACAGAAAACGGATTACAAAGTTTACAAAGGTAGCAGTTTCCCTAGAATCCAGTGGATGCTAGACACTAATCAATACACTGAGTAAAGGTCTCTAGCATCCAAGTTAACAAGTTAACTAGGGTGACATGCTAACTCGTGTAAAGAGAGAGAAAATGGCGACTGAAGTCAGAGCCAATCAGTCCACTAAAACGGGCGACTGGGAAATGTAGTTTCCTTTTAAGAGAGTACCAAAACACACCCTAACCCCACAGTGACCCCCAAGACACTCATGATGGGAACCGGATTATAGGGCAAGGGCCGACAAGGAGAATGAGCCGTCTCTCAACTCGGTACATGGATCGGTTGCAGAGATATGTCCCCAAGCAGCTGTCCCAAAGAGATCAATGGAGCATTGCAGCGCTGTGGTAAAGCTCCATGCCTTAAAGGTGCAGAATTCAAATAAAGAGTGAAAAATAAAAATTGCCTGAAAAGTGTCAACACATACAGAACACGTAATAAAGCTAAATAAACACATTAATCCAAAAGGAAAATGAGATAAAAAAAAAAATCTCCAACTCAGAATAACATGGAAAGGAAGGGGTTAAATATTACCACATAGCTCAAAATGCTCCAGAGAGGCCAGGAATGGTATAATGAAATACCCAATATGAGTGAGAGAGTTATGACTAACTCAAGAAGGGCCCCTGTGCGGAGGGGATCAGTGGAACATGTGGACCATGGCACTCAAAGGGCTGCTCACCTTCAGATTACCATTATCATAGAAGAAGCCTCAGAGAGACTCCTCCTGGAGAGAGAGACATGGGCTGCATGGTTCTCTCCCAATGCCGCAAGGGTCCACAGACAGCACCTGTTAACTGAGCAATCCTCCAGGGGAAGTCAATAATGGTAACCCGCCTAATGGAGGAATTTTGACACGCCATATCTAAGAGAAAATAATAAAATAACTAAAAACTACGCAGAACTGTTCTCACTTACTATGTGAAGGAACAAATCTCATCTGGGAGAGGGGAATGGCTAGGTAGCCTGTATGGAGGAGGGGGAGGCACCACCCTGCACTTCTTGAAGAACTGCTCTAGCCTACTGGGAGGAGATGTAGCCACCCATGGCATCCGTAAGCTATATGGGGTGACAGAGAGAGTATTTTATAGGTGACCAAGGCAAGACATAACACTCCATCATTTCTATTGCGTACTTTACAGTTAAAGCACACACAGAGAGTAGTTGAGTTATGTCCAGCAAAGACACAAGGGGCAGGTGAAGGCAGAAAGGTGAAGCAGTGCAGGGATGTGCGTGTAAATTGGTAGTTCAAAAACTGACTGCAGCCATGGTTGCTGCACCATGTGCAATAAATGATAGTGATTCAACTCCTCAGGAGGATGCAGTTTGTAAAAGACCCACCAGAAGTTCCACTACCACCAGCAAAAACATGTAAAAAAAACACAGAAGGCGAGTGACACTGTAGTGTTTATGGCATAATGGAAGATGGTGTAGCAGCTCAACCAACTGTTGAATCGGACAGTGAGACAAACTAGCACAAAAACAACCTGTCCTCAAAGGAGTAGAAAACATTGTGAAAGTAAAAAGAAATTGTTTGACACCTCTAAAAGCGCAGAGGAATTTAAAAGTAATGCGCAAGAAGCAGCGGGAGATGCTGATGACCCAATGATGACTGATGTAGATCTAGAACAGAGGTTCTCGACTCCTGCCCTCAGTGGCCACTAACAGTCCAGGACTTCGGAATTTCCCTGCTAGAACACAAGTTTGTTGATCAGAGGCTCAGTCATATTGATTAACTCACCTGTGCTCTTAAAAGGAAATTCTCAAATCCTGGCCTGTTAGTAGCCACCGAGGGCACAGGTTGAGAACCTCCGATCTAGAATATATCCCTCCAGCATCATCCTCTTCTACTGATGACGTTGAGAGTGAGAGAGGATGATGACATGGATAGAATGTTAGCAGAAAGGCAAAGGCTCAGTCTTCCACCACTGAAAAGGGGCACTGTGGTTGTCTATAAACTGTCTGAGAAAGTAATTGGAAAGTCTGACTCTAGACAAGCAAAGATGCCCAAAAATAGTATTCCTGTCAGTCCTCTGTATCATCACTGCTTCCAAGCCCCACTTAGACACAAACACACTAGTGTTGAGTAACCAGCAGCACCACTGACACCCAGAAGTAGAACAATTTCACCAACATCTAGCCCCAGTAGTAGTAGCAGCCCCTCCGGAACTCCAAAGTCTATAAAGTACACAGTATGGAGATAATTCACTCACAATCCAACAGCTAAGCATGCTACTATCTGTTGTGTGTGTGAGAAGCATGTGATCAGGGGGAAAGGAAGAACAACCACGTCTGACTGTGGAGACACTATCAACATGTCAGAGATACCACAACTAACAGCACAGAACCACTCCAAAAAGTCGCTTACACACCTAAGGAAAGTAGTGATGTTATTGATGTGTCAGTGTGTGTATGTCACAATAACAATCACAAAGTCCACCGGTGGAATGGCAAGGTTGCCAAGAAGTTGGAAGTGGACATGCTGCCATATTCTTTTACTGAAAACAGAGGATAGGGAGAACTGATGTTCCAGAATTGCTCAGGCAGGGGGTTAAGCATGGTAGGCATATGACTGGCAGGCTCATACGGAAAGTAAGTTCATCTGACAAAAGATACGTGGACAAGTGGGCAGAGCACAGACTATATTACTGACTGTTCACTGTGTTTCCCTTCCTCCACCACCAGTGGGCAACGACACACAGTAATCTTGACTCTGGTTCTGGCAGCGTAATTAAAAGGCAGCAGGATAGCCCATACCACTGGCATGCACCCTTGTGCGTGCAGAGTTTTGAGAGGCAGCCCTACAAAGCCATAGCTATTTTTGAGTGCATTATATATTTCTTCTGTGTCCCTGCCCAGCACTGAAGTTGGGTTAATGTCTCCCCCCCTCCAGCTGGGTAGGACCTATCGGGATCATTTAAAGGAGAGTTCTCTGTGTTAGTTTCTTTTGTCCTACCCAGCTGGACAGACTTCTTTTGTTTTTCCTCTTCTGGCAGCCTCATATGCCACCGACCATGTGGGAAAACATCCCCTGAAGACCCAGCATCCGCACTGGATGCACTTTGCTGGATAATGTTTGCTGGCCTACTTCCTCCTTGCCCTCAGTGAAGGTGACAAGGTGCTTTCTCATACTTCAGCATCCTCGTGCGTGCTGTGCATTGCCTGCCAGTCCAGGAAGAGGCAGCAGGAAGTCGGCATCCCTCTTTACTGGAAGCTGCAAACACTTCCTGCTGCTATGTCTTGCCATGCTTCCCATGCTTCCTTCTATTAACTGAGAATCCTCTACTGGACTATGAAAGATAAGGAACTTTCTTTTATTTCATCCTTGTGTGCATAGCGCTTAGAATGTCTGCCTCTAAGAGCCAGAAGGAGGAGGAGGAGAAGCCAGCTTCTGAACCCTCTGCTAAGGAAGTTAAGGGCTCTGCCAAAACAAAGGTATGCGTGTCTTGTGATAATAAAATAAACCCTAATGATCCTGTCAAACTTTGCCAAGAATGTGCCAAGAAAGCAGCAGGTAATGACATGACTGCTCAGTTCCACAAATTCATTAGTTGGATGAAAGTGTCTATGCAAGACACCTTCAAGGTCATGCTGGAAAGGGAACCTTCAAACAAAACACAACATTTGGACCCTGGGGAGGGTACCTACTCACAGTCTATAAGTGGAAACTTCAGAATCTAGCTTATTTGACCCCAGTTCAGATTTCTCATCAGAAGGGGAATTAGTTGACAATCATGTATAGTCTGGATAGAATTGAAAATCTTGTTAGAATTGTCAGGAAATCCCTGGGTCTTTTGGAATTACCACAGGTCTTAGACGTTATGGGCACAGCCTTCCTGGAGAAAAAGAAGGGTGTCCCAGTTTTTCTTAAACATCAATCCATTTTAGATTTAGTTAGCTCAGAATGTAAACTGTGAGATAAGAGATCCAATGTTTCCAGATGTTTTTCTAGGTACTGCTGGACCTGTAGCTCCTTCAGATGATATTCTCCCACGATATAGTATGAAAGTAGATGAACTTTTCAAACAATGGTCTGGCCGAGGCTTAATGAAAGCAGAGTTCAGCAGAAGGAAGTCCATGTAAGGAGTTACCTGAATCCTCTGGGCGTGAATGAAGGCCATCAAGGCCCCCACCCCCTCACAAACACTGAGGAGCAGAGGTCAGCTCAAATGGCAGAGCAGTGAACTGGTAGTGCTCCAAGTCGAAGGCATAACGGAGATCCCGCTGACTGTCCAGGTGCATAGGAATGTGCAAGTATGCATCCTGCAAGTCCAGAGACGTCAGTAATTCTCCTGGGCACATAGCTGCGATTACAGAGCACAAGGACTCCATCTTGAAGAGGGCATTCTCCACATAAGAACTTATGTCCTTGAGATCCAGAATAGGGTGACTTCCACAGTCCTTCTTGGACACCACAAACACATTTGAATAAAAACTTGAACCTCCATCTTGAAGTGGAACAACTCCTCCCTTGTCCAGAAGACACTGAACCACTTCTTTGAAGAGAGACAGCTTTTCCTGGCCCTGGGGAACCCTGGACTGGAAGAACCTAAAGGGAGGAAGGGACTTGAACCCTATTCTGTACTGTTCCGAAACCACCAGCAAAACCCAATAGTTGCAGTCGACTCTGCCCAGGAGTTGTGAAATGGGCACCTGTGGATCAGGATTCTGCAAGTCATGCTGAGGCAGGCTTGCCAGATGATCCCTTAGAGTGCCACTGCTGCTTGAGCTTGGTGGTGGGGCACTGGGTGAAGGCTCGAGAGGCTTGCGGCTTTTGCACCTCTGTTCGGCCTGGATGAAAAAGATGCAGTTTCCTCTCCATGGTAGGGTATTTGGATTTCTGATGTAACAGGGTGCTCTTGCCCTCAGTAGCATCACTGATGATCTGCTTCAGTTCGAGACCAAACAGAAACTCACCCTGAAAAAGGAGGGAGACCAGTGACTTCTTGTATGAGAGGTCCGCAGACCAGATCTTGAGCCACAAAGTGCATTGTGAAGTAACAGAAAAGGCAGAAGTCTTAGCAGACAACCTGTTAGCTTCAAAAAGAATGCCAGTAACATATGTCTGAGCATCTGATATGTTGGTCAAAATGTCCTCCTTAGAGGCACCATCTATGATGGCGTCTAAGTTGTTCTCCCCAAACAGCAATAGCCCTTGTAACCCAGGCAGGAGCAAAAATAGGCCTCAACACAGCACCAATGGCTGCAAAATTGGACCTGAGGATAGCTTCAAGCTTTCTATCCGTCATATGTTTAAGAGCCATAGCAAGAGCCTGGAGATAGGGGAACAGGCCCACTGCACCAAAAGCTGCCTCTGAGAAGGGGTACAGCTTAGAGAATCTCTTGGAGACCTTACCTTTTATTGGGCGTCTTCCACTCATCCAATAGGATTTGATCCAGAGTGGCACTGGGTGAAAAGACAGAAGACTTTTTAAGTCTCTGAAATACATCAGATGAAGATCAGGGGTGTCAGTGACCTGAAGGATCTGTAAGACCGTTCCAATCAGTACCTCCTCAGAGGGAGCAGGGTCAGCTTCTAAGGAGTCTCTCCAAAGGCATAAGTAGAATACCCTATTTCGTATTCCCCCTCCTCTTTGTCATCCTCAAAGGAGTCTCCTCAGAGGAATCCATGTGCCAGGTGTATACTTGATTTAAGTCCAAGTATTGACAAGATCCTTCTATTTCTGTTCCTAAGATTTTGCACTTTTTACAGGACAATTTCTAGGCTGGGCTTGGCCTGCATCCCTAAAAGTGCAAATCTCTGCCTTATCAGCAATCTTAGCAATATAGCTGACAGATAATGATCTCAAAGAAATATTTGCAGGCAATCTCAAAGAATAGGCCCACTATTCGTAACATTATTCCCCCGTGGGATTTAAATTTGGTCCAGGACCAGTTATCCAAAGCTCAAATCTTTTTAGCCATTCAACAATATACTATTAAAAAAAATCTAACTTTATAGGTTGTTTTCTTCACAGCCATCACCTCATCTCAAAGAGTCAATGAGTTACAAGCTCTATCCTGCAAGAGCCCTTTTTTGGTATTTCATCAAGAATAGGTAGTCCTAAAGCTCAAGCCATCTTTCCGGGGAAAGGTTATCGTTGAATTTCATCTTAACCAGGAAATTATCTTGCCTTCTTTGTCCTAACCCAAGGCCATCAAGTTGATCCAATGTCATAATTAGGATTTGGTCAGAGCCCTTTCCTTGTACCCGAAGAGGACAGAGGAATTCAGAAAATCAGACAGCCTGTTTGTATACTTCCAATGTAGAATCAAGGGAGCAGCAGCCTCAAAGGCCTCAACTGCTAAATGGATTACAGAATGCATCAGGATGGCATATGGAGAAGTGGGTCAACAGATACCTCAAAGATTAAAAGCACATTCTACCAGAACAAGATATACCTCCTGGGCAAAGAAAGCTGATGCTTCTCCTTCCTAAATATGCAGGGCAGCCACATGGACTTCCCTTTCTATGTTTGTCAAGCAATACCAGCTTAATATCCAGGTCTCAGGAGATGCTAAGTTCAGAAGGAAGGTCCTAGAGGCAGTTGTTCCAACTTAATCTGGTAGGATCCTTCCATGTATTATTCTCATTTGGGTGAACTCTTAATTCTTCTATCCCCTCCTTCCTATCCCACCCTCATATTCATTTGGGCACTGTTTCTTAAGTCCCAACTTCAATTGCGGGGATGGACACAGAAGAAGAGAGAAATTTGCTTACAGTTATTTGTATTTCTTCTGCGTCACTACATGGCGTACCCTACCCTCTCTGTAACATGTTTTTATGCTCTATGTTTTTCATTGTGGTCAAAAGGAAACACAGACACAGAGAGCAGAACTTTAAAAGACTATGATAGGTCCTGCCCAGCTGCAGGGCGGAGACATTAACCCAACTTTAATGCAATGTAGAGACACAGAAGAAATACAAATAACTATAAGCATTTTCTCTTTTTCCATATGGAACACAGGACTCCAACCTGGAGAAAAAACTACCTGTGGCTGTTACCTCAGGAAGAGGAGTTCTCTAAGGGTCTTAAGTCTAGGGAGCTTCCTTTATTTATTTTTTTCTGTGGTATTTATCACACGAGTCTGGATTAGGGTGGGTGTTGAGCTGGAGGAAGAGGAAGGAATCTCCACCCCAAAGTCTTTTTGAAGTGCCTTGTCATAGGTAGTATTGGGGTGGCGATTACTCAAAGGAGGAGAAGGTAGCAAGATGTGTTATAAATAGACATAGCAATGAAGGGTAGAATATTAGAGAGGACTCTCCTGTATTTACTAACCCTAACAGATTGGCCGTACTGAGTGATAATGTTGGTTGGTGTTGGTACATGAATGTCATTTGTGATAAGGTGGGACCTCAGGGAGCTGATGGGGTGAGATGGCAAATTAGTTTTAGGCACACAAAGGATTAAGATTAGTGGTTCTCAAGTACGTCCACCAGCGATATTGTCTTCGGCCTCCATGCCAAATGTGCTCATGGTGGCCCAGGGCCAGTTTTGGGAGGGCGCCAAGGGTGTGGCACACCTGGCAAAGCTTATTTACTGGCCCTGCATTTGTTACTCACTCTCTGTGACACATACTGGCAGCTGGCTACAATCTCTGCATCCTCAGCGTAAATTGGGAAGTGGGTTGGGGGGTCTGAGGAAGCAAAGGTCACTGAATCTTCTCTATTGGCTCTTGCTGCCTGTTATTTGGGAGGTAGTGAGGGGCACCTAGTCTCTTCCAACTGATGCCTGCAACACTACCCTCCACCCCCCGAAAGTGATTAAGCTAATGCTTGCCTCCCTTGTCATGTACTCGCATGAAGGAGAGTGCACGCAGTGAAGAGGCCAGCAGAAACAGCAAGGCGCCACCGCCAATGCGGGGGAGATGCTCACCACAAATTAAAACCACACATAGTAGTGTTTTGCTTATTTCTACAATTAATTCATATTTTAATTAATACTGCAGCACAGGCAGTGTCCTGATATCCATCTATCCACTTTTGACTGGTATTTTTTGCCTTGCTCATTGCTCAGGTAGGAGCTCACGGGTCTTTCCCATAAGTTCAGTGCTTCTATTTTTATATCGAGAAGCCTGAGCAGGCTTGGTACCATCAAAAGTCAGTGTTCATCTGGATAAGCTCAAGTTCATACTACACAAGGACCACAGGATACACTGTATAAGCAAGATGGATTCTTGAAAAAAAAAAAAAAAAAAAAAGAAAAGAAAAAAAACCCACACAAATCTTAATCTTAGATGTATAATCAGAAAATGTTATGGGCCAGATAACACAGAGCTCTCAATCTGACCCCCTGGTCTCTCCCAATCATGCATCACTGCTACTGCCACCAATACAAACTTAGCCCGGATACCAGTCTTTCAATCTCCCTCCTCACACCAATATTTCACACTCAGCTCCTCACAGCAGTCTTTTCTCTATTAGAATCCGAGAGTGAAACAGAGAAAGACTAAAAATGGCGTGGCAGTGGGCAGATATCGGACTTGGGTGGAAAGATTGTTATCAGGGCTAAGTTTATATCTGAGATGGCAGCAGTGATCTGTGATAATGAGAGAGACCAAAGATCAGGATATCTGCATTATTCAGTCCAAAACAGTGACATATCAAGTCAAAATATGTGGCTGAATCTAGTCATGCATGAACTTGAGCGGATTAATTTAAAAGTTGTAGTAAAATGGATCAACCCCAACTGGATTCTTTGGATTAGTACAGATTACTTTTCAGTTTAAGCCAGATTAGCTCCCTGACTTCTAATGGCACCAAACCTACTTAGGATCCTCAATATAAAGATGGATACACCAAACTCTTGCTTTTTGGCAAGACCTCTCTATAACGGGTCCTATTCCCATTAATTGAGCTACCACACTATCACGTGCATAAGACATCTGCTACTGTGGCCACCAGAAAGTGGCAGTGGCAGTCTGAGGCCTTTTCTGTTACAGGGAAAGATAGGTTTACAGAATAGGAAGCTGGTATTTAAATTATTTAGGGGTAGGAGAATGGTATAGGAGTTCTAGTTTGTGTATGTAACTGATAATTAATTGAAACTAGCTTGAAGATACAACACAAAAGGGTCATGTGGTGTTTCCCACAAATATCAATGCCTTGCTTTAATGGATAGATTTGTTTTTTATTATTTTGTTTCCAGTAAATTGTAAGACTAAAAAGTGTGCTAAGTCACACCCAGTTCAGAATAGTGCTCAGACTGGCGAAAGGGACACAACATTGTATCACTGCATGAATTAATACATTTTTCTTATCAATATTAACCCATAATTATCCAGTGTGGACAATTCCACTTTTTATATACCTCTACCCTAAAACCATTTCATGGCAACAAGGAAGGGATTGCTTCATCTCAGAAGCTGAAGGTACAGACCCCTGCACCCTGAAATCTCAGATCTGGTACCAAACGTAAAAGGAAAGGCACCTTTTAAAATGTCTATTTTACATGGATCTCCCAGGAGGGGTACATTTGGGTTTCATATCTGGGTGATAATGCCCCTGCTGGGCAACCTTTCATTTCCACCTCGGTTAATCCCCAAGTCTTCTTAGTCTGGGATGAGAGTGGGAGATTGGTACCTGCTCAGATGGTTAGGGATTGGAGAATTTTATCTTTCCACTAACTACAAACACAATTGGACTTGCTAGCTGCTGAGGCCTGGAAATATTGGCAAATGCACAGCTATCTACTTGGACATCCAGGTAAAGGGTACATCTTTCCCTCCCGGACTCAATTTGAACTTTGATTCGCCCTCTCTATATACCATATTCTACTACGAACACTGTGCGACTCATCTGAGTGACTTAGAGACAGTTGGTCATGGGGACTTCCCACCCCCTTAACTTGAGGTGCAATGGACCAAGCTATTTGCAATCCGCTGTGATACATCCATAATGTTGCGGCCTTTGAACTAGGTGGTACTGTACCTATGATATCTTGCACCAATACTCCCCGAGCGTATACCCTCTATACTGGAGATGCAATGCAGTGAGGGGTATGATGGCTCATTTATGGTGGGACTGTGGCGCGATACACAGCTTATGGAGAGAGGTTGGTAGAGGCAGACCTTGATATGTCATTGGCATGCGTGCTGCTTAATCTCTCCCAGCCAACCCTCAACGGGAAGCCTGCAAACACCAAGCTATATTTTCATTTAACTGTAGCCAAGATGTCAAACGAAAGCAATCCACAATCCCCCAAAACACCCACCACCACCCGGCTTGACTTGCTCATTCATTCCTCTCATGTCATGGTCTATCACAAAGCAGCTTACTTGAGCGGCGGGTCGAAGGAACCGGCCGCTTCCTTGTCCCCACCGGCTGTCATGCCTCATCTCTGAATGCGGCTCACTTCCATTTTCCTCGATCTATCTCGAGTGGGCGCGCATCTGCTGGTAGTTTCCAGTGACGTCATGCGCCACTCTTAAAGGTATATGGGCTTGTTGTGTGCTCCACCTCCCTGCCTAACATCCTATATAATAATTCGCTATGTGTGTGTTTGTCAGAAGCAGTCATGTGCAGTAGAGACGGCTGCGCATGCTGCAGTCATGTGCAGTACAGACCGCCCGCGCCGCAGCGGATAATGGACCAAGGACTACGGTCTGAATTCGGAGAGTCCCACTTCATATCAGCTGCGGACCAGGCAGTCTGTACTGTGCATGACTGCACCGCGGCTGTTGCTGGGTGGCAATGTGGCCCGTGTACACGGGCTCTTCAACTAGTTTGTATATAAACTGCCTGGACACAGTGCTCAGTCGCCCTTACGTGGTGTCCAGTGCAGTAGCTCCTAGTGTCCTGTATCAGTCTTTGCTTGATCCTTGCTTGGCTTCCATTTTCTCCTGTGTCTTTTCCCTGGCTAAGTCTGACTACCCACTTTGGTGCTAACCTGTGGCTCTGGCTGACCATCCTCTCCGTGTATGACACCTTGCTAAGTCTGACTATCCAATTAAGTGCTGACCGGTGGCTCTGGCTGGCTACTCGTTCCGGTTTGACCTTAGGCAAGTCTGACCACTGACTGGGGTTCTGTTGGGTTCGAGATTACGCAGGGTCTGTTCCTGAGTAGTATTCCAGTATCTGTGGAAATTGCTGCTCTAGCTCTGACACCTGTGTGTATGTATATAATATATATATATATATATATATATATATATATATATATATATGTATATAAATGTGTGTTATCTCATTTGAGGTTTGATTACATTCATACCTGTTCTACTGTTCAATAAAAGTGGTGTTCATTATACTATACCTGTGTTTTGTTGTCTTTTTACCAATACCGTCAAATGCATCTGGTGTGGAGGACACAAGGTCCCTCCTATGATTCTAGAGAGGTGTGGAACCCCTGACTCTGTTATTGTGGTGCTGTGCTGGGAGCTGCTTCCCTACCATCTGCTGCCTCTCCAGTTTCCCTGCCTGGTGTTTAACCCATGCATTTCTATATCCTCTCTATTCAATGCCACCCGCTTGTCTTTACATGCTATGTTTTCCCACTCCTTCCGTTTCTCTCTCTCTCTCTGTGTTGGATAAGTGTGTATACATGTATTTATGTCTATAACACCACCTCCTGGCTGGAGAGCAGTAGCTGGGGGGCATAGGTAGAGGTCTTGATGTCCCACCAGGAGCTCTGACTTTTAGAACAATACACACCCGCTAGTGTATATTATATATAATTTTTCTTTAATTTTGTATGTAAAGGTTTTTTCATTCTAGAATTTAACAATAACTATTTCTATTTTCTCTAGGACAGGCATGTCTATGTTCAGTTCTCAAGAGCTACCAACAGTATGGGATATAAGGATTTCCCTGTGTGATCACAGGTGAGCCAAACAAAATGAAAAAGCCACCAATTAAATAGTCTACGCTTAAACCAGGGAAATCCTTAAATCTCATCCAGTTGGTGGCCCTTGAGGATCAGACATGGACACTTTGTGCCAAGTTCCTGTATTTTATCCCCTTAAGATTTAAAGTGAGTTTTTTTACCTCCTCCTTTGATTAATACCCAACACTGCCTAGTACTGGCATGGCTTGTTTACTTGTATTATAATTCTTATTTTGTCTTTGCTTCTATGATCACTGGCAGAATGAGTTCAGCTCTCTCTCTCTCTCTCTACTAGCTCTTGATTTTTTGCTTGGTGAAAAAAAGAAAAAAAAAACAAAAAAAAACAAACACACAAATTTCACATTAGTATCAAGATGAGAGTACATGCTATTGGTTTGACTAACCTGTAAGGATCATGCCATAGTTTGAGCTGCTCATCTCCATTCCACTCTGCTGTAAGTGGCTCATATCCACCTGTAGACTCTCTTGATCTGGATTCAGCTCGTCACCCACCACTCCAATCTCACAAGTGTCCAAGTTGTGCATGATTTCTTCAGAGACCATGGACTCTTCAACTAAGAGGGAAAAAAAGTGATATTCATTTCTATCTGATGGGATAGAAAACAAGACTACATGCCAAGTTCTTCTCTAGGAGATAGTCCATTACTAAAGCTTCAGAAAAAATTACCTAAATACACTTAGTTGAAAACTTGACTGATACCGATACTCTTTTGTATTGTCAATTTCAAAATATACCTCAGATATGGATACTACTCACCCACACAATACACAAAGTGGTGTGTATCAATGTCAATCGGTGTAAATCATTATATATGGATAGATAGACAGATATGAGAGGTTTCCCATATGAAGTAATATGTTCAAAGACAGAACAAGAAATTCTGCTTCTAAATGGATGGCTTATTTAGTGTTCACAAACAAGACATAGGATAAGGTGGATAAAATAGGCTGTTATTAATAAAAGCCAGATCAATGAGCGCAACATGATTTTTTTTTGGTTCATTCTCATCTGTCTTGTGAAAATTCTAGATGATGCACAATTCAAAGATATTTGCTTAAGGATGTAGAGGCATAGGATGCCACCCTGCTTTTTTTTTTTATATATACATTTTTTGGGGGGCCAGGACACTTCTCTGGCTTCTCTGCAGTGTAATTCCAATCTTCACAAAGGAATGCAAGCCAAGTCAAGACTGAGCATATATTCCTGGCCAAGGGCCACAATTAGGGTTATAATTTAGGTGGGGACATAAAAATCAATTTGTATACACACACTATAATACATACACTGACTGTGCTTTAGAGTTAGATCTTTGAGTGTCACAGAGGTGAAAGTAAGCACTATGTTACGCTACTATAAAACTGGTGAATTTATGTGCGTTACTGATAGTACATGCTACCTCCTCCTTCCCAGCAGCTAGTTACTACATGTCAGGATGTTTGATAGAAGTACTTTTAAATGCTATGTCCATCTGCAGCCTTGAAGGGAGTCCCACATTGTCGAGAGCTTGTATAATAGAACAAAATTAAGTTAATATGTGCTGCTACTGGGAGGCGCATACTCTGTCACAGGAACTTTAATCACACACAATCAATAGTAAATTGAGGGAAGAAAAACAATGTAAAGCAGTCAGTGAATTTAAGTTTGTTCTAAACGTGAATCCTCAAGCAAATTCAAATCGCTCAATGTGCCATATCCAGCCAGCAGAATGTATTTTGCCCACCTCTGCTCAAACTTTAAACATGTTCATTGACTGTTACTAGCCACCAAGGATGTTTGAACACAACAAGAGAATCCAAGAAAGGGAGACAGGAGGGTTTTTAAAAGCATGGGACACCTAGAGAGGTACTTCTATTTCAATACATATGTGTGGTCTAATGTAAAGTGTTAACCATTTAAAGGACCAGTAAACATTTGTTAGAAAAAAAATATATAGAATATGAGATATATATATATATCCTGTTTAGTAAAACAAGGGTACTTCCTCTGCTGAATGATGCAGACCAAAGGAATATGAAGTTTAATGTGGGACAATGTAAAGTTATGCATTTGGGAAGAAAAACATCCCAATGATAATTGAACTTAATGGAATATTCTTTGGAGACTCGTTGCTAAAGGAAGATCTGGAAGTCCTTGTGAACCACAAACCTGATAACAGTGATCAGTGTCAAGCAGCAGTAGCAAAAGCAAACAAAGCCCTGTCTTGCATAAGCAAGAGAGGACAAACTAATTTTGTCACTGTACAAATCACTGGTAAGATCTCACATTGAATATGATGTGCAGTTTTGGGCATGAGTTCTGAAAATAGGATTTTAATGTTCTTACCTGTTAAATACTTTTCACTTCAGTCCATATGGAACACAGGAACCTTGGGATCGAGTTCCTCCTCCAGAAGGGCAGGGCACATTGCAAAAGACAGGGTCTTTAGGGCAGACTCTTCCATCTTTCTCCAGCTCAATCTCCCCTCTCCACCTACTTCCAGATTCATGTGTGACAACAGCCATAGCAAAATAAATTAGAGGGTAAGAAGAAAAGAAAGCTCTAAAGACAAAGACCCTAACAGGACTCCTCTGCCCAGGGAAGGGACGCGTGTATGTTTTGTTTTGGGCTTTTTCCGGCTGGGAGCCCCGTGTTCCATATGGATTAAAGAGAAAAGGATTTAACAGTTAAGAACACAAAAAAATCCTATTTTTTCTTATGTCCAATATGGAACACAAGTACCATGGGGATTATACTAAATCATCCTAAATATTCCAGGGAGCGAAAGGAGAAAAAACTCATACCATGATACAATTTTCCCTAAGACCAAAATGGATCTGTATAATTGTAGGCATTAACATACACCAAACTAGCATGAGGATCAAACTACCCCCCACAACAAACTGGCAGTAGAAGAACTGAGGAGAAAGAAAAAAAAAAAAAAAAGAGTGGACCTGAAACAGGCAAAACTGTCTGAAAGACCTTCCAATCAAAGCTGGCCTCTGTGGAGGTGAAGAAAATTATGCACTAGTGTGAGGTGAATGTGTCCAAGAAGGACCATGTTGCAGACTTGCAAAGCTGTTCAGCCAAATCCAGATTATAGTAGGACCAGGAAGCATCCACAGATCTGATGGAATGTGCTGCAATTTTGAAGGGAACAGGTTTCTTCCCAATCACATACGCCTGGAATATGTTAGTCTTTATCCAAGACCGGCCTCTAGGACCCTCAGGGATGAGAAAAACTCAGCCTTATGGAAGGATTGAGTGTGGTGCACATAATACTTAAGGCAGTGCACAACATCCAGCAGATAGAAATCCCTTTCATGCATGGAAGCAAGGTCAGGACAAAGAAAGGTACAACAATCTCCCGAATCAGAGAAAAACCTGGAAAGAAACTCAGGAAAGGTACGAAGTACTGACGTGTCCGGATAAATCACCAGGAATGGAGGTTTGCAAGAGCTTGCAACTCAGCCACCCTTTGAACAGTGGAAGCCAGGAGAAAAAACATCTTCAGAGTCAGTTGAGTCCAGTAGCTCAAAAGGGGGCCTCTGAAGAATGCCTGAGAGACCTGAGATCCCATGGAGGTATGGAGTCTCGAAAGGTGGGAAAGGCATGAGTCACTCTCTGTAGAAAAGTCTTCACATATGGGTTAGTGGCAATTTGACTCTTAAAAAAAAGACTAGAGAGCGGAGATCTGTACCTTGAGGGAACTGAAGCGGAGACCCTCGCTGACTCCATTCTGAAGGACACCAACATAGGAAGATCAAAGACGTGGAGAAAAATTGGACTAGACCCTTAGGTGTGCCTTTGAGGAGACCTGTTTCAGAGACTGGATATTGCTGGAGATGACGTCAGAGAATACTTTCCATTTCAGAATGGTGGCCTCATGAGCCATACCCTCAAGGACAGTCTTTCCAATTTCTTGTATCACAAGGGCACCTGAAGGAGCTGATCCTGTCTGGGTGGCAGGCAGATCGGCTCCTAAATGGACAGACTGATTAGGTCTGCAAGCTACGTCCTCCTGGGCAAATATAGGATGACAAGCACCTTCTCCATTCTGATGTTCGGGATCACCATGGAGAGGAGAAGAATCAGTGGTAAACAGACACACACACATGCCTCTACCCAATTGAGGAGATCCTTCACCTCCCTCCACACTATCTAGCTGCGTGTTCCTGCTTGACAGCTGATGTAAACCACAGCTATCTAGTTGTTTGAGTGAAACCTCACATAGAACCAATGCAAGAGAGCCAAACATCTCAGAGTTCCAAGATAATGATGGACAAGCTCCTCATGTCCACCTGCCCTGGGATCCCAGATATCCCAGGGTCGCATCGTCACCAGGTTATACTCTGAGTCTGATAGATATGCACAAATACCCATGCACACTGATCAAATCAAAAAGACACAAGAGGATGTTAATCAAAGAATAAAGAGGAAAAAGGTGCTACAGGGGAATGTAACAATATAAAGAAAGAAGAGAAAAGAAAAAGAACCCTGCCGAAATAGCACTCAAAACCTCTAAATATTCTTCAGCATCCAAGTGTCAGAACACTAACACAAAAATAAATAAAACATAGCCTTTATTGTATATTAATTAAAAGAAAACCGGAACTTATCCGGATTACCACAGACATAAAATAAAAAAAACACACATATTCTAAAAGATTGTTCACAAAGTTCTTCAAATTTCCCGTGACGTCTCACAGGGATATTCAACTGAGAACACTGATGAACAATATATGGGTCAAAGAGCTATAAATTATCTCTCAAAAGGAGAAAAAATATGAGAAAAGTAACAAGCAATAGGGATCACATGAATCCCACACAAGTGCCTTTAACGATTCTATCAAAGAAAAAACGCGACAGCTCAATAATTCTCAATAGTCATAATCATAGAGTCTGGGCAGAAAAAACGCAATGATTGAAAATATCTAATGTGATGAATTGATGATAATCACAAGAGGGTAACTCTCTCAATAGCTATAATTAGATAAATCTAAAAACTGCCATGACTAAACTAATATAGTGAAAAAATAGAAAGACCCTATGTTATAATAGCTCTATATCACCTCCGATCTCTCTAAACCACTAACTTGTAATGTGTTTGCCAAGGTATGTCAGTCGCTCTGCATAAACAGTAAAGTGAGTCAGTGAGATGATTGCTGCAATCAAAATTGCACACGTAGTCACTGATGCAGAGCAATCTGGTAACAAAAAGGGTGAAAAGACAAGGAGAAAGCTTGCTAAAGCTCTAACAGGAGGTCAGCAACACAAGCCGACGCGTGTTTTGTCAGCAAATGAACTTCTTCTGGGCAGTGTTGCAAGGCAAAGAGGCTCCGATCCAGCCTCTTTTTAAACTGTATGAGTCAGTCACGATTGGCTAAAATCAAAAGCCAATCAATGTGGAAATGGACACTCACGTCAGATTCAGATCGATGACTAAGCATGTCAATCAAATTGAAAATGAACGTTATGTGAGGTTGTAGACAAGGCTATAACAATATAGAAAAATATGATAGAAATAAGAAAGAGAGACACACATAGTAAGTACTAGTAATCCACAAAAATAGATACAGTTATCTGTTACATGCATTACATGTAACCATGCACGCACATGTCTACAGCGTAACTGATACATATCACAAAAGAGACAAGGTATCTCGGATAACTCCATCATGCTAAAACTGAATAAAAATACCACATGGTTCGTTCTAATTATAGCCTTATTGTAATTCCAGTCTTCTCTATCTATATATCTATATACACTGCTCAAAAAAATAAAGGGAACACTAAGATTACACATCCCACTGCTCCAAAAAATAAAGAGAACACTAAGATTACACATCCTAGATCTGAATGAATGAACTGACAACAAAATCACACAAAAATTCTCAATGGAAATCAAATTTATCAACCCATGGAGGTCTGGATATGGAGTCACACTCGAAATCACACTACAAGCTGATCCAACTTTGATGTAATGTCCTTAAAACAAGTCAAAATGAGGTTCAGTAGTGTGTGTGGCCTCCACATGCCCGTATGACCTCCCTACAACGCCTGGGCATGCTCCTGATGAGGTTGCGGATGGTTTCCTGAGGGATGTCCTTCCAGACCTGGACTAAAGCATCTGCCAACTCCTGGACAGTCACACTCCAGCCACATGAGGTCTAGCATTGTCTTGCATTAGGAGGAACCCAGGGCCAACCGCACCAGCATATGGTCTCACAAGGGGTCTGAGGATCTCATCTCGGTACCTAATGGCAGTCAGGCTACCTCTGGCAAGCACATGGAGGGCTGTGCGGCCCCCCAAAGAAATGCCACCCCACACCATTACTGACCCACTGCCAAACCGGTCATGCTGGAGGATGTTGCAGGCAGCAGAACGTTCTCCACGGCGTCTCCAGACTCTGTCACGTCTGTCACATGTGCTCAGTGTGAACCTGCTTTCATCTGTGAAGAGCACAGGGCGCCAGTGGTGTATTTGCCAATCTTGGTGTTCTCCGGCAAATGCCAAATGACCTGCACGGTGTTGGGCTGTAAGCACAACCCCCACCTGTGGACTTCGGGCTCTCATACCACCCTCGTGGAGTCTGTTTCTGACCGTTTGAGTGGACACATGCACATTTGTGGCCTACTGGAGTTCATTTTGCAGGGCTCTGGCAGTGCTACTCCTGCCCCTCCTTGCACAAAGGCGGAGATAGAGGTCCTGCTGCTGGGTTGTTGCCCTCCTACGGCCTCCTCCACGTCTCCTGATGTACTGGCCTGTCTCCTGGTAGCACCTCCATGCTCTGGACACTACGCTGACAGACACAGCAAACCTTCTTGCCACAGCTCACATTGATGTGCCATCCTGGATGAGCTGCACTACCTGAGCCACTTGTGTGGGTTGTAGACTCCGTCTCATGCTGCCACTAGAGTGAAAGCACCGCCAGCATTCAAAAGTGACCAAAACATCAGCCAGGAAGCACAGGAACTGAGAAGTGGTCTGTGGTCACCACCTGCAGAACCACTCCTTTATTGAGGGTGTCTTGCTAATTGCCTATAATTTCCACCTGTTGTCTGTTCCATTTGCACAACAGCATGTGAAATTGATTGTCAATCAGTGTGCTTCCTGAGTGGACAGTGTGATTTCACAGAAGTGTGACTGACTTCGAGTTACATTGTGTTGTTTAAGTGTTCCCTTTATTTTTTTGAGCAGTTATATATATACACACACATTATATATATATATATATATATATATATATATATATATATATATATATATATATATATATAAATAAAAGAATAAGCCTCATTGCATCATTTATGGTACTTCATACACAGACCATAATTTATGTCTCCTCAGAAAACAAACACACATTGAACAGAATGCCTCATTACATAATTTATATCTCATTAGGAGACAACTCCTATTGGGTGATTCAATGGGGACTTTACTGCTCCCATTGGGTGATTCAATGGGGGCATGTTTATCATACAGGGAGTTGGCCCGCCCCCTCCAGCCCGCCCACCACTATCCAACTGACAAAAAAAAATATAGCTGCCACTCGCTCCTGAAGTAGGTGATATCAGTAACTTCTCCTGGTCCACACACACACTCTCACTCAGGATCATGACCCAACAAACACACTATTTCACCTCCCACAGATAATTGTAACCCTCAATACACTCTGTTTCAGTACGAGTGTGTAATGTTTCCATAAAATACAAACTCAGGGATAAACTTAATAGCAACTCTTTTATTTAACTTCATCTCTTCAGTCAACCTCACTAACTGTCTGTTTTCAACTGTCACTCCTCCACTTCCTGCTTCCCACTCTTACTCCTTAAAGGGAGAGAGATGCTTTGTTGTATGTTAGAGGGCAAGCCTCAAACACCACTTTCTATTTCTTCCCTCAGCATATTGCTACGCTGCCTCAACTGAAGAGCCACAGTGTGTTATATTGTTATGTTACCTCTACTTATCCCTTTGAGTGCCAGAGGGGTACGCAATGCATTGCAAAGCAATTCAATGGGGGAATGTTTTAACTCATGCAGGGAGTTGGTCTGCCCCCACTATCCAGCCCTCCCACCACTATCCAAGTAACTGAACAAAATGGCTGCCACTCGGTCCTACACCACAGACACAAACACATCAGACAAAAAACACACACACACACACTCAATCACTCACTCTCTCACTCACACTCTCTCACTCACACTCACTAACATACTATCACTCACTCTCGCACTCACGCGCACTCACTCACACTCCGGGAGCCAGCACGATCCACCTTCCACCATAGTATGTGCAATTACCACATGCATTTCAACTACATGAATGAATGCCACTCACTCACTCGCTCACACACACTCACACCCCGGGAGCCAGCACGATCCACCTTCCACCATAGTATGTGCAATTACCACATGCATTTCAACTATATGAATGAATGCCACAGTGGAGGCATAAGTACAAACAAACTCATTACAATGACACATAAGTCAGCCCCTTATGACTCACCTGTGTGTGTCTCTCTGTGTGTGCCTGTGTGTTCCTCACTGTGTGTGTTGCATATCTGTATCACACTCTATGTGTCTGCATGTTGTTGATTGCATGTATGTGTGTATGACTGTGTCGCTCTTTATGCATTCTCAGTGCATGCGTGTGCATTTGCGTGTGTGTCTCTGTGTGTGTTTGTCTTGCAATTCCCTATATATCCTGATGGGCAGCGCCGTCCCACATTTCTAGTTGAATATAAATTTATACATCCCACATATGAGAGATGTGCAATACAGTGTAATATATGAACACTACTTAGTTGGAATTAGAGATATGTGAATAAAAATGGTATACAGCAGGATTATGAATCTATAATTCCTATAGTGCACCATCTAATATTAATAATGTATCTAAAGCTATCAGAGTAATTCATATTACCAGTACAATCTATAAAGCCAGCATTGTGATATGACAAATCCACTTCTCATAATATGTTTTGTGGAAGCATACATAAGAATTCATAGCAAAAATTACACTTGAATTTTGTCAGATAAAGAACCAAAAAACACATTTTCACATACAGTGTCACAATTACTCACTAAGAAAATGTACCATGTGACCAACTGTATTCCAATTAAGGTATCATAATAAAAGGTAAATAATCTTTTAAGAGAAAGCCACTAGAATTGTTTCTATTACAAAGCAGGCTATTAAAGCGATAAATAAAACAAGTATAAAATGTTATAAAGAAGATGGTCACAAGATGTCACTCTGGATTCTTTTTAGAGGTGGACATTTAAGGTCCATTTTTCATTCAGACCTACTGGCGCCATACTATTTAATAGGAAAATCCAGCAATTTTCATTTTTAAGAAGAATTTGATTATAGTCACCACCTCGTATACAAAGTTTGACCTGTTGCAAACCCCAAGCTTTAAGACCTGCGGGATTTGAATCATGATAAGCCATAAAATGTCTGGCTACAGATGTTAGTTGTTTTCCAACAATACATGTCTCTTGTGGTGCCCTTGATATTCTGTTTGCATGTTCTCTTACTCTCACTTTTAATTTTCTGGTAGTTTTTCCTACATATCACATGCCACAAGGGCACTCAAGGCAGTAAACCACTGCTTTGGTTTGACATGTGATAAAATCAGTTATATTGTGTTTGCCAAATCTGTCTGTAATCACTTTAGTGGTGGTCATGTGTTGACAAGCAACACAATGACCACAAGGATGGGATCCTGAGATAGCCGATTTCGTTTTGTGTTGGAGATGACTATGTACCAATCCTATCACGCATGTTGGGTGCCCTCCTACATGACATAGAATCTCTATCTCCTAAAGCTGTTTTTAAGTCTCCATCACTCATCATGATATGCCAATGTTTATTAATGATCCTCCTGAGTTGCTCCCACTGACAATTGTAAGTGGATATGAACCGTATTTTTTGTTCCCCTGATGTCCACTTGTCATGGTATAAGAGGAAAGGGCGTGAGCTGTACAGAGCCCTTTTATATGCTTTTTTAATCAGTCTTACTGTACTCTCTTTGAATAAACCGCTCTGTCAAATCTACAGATCTAATTTTAAACTCTTTCATCATACTACAGTTACAACGTTAACGTAAGAATACACCCACAGGGATAGTGTTCTTCATAATTTGTGGGTGATGACTTTTATAGTGTAACAGAGTATTGGTAGCTGTGAGTTTTCTGTAAAGATCTGTTATAATGCAGTTGTCAATATTTCTTTTTATTGTAATATCTAAGAAATCAACTGCATTGTAGCTACAGTTCATTATGAGTTTGAGGTTCATTGCATTGTCGTTGAGTTTGTGAACAAAGTCAACAAGTAGTTCTTGAGAACCGTCCCATAAGATGAAAAGATCATCTATGTACCGTAACCATAGCAAAACATGATCTGTTTATGGTTCCAGGGACTCTGAAAAAACAAATGTCTCCTTCCACCACCCGAGGTACAAATTTGCATAGGTGGGGGCACATGCGCTTTTTTAAGAATAAATTTCAATAAATTCAGGAGAAATTGTTTTTTATCATCATTATATGTACCATCTTTATCTAAGAAGTATTTAACTGTCGCTAAACCAAAAGTAGTATTTATTGATGTATATAATGACTCTACATCACAAGTCACTAATAAGGTTTCTGATGCAATTGGCATTAATTCAATCTTGGAGATGATATCTCCAGTGTCCCTAATATACGAACTAAGACTATACACATGTTGCCTGAGATTATAGTCCATATATTGACTTGCTCTTTCAGTTAAACTGCCATTGCCTGAAATGATCAGTCTAGCGGGTGGTATTTTGCCATTTTTGTGGACTTTAGGTAAAAGATATAGAGTGGGGGGGTTCTGGGATAAGCTACTTGTGAAAACTTGCATTCCTGCCTAGTAAGAAAGGACTGATTAAATGCCTCAGTAATAATTTCTGTCATATTGCTCTTTTAAATCCAAGTTTGGATCACTGAGAAGTTTTTTGTAACATGCTTGATCATTCAACTGTCTAGCTGCCTCAGCTTCATACATGTCCATGGGCCAAATTATGACATTACCACCTTTATCAGATGGTTTAATGACCAAATCATCCCATTTGCCAATATCTAGGAGAGCTTGATTTTCCTCTCTACTTAGATTTCTATTGATAGTGATACTAGGCAAATCTAAGATCTCTGCAGAGACTAAATTAGTAAATATTTGTACTGCAGGACAGATACTGCTTGACAGTGTGAAAGTGGATTTAAGTTTGGGGGCTGAAGGCATTTTGTGTCTGGGATTTTCATTAATTAGACTGATAAGATTATCAAGATCTGTGTCCTCATCCAAAATAGTCAGAGGAAGTAAGTGTATGTCTGAAATTTCATACCTAGCCTTCTCTTTGAAGAACCTATGTGACAGTAATTTGCGCATAAAAATTTGCAAATCTATAACAGTTTCAAATTTGTTGAGAGAGACTGTTGGGGAAAAACTCAGACCCATAAATTAGTGAGAATATGGCTAGAGAGGTTAATGATTTGCAGATCTGGTATCTCAGTATCATTCTCAATTACGTGTGATCTGTCCGTTTGTAGGCCCATTTGTCCCTGTTTCTTAGTTCCCTTGCGACCCTGTCTGGTTGATTTCTTAGGTTTTTGCGTCGCTTTCCCCTTAAAAAAGGAAACGGCTGAGATCTATCAGGGGCTTTATCACTATCAGAATGGCCTGATTCGGATGCAGATGTTTCACTGAGAAATTTATCCAGCTCTGCCTTATTTGTATATCTGGGTCTCCTTTTACTCCAGAAATAGATTGTACCCTTCTCATGGTCATTTTGATCTGTCAAATTTCTTCTTTTTCTTTTCTAATAGTTCCATTTCAAAATGATCAAGGTATTTATTGAGTTTTTCAAGATTTTTTTTCACTTTATCTACAGTCTCAAAATGTTTAACTTGTACTTTCAAATCTTTAATTTCTTTATCTAAATTAGTGATAATCAAAACATTTAAAAATTCTCCAGAACACCTATTGGCAGCTTCTTCCCATCTTGTTTTATAGCTAATTTCTGTAAAGCTGTAAGTGGGAAGAACAGGAATTCGTAATCCTTTCGGTATATAGTTATTTTCTTTATATTTATTAACAGTAAATCTACTTAGCCAACTGCGTGTATGTTTGTATTGTGCATCCCTAAGTTCTTTAAGAACAGTTTCCTATTTTTTACCATTATCAGTGCAAGAAATTTCCATTCCCCTTACTAGTTTTGTAGCCCTCCTCTGCACTCTTTCTAGTTCCATAATGTCCTTTTTCAGAAATGGCGCCCAATATTGAACAGCATATTCTAGGTGGGGGTCTTACCATGGACCTGTAAAGAGGCATAATTATATCTTCCTCCCTTGAGTCAATACCCCTTTTAATACATGCAAATATCTTATTGGCCTTTGCAGCTGACAGCTGGCACTGCATGCTACTGCTAAGTCTATTGTCTACCATTACTCCCAAATCCTTTGTGTATAGTCTTAGTTCGTATATTAGGGACACTGGAGATATCATCTCCAAGATTGAATTAATGCCAATCTCATCAGAAACCTTATTAGTGACTTGTGATGTAGAGTCATTATATACATCAATAAATACTACTTTTGGTTTACAGGCAGTTAAATACTTCTTGGATAAAGATGGCACATATAATGATGATAAAAAAAAATTTCTCCTGAATTTATTGAAATTTATTCTTAAAAAATGTTTATTTGTTTTCAAGAATAATTTTTTCCTGCAAACCCGAGGTACTGCCATGGGAAGCGCATGTGCCCCCACCTATGCAAATTTGTACCTCGGGTGGTGTAATGAGACATTTTTTTCAGAGTCCCTGGAACCATAAACAGATCATGTTTTGCTATGTTTACGGTACATAGATGATCTTTTCATCTTATGGGACGGTTCTCAAGAACTACTTGTTGACTTTGTTCACAAACTCAACGACAATGCAATGAACCTCAAACTCACAATGAACTGTAGCTACAATGCAGTTGATTTCTTAGATATTACAATAAAAAGAAATATTGACAACTGCATTATAACAGATCTTTACAGAAAAATCACAGCTACCAATACTCTGTTACACTATAAAAGTCATCACCCACAAATTATGAAGAACACTATCCCTGTGGGTGTATTCTTACGTTAACGTTGTAACTGTAGTACGATGAAAGAGTTTAAAATTAGATCTGTAGATTTGACAGAGCGGTTTATTCAAAGAGGGTACAGTAAGATTGATTAAAAAAGCATATAAAAGGGCTCTGTACAGCTCACGCCCTTTCCTCTTATACCATGACAAGTGGACATTAGGGGAACAAAAAATACGGTTCATATCCACTTACAATTGTCAGTGGGAGCAACTCAGGAGGATCATTAATAAACATTGGCATATCTTGATGAGTGATGGAGACTTAAAAAGAGCTTTAGGAGATAGAGTTTCTATGTCATGTAGGAGGGCACCCAACTTGCGTTATAGATTGGTACATAGTGATCTTGAACACAAAACGAAATCGGCTATCTCAGGATCCCATCCTTGTGGTCATTCACATGACCACCACTAAAGTGATTACAGACAGATTTGGCAAACAACACAATATAACTGATTTTATCACGTCAAACCAAAGCAGTGGTTTACTGCCTTGAGTGCCCTTGTGGCATGCGATATGTAGGAAAAACTACCAGAAAATTAAAAGTGAGAGTAAGAGAACATGCAAACAGAATATCAAGGGCACCACAAGAGACATGTATTGTTGGAAAACAACTAACATCTGTAGCCAGACATTTTATGGCTTATCATGATTCAAATCCCGCAGGTCTTAAAGCTTGGGGTTTGCAACAGGTCAAACTTTGTATACGAGGTGGTGACTATAATCAAATTCTTCTTAAAAATGAAAATTGCTGGATTTTCCTATTAAATAGTATGACGCCAGTAGGTCTGAATGAAAAATGGACCTTAAATGTCCACCTCTAAAAAGAATCCAGAGTGACATCTTGTGACCATCTTCTTTATAACATTTTATACTTGTTGTATTTATAGCTTTAATAGCCTGCTTTGTAATAGAAACAATTCTAGTGGATTTCTCTTAAGAGATTATTTACCTTTTACTGTGATACCTTAATTGGAATACAGTTGGTCACATGGTACATTTTCTTAGTGAGTAATTGTGACACTGTATGTGAAAATGTGTTTTTTGTTTCTTGATCTATGACGAAATTCAAGTGTAATTTTTGCTATGAATTCTTATTGTATGCTTCCACAAAACGTATTATGAGAAATGGATTTGTCATATCACAATGCTGGCTTTATAGATTGTACTGGTAATATGAATTACTCTGATAGCTTTAGATACATTATTAATATTAGATGGTGCACTATAGGCATTATAGATTCATAATCCTGCTGTATACCATTTTTATTCACATATCTCTAATTCCAACTAAGTAGTGTTCATATATTACACTGTATTGCACATCTCTCATATGTGGGATGTATACATTTATATTCAATAAGATTGGAATTACAATAAGGCTATAATTAGAACGAACCACGTGGTATTTTTAGTCAGTATTAGCATGAGGGAGTTATCCGAGATACCGTGTCTCTCTTGTGATATCTATCAGTTACTCTGTAGCCATGTGCGTGCATGGTTACATGTAATGCATGTAACAGATAACTGTATCTCTTTTTGTGGATTACTAGCACTTACTATGTGTGTTTGTCTCTCTATTTCTTATTTCTATCATATTTTTCTACATTGTTATAGCCTTGTCTATAACCTCACGTAACGTTCATTTTCGATTTGATTGACATGCTCAATCATCGAACTGAATATGACGCGAGTGTCAATTTCCACATTGATTGGCTTTTAATTTTAGCCGGTTGTGACTGACTTGCACAGTTTAAAGAGAGGCTGGATCTGAGCCTCTTTGCCTTGCAACACTGCCCAGAAGAAGTTCATTTGCCGACGAAACGCGTGTCGGCTTGTGTTGCTGACCTCCTGTTACCTCCGTCTCCAGATAGGTTTGCCGGTATGTGGATGAAACCGGGGAGTTAGAGCTTTAGCAAGCTTTCTCCTTGTCTTTTCACCCTTTTTTTACCAGATCGCTCTGCATCCGTGACTCCGTGTGCAATTTTGATTGTAGCAATCATCTCATTGACTCACTTTACTGTTTATGCAGAGCTACTGACATACCTTGGCAAACACATTACAAGTTAGTGGTTTAGAAAGATCGGAGGTGATATAGAGCTATTATAACATAGGGTCTTTCTATTTTTTCACTATATTAGTTTAGTCATGGCAGTTTTTAGATTTATCTAATTATAGCTATTGAGAGAGTTACCCTCTTGTGATTATCATCAACTCATCGCATTAGATATTTTCAATCATTGCATTTTTTCTGCCCAGACTCTATGATTAGGACTATTGAAAATTATTGAGCATATAATGCCTGCCGCGTTTTTCCTTTGATAGAATCGTTACAGGCACCTGTGTGGGATTCATGTGATCCCTATTGCTTGTTACTTTTCTCATGTTTTTTCTCCTTTTGAGAGATAATTTATAGCTCTTTGACCCATATATTGTTCATCAGTGTTCTTAGCTGAATATCCCTGTGAGACGTCAAGGGAAATTTGAAGAACTTTGTGAACAATCTTTTAGAATATGTATGTTTTTTTATTTTATGTCTGTGGTAATCCGGATAAGTTCCGGTTTTCGTTTAATATACAATAAATGCTATGTTTTATTTATTTTTGTGTTCGTGTTCTGACACTTGGATGCTGAAGAATATTTAGAGGTTTTGAGTGCTATTTCAGCAGGGTTCTTTTTCTTTTCTCTTCTTTCTTTTTATACTCTGAGTCTGGAATCATGAAGGGTCTTCACGGAGTCAGGTGTGGATGATAAAGCCACCAATGAAGATCATCTCTGGCCTGAGGAGATAAGGTCATCTGATGGGCGAGATGCCACTGGACCATGTCCTGAGAATGTCCCTCTGAAGTTCCCACGTGTGGAACTGGGAGTATGGGACTGCCTCCAATCAGAAGCCAACCGACCCAGGACTGGCAAGTAGTCTCTGATCGTGTTAGATGGTCACTGCAGCACCTGAGGGACATCTTGGAACAGGAGTTGAATCTTCTTGTCTGTGAGAAACACCTTCCCCTGGAGAGTGTTGAGTCTCATGCCCAGAAACACCAGATCCTGGGATGGAATAGTAGAGGACTACATGACACTGAGAATCCAGCAGTGATGCCCCAAGATGTAGGCACACTCTTGGATACTGAGTCAAGGGTTCTTCTGAAGGCACCATAATCAAGAGATCATCCACATATGAAGTCAGAGAATTGCCTTGGGCATGGATTTACATGGCCAGGGATGCCATGATCATGGCAAACATTCTGGGCACTGAAGTCAAGCAAATGTCAGAGCCGTGAACTGGTAGTGATTGCAAGCAAAACACAGGTAGCGATTATGGTCCAGGTGGATAGCTACATGCAGATAAGCATCCAAGAGATCCAGAAACTCCCCCGGTCACATCACTACAGTGAGAACGTAAGTATTCCATCTTGACCTGCATTTCCAGAAGAGTGGAGATTGCTTTGTGGAAGAAACATTTTTTTGGGGATTTTGAGGAACCTTAGACAAAATTAAGCAACATGATGGAAGAAGTTTGAAATATATTGTAGCTTTTTGATACCACGTGCAAAACCCACTGGTCTGTCACAGAGGATCCACAGGCACAGATAGCACCCTAAACGGATCAGGATTCCATGAGTAATGTGGAGGTTGTCTTATCAGAATTATAATTTTTTAGATAATCAATTGCGCTGCCAAGTCTGTCTGGGCTTTGTGGAAGGGCATGAATGGGAGACCTGAGGGGTTTGCACCCTTTGCCCCCTGGATTGGAGGGGAGATGAAACCATGCCTATTTCTTGACAGAAAGGACTGGTTGGTGTAAAAATCTAGGGTAATAAGGCCCTCTTTCTAACAGAAGCATTGCTAATGATCTGCTTTAGATAAGGCCTTAACAGGGCTGCAGACCAAATCTTGAGCCATACAGAAACAGAAAAGGCTGAGGAGTTCCATGAAATTCTGTCCACATCAAACAGTACCTTAGTAATGTAAGCATTAGCTTCCATGATGTTGTTCACCAAAATCAGCATGTCCTCCCTAGGGACCTCAGAAAGCATAGCTTCAGATAGTTGTTGATCCAGGCAGAGATGAACATAGCCTTCAGAGCTGGCCCAATGGCTGCAAATTGGCATTAAGCAAGGAGTCAAGCTGCTTGTTGGCCTGGTCCTTGAGCCCAGTGGTATCCGCAAGGAGAAGGGCAGTGGTCTTTTTCAATCTCAAGACATGGGGGTCAGCATGAAGGGTAAAGAAGCCCACTGCTCCAGTGCCTCAGCTGTAAAAGGGTATAGCTTAGAAAAGTGTTTATCAAGGAAAAGTCTTATCTGGAGTTTTCCATTCATCCATAAGGATCTGACAAAGAGTGTCATGGGGGGGGGGACAAGGAAGCCTCTCTCTCTCCCCCCTTTGGAAAATATCCAGAAATGTAGATCCCCATCCACAGCCTCAGAGACCTGCTTTAATGTACCCCTCAATAGCGGGAATAGGTTTAGCCTCATAGGAATCTCCATAGGAGAAGGAAGATTCCATATCTTTGTAATTCTCAGAGTCTAATTCCTCCTCAGGGGATACCCCAGTAACCTAAATGTGACCCTTGAACACAGGTTTTACCTTTTTAAAAGTGGGTAAACGTTTCCAGGAATGTAGAACCCTCTGAGCTGAAGAAGGGATAGCTGCCACTGAGGATAGCAGTGTCTTAACCCAAGCAGGCTCTTGGCCAGTGATGGAAGGACCCCGTGAAGTGTTAAGGGCCATAGTACATGAGACACCTTGGAAGCCCAGTATCTAAAACTTAAAAAAAAAAATGAATAAAATAAAATAAATAGTACTACTATTTGGCATGCAAACTGTTAAACTGGAGTAAAGAGCATGAGAATCAGCCTCTGAGTATGATGAGCAAGGAAGTAGTAAGATGCCCACCAGTGTGCTAGCCAACTGGAAGAAAGATGGGAACTAGTGGATTATGGAAATTGTAATATTTTCACTTGCTTGCTGACTAGAAATGCATGGCTCTCCTGCCACATGCCACAGCATATTGTGGATACTCACAAAGTAGACAATGTGATAGAGCATGAGGAGACTAGAAGAAAGAGCTCTCTCCGCTCACTGTAACCCAAACAGTTGCAGAGATATGTCACAAAGAAGTTTAACCCATAGAAGTCAATGAAGCAGATGGCCGAGGGCGTGCTCTGGTTTGCCAACACATTAAAATCGGATTAACAACAAAACAATGAAAAACAAAAAACACAACCCCCACGGACACATGGGGGAGTGAAAAAAGACCTGCTATAGTAGTGGGAGAGCGGAAATAAGTCCCCCCAAAGAACCCTAACCCAATAATACCACCACAATAAACCTACATTGCAGAACAGCAAGGAAAGTGTTGAACTGCCAAAATGTTCTGCAGCCATTTGTACTCTAGGTCTGAAGAGAAGGAAGAACTAAGAGCGAGTGCACAGCATAACAAGGACAAACAGTGGACCAAGACACTCAAAGGGTTACTCTCCAATGTTCTGTTTTCAGGGTCCCATCATAGAGGAAAAGACTTGTCATAAAGTCAGCCTCCTAGGGTTCACAAGGCACCTGTGAGCTGGACAATCTAACTAGGGAAGCCAGTGATGGGAGTCTGCCAAATGGGGGACTATACAGCCACATTTCTAAAGATAAAGCAATAAAAACCTTAAGAAAATTAAGGATGGCCACTGTGCTCCTTCTCTTCTCTTGACACATTAATCTGTAGGCAGGGGGCCGAGCTGGAGGAAGGGGAGGGAGACTCCACCCAAAAGACCATGTCTTTTGTGATGTGCCCTGCCATCCTGGAGGAGGGACTCAAACCCATGGTTCCTGTGTTCCATATTGGATGCAAGAGAAAAAGGATATTGTAAAACTGGAGAGAGTACAATGAAGAGCAACAAAACAAATTAAGGGAATGGAGGACTTAAAGTACGACAAACCTTATTTACGCTATTGAAAAGATGACTAAGGAGTATAAGTATATGCAAGATCAATACATGCATCTCAGATTTTCACTCCAAGGCCTGAACAATTAACTAGGGGCCATCCCTTAACCCTTTGATTGCCAGGGGGTATGATTTGCCTACCCCTCTGGCACTCAAAGGGTTAAGATTAGAGGAAGGAGGTTTCAACTTCAGCAGAGGAAGGTTTGTTTTTACAGTAAGGTCTTTTAGTAACGTCACAGAATAAATATTTATCATCTTGTAGTGCTTAAGTTGAACTAAATGCATCTCTCGAACCACTATGGTTTGAGAGATATTCCTATTCAAAGTTCCCCCCTCCCTTCACTTTCCCTGACGTCAGCACTATGGTGACTGCAGGGGAATCCTGTCTGGGGACTAACTGACGGCTCTGCAGAAGAGCTGCAATCACATTATTTAAAAAGAATGACTTCATTGGAAAGGTCTACAGAGTGTGCCTGGCTTGCAAGCGCACTTTGTAGACCATTCCAATGAAGTAATTTGTTTTAAATAACGCAATTGCGGCTCTGCTGAAGAGCCTCATCGTGTCATCCGACATGGATCTCCTGCTGTCAGCTTTACAGCTGTCAGCAGGAAATATCAAGCTTTCACAGTGAATATCTCTGAAACCATAGTGGTTTGAGAGATAGGGTTTTTTGCATTTAGTTCAACACTACAAGATGATAAATATTTATTCTGGGACACTTTAAATTGTGGAATTCCTTGCCCAACCATGTAGTAATGGTAGATACAATGGATACTTTTAAGAAAAGATTAGATGCATTTCTAGCAGAAGAGAACATATAGGGTTATAGTGTGTATTACCCATTTAGGATTCTGAAAAGATTATAGAATTCTCATTTTCTTGGTCATACTGTGGCAAAGGTTGACCTCAATGAACTTTTTTTTCAACCTAATTTACTATGTAACTACGCATAATTTCAGAATTAATACAATTTAAATTTAAGATTTTTCGCACTAACTGTGCCCTCTAGTGATCAGATTCTAGTACGTTATTCTGTTACATTCTATTTGGGAGGAAAGTCACTGACAAACGGTTCTGCATAGAATGTGATAGTGTCAAGGTTTAAAATAATGGGTTGGTATTACTGTCAAGGAAGCAGGATTAGCTGGAGAGAGATGCTAGGAAGCGTTGTTTCGGGGCGATGCCGGTCGCACCTATCCCTTGCTGTTGCCAAAGCCGGACAAAGATGTGGGCCACAAAGCCAGATGCTATTACGGTGCCCGTGATTGCTCTCCCTTGCTGTCAGTCAGATGTGGTATTCCCCATTGGTTGTCTGTTTAAGCCCACCTTGCACTGCCTATTTAAACCAGCTTGAGACAGCCTTTGGTTGCCCTTTCGTGGTGTCTCTGTATCTGCGGTGACCTGTTGGTGTTTCCTTGGGCCTGAGATCTTCTGTCAGTATCAGCGCTTCTCCACTGTCGGGACTGCTGCTGCCTGAGTCCTGTCCTCGTTCCAGATCCGGTTGTCCGTGGTTCCTTATTCTGCTCTGCTCCGGTCCTAACGCTGTTCCTGATTCTGTTCCTGTACCGAGTGGCCGTCCTGCCGTTCCTGCGGTTGTACTGGAGGGCAACCTGTTCCCGTGCTGTATCCTGATTCTCTGTTTCTGGCTGCCTGCCGCCTGGGCGACATTTTCATCTTGTGGTGTACTCCACTTATCCGGTTGCTGATCCCAGTGCATAGAACCAGTTGGGCATTCCGTTTGCTCCAGTACGCAGTACTGGTTTACTCCATATAGCCGGCTGCTGATCCCAGTGCATAGAGCCTGTTGGGCGTTCCATTACTCCAGTACGCGGTACTGGTTTATTCCACTTATCCGGTTGCTGTTCCCAGTGCATAGAACCGGTTGGGCATTCCATTTTCTTCAGTACGCAGTACTGGTTTACTCCATATTGCCGGTTGCTGATCCCAGTGCATAGAAACAGTTGGGCTACTCCGCTGTCTTATATTCCTGTGGGCTGCCTTGCCCGGTATTTTGGCAAGGCTGGTAGAGCCTCATTTCAGTCTATATACCATCTTACTGGCTGCCCTGCCTGGTATATTGGCAGGGTCGGTAGAGCCTATTTGCATTCTGCTATACCATCTTACTGGCTGCCCTGCCCGGTATATTGGCAGGGCCGGTAGAGCCTATTTACATTCAGTTTACCATCTCATTGGCTGCCTTGCCCTGTATATTGGCAGGGCCGGTAGAGCCTATTTACATTCTGTTGTACCATCTTACTGGCTGCCTTGCCCTGTATATTGGCAGGGCCGGTAGAGCCTATTTACATTCTGTTGTACCATCTTACTGGCTGCCTTGCCCGGTATATTGGCAAGGCCAGTAGAGCCTATACTGCCTTATCCTACTACTATTGTTTGCACCCAGATTGCATAATTGATACATGTGTATGTACTGATCCATGGGGGTCTCCATTAAACTTTTCAATAAAATTTGATTTTTATCTTACTCTGTCTGAGATTCATAACAAACCGTGACAGATGCCCAATATCGGTTGAGCCGAGACCTTGACGGGTGTAGGTGTGCACCAGTAGAGGTTCTGGACAGAAAATAGGATTTTAGTGTTCTTACCTGTTAAATCCTCTTTAGTCTATATGGAACACAGGTACCATGGGGTTGAGTGCCTCCTCCTAGAGGGCCAGGGCACATTGCAGGAGACTCCCTCCTCCTCCACTAACTCCCAGAATTCATGCTACCAAACATGCACAAAGTAAGCAGGGAAGCGAAGAAGAAAATCTCCTGTGAGAAATAGGACTCCTCTGCCCAGGAAAGCAGTACAGATGAAGGTACCTTTCTCTAGGAGGGAGGCCTGTGTTCCCTACGGACTAAAGAGAAAAAGGATTTAACAGGTAAGAACATTAAAATCCTATTTTCTCTTATGTCCAATAAGGAACACAGGTACCATGAGGATATACCAATGCTAGGCTCCCAGTGGCGGGAAAGGAGAAAGGACCTCACCCATGTCCCCATTGTACCAGAGTTCCCTAGGACTATTCAGTACCAGTATAACCCAAGCAACAAGTGCCAACAGACACTGAACTTACACAGCACACAAAACAATAAGAACCAACATGACTCAAACTACCGAACAACTGGCAGAAAAAAGTGTGCAGGTCCTTAGACAGACAGAACTGCTTGGAGGAACTTCCGACCAAAGCTGGCCTCAGCTGAGGCCAGGACTTTGAAGTGATAGCATTTGGTGATATGAGGACAAAGTCACTGCCTAGCACAAATGTTCAGCCGAGGCCTGGTAGACCCAAGAAGTATCCACAGACCTGGTGACGTATGATGTAATCTTAAAGGGAACAGGTTTCTTCCGGAGTTTATAAATCTGGCGTATGGTAGCCTGGATCCAAGATGCAATAGTGACCTGGAAAGCAGCCTGACTAGCTATGAGACCATCTCCTGGATGACAAAGAGTAAGCCTTGCGAAACTTAAGGCAGTGCACCACGCCTACCATATGGAGATCCCTCTCCTTATCAGACGTAGGGTCAAGACAAAAGGAAGGCACCTCAATCTACTAATTGATATGAAACTCAAAGACCACCATGGGAAGAAATTCCAGAGAGGAACGAATAGCCACCTTATCCTGATGAAACACCTGGAACCTTTACCATCTAATCTAGTTCTATATACTCTACAATTTATCTATATGTGGAATATTAGAATTTGAACCTTTGCTTGCGAGCTTACATATATTGGGACCTTTAGATCCACATATAAATGAATATATGAGTTACTGTACAAGTGGATGTATATGTATCCTTATCCACTCTATATGAATGTGTGTGCATGCATGGGTGTGCACTTATGAGGATATTGTATGTACATGATGCGCACATTGTGGACACACTATGTATGTGTACACATAAACTATATGTGGTGCATTGGTTATATTTATGATTATATTTATATTCTTAAAATTTTTACTCCCATTGTTATTATTAATATTAATTTTATTTATAATTCTATTCTTTTTATTACTATATTGGAACTGGGGGTTGGAACTGGCACCAGAACATGTTTTTCAAACAGTGAGTCCACTGCCTCCTGGAACAACCTAGGCTTGTCGGGCTCTTTCAAAAACCTTGACATAAAGGACCTATATGGAGAAAGATTTGAAATTTAAGCTGTACCCTTCTGAAATTACTTGCAAAACCAAATTGACCATTACTGAGATGCCCAGGCTTCTCAAAACAGATGAAGACGGCCCCCTACAGGCAATTCCACAAATCATGCTGAAGTGTGCTTGTAGCCTTTGTAGAGCTTGGGCTGTCAGGCTTGCCTGGGTTTCATGGAGGGGTGCGCTTGAGAGACCTGCAAGCTCTGTGGCTTCTTTGCCCAGTTATGGAAGGGGAATGGAAAAAAACACTCCTTTCTCGACAGAAAGGGATGCTTAGTAGAGATCTGAGGTAACAAGGTACTCTTACCGCTGTTACTGATGATCTGTTTCAGATAAGGTCCAAAAAGTGACTTGCAGTGAAATGTCAAGAAGACCAGTGACTTTTTGGAAGATTGGTCAGCAGGCCAAGTCTCGATCCACAAAGTGTGACTCTCAGGAACAGAAAGGGCGGAACAGAAAGCTTCAAAGATTGCTTTGGAAACATAATTTTGGGCTCAGAGTTAGCCATGAGAACAAATGTTGGTTCTAAAGGGTCTCGAAGGCCTCCCTGATGAGCCCCCTCTGCGGAGGGGAGTGGGTCAGTCTCATAGGAATCTCCATAGGAATAGGAAGAACCAGAGTCCTCATGCTCTCCGTAATCCTCTTCTGAGGGAAATTCATCCTCAGAGGAAACCCCAATAAGAACTCCAGGGAAGCTCCAGTTCTTATTGGTGGGGCTCCAGTTCTTAAAGGACTCATGCAGTAAAAACTGAGACTTTAAATAAAAGTACAGAAAAAGCCCCAACTCCTTGGTGTACAGGGGGAGTTAAAATAAATATTAAATTGGTATGGTAATGATGAAAAGCCACCCAAACACCATAACCCATAGATAAGCGGAACAGCTGAGAAAGGGTTAATCTGAAAAAAACTACTGCAGTCATCTGTACCCCCAGACAAATGTAGAGTGTAAGAGCTAAACATGAGTGCGTAATACAAACACAGTGTGAATGAAGCTCAAAGTGGGACATACAGTTGACCAAGGCATCCAAAGGGTTAATCACTAGTCTTCCATCTCCATGCTCCCATGTCAACAGGGTAGAAGCTTTAGGAGGCTCAGCCATGGGAAACAGACAAAGTCAACCTTAACACGGAATAAAGGTCCACAAAGCACCTGTGAAACTGGGAAATCCAATTCCAGGAAAGCCAAGGATGGGTGCTCATCTAATGGGGGACTTTAACCAGCCCCATATCTAAGTAAAAATATTAAGCAGGGGATGTAGTATATCTAAATTTTGCAAAGGCATTTGATACAGTGCCGCCAGGAGGCTGGAGCATAAAATCAGGAAATTGGGCTTTGGAAAAATGTTTGCAACTGGATAGAAAATTGGTTGAAGGTTAGGGAACAGTATAAACAGAAAATCCTTCAATAAACTTGAAGTTGAGAGTGGAGTACCTCAGGGTTCAATACTTGGTCCACTGCACTTTAAAATGCTTATAAAATTACCTGTAAATTAATATATAAAACAAAATTTCAATATTTACAGACCAATCTAATTTATGAATTCAGAACAGAATATTTTTTTCTGTATAGAATGATTTACATAAAATGGCAGGTTGTGCAAACAAATGGAATATGAAATTTAATACAGCAAAAAGTTCTTTTTTTTTTTTTTTTTTTTTTTTTTTTACTTCTTCTCTTGGGATCGTTTGGGCGCAATGGGTTAAATTTTTATGGAGACTGCATGAAAGGGATGCTGGACAGTCGTACCTACAAAACGGGCAGTTTTAAGTGGGCACTGTCCCCCCTGGGTGAAAATCCCCCTGTCCCTTTTTCCTACCCTATTTTGCAACTTTTTTATTGATGACATTTGGCAGTGTGTATAAATGTATTACATTGCTCCACAACAGTCACACAACTAATTTTGTTTCTTGACATGTTTGTTTTTTAAATAAAATGTTATTTTTGTAAAAAAAAAAAACAAAAAACCAAAAGTAAAAATTCCATGCTCCTTAACCCCTTAAGGACCGGCCGCGCACACACACGCTCATCACTTAAGGACCACAGAGCATTATTTATTTATTTCAATACGATTCTGGACTCCCCGAACGGCATGCAGTCTCGCGGGGAGCCCGGAATTTCATTACGGTCCTGGCACGTCATGGGTCCTTAACCCCTTATGGACCGGGAAAATCTGAGGTGGGTTTCACTTAAAGGGATAGTAATACTTCGTTTTAACTTTATTTTATTTTGTAGGCATTAAAAAAACATGAAGAATGGTATAAGTCTTATCTCTCAAACCTTTATGGTTTAAGAGATATTCACAAGCAAAGTTTCCCCCTCCCTCCCCTTTTTCCTAGTGTAAGCCATGTCTTCTCAGATGTGGATCTGGTTGTAAGACCAGACAGATAACAGAAGGGGACACTTCTTTGTATGAAAGAATGAAAGCCCTTCCCCCCCTTGACAAGTTTTTCAGCTTTTTCCCTTATCTTAATTGAAGATTGTCCCTCTCTGCAGTCTACCTGGGCACCTCCCTTCTGATTTGGTTGAACATGGGGGTGATACTTTGCTTGTGATTATCTCTTAAACCATAAAGGTTTGAGAGATAAAACTTATATCGTTCTTCATGTTTTTTTAATGCCTACAAAATAAAATAAAGATAAAACAAAGTATTACTATCCCTTTAAGGACCGGAGCAATTCTTACCTTTTTGATTATGTCTTTGTTCAACAGTGTTTTCCCTCTAAGTACTTAATTTTACCCATGAAGATTATATACCTTTTTTTACGCACAAATAGGGCTCTCTTTTGATACCATACTTACATGGATAGCCGACCATTTATTTTAGCAAAGACTTCAAAATTATTTGTATGCTATCAAATGCAAGAAGTATGGTAGATAAAATAGGAGAACTAGAATTGCTGGCGGTTAATGACCAATTGGACATAATTGGAATAACAGAAACATGGTGGAATGATGCACATGACTGGGCTGTAAATATAGAGGGCTATTCCCTGTTTAGAAGAGACAGAATTAATAGAAAAGGGGGAGGTGTGTGCTTATATTTGAAAACAGAGCTAAATCCAGTTTTGAGAGGTGATATTAGTGAGGAAACTGGTCAAATTGTGGAGTCCATGTGGGTAGAAATCGAGACTAAATGTGGTGTGAAAGGTAAAAAAAAAGTTGTTAGTGGGCATATGCTACAAACCACCAAATATCGATGACAATGATGAAGCCCAACTGTTGTTGCAAATGAGGAAAGCTGCCCAGTTTGGGCATACTATAATTATGGGAGATTTTAATTATCCAGATATCAACTGGAAAAATGAGACCTGTCAGAGTGCTAAGGGTAGCAGGTTTTTGAACACACTTCGTGAAAGCTACATGTCACAAATGGTGGAAGCGCCAACAAGAAATAACAATGTATTGGACCTAGTGATCACTAATAACACAGAAATGGTATCCAATATTAAGGTGAGAGAACATTTGGGAAACAGTGATCACAACATGGTTACATTTGAGATCAGTCTGGCAAAGCAAAAATGTATAGGTTCAACCAAAACTCTTAATTTTAAAAAAGCTAACTTCAAATTGTTAAGGGCTTCAATGCAACACATAGAATGGGATATTTTATTTAAAGGCAAAAATACTGAGGAAAAATGGACAGAATTCAAATTTAGGTTGCAGAAATGTACCCAACAGTATATACCAATGGGGAACAAATGCAAAAGAAGTAAGTCACAGCCAATGTGGTTAACTGCACATGTAAAGAAGGAAATGACAAGGAAAAAAAAAACGCATTCAAATTATTTAAGTCTAAAGGAACTGAACAATCTTTCTTAAAATACAAGGAGTGCAACAAAGATTGCAAAAAGGCAATTAGGGTAGCAAAAATAGATAATGAAACTCGAATTGCAAGGGAAAGCAAGACTAATCCAAAAAAGTTTTTCAAGTATATAAATAGCAAAAAACTTAAGAGGGAGTGCATTGGACCATTCAAAAATGAGATGGGTGAGTTGGTTAGTGAGGATAAGGAAAAGGCAGATGGTTTAAACACTTTCTTTGCATCAGTATATACAAGGGAGCAAGGAATGGTAGAAGAGCCTCCGCAAGTAACAAATAAAACAATACAATTAATAGATATTGGGTTAACTCAAGGAGATGTCATGGGAAGACTGAACAAAATTAAGACCGACAAAGCACCGGGTCCTGATGGTATACATCCAAGGGTTCTTCAGGAACTCAGTGCAGTGTTAGCAAAACCCCTATATTTACTCTTTAAAGATTCTATTACCACAGGCTCAGTGCCACAGGATTGGCGAAGAGCTAACATAGTGCCTCTATTTAAGAAGGGAACTAAAACAGAACCTGGGAATTATAGACCAATGAGTTTGACGTCTGTAGTGGGAAAACGGTTAGAAGGGATAATAAGGGACTATATTCAGAATTACAACACAAAAAATAAAATCATTAGCACGAATCAACATGGTTTTATGAAGAATAGATCATGCCAAACTAATCTTTTCAGCTTTTATAAGGAGGTAAGCAGCAATCTTGATAATGGCAAGGCAGTAGATGTAGTATATCTAGACTTTGCAAAGGCATTTGATACAGTGCCACACAGAAGGCTGGTGTATAAAATAAGGAAATTGGGGCTAGGAGATAACCTTTGCAATTGGATACAAAACTGGCTGAAGGATAGGGAACAGTGTGCGGTTGTAAATGGAAAATTCTCCAGTACAGTTAAAGTGGAGAGTGGAGTACGTCAAGGTTCAGTATTGGGTCCGCTACTTTTTAACATGTTTATAAATGACCTGGAAATAGATATAGAAAGCAAAATATCAATATTTGCAGATGATACTAAATTATGCAAAGTCATTAATTCAGAACAGGATATTTTCTCTCTACAGAGGGACTTACATACAATGTCAGATTGGGCAAACATGAGGAATATGAAGTTTAATGTGGGGAAGTGTAAAGTCATGCAATTTGGGAGGAAACAATCCCAAGGCTACTTATAAACTTAATGGAATAATTTTAGTTGACTCATTGCTAGAAAAAGACCTGGGTATCCTTGTCAACTACAGACTTGGAAACAGTGACCAGTGTCAAACAGCAGTAGCAAAGGCAAACAAAATCCTGTCTTGCATAAAAAGAAGTATTGAAGCAAGAGTGGATAACGTTATTTTGCCATTATACAAATCATTGGTAAGACCTCACCTTGAGTGTGCAGTGCAATTTTGGGCACCGGTTCTGAAAAAGGATATACTAGAACTAAAGAGGGTACAGCAGAGAGCAACAAAATTAATTAAGGGATTGGTGGACTTGACATATGAGGAACGACTAAACAAACTTGGTTTATTTACTCTAGAGAAAAGACGACTAAGAGGACACCTTATCACATTGTACAAGTATATGAGAGGTCAATACAAGGATCTCTGCGGTGAGCTATTTATTCCAAGGCCTGATCAGGTGACCAGGGGACACCCCTTGACATTAGAGGAAAGGAGGTTTAAACTTCAGCAGAGGAAGGGTTTTTTTTTACGGTAAGGTCTGTCAAATTGTGGAATTCATTGCCCAGGGAGGTAGTTATGGCAGATACAATGGATACATTTAAGAGAAGATTAGATACATTTCTTTCAAAAGGGAACATACAGAGTTATACTGTTTATCAGTAGGCTGATCAGGGAGTTCTGATAAAGACTAATTTAATTGGTAGCAGGAAAGCTATAAAATTCTCAGTTACTGAGGTATGAGGCGAAGGTTGAACTTGATGGACTTGTGTCTTTTTTCAACCTAATTTACTATGTTACTACTATGTTACTAAGGAAAACTGTAAACTAAAAAAACTTTTTTTTTTACTTTTTTTGTGTGGGTTTTTTTTTTTTTTTTTTTTTTTTTTACAGTTTTCCTTAATTATACTAATTAAGATAAAAGGGATAGAAGGTCTGTCTTGATCGTAAGAGGCCAAGGATATTCCACAGATAGGATGATTAATTCTGAAAACAAGATCCTTCTCGGCCACTCTGGTGCAAGGAGTATAAAAGTTGGTCTTTCGGGTCTGATTTTCCTCAGGAATCATGGAGACTGGAGGGAACACATATACTAGAGGAAATCCCATGACTGGAACATGCACCATCGGATGTCTCACTCTGGAAAATAACCTGCTACATTTCCTGTTCTTCCATGATGCCATCAGATCTATTACAGGGTCACCCTCATCACTTGACAGTCTGACTGAAGACCTATTTATTGAGGGACCCTTCTCCAGGATTCATTTTGTTCCTGCTTAAATAATCTGCTTGGAGATTTAAAGTACCAGCTATGTGGGTGGCTAACCATGCTGCTAGATTTGCTTCCGCCCATTTCAGTATTCTTTCGGCTTTAAAGTTTAAGGCTTTGCTCATGGATTCACCATGATTTTTCACGTAAAGGACTGCTACCATGATGTCTGATATTATCAGAACAGGTTGTTTTACTATTCATTTTTTGAAGCCCTTTAGACAATGATTGACTGCCCTGAGCTCCAAGATGTTTATGTGTAGGAGTCTTTCCTGTTGGGACCATATTCCCTGCATAATGATGTTGTTCCAGCATTCGCCCCATCCTGTCAGACTTGCATCTGTCGATATTCTTTGGCAGTGTAGGTCTTGTAGTGGAGTACCTTTCTGTAGGTTTTTTGCATTCATCCACCATTTTACTTCTATTTTTACCCGAGATGTGACATGTATCCTCTGAATTCCTGTTCCAGTTGGATAGAAATAGAGTCTGAAGGGGCCTTGTGTGTATTTTTGCCCATGGATAGAGGAGTTCAATATGCCCAATAGCTGCACGTAGTCAGGCGCTGTATGTATCTGATGTTTCCTGAACTGCTTTACTCAGCTGATTATTCCCTTCATTCTTGAGAGGAAGAGGGATACCAGGTTGTTTTAAGTGTCCAGGATCATGCCCAAGAGACAGGTGGTGAGAAGGTTGTAATAGACACTTCTGAAAATTTACCAGCCATCCTAGATTCTGGAGTTGTTGAAGAGTTGCTGCGGTATTTAGTCTGACCTGGAGTCTGATACTATGAGGAGATTGTCCAGATAAGGGATTAATGAGATCCTTCTTCGCCACAAGGGCTCCAGGGCTGCTGCCAGAATTTTTGAAAAACCCCTTGGCAGACCAAACGGTAGAACTTTGAACTGCCAATAATGTTCCTTGAAGCAGAACCTGAGGAATCTCCTGCAGCAAGGCATTATAATGATGTGACCATATGCATCCCTGAGATTCACTGTCGTGAGGAATTTTGCAGGATGGACTGCTTGAAACAGGCAACACTGTTTCCATCTTGAAGCTTTTTGCATTATGAATACATTCAGGGATTTTAGGGCTAGGATGGTCCTGAAACTGCCAGTTGTTTTGAGGATTGAAAAGATTACAGGGTAAATACCTTATTAATTCTTTGACTTTGATTGGATCATTTGGAATCTTTGATGACCTGAATAGACGGTGCTGGGGAACAAGGTCAAACTTCAGTAAACAACCTGCCTCCAGTATTTGAAATACCCATCTGTGGGGGGTTGCAGGGTCCTCTGGGTTTCATAAGGTTTCTCTTTTAAACTGGTGCCCTCTAGTGCCAGTCTTCCTACATGAACCCCCGGAGGTCTGGGAGAAGTGTTGCTTTCTCTGATCATAAGATTTAGATGGGTGGAAGTGTCTTGATTCACAAAAGGATCTACGATTTTTAAAAGATGATCTTAACAGTGATGAACGCCCTCTCCTGTCCTGTGGAAGAAAGGAGCCTTTTCCCCCTGTGACTCTCTTAATTTCTTCCAATTGGTCTCCAAACAGCATAGATACAGAGAAGGATACATCAGCCCCTCCCATGCTTTGACCCATAACACTCTCCTAGCTGTGACCGAAACAGAGGAGGATCTCACAGCCAATCTTATAATGTCCCAGGAAGAGTCACAGGAAAATCCAATTGGAGGCACCATCTTTCATTAGATTAGCCATGGAAACGAGGACTCTATCTTCTCCTCAAGCTCGGATAGCAATATCCTGACTGATCTAAACACACAAGCTAAGGGTGTGGCTGCCTTTTTGTCAAAGGATTGAAAATTATATAATGATTGTGCTTTCTGTGCTTCGATCCATAGGATCTTTCAATGATAATCCATCCTCCACAGGTATCATAGTCCACCTTGCTAACTGGGCAATGGGGGCGTCGATTTTAGGGAGCATTACTCAGGTGGAAGACTCTTCCTCCTTAAAGGGGTACATCCTTTGGATGATACGGACATCCTTTTTTCACCCTTCTTTCATTCTGATTTGATTAGATCAGCAACAGAGTGATGGACTAGGAATACTGGGATTTCTTTTTTATTACTCAAAATGGCTGCATCTAGGATTCCCTGTTCCTTGGGCTCTTCAGTTAAACCAAAGGTCATACGCATACTTTTTAGGAAAGGTTACATTTTATCTATGTTAAATGTACTTTCCTCTTCATCTGCAATTTCTCCCTCCTCTTCTGATGAATAATCAGACAGGTTTTCAAATACACTACTGTCCATATCTAAGGCTCTAGTGGACGTACATTTTTCAGGGTTGACTGGTCTTGGATGATTTCTAGAAGTAGTAGATGCTTGCAAAGAAGTGAATGTATCTTGTATGTAGCTTTTCATCCTTAGGGTCAGCTTTCACTTTATACATTTCTTTTTCTTAATCCTTTGTTGGGACAACCTTAGAAGTGGATGCCATACTTAAATAACTCAAGGGATAAACATTAAAACATGGCCTTTAATAACTTAATTACTTAAGAAAATACACTATGCACACATGTAGGCTCAGTGTTTCCTTTAAATAGCAATGTTAATTGTTGTGTGTTCCACAGAGGCCCCGCAAGACACACTCGCAAGACAGTTAATAAATATGAGCTGGCAAAAAAGCCCTTACCTTCCTGTGCCTGATCTGAGCCTCAGAGAAGGAGAGATTGTCAGGATGATGCTCTGCTGCTATCAACTCTCATCCTCTGCTCTCCATCCTGGAATACATACTGATTGCGTAGGTGCCTGAGCCTGGTTCCCTCGCTCTACCTCTACTTCCGGAGTGAGAGACTTGAGGGCAGACCGGAACAGCAATCCCTTGCTGGCACAAAGTGGAGCAAGGGCTTCAGGAGTAAACCTCATGGATCGGACAGCAAGGATGCGGTCACAGTAAAAATAAGGTACACGTGGTAGGAGCTAGACTGCCGTGCAACCTACCACAGACGGGTCCGGATTTGTAATTAGGCATCTGCCTACAGGCGAACCCCACAGAGACGCACCTGTCATTTGGACCCCCCTCTCGGTGCCCGAAGGGCACTGTGAAGGGCAATATGGAGATGATCATGGGGCAATGTGAGGGGATATGGAGATAATGGGGGCAATGTGGGGGGATATGGAGATGATGGGGGCACTGTGAGGGGATATGGAGATGATCATGGGGGCACTGTAAGGGGATATGGAGATGATCATGGGGGCACTGTAAGGGGATATGGAGATGATCATGGGGGCACTGTAAGGGGATATGGAGATGATCATGGGGGCACTGTAAGAGGATATGGAGATGATCATGGGGGCACTGTAAGGGGATATGGAGATGATCATGGGGGCACTGTAAGGGGATATGGAGATGATCATGGGGGCACTGTAAGAGGATATGGAGATGATCATGGGGCACTGTGAGAGGATATGGAGATGATCATGGGGGCACTGTGAGAGAATATGGAGATGATCATGGGGGCACTGTGAGAGGCAATATGGAGATGATCATGGGGGCACTGTGAGAGGCAATATGGAGATTATCATGGGGGCACTATAAGGGGCAATATGGAGATGATCATGGGGGCACTATAAGGGGCAATATGGAGATGATCATGGGGGCAAAATGGAGATGATGGGGGCAATGTCAGGGCAATATGGAGCTGATGGGAGGCAATGTGGAGATGGCAAATTGGGGGGGGGGGAGAAGCTTCAGATTTCTGTGCCTACAGGCTCCTGTGATGTAAATCCAGCCCTGACCCCAGATGATGTAGGACCAAAAAAGGACTGCTGCGGGAAGTGAGAGGATTCCTTTTAACTTTTTTTTTTTAGCCCTACATCAGCTGGAGGGAGCTGATATACCCACTTTGTCTCTATCGCTGTGGATAGGGTCATAGAAGAAATTAACACTGGTTACCTTTCTGACAATAATGCATGGGAAGTTGCAGAAAATAGCATTACTTTGCAAAAATTTTCTGCAATTAGCTCCAGTGAGAGCAATCACATTGTTCAGTTCACTGGCGATCAGCACAGCACTACAAAATGCTAACCTTGAATCTCCAGTGTGAACAAGGCCTGAGTCATATGTGAAAAAATACAACAACTCTTGAGCTAAAATAGCAAGTTTTTGTAGCCAGAAAACATGTCAACATACAGAGCTTTATAATAACTACCCAGCAAGTTTTAATACACAAAAGTAACATTTTAGTAGCATGGGTTCCCAGACTCTTGGGATTTCGCTAACTCTGCATTAAGTAATCTACCAATTTACATAACACAATAGTGCATTAAAAGTGTTAAATAATGGTTTTGGCTGCAGAGAGGATAAACACCAATTTAGCATGAAATAATACAAGAGAAAAAAAGGACACCAACCTGTGGGATCTTCCTCTCCATCATCCTCTGGCTCTATCTCACGTGTTACTGTGCTGATTATGTGCAGCTCAGGGAACAAAGCCACCCCCTCGTTGCTCTCAAACTCTGCTGCAGAACGGGCAAAGTGGTCTATTCCACTTAAACTAATCTTGGGTTCCTCCGGCTGCAACACCATGACATAACCATCCATGTCTGGTATGGTGATACAGGTCTCTTCATTGAAGCATCTGCAGCAAACAAGATAAACAGTTGAATTCTACACACCTAGCGAAAAATAAAACAATTTTTTTTTTTTATTCCTTAACTACAAAGCAATGCAAATATTTGGAGACTTGTTATTTTATAAACATATAAGTGTCATTTTGTATGGTTTCTAGACTGTAAACAGCTTCTCAGTCTGGGGATTTCTTTACATGTAACAATTCTCTTAGTACATTAGAAAGAAGAGCAAAGCTTGTTACAATATTTATTTATTCCTTTAAGGCAGTGATTCTCAACCAGGGTGCCTTGGCACTTTGGTGTGCCACAGATATCAACTTAGGTTGCCCCATGTTTTCTATGAAAACTAACAAAAATGGACTTATAAATAAAGTTTTATAGAAATTGTTATGCACATTATGTTTACTTAATGTACTGTATATTTATGTATGGTACCTTCATTATGCCGTGGATAAGGTACATTAAATATGTTAGGGGTGCCCCAAATGTTGTAGATTACGTGTTAGGGGTGCCCCAAACAAAAAAAGATTGAGAACCACTGCTTTAAGGACTGAGAAAATCTGGGGTGGTTTACACTTAAGTACCTGAGTAATTTTGACCTTTTTTTACTATGTCATTGTGCAGCCATATTATTCCTTTAATACACCCATATAAATCATGTACAGTTTTTTTAAGCCACAAACAGGGCTCTCTTTTGAGATTAAAAAAATATATATTTATATATATATATATATATATATATATATATATATATATATATATATAAAAAAAATAAAACATTAGTTCATTAGAAAAGAAATATCCTCAAATATATTCAGTTGCTTCTACTGAATATGGGAGTGCCCTATATGCCTAGTATTTCAATCCCTTTTTCACATTTACAGGGTAAATATTACACGATTAACACCATTATTTTCAAGCTGCAATTTTTCGATATTTGGCATGTGAGGATTATAGTTTAGTTGACTTTGTCAGAACCCAAACATGCCCCACAAGAGTATATGTGTTTCTGAAAAAGTAGATGTAACGGAAGCTGAGAAGGGACCGCGTCGCCTTCCGCCGTCGTTTCCGGATCTCTCCTCCTCGATGCAGATAAGCGTCGTCAGATGCACCAGTCGAAGTATGGACAGTCACTGAAAACAGCCGCAGGATCGCTGGAAGCAGGGAAGAGTCCACATCGCCGCCTGACAGTCCACAAAGTTGGGTCGCAGGAAGCTGGCAGCAGGCGGTCGACGATTCAGGATACTTGGCGCAGATGGGTATCAGAGTGGACACTTTAGACCATAAGCAATACAAGACTCCAGGACTCCTTGTTCACTCCAAACATAACTCACTTTATTCACACAAACTACAGATATTTATACAGAAATCTTTACATTAAACTTATGGGTGAAACCAGATACAAAAGGCCTTAATCCAATCATGTTACATGAGACAAAAGGCCAACAGCAGATGGTCCTAACAGATACAATAACTTAGACAGGATTACATTTCAGATACAAAAGGGTTTGATTGAACAAAGACTTGAGGGTCGTGAATGAATTAACACACAGCAGGGGGGCTCAGGACAGTTCTCACTACAAGGACTTGAGTGGCTAGAATATACATTCCCTTAACAATGGCCAGGTGTTGAATAATTAAGCAAAAGGCTTGGGAGTCTGCAATACATATTGAAATAATTAACCCCTCACTGACTATTCCCTTGGAAGCAAGCCATAATAATGTCCATGTCCTCATTCACATACAGCGTACAAAGTATTTTTAGCGCATAACCAGAGAAAAATGTCCACAGTTTTTGGTTAAACAAACTTATGGCCAGACAAGGCTCAAGTAACGGGTAGGATCCGTTACAGTAGACAACATAGGTTAATTAATCAGTAGAATTCTGGAGTTTCTAATGCAGCTATTTTTCCAGAAATCTGTACCAAAATTGTGGTAATATTTTGTTTTTGTTTTTTTTTTGCAGCTTTCACACTCACATTGCAATATTTTCAAGCACAGGATAGTAGGAAATATATAAAAAAAATAGAATAGGGTAGGGAGGGATAATGCAACAGCACGCTCTAAGTGTAGTATTTATTAAAATGGTATATAGAATAAAACAACATAATACAAAGTGGGGAGAATCCACTTAGAAACAGTAAAGGCAAATGTACACAGTATGAAATAAGTTGAACACCACTCCTGAGTTTCTCACTAATTGAATTACGAAACCCTCCGTTATGTATATACCAGTGGGGACTACAATATAGCCGTATTGTGTCCCATAGTACAAACATAAATGGATGAAAAAGTTTATAAAAAACAGGCATAAAAACAGCTTTTTGTAAAAATGACTGGACTTGTCAAAGAAAGGAAAATCAGTTCTTGTCAACCATTACAATACACCTGTATTGATGGTTAAATTTCAGTAAAGACCGTGCAAAGTGAGAGAATTACTTTGCAAGAGTTTGGGGGTTACTGTTACGGACGTTTTAAATGCGCTTCCTTGATGGAAACAATTAGAAAGTCTTGCTGGAGGCGATGCAACACTTCAGGAGGATCTACTGTATCTGTAGTATCCGGCCATTCCACCATACTAAAGATCTCGTGTATGGCGATCCCCACTACTCCACTCTCTAGATCACCAATCCTTTATCTTGGGCACAGAGTACACTTAATGCAAATGAATCCGCTCACTTGGTTGCAGCTACAATTAATCTTCATAATATTTGGGACATGGAGCGTATGATTTCAATATTGTCATAGTTGTAGTTCAAGAGTAATTGAATGATAAAGTACCCCCGTCCCGTTTACTGATGTAACATTGCCATCACTCACCTCAGAGCAGCAAGACTGTCCAGATGGATGGCAGAGAGGGATAATATTCAGTGATATTTAGTAGTAGTCCACTCGTATGTCCTGGAAATAGGGTCTGTAAGTGGGTAGATGGGGTCTCCACCTCTACAGGTAGGTAGTCTCCCGTCTAAAAAGATGTTCCCCCTCTATTCTATACGTAGACTCACAACTGATGTATAGCGGGCAGGGATAATGCAGACTTCCTGTCTCTCACTGGTGCTATGTGTTAAGCTCAAAATAAGCGGCTCCGTTGTTTGTGGGCAGTGGAGGGACAATTTATTCAAAAGTCTTTTCAATAAGTCTCGGACTGTAGTAAATGTAATATGTATAATAAAATATTCCAGCTGATATTTCAACACATTTTGTGTACGTTTTGGCATCACTTATGGGTGTAGTGAAATACATATCTATTGTCTGTTCCTTGACGTTCTTATAAAGTTTGCACCAAAAATAACAGAGTGCATCATGGGGTATTTGCCAATATGTTACTCTAATTAGTATAGGCACCAATTAACCCTTTATAGTATAACAAGAGTCTATATTTACAGACAATATCAAGGATTGGATGCAGAGTACGAATTAAGGATATTTAATCTCTCCTTTTTATAAAATGATAGGATATTTTTAATATATATATAACAAAAAGTTATGTATTAAAAACAGCAATGTAAAAAATAAAAATAGGAAAAATGTAAACGAAAAATATCATAAAACAGAAAGTATGAAATATGACAATGTGAGAAAAAAAGCAATAAAAATAAACATACTGTATACCATCTATATTACTAAAATGATAATCTTGGCAGGCAGCCAAAATTCTCCGGCACTGCACACACACCAGGATGGACACACATGCCCAGGGGTGGACAGTAAGGAGTAGATATTCATGTCTCCTCGATACTGCCTGTTCTACACATACATGGGGGAGACACAGGTGAGTGATTGTCACAGGAGCAGACAGAAGTTCCACTACAGTTGTCTATTGTTGATGGACTGTCTGCAAGTGGAGGTGAAACGTACTTGAGCTGAGCTGGAATGTGGGAAGCAGAGTTTAACCCTTTGACTGCCAGAGGGGTACGCAATGCTTTCCCTATCTGTTTGGAAGTGAAACAGTTGATATCCCAGGAACTCCGCATCCCCACTTTTCATCTCAGAACAAGTTTCACTCCAACTTGCAGACAGTCCATTAACAGGAGCGATGTGAGTAAAAAGTACATGACGTGCCAGGACCGTCACTGGTCCTTAAGTGCCGGACAGCTATGACAGTCCTGGCACGTCACTGGACGCAAAGGGGTTAAACTATAGAATATTTATTACCATCAAAATACGTCTTCACTCAAACATCACTATTTTAAAGCTACTATAGGGGTATACAGTGCTCTTTCATATCAGTCATGTTACTTTGACATGGGTGTAACTGCTTACATTTAATGTAATTAAAATTGGTAACATGACACTCATTCTTTGAGGTTACCACATGTAAATAAAGTTGTCCAGTACCATACTGACATGCTTGGTAGGTTTTGTGCAAAATCCTTGCAAACACATTTTATGACTTTTGAAGAATCAAAGAAAAAATAAAACGATAATAAACTATGGTGGAGATGCTTATCTAACTCAATCATGAAGCCTGACCAACAGTCGAAGTACTGAGGAAATACTCACTTGAGCACAGCTTCATTAATATTTATGGTCAAGGCCCCCTGCTATAATTCAGTCAGATGACAATGTATGTAGCATCCATGGGGTTAAATTTTGCACTGTGTTTGGATTATAAAGACAGACTATGAACTGCGAGCCTTATTAGAGCACTTAAATTCTGGCCCAAACCAACTTCACTATTAGTGTTGGCTGTTTTAAAAGAGGATTTTAGTCTTACCTGTTAAATCCTTCTCTCTTAGTCCATATAACTCACAGGTACCATGGGGAGGTGTGACAGCTCCTCCTAGTGGGCTGAAACAATTCTAGAAGTGCAGGGTGGAGCCTCCCCCCTCCTCCATATCAGGCTACCTCACTAGCCCCGCCCAGGTAGATTTGAGAAAAAAAAACTACCAAGTAAGATAGCAAGAAGGAAGAGAGGAACACTCCTGTGAACGAAGAACCCAATAGGACACCCACATTCAGCCACAGGAGACCCAGCATAGTCCCTTTCACTGGGTTGGAGTCCTGTGAGTTGTATGAACCAAGAGGAAAGGCTTTAACAGGTAAAGCACGCAAGAACAAGAACCAACAGGACTCAAACAGGTAAACCGCTATAAGGCACAGGAATATTGAAGTCCTAGACAAGCAAAGCTGCCAAAGCGGTCTTCAGCCAAAGCCAGAATATCCACACGGTAGTACTTGGTAAAGGTGTGCACAGAAGACCAAGTGGCCACCTTGCATAACTGTCCAGCAGAAGCCTGATTCTTTTAGGCCCAGGAGACCCCAACAGACCTGGTGGAGTAGGCTATAATGCGAAAGGGAACAGGTTTCCCTCTGAGTTCATAAGCCTTGCTGGTGGTAGACTTAATCCAGGATGCAATAGTCCCCTTGGACACAGTCAAACTGGCACTGGGACCCCCTCAGGGATGAGGAATATGGCATCAGTCTTACGGAATGACTCCGTGAGATGCACATAGGACTTAAGGTATTGCACCACATCCAACAAGTGGAGACCCCTCTCCTTATCAGTTTTAGGGTCAGGACAAAAGGAAGGCACAACAATCTCCCGATTGATGTGGAAACCAGATATCACCATAGGAAGAAATTTCTGAGAGGTACGAAGGACAGCTTTATCCTATGAAACACTAGAAAAAGAGGATTTTAGTCTTACCTGTTAAATCCTTTTCTCTTAGTCCATACAGGTTACTGGTAACTCTAGGGAGGTGTCAGTCCCTTTAAGTAGGCAGGAACATTCTCTAAATGTATGCAGGAGGGTGGAGCCTCCCTTCCCACTCAGGCTGCAGTCCAGCTAACCTCCTCCAGAATTGTTTGACAACTAACTAGACTAGAAAGTAGAAAGGAAGAAGACTCTTATGAGCATGCCCCGAAGGACTCCCACATACTGCCACAGGAGAGCCAAGCATGGTCTCTTGACAGGGTGGGAGACCAGTATCCTGTATGGACTAAGAGAAAAGGATTTAACAGGTAAGACTAAAATCCTCTTTTCTCTGTCGTCCAATACAGGTTACTGGTAACTCTGGGATGTCCAACCATTGAGTTTCCCAGAGGCGGGAAGAAGGCAAGGACCAGGCGCAAGGCCCCCAAAGTCACCAGGACCTCTATGAACCAACCGGTCAGAGATCCCAACAAAACTGAAGTGTCAACGGACACCAAACGGGAGTAAAAACACCCCAGGAACCGTAACACACAGCACACTGAACTGGAGCCAACAGGGCTCAACAGTAAGGAAGCACTAAGAACCTGAGAAGAAGAAGATTCTAGACAGGCAAAACTGCCTCCAGGACCTTCCTCCCGAAGCTGGCATCAGCCGAAGCCAGCACATTCACACAGTAGTGCTTCGAAAAGGTGTGCATAGAGGACCAAGAGGACCAAGCGGCCGCCCTGCACAACTGATCAGTAGATGCTTGATTCTAATAGGTCCAAGAGGCCCTAATGGACCTGGTGGAATGAGCCGTGACCCGAAAGGGAACATGTGTAGTCCTCAATTCATAAGCCCTACATATAGTGGACTTGATCCATGACGCAAGTGTCATTTTGGATGCAGGTCTTCCTGCCCTAGGACCCTCAGGAATGACAAATAGAGCGTCGGACTTCCTGATAGATTCAGTGCGATGGACATAAAACTGTAAACAATGCACCACATCCAACAAGTGGAGATCCCTTCCCTTGTCAGAGAAGGGGTTAGGGCAGAAAGAGGGCACCACAATCTCCTGATTGATGTGAAACTCGGCGACTACTTTAGGTAAGAAGTCCTTAGAGGTGCGAAGCACCGCTTTATCCTTATGAAACACCACATAAGGTGGTTTCCAAGAAAGAGCTTGCAACTCCGCCACTCGGCAAACTGACACAATCGCCAGAAGGAAACCATCTTCCACGTCGAGACATAAAGGAATAATAGCCAAAGACTCAAAGGGAGGACGTTGGAGAATTCCCAAAACCAAATAAAGGTCCCACTAAGGAGCCGGACTCCAAAAGGCAGGACGCACATAAGTAACGCCCTGGAAGAAACTTTGACATCAGGAAGGACAGCAATGCGCTCCTGGAAAGACAGAGAGCGCTGAAGTCTGAACCTTAAGAGAACACAGACTGAGTCCCTGAGACAGAATTCATGTCAACACACCAAGACCCAAATGTCGACCAGACACGGTGGTAGATCTTGGAAGAAACATGCTTACGGGCACTAAGCATAGTAGACACCACAGCAGAAGAAAACCCTTTCTTCCATAAAATCGAGGATTCAACCTACAGGCCATCAAATTTAGCCGATGAACGTCTTCTTTCACAGATAACCCTGTGGAAGAAGAGCTGGACGAGAGGGGAGCTGAAATGGCTCCACTACAGATAGGGCCAGAAGCTCCGGATACCAGGATTGACAATGCCAATCTGGAGCAGTCAGAAGTACTGGACAACGTTCCAATTTCAAATTCAGTAACACCCTTATTTACATAGGGAGAGGAGGAAAGATGTAGGCCGGAGAAAATGTCCAGGAATGGACATTGCATCAGCAGTCAGAGCTAGAGAGTCTCTCCACCGGGAGCAGAACGTCGGAACCTTCCTGTTGCCTGGTTGCCATCAGATCCACTAGGGGTACCCCCCATTTCTGAGTTAGGAGTTGAAACACCTCCGGATGTAGTTCCCACTCTCTGCTGTTGACTGTTTGACGACTGAGGAAGTCTGCCATGATGTTGTCTACGCCTGGAATGAGCACTGCAGAAATGACAGGAACATGAACCTCTGCCCAGGACAGAATGGCCTTGACCTCTAACCAAGCGGCGAGACTTCTTATCCCGTCCTGTCTGGTGAAGTAAGCCACTGCAGTGGCGTTGTCGGATTCCACTCGGACTGGACAGTCCACCAGTTGAGACTCCCAATGGTGTAGGGCATGAAATATTGCTCGAAGTTCCAGAACATTGATGGGAAGAAGAGACTCCTCTATGGACCACTTCCCCTGAGCACTGAAGCGACCCAGAACAGCTCCCCAGCCCAAAAGGCTGGCATCCGTTGTGACCTTGGTCCAGTAGGGAACCGGAAGGATCTCCCCTTCAGGAGATTGGAGAGGTCCCAACACCACTCCAAGCTCACTCGACATGAGGAGGAGATCGATAGCTTCTGATGATCTGGTCAGCCCCTGCATGTCCGTATCACAAATCTTTGAAGTTCCCTGGTGTGTGTGCTATGGCAAATGGAACCGCCTCTATCGTGGAGATGAACTTCCCCACCAGAGAAGACTACTTCGGAACCGGGGTCCGATCACTGATAGGATCATTGAGACTGAGCAATTTTGATGGGCTACCTCATCCGGTAGAAAAACCCTGCACTGCTGAGTATCGAAAAGAAGACCCAGGAAGACCAGTAGCTGGGACGGGACAAGGTCCAACTTTTTCAAGCTCATTATACAACCGTGATGTGTAAGAATTCGAATGCAGGTCTGGACCTGCTGATGAAGGTCCACAGAGGATGCTTTCAAAAGCAAGTCGTTCATGTATGGAGCCACTCTGATGCTGTCCCGATGGAGGATGGATACCAAGGCCCCCAGACCCCGTTGGAAAACCTGGGGGGCTGTTGTCAGACCAAATGGAAGGGCTGAGAACTGAAAATGAGCGCTGGTGCGGGCAAACCTCAGATACTGCTTGCTCTCTAGATGGATTGGGATGTGCAAATAAGCATCCTGAAGGTCCAGAGAAGCAAGGAATTCTCCTGGAGGCATGGCAGTGATCACTGTGCGCAGAGACTCCTGACGATAGTGAGTCTTCACTACAAAGGAATTGAGATCTTTCAGATCCAAAAACAGGGCGGCATCCGCCCTGGTCCTTTGTCATCACAAAGAGGTTTGAATAAAATCCTGAAGCCCTGTCTGAAGGAGGTACTGGCTCTAGGACATCCTTGTCCAGAGGAGCCTGAAGAGCGTCCTCGAACAGACGGCTTCTCTAGACTCCCTGAGGAGAACGAGAAAGATGAAAGCGAAAAGGTGGAAGGGAAAAGAAAGGAATCTTGTAACCCTCTAACACCACCTGTAAAACCCATGGGTCCGACACTGAATCCTCCCAAATCCTGCGGAAGAGGCGGAGACGACCACCCAGAGCGGGATGCGGACCCAGGTTCAGTGAGTCATGCCGAAGCAGCCTTGGAAATCTTGGGCTTGGATGCGGCCTTGGGCTTCCATTGCTGCTTGGGCTTGAAGGAGGGACGCGGAGCTGACGGAACTGCCTGGTTTGTCGTACGTGTCTCAGTTTGAAAGGAACGAAAGGACCGGTTACGCTTAAACAGCAACTTTTTTTTTTTTTTTAATCAAGGGCAGAAGAGTACTCTTACCCCCTGTGGCCCTGCTAAATAGTTCCTTAAGTTCAGATCCAAACAAGGAAGCACCCTGAAAAGGCAAAGAAAGCAAAACTTTCTTGGAAGCTGCGTCGGTAGACCAAATCGTAAGCCAAAGCGCACGCCTAGCCACCACAGAAGTAGTGGAGGCCCTTGCCATCATGCGGACGGCAGCAAAGGCAGCAGCAGAAACAAAATGTTGAGCTACAGATATTTTAGCAAGAAGACACAATTTCTCCGAAGTAGGCACATCCTGACGGACCGCCGTAGTGAGCCGTTCAGCCTGGACTGCAATAGCCCGGTTAACCCATGCAACAGCAAAGGCTGGACACGTAGCAGTGCCAATAGAAGCGAAAATGGACTTGAGGGAGACCTCAAGTTTGTCAGTCCAATCTTGCAGAGCAGAAGCATCAGAAACAGGTAAGGAAGTAGAAATAGACAGTCTAGATATGGGTGCGTCCACCTTAGGGGGAGGAACCCACTTAGCCATTTCTGTTTCAGAAAAGGGATAAAGTTTAGCAAACTTTCTAGACACTGAAGAGGACTTGTCTGGATTTTTCCATACGTCAGAACCAAACGGTCAAGAGTTGGGTTCGAAGGAAAATAAGGGGCTTTGCAGGCACCTGAAAACATCAGAGGGAACCTCCTGAACCGATGAAATGCTGAGTGTGGACAATAGAGCCCTGATCAGGCCCTCAGTAGAGGTTTCAGGATCAGCTTCAAATGGGTACCCAAAGAGACCTGGAAGATTCCAAAATAGTACCAACCTCAACATCTGAATCATGCAACAATTCTTCCTCAGAAGAATCTGACACAGGGAGTTGAGACAGGGAGGATCTGACAGTAGAGGGGGGTCTGCCATAATTGAAGTGCCCCCTGTATCTGGGATGTAAAGAGCTGTAATGTGGACCTAAGGTCTCTAGTTGCAGCCTTAACCTCTTGCACCCAAGATGGCTCAACAGCATGGCTGGAAGGCCCTGGGTTGCTGCCAGGAACTTCAGAACCTGCTGGGCAGAAATGACCAGAGAACACTCTAGGTAGCTCTGCGTGACAGGAAGAGCAATGCGCAATGGGGGACACTGATACCCCAGCCTCCTTAGTCGTAGGTCTAGCCCCTAGCTCCAGCGGTATAGACATTCTCACATTGTCAAAATAACCAACTGTACAATGAATCACCCTATGGTAGTGTGTAAGATTAATATTTCACCCCAGAAAGGATAAAAATATAGACTTTTCTGGCAAGCGAAGGGTTAATCTGCAGAGGAGAAAAGGAGGGTCCCAGTCCTGTGGAGGATACTCATTGAGAAAAGTTCCCAAAATGGCTGCCACGACGGAAGCCAATCAGAAATGAGGCGCAAATCAAGCGCTCATGGGAAATACAGTTTTTCCCAAAACAGTACCCCAAAACAGTGCCCGAAGCCCCCCAACACACTTGAACTATAAACCGGATGATAGAGCAAGAGTAGACAATTAAAATGAGCCCTCACTGAAGTTGCTGTGTGAAGCGGTTGCAGAGATACGTCCCAAACAGTGTTGTCCCATAGAAAGTAATTGGATCAATGGTGTCTATGCCTTAAAGGAGCAGTACACAATTTTAATAAAAGTTAAACTACAAGTTAAAAACATGAAAAACATACAGGGAACATGTATGCATACTGAGAAAACACTAACCCAGAAAGGAAAGTGTCAGAAACCCCCCCAAAACATGTCAAACCAGCAGACAAAGGGTTAAGTTACCACATAAACCTGCTCCAAAAACACAACAGACATACACCCAATGAGTGCAGGAGTGCACAATAAGAACTCCCAAATACAAGCCCAGCGAAGGGGCACTGTGGGAAAAGTGGACCTGCAGCACTCAAAGGGTGGCTCACCTTTCCTGCAGATCTTCTGTCTTCATGTTACCATATAGTAAGAATCACCTCAGTGGGTAATCCATGGGGAAGCACTTGTACCCAAGATTTTCCCCCTCAGGGCTTAAGGTCCACCAAAAAGCACCTGGACACTGAGCAAGCCGCTTTGAAAGGGCATTTGTCAGTCATGGTAACCTGCCTAATGGTGGTATTCCATATTTGACAGAAAAATAAAAAATAAACTAAAACTAACAATGAGATGTTCTCCACCTGGTGTGTTCATACCCAGGAACAAACAATTCTGGAGGAGGCTAGCTGGACTGCAGCCTGAGTGGGAAGGGAGGCTCCACCCCCCTGCATACATTTAGAGAATGTTCCTGCCTACTTAAAGGAACTGACGCCTCCCTAGACTTACCAGTAACCTGTGTTGGACGACAGAGAAAGGCAGGACAAGGTCTGCAGTTCAGCAACTCTGCTGACAGAGACCACAGACAAAAGAAAGGCCATCTTCCACGTCAGAAGATGTAGAGGAATGGTAAACAAGAACTCAAAAAGAGGCTGTTGCAAAACGCAAAAAACAAATCAAAGGTCCCACTGTGGAGTGGGAGCCTTATAGGCAGGAAAAGCATGCACAACACCCTGAAAGAAGACTGACATCTGGCAAAATGGCAATGCATCCCTGGTAAAAGACAGAGAGAGCTGAGGTCTGCACCTTCAAGGAACTAAGGCTGAGGCCTTTGTTCACACCATCCTGCAAAAAGGAAAGGATGGCCGGGAGATCAAACACCTGTGAGGAAAGATCCCTATCCACACACCAATAATTGAAGGTAGACCAAACTGTGTGGTAGGCCTTAGAAGAGACTGGCTTCCTGGATAGAATCATGGTGAAGCCCACCTCAGGAGAAAATCACTTCCTCCTTAAGATGGAGGCTTCAACAGCCATGCCAAAGCCAGACTGTCCACGTCCTCTTTCCAGAGGTAACCCTGGAGGAGAATATCCGGTTTGCGTGGCAGAGGAAACTGACCCTGAACAGACAACACCAACAGTTTTGGGAACCAAGGTTGCCTGGTGCAATCAGGATGACTGTTGCACCATCCATCCGAATTTTCCTCTACTCCCCCTGGGGAGGAGAGGAAGGAGGAAAAATGTAGGCTAGATGAAATCGGCAAGGAATGGACAAGGCGTCCGCTGCAAACGCCAGAGGATTCCCCCTGCGAGAACAAAACATCGAAACCTTCCTGTTGTCCCTGGTAGCCATGTGGTCTATCCAAGGACACCCCATTTTTGGACCAATAGATTGATGACCCACTCATTGGGGTCCACCATCTGGCTACTGAGGTAGTGCGACAGAACTTTCTCTAAGCCTGGAATGTGCACGGCAGAGATGGCAGAAACGTGTACTTCTGCCCAAGCCAAAATAGCCTTGACCTCTAACCAAGTGAAAGCGCTTCTTGCGCCTCCTTGTTTGTTGATGTAAATCACGGCCGTGGCATTGTCTCACTGGACGCGGACTGGACAACCCCCACAGTGGAGAGGACCCATGCATCAAAGTATGAAGGATGTTGATGGGCTGGTCTCCTCCACAGTCCATCAGCTGTAAAGGCTGTCATCCATCATCACAAATGTCTAGTACTGGATCAGAAAGGGTCTCCCGTTCACCAGGTTGCCAAAGTCCAACCACCAAAGGAAGAGAGACCAGACAATCCAAGAGATACACATTACCCCGGCAAGCCCGGATTGGTGAACCTCTGAAGCTCCTTGGTAAGGGCCATGGAGCATGGAACCACCTCCATGGTGGATATCAATTTGCCCACTAGGGTTGAAAACTTGCGAACCGAAGAGGAGGTCCACCCCAGAGCCCGGAACATCTCGTTCGTGATCTGCTGAACAGATTTCTCTGTCAGAAAGACCATACCCTGACAGGTGTCCAACTGGAGACCGAGGAAAACCAGGTCCTGAGAAGGAACTAGAGCAGACTTGTCCATGTTCAGAATCCATCTATGCTGGAGGAGGATCTGAGCACAATCTTAGACCTGACAGTCCAGGATATCCCTGGAAGGAGCCTTCAGCAGAAGGTAGTCCATGTACAGAGTCACCTGAATCCCCTTGGTATGCAGGAAGTCAATCAAGGAGCCTATAATTGATGCAAACACCCGAGGAGCAGTGGGGAGCACGAAGGGGAGAGCAGTGAGAATTGGAAGTGTCCCAGAGTGCAAGCAAACCTGAGATACTACTGACTGTCCAGATGAATTGGAACATGCAGGAAAGCATCCTGCAGATCCATAGAGGCCAGAAATTCCCCTGGACACATCGCTGCAATGACAGAGCACAAAGAGTAGTGAGTTTATTTATGGTGTGTTCATGGAGAGTACATCTGTCTATGTGTGGAGAGTAAAAACCTGTGGTGACTGAGCATAGTCTACCTGAAATAGTAAGGAGAACTAGTCTGAGGTTTCTAAAAATAAGCAGGACATAGGTGGTGATAATGCACATCTGTGGATTGTGTGATTAAACAGTAATAACAAGGTAGGTGTCTTTTATAGAGGGTGATTATTATTCATGGATTTCACCATGTGATTTTCTGATTGTGCTACAGAATTACACATCTTTGTACGTTTAGGTTGTAGTTGGGTCCAGCCCCACACCATGCTGCTCCAACAAAATCCGGCCATCCACAACGGCGAAGTAGGACAGCACTGGTCCAGATAATTGTTGGTATTGGTATCTATGTGGCAAGTAAATTTTAAACCTTTATCATTATTAAAACTTACCAAATGGGATATATCTCCATCCAATAGAATTATAAGATTATCTATAAAGCGGCCATATAGTACCAGGTTTGCCACGGCACGTGAACTCCAAACATGTTCCTGCTCCCATGTAGAGGTTCACGTAGCTAGGGGGGCAAATCTGTCACTCATCGCCACTCCCCTAATTTGATTATATAATGTATTATCAAATACAAAGTAGTGTTTCAATATGAATTATATACTGTCAACAATAAATTGATTTTGATTATATGTAAGGCTGGGGTCTGAATCTAGATAATATGAAATAGCCTGTATGCAATTAGTATGTTGCATGGTTGTGTATAATACAGTAAACGTCTACTTTTGCCAATATATAAGCTTCTTTCCACGTATATTTTTAAGGATTTGAAGTATATGATTTGAGTCCTTTATATAGGATTTAAGTTTTATTACGTATTCTTGTAGAAAAAAATTAACCTATTATGACAAATTTGATGTTAAACTGTCTATCCTGCTACAATTGGTCTCCATGGTGGTTTTTGGAGAGTCTTATGAATTTTGGGAATTATCTAAAAATACAGAATTTTAGAGTATTTGATATTTAAAAACAATGTTTCCTTGCTATTTATGATGCCTAGTTGTTTTGCCCTTTGGAGAAGGCTTTGTAATGGTTTTTGATAATTGATTGTGGGATAGCAGGGATAGACAGTTTAACATCGACTTTGTCACAATAGGTTACCGTAAAATCTCAGGTGTAATACGCACCTTTGTATAATATGCAGGTGTATATTATACCTAAGATTCTAGGGGAAAACGAGAGTGCCTATGTAGAATACAAACCCTTGTTTTACCCTATCCCGGTGCTATCTGCTTTTCAAAACAAAGCTTACTTTGATCCAATGAAGTCCCCACTGAAGCCAATAGAAGAGAAGGCAAATTAAAAACGTCATCTATGTAAATCTTCCCTGCGGGTGGCATGCTTGCATTTGCCACCCGCTTCCTTCAATGCTCTGTCAGGACCTTCTGAGATCCTCACAGGGCATTATCACTGGCTGGAGGCAGAAGGTCCTGAAAGCACATTGAAGGAAGCGGTGGCAAATGCAAGCATGCTGCCCGCAGGGAAGATTTACATAGATTACGTTTTTAATTTACCTTCTGTTCTATTGGCTTCGGTGGGGACTTCAGTGGAACAAAGCAAGCCTTGTTTTGAAATCGGATTGCGCTGGGGGAGGGAGGGAAGATATCCTCCACCCCTAATTTTTTTTTTTTTTTTAGTAAAAAACTCTCGTGTATAATACGCACCCCCCACTTCACATACGGTAAAGTGGGGTAAAATTGTGCATATTATACCCAAGATTTGACGGTAATTTTTTTCTACAAAAATACATAATAAATCTTAAATCATATGTAAAGGACAAAAGTCATATACTTCAAATACTTAAAAATACATATTGGAAATAAACATATATATTAGCAACAGCAGATGTTACTGCATTATACACAACCATACAACATACTAAAGGCATACAAGCTATTTCATAATATCTAGATTCAGACCCCGGCCTTACATATAATCAAAATCAATTTATTGTTGACAGTATACATTTAATCTGTAAACTCAACTTTCTATTTGATAATACATTTTATAATCAAATTAGGGGAGCGGCAATGGGTGCCAGGTTTGTTCCTAGCTAGTCTAACTTCTACATGGGTCATTGGGAGCAGGAACATGCTTGGGGTTCTGGTGCAGGGGAGAACCTGGTACTATATAGCCGCTTTATAGATTATCTCAATTATATGGGATGGAGATATATTCGATTTGGAAAGCTTTATACAGAGTTTTAATAATAATGATAAAGGTTTAGAAATTACTTACCACATAGAAACCAATACCATCAATTATATGGACCTGAAAATATCCAAAATAGAAGGATAGATTGCTACAGAAACATTTTTTAAAACCATAAACAACAAAGCTGCCATTTTGATAAATGCAAACATAATATACCAAAGGGTTAATTTAATTGTGTTAATTTGTAGGGAAGAAGAGTTTATTGAACAATCCCAAATTAAAAAAATAAAAAAAATTCATAAAAAAAGGATATCCAATACAATTAATAGAGGATACTTACCAGGAGGTGAAAGAGAGGAGTAGGGAGGAAAGGTTGTCTAAAAATAAAGATACTAGATACAATAAAATTAGAAAAATTATTTAAAAAAACAAAGCAAATTAAAAAAAAAAACAAAAAAACAACACACCGGGATATTTTACAACAGGACCCTTTACTTCCAGAAATGCCACATATAATTTACACTAAAAATAAAAATCTAAAAACAGTTCTCTAAAAGGAAACCTATAAATAATAAAAATAATAAAATGTAATGGAACTAGATGCATCACCCGTACTTATTTAGATCATAAGAAAAGAAATGTTTTTACATAGCAACAATGTTAGACAAGAACTACAACATTTGATTACATGTAACACTACATTTGTAGTGCATAGTATTAAATGTACTTGCAATAAAGTATACATATGTAGAACAAAATTAAGGTTAAGGGACAGATTCTTAGAACATAGAAGGAAAACATTTATGGACAGTTTAGAATATCCCTTATATAGACATTATATATATGTACACAAAGATTTTAAAGGAAATATTCCAATGCCATTGGAACACATACCAAATAAGTATCTGGGTGGTGACAGATTTAACCCCTTCAGTGGCAGACGCTCGGGCCATTTCCTGTACCCTGCAGGCCAGACACTTTCAGCATTTTTGCTATCCTTCTGTTTATGCTTGATTTCCTCTGGGGATTTTTAGTTAAATATGGAAAAATATATATTGTTTTTTTCAGAACGAATTGAGCTTTCTTGTGGTACCTTACATGAAGAGAATTTTACATCGTGCGAAAAGCTATGATGTCATAATGACAAAAAAAGTGAAAATTTACTCATTTTGCTAAAATCACATAATATGTATCAAAAACATTTACCTTGATTGAAAAAGTTTCAATTATTTGAAAAAGCCTCGAGTCCCCTGAGTAAAAAAATACCAAATTTGTATAGTTTTACCTACGTTGATGGCTAGCGTAGAGCCCTAATCACCAGCAGCGCAAAATTACATTTTCAACTTTATAAAATAATATTAGCATTCTAGGGTTTTTGTGATAAAGCTACCCTAAAACAGTTGAATAACTATATAAAACAATATATTTATGGAAAGCAGACAACCTGCTGCATCTAATGAGAGGTAACTTGCCTTGTTACCCCAAGCCTGGTGTGCACAAATGCCTCCAGAAGATGGCGCTAATTAAAAAAAAGGCATTCTCTTACATTTCTGTCCCTTCAAATGTACTGAAATGTGTGCAAACCGTGGTATTTCCAACTGAATTCATTAGCTAGTGCTCTTAGGAGAAAAACGACACCCCGTTGGTATGAGTTTAACTACCTCAGGGGGCGCTAGAAGTGCAAAACGACACCTACTACAACCTCTAATTTTTCTAACATTTTCTCAAACATTACTTGTCTGTACACAAATGGTTATAACTACAGAAGTGAAGAAAGGGTACACAAACCATGCCATTTTGGAAAGAAGACAACCTGCCGCATCAGGGGTGAACTGCCTTCTTACCCCAAGCCTGTTGTGCCCAAATGCTTCCAGAAGGTGGCACTATAGGAAAAAAATGGCATTTTCTTACATTTCTGCCCCTTCATCTGTATGGAAATCTGTGAAAAACATGGAATTTCCAACTGTATTCATTAGCTAGTGCTCTTAGGAGAAAAATGACACCCCACTGGAATGAGTCAACCTACCTTAGCGGTGCCAGAAGCACATAACTACACCTACCTGTTTGCTTCTTCGAAAATGGCTGTTTGTACTAAAATGTTCATAACTGTTAGAGACATGAAGGAAAGGTATAAAAGGTATACCATTTTGGAAAGTAGACATTCTCCTGCATCAAGTAAGGGGTCACTTGCCTTTCTACCCCCTGAGCTGAAGTGCACAAATATTTCCAAAAGGTGGCGCTATGGGAATAAATGCATGTTTTTTTACATTTCCACCACTTCAAAGATACTAAAATCTTTGAAAACCATAACATTTCCTGCTGTATTCAGTACCTGCTACCAACATTAGAAAAATGGTAGCCCATTTGTGTGGGTTAACATACAACATGTGGGTTCTAGGAACACGTGCGTAAACTTGACACTTTTGTTTTTTAAATTATCTGCTTGCACTAAAATGGTTATAACCATAATAGATATGCAGGAAAGGTAGAGAAACAATGCCATTTTGGAAAGGAAACAACCTGCCGCATCTAATGAGGGGTCACTTGCCTTCTTACCCAAAGGCTGGTATGCACAAATGCTTACAGGAGGTGGCGCTAATGAAAAAAAAAGGCATTTTCTTACATTTCTGCCCCTTCAAATGTATGGAGCTCTGGACAAACCATGCATGGAACTGCATTCATTAGCTAGTGCTCTTAGGAGTCAAACGACACCTCATTGGTATGAGTTGACCTACCTTAGTGGGTAGAAAACTACACCTACTACAACCTCTGATGTTTCTAACATTTTCTCAAATGTGACTTGCCTGTACAAAAATGGCTATAACACCTTCAGAATTGAAGAAAAGGTAGATAAACCATACCATTTTGGAAAGAAGACAACCTGCCGCATCTAATGAGGGGTCACTTGCCTTTTTACCCCTAAGTTAGTAGGCACAACTATTTCCAGAATGTGGTGCTACAGGAAAAAAACAAAAAAACATTTGTTTTACACATCAGTCACTTCAAAGATACTAAAATGGTTCAATGGCGTGGGATTTCCTAGGAGGACTTCTTGCCAGCCTAAGAAAAATGGTATCCCACTGCTGTGGGTTGACATACCAATTTAAGCTACAGGAGCTTAGCTACCAGTGAAACAGGAATGGGAAAGCAAACAGTGTATGTGTGATTTTATGGCTAACAGATGAAAAAAGCTAGGGCATCAGCTGGTGTACGTGCAGACCTGTGACTAAAAGTGTAACAAAGTGTGTGGGAGGGTGAGGGATTAGGCAGTGTGTGTGGGTATGAGCAGAGAAGCATGGATTGTGGTGATGGTGGGGCAGTGTCTGATAGTGTGTATGGGAGATCTGTGACTACCAGTGTGCACTGTATGTCCCCCTCATATAAAGCACTGCGTTGGACCCCCCTCCTGTGGCACGTGCATTTTTTTGGGCTTTTTCCCCCAATATTTTTGTGTAGACCTCGTTGGGGGCATCAGAACCCATACAATGAGGTCTAAATAAAAAATAAAGGGGGAAAAAAATCCTGTGTGTGCCACAGGGGTGTCCAGTGGATTGCAAAGCAATCACACAAAGGGTTAATTTTTATCATTACTTTATATTCAGATGGCCACCAAACCAGCTCTGATTACAAAGTAATGATAAAAAGTCCTGTGTGTGCCACAGGAAGGGGGTCTGTCTGCATTGACACCCCCCCCCAGTGGCACACACAGGGTTAATTTTTGTTTTAATTTTTTTTTTTTATTATATACCTCATTGAGGGGCATCAGGACCCCCTGATGCCTCCCCAATGAGGTCTTAGTAAAAAAAATATATATGTCCACAAACGGAGTGACCCTGTGAGTGCCGCAGAAGGGGGGCTGCATTGCCCCCCCCCCGTGGCACACACAGAGTTAATTTTTTTTTTATTTACATTTTTTTTTATTATAGATCTCATTGGGGGTGTCAGAACCCCTCTGATTCCCCCCAATGAGGTCTTACAAAAAAAAGGAATAAAAATAAATTTCCCTGTGAGTGCCACAGGGGTCTCCAGCGCATTGCAAAGCAATGCATTGGACCCTTGTGGCACTCAGAGGGTTAATTTTTTTTATTATTACTTTGTAATCAGAGCTTGTTGGGGGGCCATCAGGACCAATCCTGATTCCCCCCCAACAATCTCTGGTAACAAAGGAATGATAAAAGCCCTGTGCCACAGGAAGGGGGGGTGCATTGGACCGCCCTGTGGCACACACAGGGTTAAAAAAAAAATTTTTTTTACTCATAGACCTCATTGAGGGGCATCAGGACACCCCCCAATGAGTTCTTGCAAAAAAAAAAAAAAAAAATCCCCCCACAAGTAGTGACCCTGTGAGTGCCACAGGGGTCTTCAGCACATTGTAAAGCAATGTGCTGGGGACCCCGGCGGCACTCACAGGGTTACTTAGCTATTTATTTATTTTATTTTTTTAATTTATTCAGACCTCGTGGGGGATATCAGCACCCCTCCTGGTGTCCCCCCAGTTATTGATCTCCCAGCACTCCTGCCTTTCACTCCTACCACCGGTAGGAGTGAATCGGGTAAGGGAAACTTCCCTAACGTCATCGGTAATCATGTCACCGATGACGTTGGGAGGTTTCCCCCGGTCCCGCCCACTTCTACCTGGAAGTTCGGGGTAGGAGAGCAGAGGAGGGAGAAGCTCTGTTTCTCAGAGCTTCTCCCTTGGCGATATTGATGCCCCAGCGCGATCGGCTGGGAGATCAATACCTGGGAGGACATGAGGAGTAATCCTCATGTCCTCCCAAGAGTGCCAGGCTGCATTTCAGCTGAAATGCGGCCACTGCCAGCCGGTTATACCGGCTTAAGCAGCGACCGCATTTTAGCTGTCAAATGTACGAGCGTGGCACAGCAGGTACAGCTGTGCCCACTCGTACATTGTACCCACCTGGCACTCTAGGGGTTAAACGTCTTTGTCAGAGACATACTGGATTTATAAGTGCAACACTTTATACCCTAATGGTCACAATGACAAGTTAGACATTCACACCTTTATATAGTTTTTCATTCAACTTACGAGACACAGTATATTTCTTTTATAGTGCTATTTTTCTCACATTGTCATATTTCATACTTTGTGTTTTTCATATTTTTCTTTTACATTTTTCCTATATTTTAATTTTTTACATTGTCATTTTTAATATATAACTGTTATATGTATACATAATATTCTTTTTTACAAAATTATAGGATATTTTAATATACTTAATTCGTACTCTACATCTGTAAATATAGACTCTAGTCGTTATACTATAGAGGATTAATCGGTGATTCTACTAATCAGGAGTAATTTATTAGCAAATACCCCATGATGAATTATGTTATTTTTGGCGCAAACTTTATAAGAAAGTAAAGGAACAGACAATAGATATTTATTCCACTATACCTAGAAGTACACGAAACGCATTTGAATATCAGCTAGAATATTTTATTGTACTTATTCCATTTACTACAGTCTGAGATTTATTGAAAAAAATTTTGAATAAATTGTCCCTCCACTGCCCGCAAACAAAGCCACTTATTTTGAGCTTAGCACAGCACCAGTGAGAGACGGGAGGTGAGCATTATCCCTGCCCGCTATACATCAGCAGCAAGTCCTTGTATGGAATAGAGGGGGTAAGTACAAGCACGTAAGCCGAGCTCCCATTGAATAAAACGTTACTTTATTGATACACATTAAAACTTTTAAAACAGCATACTGCCGGGTATGTCCGACGTTTCAGTCCACTCTGGGACTTTCATCAGGGACTGTTAACCTTACAGATCTCCGTGCACACTGTTATTTAAATACCTGCCCGTTGCTCTTGGCGCGGAAAAGAGTGTACTGTCGTTGTCATAGCAACCACAGACGCATTCCCGTGTCAAAACGCAGCTTGCAGATACATTGTAGCACTGTCTTGTAATCCAACTCTATAGACACATTGTATGTCACCACTTTTCAGATATAATCTATCAAAGTGAACTGATCATTGAGACCACCGGGCACTAGAGTTTTAAGAGTATATATCCAGAACATCTCTCTTTTGGAGAGCCTGGATTCTCTATCTCCACCCCGTGGGCCCTGTGATACATGTTCAAATGGAAAACATTTAAGGTCCCTAATCTTGTGTTTCATCTGAACAAAATGCCTTGCTACTGGCGATCTTATCATTTGTTGGTCTGACAATGTGTTATTAAGACCTCTCATAATAAGAGAACGATGTTCACGTAACCTTTCTTTGAAGGGTCTGCTTGTTTTCCCAACATAATATTTAACACACGGACAAAACAGTAAATATATCACATATGTTGTTGTACATGTTATATGCCTTTTTACTTTGATCTCATAATGAGCACACGGGATGCTGAGCCTTGATCCTGTCACCATATGAAGGCAAGTAACGCATCCTGCGCATTTATATACTCCTTTGTTTTCACTTGCCTTCAAAGTCATATATTTATCAGTCGGATCTGAATTCACTAACTCATCCCGTATGCTTCGCGCTCGCTTATAACCAAATCTAGGGGGTTGTTGAAACATGTGTCCTATTTCTGGATCACTGGACAATAACCCCCAATTATTTAAAGTGATATTTCTAAATTCTTTCGACACGTCCGTGTATGTTGTGGTAATGGTCATCCTGCCCTCTTCACTTTTAGCTTGCTTCTTAGAGGACAATAACACTTGTCTATCCAATATTGTTGCCTCTCTGATATTCCTGTCTATGCTACTGTGTTTGTATCCCCTAGCTTTAAATTTGGCGCCCATTACAGCCAATTGCCTGTCTGATTCCAATGGTTCTGAAACAATGCGCTTCACCCTCATCATCTGTGACTTCGGCAACCCTTGTTTCAGTGCAATCGGATGTTGACTTCTGGCATCTAACAGGGTGTTCCTATCAGTGGGCTTCACATATAGACTTGTTTGGATGCCCTTGTCATTCTTCCTAATCAGGACATCCAAATAGTTGATTTCACTATAACTGTAGTTCACAGTCATCCTAATTGGTGAACTTAATGTATTAAGGTGTTGTACAAACTCCTCTAACAGCGATACATCGCCAGTCCACACCATAAACAAGTCATCAATGAAACGCACATAGAATCTAACATAGTGCCAGTATCCAGATTGCATGATATTTGTCCGTTCATAGTTCCACATAAAGGCATTGGCATACGACGGCGCCATAGGGGACCCCATCGCTGTCCCAGCTGTTTGTATAAACAGATCCTCCTCAAATTTAAAATAATTGTGGGTGAGTATTAGATCTACCATCCCCACCATATAGTCCATTTCTATAGGGGCAAAATCCTTGCTTTCTTCCAGTAATTGCCACACTGCTACTTTACCCCCTTCATGGGGTATGCAGGTGTACAGACTGGTGACATCCATTGTCACCAGTAACATGTCTGATGTCTCCCATCGCACTTTATTCAACCGATTCAAAAAATCTGTTGTGTCCTTAATAAAAGTAGAAGTGCACTGTATGTATGGCTGCAGGATGAAATCCACATATTGCGCCATCGGGTACATTAAGGACCCCCTTGCAGACACTATCGGTCTGCCAGGGGGGTTTTGTAGTGTCTTATGGACCTTAGGGAGGCAATACAACACGGGGGTAATCGGGCATTTGACTCTCATGAGCTCACCCACTTTAACAGGCAATAACCCTTCTTCAATTCCACGAGATATATAATCGTCAACTTTGGTTTTAAACATACGTGTAGGGTTAAATCTCAATTGCTCATAACTGCCCGCGTCTCCCAATTGTCTCCTTACCTCCTTCCTGTAGTTGTCATAGTCCTGTATTACAATCCCCCCTCCTTTATCGGCAGGATGTATGATGATAGATGTATTGGTCCTTAAGTCCCTAAGCGCTTTTCTCTCTGAGGTAGTGATATTGGAATACCTCGGTTTGTTGGTGTATAATTCATTCATCACTCCCTGATGCAGCAGCCGAGTAAAAGTTTTGATGGAGGCGTTGTTGGTACCCGGATCAAAGCAACTTTTTGCCCTAAATGGATTTTCTTTAAATTCAGCGATGTGGGTCGAATCTTTAAAATAATCCTTTAGATGTAGCTTCCTTGTCATACGATACAGCTCAACTTCTGTATCGAATTCTGAAAGTCGCTGTGTGGGCACAAAGCTTAGACCTTTATTAAGCACTGCAACCTCATCAGACGTAAGCGTATGACTGGACAAATTGAAAATTATTGCCGCATCTGTGTTGGCATTACTGGAGGCCTCTGATCTTTCACATCTTTGTTTCTTCCTCTTCCCCCGTCTACGCCGCCTTCTGCGGTTTTGCTGCGTGTCATCACTCCTAAAAAACGAGGGTTACCTGAGGTTTCACCTGCATTAGAGGAGTCCATATTACTGGTTTCTCCATCAGATCCAGAACTGAATATATCCCTCAGTCCTTGTCTGGGTTTCCATCCTCTCCTCCTTCTGTAGTTAGAACGCACGGATGGGGGCTCAGCCTTACCAATTCTCCACTTGTACACTGTAGCCTCCTCATAATCCTGTGCGATCTGTCGTCTTTTCTTTCTCTTGTACACAAGTAATTCCTCTTTAAATTTATTTGTTTGCGCCTCCAGCTTTTCCATCCATTTGTTATCAACATCATTAATCAATACTGATGCTTTCTCTTCATTGATCTTTTGAATTCGTGTGCGGCATTTGTTAAGTTCTATACCCACTTCTTTGATTACTAACAGCATGAGATCCAGAGAACATCTATTCAAAATCCCACACCAATTCTCACAAAATCTGGGATTGAGTCTACCAATGGTGGGCTGATTTGTTATACGAAACCCTCGTGGCACCATCTTTGTCTTGTAATATTCAGTCAAGGTTACTCCGTGTAGCTGCAGTTCTACTTCTTTTTTTCTGAGCTGTAACAATTCATGAAAAATCTCCAGAGACTTAGGTTCACCTAACATCTCATCACAAGATTCCTTGAATAATATATCCACAATTTCTTCTTCTGCAAAATCAAAAGTATTCCTGGAGGCCATCTCCTCTGTCATATTCACCGTTGTGCCTCCTGGTTCATCAATAGTGTTGGTATACTGTTGCAATGCTTCCATGCTGCGGTGCTAGTGATAAAATAACAGACACTACTTCCACCGTGTGCAGCGATAACACGGTGGAAGTGGAATAGAGGGGGAACATCTTTTTAGATGGGGTACCACCTACCTGTGGAGGTGAAGACACCATATGCCCGTTTACAGACCCTATTTCCAGGACATACGAGTGGACTACTACTACATATTAGCGGCCATAAAGAGCAATATCATCCCGGGAGTGGATTGGGACATAAAGACTTGATAAGACAGGTATATACCTGCTTGTTTTCATCTCATACCCTCATCTTCATTTATCAGCCATATCATCTATATTTGTCATTTCATCACTTATATCACTGTTTACTGCAATAAGTCATTTCTATAAGGACTATATTAATTGGACATTAAATTTACTGATATATGGAAGAGCTGTATATTCATTTACAAGTATCTATTTTTAGCTATTTTATCACATGTATTATTTTTCATAAGGGTACCCTTTTTATATATATATATATATATATATATATATATATATATATATATATATATATATATATAGTGAATAAAACTTTATTGATTAAGACAATAGCACTCTTTTCCTCTATACTTGTTTTTATGGGTTAATTCTGATCTCCCATAATATAGTGTGTTCAATCAGACACTCAAGAAGGTGAGAGCGTTCGTGACTAACGAGAAATTACTTAACTTAAAAGGTTAGCCGAGGTTAACCCTAGAAGAGCAGATTATACGATGGATATATTGTGTCCATCGTTCCAATCATTACTATGTTCATCACTGGTCCAAAAGCCAGTTAAAAGTTAAAAGAAATGTTCGATACACATGTACACAAGGTCCCCCACAGAGAAGCCTAACCAGCCTACCTATACGCATTTATATAATTGTGAGAAATGTATATATCAAAATAAAGGGTGCTCAAAGCTATGTACATGGTTATGTGTGGGTCTCCACAAAGAATCTTAACCGTCATGATGATAAGATTCATACAACTGAATTACCAACATATATAACATTTATAGTCTAGGGCTTAAAAACAGAGGTCCCATACATGTTGATATAATATTTAATTTAATCAATTTATCATGGACATAGATTTATAGTATTTATACACAATACTGATTAGTGTTCAGCTACTTCTTCTGAGTACGGCAATACCCACTATGGATAAGTTTGTCAGTGTTTGGGGGAGCTACAGGGCCCAAATTCAAACATACTTGTTTCCAGTTTCCCACATAGAATTTTCACATCTTGCTTAACTGGTACAATGTCTCATTTGGGGCTGTGTACCAGTGTTCCACTTTAAAATTTCCCACAAAAAGTGCATATTTTATGAAAAGTAGTCAACCCAGGCTTTTATTTGAGATGCATTTTCACATTTTTCATGCTGCTATTTTAACACTAATCCCTCAAAACCTGCAGTAAGAAAAAAATTACCGTAAGTGTTTTTCACACTTCTTTCAATGTTGCTGTGGATTTCAAGCACAGGATAGTTGCAAATATAAAAAAAATGCATTGATTAGTGTCCAAGTACTTATTTTGAGTAAGGCAATACTGCAGGAGCTACAACAGACATGGAATTTTCACTGCTTGCTTTACTGGTGCCGTGAATCATGTGGGGCTGCTTAGCATTCTAGGTATAGTTTCAGATTTTTCACAGGGCCACTTTATCTCCAATCTCTCTCACAACCTGTAGTAGGGAAAAAATGTTTTTCACACATATTCAATGTTACTGTGGACTTCAAGCACAGGATATTGGAGATTTTTAAAAATGCATCGATTGGTGTTCAGATACATCTTCTGAATATAAGATATGAAAGAAATCGCACTCTTATAATCGCTATCTGCTATTTGTTTTTTTGTGAGTACATCTTCTGAATATGGCAGTGCCCCATATGCATAGGTTTGTCAGTTTTTGGGGAGCTACTGGGCCCATTAGGGAACATGTGTGTTTCCACTGTCAGACATGCCATTTTTACTGCTTGCTTAACTGGTGCCTTGTCTCATTTGGTGCTGTTTGTCAATGCTGCAATTAAAATTTTACCCTCAAAAGAAAATATTTTTAGAAAAGCAGGCAACCCTGGGTTTCATTCTAGGTGTATTTTGCCATTTTTTCCACAGCCTTCTTATTAGCAAACCCTCCCAAACATGCAGTAAGAAGAAGAAAAAAAATAAACAATTTTTTCATACCTATATTTCAGTGTTGCTGTGGATTTCAAGCACAGGATATTAAGAAACTTTTAAAATGCTTTGATTAATGTTAAGCTACATCTACTGAAAGCACTCTTACAGCACTATTGCACTGCACCTACAGGATACTGCTTGAAGAAGTCACCAATGCAGAGGACAGGTTTTGAAGAGCAATCAAGACTGTAAAATGTGGTGTCTGTCGGTTTCCCCTCACTGTAGCACAAAGTGCAAAGTTCTGTGGAATTCTCTTTTGGGTGGTTGGGAGGATTCTAAAAGGATACTGCACTACACCAGGTCTCTGGAATTACTTTGGGTGTCACTTGAAACAAAAAATGGAAGTAAAATGAAATGAAATTGTAAAAATTAGCATTCTGGAGTGGGGTTTGCCAATTGTGGTTTTTAGTCTCTGCCGCAAACTAGATTTCTTAGTACCTAATTTTTTCCACAGACTGAGACTGGCACTGTTGTCTCATCATGCATGGTGGTCAGTATGTATACCTCCTTTTTGTCCCTAAACATAAAGGGACAGTAACACTTAATATAAAGTGAAATTTATATTGTAAGGTTTATCTTCCTGAATAAATAAATGGTACTCAATCTGCTGAAAAGTGTTTTATTCAAAAGTTATATAGCACCTAAAACTTGTATTTTTTAGGTGCAATATCTCAATGGCCTGAAACTTTACAGTGGCACTGGTGCGCCATCATCCTATGGAAGTTTATGGTCAATTGACCAGAACTTTCCATAGGATGGTGTAGAAACGGCACCACTGTAAAATTTCAGGCCACAGAGATATTGCACCTAAAAATGCAAGTCTGAGCTGCTATAACTTTTGAATAAAACCCCTCTGAGCAGTGGGAGTACACTTGTTGTACTCGGGAGGATACACCTTACAATATAAATGTTACTTTATATTAAGTGTTACTGTCCCTTTAATTGCCAGCAGCTCCTGTTGTCATTTAGCAGAGGATATCCCCCTTTTTAGCTTGGAATTTAAGAGTTCTTCGAGCATATCTCTGCAATTGAGTCTAACAGTGCCACAGGCCACTGTGTCAAAACAAAATAGTAACTTGAGAGATATTCACAAGCAAAGTTCCCCTCCCGCCCATTTTACCTAGTGTAAGCCATCTCTTCTCTTCTCAGATGTGGAATCCAGTGCATAGACCAGACAGGTAACAGAAGGGGACAATCTTCTTCCTATGAGAACAATGAAAGCCCTGCCACCCCTTGACAAGTTTTTCAGATTTTTCCCTTATCTTAATTGAAGAATGTCCCTCTCTGGAATCTACCTGGGCACCTCCATTCTGCTCTGGCTGAGCAGTGTTACATCAGTAAAAGGGGCAGGAGGGGGATAATTTGTCATTGAATTACTCTTGAACTAGAACTCTGACAGAACTGAAATCACACTCTCCAAAGTCCAAATACTATGATGATTAATTAGAGCTGCCTTTAATATGAAACATTACTATCCCTTTAAATAAAAGGTGGCTTGTATAACTGCCCACATATAAATGATACCCTTTATTTAATAAGGGGTAAATGAGGTCCCAAACAATTTTTCCTTTGGTTCCAGAGAGTCTGGGCAGCCAGGCAGATCAAGTTGGCTGTTCTTGCCCTCATATATTCAGAAAGCGGAGTATACTCTGTGGCACTTTCTCACGGTTTATAAAATTGTACCCAAACTTGGAGCGCTTAGAGAGGATATATTGCTTTAATCCCTACCTTCCCTTATATCTCATCAGGGATTCAACAATGTATGTGGGTTTCTGGGACATATATACTTCTGAAAAGTTTTTCTGTAATTGATTTATTAGGGGGCAAATTTTATACAGCCAGTCATAGTGGAGGTGTTCTTTTGGAAGGCACAGGTTATTGTCACTGAAATGCATGAAGCATAAAAGCATTTCATATCTGGTCCTGGTCATTGTTTTTGTGAAAATAGGAGTATCACAGATGAGATTTTTGCTCCTGTATGACCTAATGTTTGTTTTTTTTAATTATCCCCATAGCCATTGTTAGGGGCCAGAATTGTTTGAATTAGATCTGTGGGTTGCCATATTTCTTGCTTTGCAACGAAGGATGATGGATTGGCAGCAATATATTGGGCTGCATACAGATTTGTTTGGGATACAATCTCTCCCTAAAATAAACAAAACAACCACTCAAGGTTAAATCCAGACACATGCACGCGACTTTCTGGGTTGCCTATAAATTCTGGAATTTCTGGGCATAATTCAGCTGGTGGTACCCATTCCCTAGGGTCAGGATGTCAGTACTTGGGGAAGTTCTTGGTGCAGCAGTTCTTTGTGCAGCTCTTGGGGCAGTACATCTCTCTTCTTAACAGAGGCCACAATGTGATCACTAGCGCTATCACTATTTGTGAACTGCATTATATAAAAGTCTGATGCAGTATCAGTCACTGCACCTACTTAGCTACTTCCCTTAACTAACTTACCTACTAAATAACTACCAACCCACCTAAACTACCTAAACAAATCTCTAAAAATGACATTTTTTTTAATAAGAATAAAATGGAGGTGGAGGGGATACCACAGATCAGCAAATGCTGATCTGCAGCAATTGATCACTAAATTTACTGATCACTGGAAGGACAGTGATCAAAGGGGGGCAGATTTCTTTTCCGATTTATTTATTTAAGTTTTATTCTTCCGCAGGGGCTGGAACACAGTCTGCAATACTGGATACGTCTCTGTCTCGCTTTTCCTCACAATGTGTGTGAAAAGAGGGAGACAGAGAAATAACAGGGGCAGTGTTTACAAATAATGCTTCTGTCATTTTGCTTTTGCCACGTGATTTGCTATTTTACCGACGTGCCAGGACAGTCACTGGACTTTTAGGCAAGTTTACCGATGACTGTCCTGACATGTCACTGGTACTTAAAGGGGTTAAATTCCATAATGTGCAAATGCAGAGTTAAATAATAATAGAAAAATATTGGTTATCTTATTAAGGGCAGCCACTCTGGAATTCTATATTGCCATTATACCTGGAAGAACTTAACATAGTATAAATATTCTTACCACTAGTGGGATTTGACTTCCCTTAACACATTCTGAAATCCCACAAATCTCTAATAAAAATATGTCAAGCAAAGAGTACTCTTGCACAGAATAAGTGTGAATCTAATAATGGCATCTGTAAGGATCAAACATTCTATTCATATTAGGATACATAAGGACTCTTAGAACCCAGCTCTATGGTAACACCAGCAAACAAATCACACATACTTTACTGTGGTGGTAATCTTGAGACGTCTTATCCCAGGTGTCGGAAACTGGCGGGAGTTCAGGTAAGAAATGTGCTGCATTGCCTGGTCAAATATTTCAATGTCATCTCCTTCCAAAGTCATCCCAGACTGGTTCGGGCTTATGTTGATCTTTAACGCAAAAGACAACAATTAACATTAAGTTTCAGAAGCTTCAGTGTTAACAAAATATACTCATGTACAAGATACAGTTAGAAAAGAGGATTTTAGTCTTACCTGTTAAATCCTTTTCACTTAGTCCATACAGGTTACTGGTAACTCTGGGAGGCGATCCGCCCCTTTAAGTAGGCAGGAACATTTCTCCAAATGTATGCAAGGGGTGGAGCCTCCCCTCCCTCCTTAGCTGCTCCCAGTCAGCTTGATGCCAGAATGATTTGTGACCCTACTAACTGACCAGAGAAGGGAGAGAAGAAGACGACTCCTGTGAGCATGCCCAGAAGGACTCCCACAACTTGCCACAGGAGAGCCAAGCATGGTCCCTTGACAGGGTGGGAGACCAGTAACCTGTATGGAATAAGTGAAAAGGATTTAACAGGTAAGACTAAAATCCTCTTTTTCACTGTCGTCCAATACAGGTTACTGGTAACTCTGGGATGTCCAACCATTGAGTTACCCTGAGGTGGGCAAGAGGCAAGGACCAGGCGCAAGGCCCCCAGAGGCACCAGGACCTCCATGGACCTACCGGTCAGAGATCCCAACAAAACAAAAGTGTCAACGGACACCAACTAGGGGTAAAAACAAACCCCAGGAACTGTTACACAGCACACTGAACTAGAGCCAACAGGGCTCAACAGTACAGAAGCACAAAGGACCTCAGAAGAAGGTCCTAGACAGGCAGAACTGCCTCCAGGACCTTCCTCCCAAAGCTGGCATCAGCCGATGACATCCACACAGTAGTGCTTCGAGAAAGGGTGCACAGAGGACCAAGTGGCCGCCCAGCACAGCTGATCAGCAGACGCTTGATTTTTGTAGGCCCAAGAGGCCCCAATGGACCTGGTAGAATGGGCCGTAACCCTGAAGGGAACATGCTTGTTCCTCAATTCATACGCCTTTCGAATTGTAGACTTAATCCAAGAAGCAATAGTCACTTTGGATGCCGGTCTCCCAGCCCTAAGACCCTCCGGAATGACGAACAGAGCGTCAGAGATCCTTCTCCTTATCAGAAGAGGGGTTAGGGCAGAAAGAGGGCACCACAATCTCCTGATTAATGTGGAACTCGGAAACCACCTTCGGTAAAAACTCCTTGGAGGTATGAAGAACCGCCTCGTCCTTGTGAAACACCAAATAGGGAGGTTTACAGGAGAGAGCTTGTAACTCCGCCACCCGGCGGACAGACACAATGGCCAGAAGAAAGGCCATCTTCCAAGACAAAAGGCGTAAAGGAATCGTAGCCAAGGACTCAAAGGGAGGACGCTGAAGAACTCCCAAGACCATATTAAGATCCCACTGAGGAGCCGGGCTCCGAAAAGCGGGACTCACATGAGCAATGCCCTGGTAGAAGATCTTGACATCAGGAAGCATAGCAATGCTTTCCTGGAAAAAGATAGAAAGTGCCGAAGTCTGAACCTTAAGAGAACTCAGGCTGAGTCCTTTATCCACCCCGTCCTGCAGAAAAGCCAGGACCGTAGGAAGCTGAAAATCGTGAGACAGGTCCCTGTCAGCACACCAAAAGAGAAAGATCGACCAGACCTGGTGATAGATCTTGGAAGAAACGGGCTTGCGAGCACGAAGCATGGTAGAAACCACAGCAGAAGAAAACCCCTTCTTCTTCAAAATAGAGGATTCAACCTCTCCTTCCATAGGTACCCCTGTATCAGAAGATCTGGACGAGAGGGAAGAAGAAATGGCTCTGCCACCGACAGAGCCAGAAGGTCCGGATACCAAGACTGACGAGGCCAGTTTGAAGCAATGAGGATGACCGGACAACGCTCCACCTTCAGCTTCTGGATCACCATGATCAACATTGGAAGAGGGGGAAAGATGTAGGCTAGGGGAAACACCCAAGGAATCGCCATGGCGTCGACCGCCAGAGCCAGCGAGTCCCTCCACCTGGAGCAGAACGTCGGAACCTTTCTGTTGTGTCTGGATGCCATCAGATCCACCAAAGGAACACCCCACATCTGAGTTAGAAGCTTGAACACCTCTGGAGAGAGCTCCCACTCTCCGCTGTTGACTGTGTGACGACTGAGAAAATCTGCCATGACAGAATGGCCTTTACCTCTAGCCACACTGCGAAACTTCTTGTCCCGCCCTGTCTGTTGATGTAAGCCACGGCGGTGGCATAATCAGATTCCACTCTGACAGGACAGTCCTCCAGTTGAGATTTCCAATGGCGTAGAGCATGGAAAATTGCCCGAAGTTCCAGGATGTTGATGGAGAGAAGAGACTCCTCCAAGGACCACTTCCCCTGAGCGCTGAAACGACCCAGGACAGCCCCCCAGCCCGAGAGACTGGCGTCCGTCGTGACAGTGGTCCAGTAGGGTACCCGAAAGGGTCTCCCCTTCAAGAGATGGGAAAGGTCCAACCACCATTCCAGGCTCAACTCCACATGAGGAGGAAGAGATACTAACAACTTCTGATGATCTGGACGATCCCTGCACGTCTGGATCACAAACCTTTGAAGTTCCCTGGTGTGTGCCATCGCAAATGGCACCACCTCTATCGTGGAGATGAACTTCCCCACCAGGGAAAGCAACTTCGGGACTGGAATCCACTCGAGAGCCAGGACCCTCGATACTCGCTGAGCAATCTGATGCGTTACTTCCTCAGGCAGAAACACCATGCCCTTCTGAGTGTCGAACAGCAGACCCAGGAAGATGAGGCACTGAGATGGGGACAAGTCAGACCTGTCCAAGTTCACAATCCACCTGTGGCGAGTGAGTACCTGAATGCAGGTCTCAACCTGCCGGTGAAGAAGATCCGTAGACTCTGCCTTCAAAAGCAAGTCGTCCATGTACGGAGTCACTCTCACTCCATCCGGATGAAGGACGGAGATCAACGCCCCCAGAACTCTTTGGAAAACCTGGGGAGCAGTTGTCAGCCCAAAACGAAGAGCTGAGAACTGAAAATGACCCTTGGCGCAGGCGAACCTCAGACACTGCCTGCTCGCTGGATGAATGGGGATATGCAGATACGCATCCTGTAGATCCAGAGAAGCTAGAAACTCCCCTGTGGACATGGCGGCGATCACTGTGCGCAGAGATTACTGATGATAGTGAGACTTCACCACAAAGGAATTGAGACCCTTGAGATCCATAATGGGATGGCCCACGCCATCCTTCTTGGAGACCACAAAAAGGTTGGAGTAAAACCCCGAACCCATGTCCACAGGAAGCACTGGCTCAAGGACCTCTTTGTCCAAAAGATCCTGAATAGCACCTTCGAACAACCTCAATTTCTCTGCATCCTGCGGAGAACGAGTGAGATGGAAACGAAGGGGGGGGGGGGGAGAAAAGAAAGGGATCCTGTAGCCCTCTGAGACCACCTGTAAAACCCATGGGTCCGACACGGATGCTTCCCAAACCCTGCGAAAGAGGTGGAGACGTCCACCCACGGCAGGGTGCGGACCCGGGTTCGACGAGTCATGCCGAAGCAGGCTTGGAAGACTTGGACTTGGAGGCAACCTTGGGCTTCCAGGACTGCTTGGGCTTGGAGGAGGGACGAGGATCGGACGGAACTGTCTTGGAGGACGAACGCGCCTCCGCCTGAAAGGAACGAAAGGACCGGTAACGCTTAACCGGCAACTTTTTCTTGAAGACCAAGGGCAAATGGGTACTCTTACCTCCAGTAGCCTCACTGATCAGCTCCTTGAGCTCAAAGCCAAACAGGGAAGTTCCCTGGAAGGGCAAAGGCAGCATCAGAAACATAGTTCTGCACTTCAGAAATATTGCCAAGCAAGCGCAACTGCTCTGAAACCGGCGCGTCCTGACGGACCGCCTTGGTGAGTTGCTCAGTCCAGACCGCAATGGCCCGGTTAATCCACGCCACAGCAAAGGCCGGTCGCATAGCAGTGCCAATAGACACAAAAATAGACCTGAGGCAAACCTCCAACTTTTTATCCGTCCAGTCCTGCAAAGAAGAAGCATCAGAAACAGGCAAAGAAGTCGATTTAGACAGTCCAGACACAGGAGCATCCACCTTGGGAGGATGAACCCATTTAGCCAGTTCAGCCTCAGAAAAGGGATAAAGTTTAGCAAACTTTTTTGAGACTGAAGAAGACTTATCAGGATTTTTCCAAGCATCGGAAACCAAATGTTCCAGTGTAGGGTTAGGAGGAAAACAAGTAACAGCTTTTGCCGGTTTCTGAAATACATCAGTTGGGTCAGAGGGAATCTCTTGACTCAAGGGAAGGTTGAGGGTGGACAGAACAGCCCGAATTAGGCCCTCTGCAGAAAATTCAGGGTCACATTCAAAGGGGTCACCAACAGACCTGGTAGACTCAATAAAAGTACCATCCTCACCATCAGAATCTGGCAACAATTCTTCCTCAGGGGCCCCCTGTGGTTTAGGCAGGGAGGTCCTGATGGTAGAGGGAGCCTGCCATACCTGCAGTGCTCCTTGTACCTGAGAGGGAAAGAGTTGAAGAGTGGACCTGAGGTCCCTAGTTGCAGCCTTGAACTCTTTCACCCAAGCAGGCTCTATAGCATGGCTGGAAGGCCCTGGGTTGCTGTCAGGACCTTCTGAGCATGCTGGGCATAAATGACCAGAGAATTCCCTAGGCAGCCCTGAATGACAGGAGGAGCAATGTGCAATGGGGGAAACTGATGCCCCAGCCTCCTTAGTCTTAGGTCTAGTCCCAAGCTCCAGCAGAGTAGACATACTCACAGTGTCAGATATACCCCACTGACAGAAATCACCCAATTAAAGTGTGAAGATTAAAGATTCACCCCAGAAACGTATAAAACTAAACTTATCTGGCAAGCGAAGGGTTAATCAGGGAAGGAGAGGAGAAGGTCCGGTCCCTGCGTAGTATACTCGATGAGAAGAACTCACAAAATGGCTGTCGCGGTGGGAGCCAATCAGAAAAAAGGCGAGAAGCAAGTGCTCATGGGAACCGTAGTTTTTCTCACAAAGTACCCCTAAACAGTGCCCGAAGCCCCCCAAGTCCCCCAACATACTTGATTAGTGAACCAGATGAAAGAGCAAGGGAAGACAAACAAAATGAGCCCACTCTGAGATCGCTAGGTGGAGCGGTTCCAGAGATACGTCCCACACAGTGTAAGCCCATAGAGATTAAAGGAGCAATGGCGGCTATGCGGTAAAAGCGCGCCTTAAAGGCGCGGAACATAAAATTTAAGTAAATTAACCCCAATTGTAAAAAGGTTAAAAACACATATAGAACACATGTGCATGAGGAGAAAACTCTATCCCATAAAGAAAGTGTAACAGAACCCCTAATAAACGTGTCAAACCAGCAGACAAAGGGTTAAAATGCCACACAGACTGCTCCAAAACTCACAGACAAACACTCATATACAATAAATAAGTGTATATATATATATATATATATATATATATATATATATATATATATATATATATATAAACACCCAATGAGTGCCGGAGTGCGCAATGAGAACTCCCAAATACAAGCCCAAAGAGGGACACTGTGGGACAAGTGGACCTTCAGCACTCAAAGGGTGGCTCTCCTTTCTGCATGTCTTCTGTCTTCAGGTCACCATGCAAAGAAAGGATTACCACAAAGGATAATCCCCCAGTGAAGTACTTGAAATCAAGTTGTTCCCCCATCAGGGCATAAGGTCCACTAGAAAATCCCTGGACGCTGAGCTAGCCACTTTGGAGACGGCATTTGTCAGCCATGGTAACCCGCCTAATGGTGGTATTCCATATTTGACAGAAAATAACAAAATACTAAAACTGAAGAGAGATGTTCTCAACCTGGTGTGAACACACCCAGGAACAAATCATTCTGGCATCAAGCTGGCTGGGAGCCGCTAAGGAGGGAGGGGAGGCTCCACCCCCTGCATACATTTGGAGAAATGTTCCTGCCTACTTAAAGGGGCGGATTGCCTCCCAGAGTTACCAGTAACCTGTATTGGACGACAGTGAAACTGGAAATATGTGCGTTTAGTTTGAATTGTATCATGTCAGATGTAAAATGCAATACTAGAACTTTTGTTAATGTCCAACAATTAGTTATTTAAAGAGATAGTAATACTTCGTTTTAACTTTATTTTATTTTGTAGGCATTAAAAAAACATGAAGAATGATATAAGTCTTATCTCTCAAACCTTTATGGTTTATGAGATATTCACAAGCAAAGTTCCCCTCCCCGCCCCTTTTTCCTAGTGTAAGCAATCTCTTCTCAGATGTGAGTCTGGTTGTATGACAGTACAGATAACAGAAGGGGACAATTTTCTTTGTATGAAAACAATGAAAGCCCTTCCCCCCTTGACAAGTTTTTCAGCTTTTTCCATTATCTTAATTGAAGATTGTCCCTTTCTGCAGTCTACCTGGGCACCTCCCTTCTGATCTGGTTGAAGAGGGGGGGGATACTTTGTTTGTGAATATCTCTTAAACCATAAAGGTTTCAGAGATAAGACTTATATCATTCTTCATGTTTTTTTAATGCCTACAAAATAAAATAAAGTTAAAATGAAGTATTACTATCCCTTTAAAGGATAAAAACCTAATAAAATCTGACCTTAATTAACACTTTTAGACCCTGTAGATCAGAAACAAATTCAGCATTTTTCCTTTGCATATGTCAACATTTGAGTCCAGAAAGTAACTTTCTAATTACATATGGAAAACTATATTTTCTCTCTCATATATATATATATATATATATATATATATATATATATATATATATATATATATATATAAAATTTATATATTGATGTATATATATATAGTGAAGAAACTTGGTAGAAATAACCAGCGTGGAAAAAAGAGCACTTACAGGTCTTATTGAAGTAAAAGATATTAGGTTTTATTCACAGATCAACATTTCGGCTCACACACAAGCTTTTCTTGTTCAAGCTAAAACATCGATCTGTGAATAAAACCTCATATGTTTTTCTTCAATAAGACCTATGAGTGCTCTTTTGTCCATGCTGGTTTTTTCTACCTCATCTCATGGGAGTGCCCATTCCTCTCTCTCTATTTTATTATATTGTGTATATTATATATACATACATACATACACACACACACATATACACACACACATATAATCTATTATGCTAAAATCATACTATGTATAAAAAAATATATATATAAGTTGGTTGTGAAGTTTAATTTATGTAATAAAGCACTGAATTCAACAAGTACAAAATACCAAATATGTATTGTTTTACCAACATGTGTGGCATGCGCAGATCCCCATTTACCATGAGAGCAAAATATTTTCCCCTTTACAAACTAAAATGCACATTCCAGTGGTTACATGGTAAAACGACCCTAAAAAGCTATATATAAACTATACGAATGGGCAGAAAAGTGGCAGATGACATTTAATGTAGATACGTGTAAGGTTATGCATTTGGGCTGTAGAAACAAACATGCTACATATAGACTTAATGGGAAACCCTAATTCAAGAAAGATTTAAGTGTACTGATAGAGTATAGTCTTCACAGTAGTGTGCAGAGCCACTCAGTTGCTACAAGAGCAACTAAGATACTATTCTTGCGGGCCTGAATCATACAGGAAATTACCTCAGTGGAGAACACTTTTCTCCTTAAGATGTGGGTTTCAACAGTCATGTCGTCAAATCCATCTTTTCCACATCCTGTTTGCACAGGTAACCCTGGAGAAGGAGATCCAGCCTGGGAGGGAAACGAAGAGGATCCTGAATGAAAAGACTGACAAGGTCCGCAAATCAGGTCATCCAGATCCAATAAGGGGAGACCAGAACCACAGTCACGCTGTCCATCCTGATCCTCCAGAGTAACCAGAGAATGAGGAGGATTGGAGGAAAGACATAAGCTAAATTGAAGTGCCACAGAATTGACATGGTATCCGTGGTAAAAGCCAGAGGATCTCCCCTCCAGAAGCAGAAGGTCAGAACCTTCCTGTTTTACCTGGTGGCCATAAGATCTATTGTGGGCACACCCCATCACATTACTATCATGTAAAAGTCCTCCGGATTGAGTACCCACTCTCGTGGATTAAAGTCTTTACAACTTAGAAAGTCCACTAGCACATTTTCTACTCCTGGAATGTGTATGGCTGGAACATGGGCTTCTGCCCAGCCTAGAATGTGCCTTTCCTCAAACAAGGTTGCAGCACTTCGATTGCCACCTTCACTGTTTATGTATGCCACAGCCATGGCATTGTCCGACTGAACCCTCACCGGCATTCCCATCAAATGAGAGGTCCAGTACATGAGGGCCAGACAAATTGCCCTGAGTTTAAGAACATTGATGGACTGAAGGGACTTCTCTGCAGTCCACTTGCCCTGGATCCCAATGTGACCAAGAACCGCACCCCAGCCACTCAGTCTGGCGTCTGTTGTGATAAGAGTCCATTCTAGTATCATAAAGGGTTTCCCCTGTTCCAGGTTGTGCCATTGCAACTGCCACTGACTGTCTTGGCAGGCCTCTGGGGAAAGATGTGAGGATCCAGGTGATCCAGATCCCCGAAAAACCCTGAATTACATGCCTTTGACGTTCCCTCATATGTACCTGAGAGTAAAGCACCACTTCTAGTATTGACACTAGTTTGCCCCAAAATGCTCATATACTCCCTTATGGTGGCTGAGAGCCAACTCCAGAGTCTGAGACATCACCTGCATCACCATAGAGATCGCCTCTGGTGGGAAAACGCTTCCTTGCCAGGTATCTAACATCATCCAGACGAACACCAGTTCCTGGAAAGGTACTGGAGAGGACTTCAGCATGTTCAGGATCCACACGTGGTTGACAAGAAGCCGGGCTCAGTTTTGAATGTGCTGAGCTAGAAGCTCATCTGAGGGAGCTTTGATCAAGAGATCGTCCAGATATGGTGTTATGGAAATGTTCCTGGTGTGAATGAAGGCCACTAAGTCCCCTAATTACTGGTGAACACTCCAGGTGCAGAATGCAGGTCAAATGGCAGATAGTGGTGGCTGTCTGGATGAATGGCAATGTGTAGATACACATTGCTGTGATGACGGAACACAAAAATTCCATTTTGAAGCACGCAGTCACTACATATTTGTTTAGACATGATGGGACAACAGCCACCGTCCTTTTTTTGGGAATACATAAAGGTTGGAATGGAAACCACCTTGCTCTGGGGGAGGAACTGGGGATCAGAAAGCTCCTTGGATAGAAGTGAGTCCACTGCTTTCCAAAACAGCAAAACCTTTTCAGGCTCTTTTGGCACTCTGGGCACAAAAATGAAATAGTGGAAGGGACACAAAATCTATGCGTTACCCTTCCGATGATTACCTACTAGTCAGCTATCAAAGACTCTCCGGTGTCTCAAAAACAAGCGAAGATGCCCCCCCCCCCCCCCCCCCCACACACACACACACACACACACACTGGTAAATGTGAAAGGATTCCGCGAGTCAATGACTCGCAGAAAATTGCTTGATGGACTTGGAGCCATTTGCTTGGGCTGCCACTGCTGTCTAGGTTTGGAGTAGGAGTGCACGAGGGATGCCTGCTAAGCTTGCGGCCTTTGCGCCTCCATTTGTCAGGGAGAAAAAATATGCTGTTTTCTCAGCATAGTTGGATGTTTGGAGGGCATCGGAGGCAACGAAGTGCTCTTAACCCCAGTAGCATCACTAATGATATGCCTTAGTTCAGGTCCAAACAGGAACTTGCCCTGAAATGGCGAGGAAACCAGTGACTTTTTGGAGGGTTGATCCGCAGACCAGATCTTTAGCCACAAGGTGCGTCACACAGCAACAGAAAAGGCAGAGGCCTTGGCAGACAACCTATCCACCTCAAACAGAGCCTCAGACACAAGTGCTGGCATATTTAATGTTGGTCAAAAGAACCAAAAAGTCATCCCTGGAAACCTCGGCACTTACAGCCTCAACATAAGCTATTCACCCCATACAGCAACTGCCCTACTTGACCCAAGCCAAAGCACAGAAAGGTTTAAGTGCTGCACCAGTGGCTGCAAAGCTGGTCCTGAGGATAAAATCCAGTCTCTTGTCCGCTGGATCTTTAAGTTCAGCCTCAGCTGCCAAAAGGCAAGGCAGTAGATTTAGCCAACCTGGAGACAGGTGGATTTACAATTGGAGGAAAGGCCCCACTGAGCTAAAGCTGCCTCTGAAAAAGGGTACAGTTTTGAAAATCCTCTGGTAACAGCCTTTTGTCTGGAGTTTCCCACTCATCTAACTGTATTTGCTCAAGAGTGGCATGGGGGAAAACATAGAGGAGATTTCTTACACATCTGGAAGACATCGACAGAAGAAGGTGCCTCATCAGAGGTGTCAGAGACCTCAAAAGTCTCTCCAGAACTACTCTGATGAGTTCCTCAGCCGAGGGAAGGGGGGGTCAACCTCATAGGAGTCCCCATAGGAGTAGGAAGAGTCCATATCTTCGTATTCCCCCACTCATACTCCCCTTCAGACAATTCTTCTTGTGAGGAAGCCCCTAAGACCCCTAGGGGCCACATATTTAAAGGTAATGGGGGGTTTCCAGGATTGAAGAACCCCTTGAAGGGAGAATGGGATTTGAGCTTCTGGAGGACAGAAGCGTTTTTACCCAAGCTGGCTCTTGTTCTGTGCTGGGGGGCCCTGGTGGGGTAGTAGAGGCCATAGCACATGAGAAGCAAAGAAATCCGGAATACTCCCTAGCAGTGCTATCCAAGATCAGTCCCCAAGGGCCATCAACAGGCCAGGAGGTAAGGATTTCCCCAATTAAGGACAGATGAGTCAGTCAAATTGAATTAGACAATGATTAAATCACCTGTGGTTAATCAGGGAAATTCTTAAATCCTGGACTGATGGTAGCCCTTGAGGACTGAACATTGACAGCCCTGCTCCCTAGGAAGCCCCATTTGACATGAGGAACAGTAAGCAAGGGGGGTACGGGACACTGATGAGTCCTTATGTCTTGAAAGTAAAAGTGTCAGGCTAGTATTAAACCAGTAGATGTTTTTAAAACATGCATTTTTACTGCAAATGGAAAAGGCTTCTAGGCCAGGAAAGGTAATTATAATGGGAGATTTCAACTATCCTGAAATTGACTGGAGCAATATGACCTCTGGCACAACAAAGGGAAATATTTGTATGATAAATGATAATTTTGTCCCAACTAATAGAGGAGCCAACTAGAAAAAAGAGTCCTTGCTTGACCTAGTGCTCTCAAACAATTCTGACATGATAACCAATATACAAGTAAGGGAACATTTGGGCAGCAATGACCACAAACTTGTTATGAAAAACCCAAAAGCAAGGGTTAAACCAAAACATTCAATTTTAAAAAGGCTAATTTTACAAAGCTAAAGGAAGTATTAAAAGATATTCAGTGGGACGTAATTTTCAAAGCTAAAAATGCACAAGAATCATGGAATGTGCTTACAAATATACGCATCAATATATACCAGTGGGGAATAAGCACAAGAGGAGTAAAGTGAAACCAATATGGCTTAATAATGAGAAATAAGAAAGAGGCTTTTAAAGTGTTTAAGTCAAACGGGTTAGATGCATCATTTATAAAATCTGCAAACAAGCAATTAAAAATGAAATATTGTAAACAAGAGTAAGAAAAACCCTAAACAATTCTACAAGTATATTAATATCAAAAAGTTAAGGTTGATATTGGTCCTCTTAGGACTGAGACAGGTGAATTCATTATTGAGGATAATGCTATGGCTGACACCCTAAATACATTCTTTGCTTCATTATATACAATGAAAGCAGCAATGACAGGCTATGGGCAAACAGACAAAACCACGGAGTTACCTCGATCATATACATGGTTTACTGAGAACAAGGTCCAAGAGAGACTGGAAAGGGTTATGGTGAATAAAGCACCTGGACCGGACGGTATACACCCAAGGGTACTTAAAGGGACAGTAATGTCCCATAAAAAATTATTCTCCTTTTTTAGTTGAAAAAAAAAAAATATATATATATATATTTGAAGCAACTTCCATCTCTCAGACTACTATGGTTTAAGTTATATTCGCATTGAAAGCTCCCCCCCCCCCTCCCCTTCTCCTGACGTCAGCGCTGTGCTGACAGCAGGAGATCCCGGTCCGGGGACCAGCCAGCAGCTCTGAGGCAGAGCCAAAATCGCATTATTTAAAGAGAGTTACTTCACTGGAAAGCTCTACAAAGTGTGTTTAGTTTGTGAGCACACGATTTCAGCTCTGCTGAAGAGCCTCCGGGAGTCAGCTGACTCTAATATCCTGCTGTCAGCTTTACAGCTAACATCAGGAAAAGGGGAGGGAGGGGGGAACTTTCAATGCCTATATCTCTATATCACTTTCAATAGCAGTTTGAGAGATGGGAGTTGCTTCAAATACATATATATATATATATATATATATATATATATATATATATATATATATATATATTTATTTTTTTTACCAACTACAAATAGAGAATCATTTTTTATGGGACATTACTGTCCCTTTAAGGAACTTACTTCAGTAATAGCAAGACCATTATACTTAATAGTTATTGATTCACTTTCATCAGGAATAGTGCCCTGTGACTGGAGGAAAGCTGATGTAGTTCCACAGTTTAAAAAGTGAGCAAGATCCAAACCAGAAAATGATAGACCTGTGAGCTTGACTTCCATAGTGGGTAAGATACTAGAAGGGTTGCTGACTGACAGTTTTCAGAACTATGTGAAGGCAAACAATGTTATTAGTAGGAATCAGCATGGTTTCATGAAGAATAGATCATGTCAGACTAATTTACTTGCATTTTATGATGGAGTAAATAGTAATTTGGACAAGGGAATTGCTATTGATGTAGTATACTTGAATTTTGCAAAAGCCTTTGATATAGTCCCTCACAGGTCACTGCATAAATTAAGAGACTTCTTTTTGTGCTAGGTTATCTGTACATGAAATGAGAACTGGTTAAATTATAGCAGAGAGTTGCTGTAAATTGGTCTATAGTTATAAGTGGGGTGCCACAGGGTTTAGTCCTGGGCAAATGCTTTTTAATTTGTTTACTAATGATCTAGACTAGAAGTGGGAATTGAAAGTAGCATCTCAATCTTTGCTGATGTCACTAAGCTATGTAAGGAAATACATACAGAGCTGGATGTTTTTTCTCTGCAGAAGGATTTAGATAAACTGAGTGGCAGATGACATTTAATGTAGATAAATGTAAGGTTATGCATTTGGCTGTAGAAACAAACTTGTTTCCCATTTGAGTATATGTAGCAACTTGGGGAAACCTCAGAGAAAGATTTAGGAATACTGATGGACAATAGACTTCACAGTAGTGTGCAGAGTCACACAGCTGCTGCAAGAGCAAATAGGATAGTAGCCTACATAAAAAGAGGTGTAGATGCAAGGGATGCTAATATTACCTCTGTATAAATCCTTGGTTAGACCTCCTCTAGAACATGGAGTACAATTTTGGGCACCAGTTCTTAAAAAAAGACATTGTTGAACTGGAAAAGGTTCAGAGACAAGCAACAAAACTGATAAAGGGATTGGAGGATCTGAGTTATAAAGAGACACTAGCCAAACTGGGTTTGTTTACATTAGAGAAGAGACATCTAAGGGGTGAATAAGATTACCATTTACAAATACATTCAAGGTCAATACAAAGAACTATCCAATGAATTATTTATGCAAAGAGCTGAGCTAAGAAAAAGAGGTCACCCATTAAGACTAGAGGAAAGGCACTTTTGACTAAAACAAAGGCAGGGATTCTTTACAGTAACAGCGGTAAAGCTATGGAATTCTTTGCCTCTGGATTTTGTGCTTGTAGATATTGTAACTGCTTTCAAAAAAGCAATGGATACCTATCTAACACAGAACAATATTGAGTATTATGACAGATAGTTTCAATGCAAATAGGCTGTTGATCCAGGGAACTATCTGACTGCCATTTGGAGTCGGGAAGGATTTTTTTTACCCACCTGGGGCTTAATTTGAAATTGCTTCAGTGGGTATTTTTTTCCCTTACATAATTACTTCTGAGATCTTTCTGACATTAGTTACCCAGCCTAAACAGACAGCAAAACAGACAGCCAATTGGGAGAAAGCCCGCAAAACGGCATTCTGCATTCTTCTCAATTGCTGTTGCCTAGCAATGACTACAACTCTTGCAGTGGATAGAAAAGCCCCCAAGACACTCATGACGTGAACCAGATGAAAGGGCATGAGGAAAGAGCTCACTCTGCCTTCTGTATGTCAAACAGGTATAGAGTTATGTCTCAAAGAAGCACACCTATACGTCACTGGAGCAAAGATGGCATTAGCACGGAAACCAGTTCTTAAAGGGGCAACAACACAATTTTGGTCATAAGTAATAAAGTTATGTAAAGATCCCCAAACCCCAGGGAACATGTAAGTGTAGCCTAATAATGAGACCCCAGTAGAAGGGAAAGAGCAAACATACCCAGAACACTCAAACTAGTGAAAACCAGCAGTGAAAGGGTTTACTCTGGAAACTGCAGTCATCCATGCTCAACAGCTCATTGAAAGTATAGAGTAGAATAATAAAATTATCCAACATGAGTGCAGGAGCCAACAAGGACTCAGAACTGCCACTGTATGGAAAGGCACAGCACTGGGACAATGTGGACCAAGGCACTCAAAGGATTACTCATCAAGCTTCTGGTTACCAATGTGAAGGAAGTTAGATCCTAAGACAGACTTGACCTGTAAGATTCCCTCCACAGGGCTTCAAGGGTCCACACAGCACCTATAAACTGGTCAGTCCACTCCAGGCGAAGCCCAGTAATGGTAACTCGCCTAATGGGGGAATTTTGACAGCTCCGTATCTAATAGGAAAGCAATAAAAAGCTAAAAACTAAGAACGTCACTGCTCGATCTGTACTCTTCAGAGGACACATTCATACAGGAGGCAGGGCTAGGGTTGAGCTGGAGGAGTATCTGGGAGTCTCCACCCACAAGACTGTCTTTTGAGATGTGTCCTGCCCTCTAGTGGTACCTGTATCCCATAGTGATACCCATGGTACCCGTATCCCATAATGGACATAACAGAAATTCAAAATCGTGGTGCCGACTTACGAAGCTCTTACTAACACTACAACCCTCCCCCTACATTTCATCTCTCATTTCCAAATACACTCCCATTTGCCATATCTTCTCTCTGCACAGGACTTTCCCTCTGCAGCTCGTACTACATCTGCCCACTCCCACGTACAGGACTTAACATGTGTTGCACCTGAGCTCTGGAATTCCGACACCAGTTGCACCAGACTCTCCTCCAGCCTTCAGATGCTCCCTGAAAACTCACCTCTTAAGGGAAGCCCATCATCAACATCAATAACCGTTATGAACAAGGCCAGACCAATAGCCTGTCCAACTTCTGCTCACTCTCAAATTCCCTTCTAAAATCACTCTCTCACCTATAACGCCATCACAACCTCTTGTTCACAGTCTTTTTTTCCCAAACAGAACAACTACTTGCCTGGACCACTGCATTCACTCAAAAGCAGTTCATTCTCCCATCCACTGATCAGCAGTTCATGTCGCAGAAGGAACTTACACTCCATAGCACTTACTCCTTCTGTGTCCCACCTAACTTCCTCTGATGCTTTTGTTTTCCATGCTCCATTTGTACCATTTCATATCTTTGTAGGTCTATACCCTTTAGTACAGCGCTGCAGAGTAGCTGGCACAATATAACTAAATAATAATACAAGAAAAATGGCATCCAATTGGTATGAAATCGCATACTGTAGGGGGTGTCAGAATACTCAAGGTTTTAGTTTTTTGTTTAATTTATTTTCTGTTTTGTTTTGTTTTTCTTAAAAAGGGGGTGGGGGTTGCAGCACGCAAGATGGTATGAAGGAGGAGTGGGGAGGGCATGGGAAGTATAATTGGACTCATGTTTACTTGGGATGACAAAGTGATGGGAGGTGCTGAGATGAGCAACTGGAGGTGCCCAGTAATGGTCAATATACAAAACAGGGTAAACTATGCTTCCTGTAATAAATTAAAGAGGGGGGATTGAATAAGATGAGAGACAGAAGGGGGTAAATACTGAACGAGCAAAGAGGGCGCATTTAATGAGCTGGATAGTAGAGTCGGGTGCGATAAGCAATTATTCCACTAACAAAGCAGAATTAGCGGAACAAAAAACATCACATGACGGAAAATGTATAAACAAGGGAAATGAGGCTGTGAGACCAATAGAAGGGAAAGGTGGATTCATTATTTCCAGAATTTATACAGCGGCAGCTTATTCGCACCAGCATTACCCAGTCAAATCCAGAGCTTATAGAGCATAGTCCATCTACAAGTATGGCAAGAACTAGTGGCAATGCTATAGAGAAGGGAAAGACTGTGCCAGAAAGGCTGCGGGCTCTGGTGCAGTGAGACTGTAACAACATAGGATGAGCAGTGTCAAATCAAAGTGTAGTAGAAAACAGACTGAGGTGAGGGGAACGAAACAAGGGGTGTTCATAGAGCTATAGTTATAGGTGATGTTGAAGCTGGTGGGAGGGGATGGGGAGGCAGCAAGATCGATACCCGAATGGTATGTTAATGAAGGCAATATGAGTCTGAGAATTATCAGGGGAGACGGAAAAAAGGAGAGGAAATGTACATAGGTAGACAGAACTGGACAGAAAGTACCTTTACTGGTTAAGTGGAGTGGAGAGTGAAGGATAGATGACTAGTGGTGTGTTCCTCTGATAGCAGCAAACACACAACTACTTTTCAAAAATGTGACGCGCATGCAGAGGGGCTATACCAGCTGGTTTATAAAGGCCTCCAGATCCTCCACAAATACAGGCATAGCCTGTGCATAATATACTACAGACAGATAGATAGCCCTGTTTTGGGAGCCAAAAAAAAATAAAAGGTTTCTGGAATAGTATTTTCCCCATCAATCCTCATCCAAGTGTATATACATCAACCTCCTCTCCCCCTCCCCTTCCATTTTCTGCTTCATATGCCCCTCCATTCCATTTGCCACGTCACCTCTGTATCCCTTCCATTCGCTGCTTCGTCCCCCCCCCCCTCCATTCGCCACTTCACCTCACCATCTCCATTAAATTGCCACTCCATCACCCCCTCCCTTTTATCCCCAGTTTTGCCTCCCTTCCAGAAAAAAATTAAAAATCAGGCCACATGGTGGAGCATCAGGACCACTCCTGATAGCCCCAGCTACTGATCTCCCAGATGATTCACCTGGGAGATCAATAGAGGCAACGCCGGGGAGCAACGGGGGCTCTCTCCCATGTGTCCATTCTACTAGGAGAACCCGGGTAGGAGTGGGAGTGATGGGCAAATCCTCTCGTGTCAATGAGGGAATGCCTCATTTATTGATGTGACAGGGTTTTCTGACCCCCCCCGCTCCTACTTGGCTCTGGGTAGAATGGAAGCAGGTTAGCTCTCTTGCTCCCCTGCACCACCTCTATTAGCTCCCAGTTGAATCAGCTGGGAGATCAGAAGCCAAGGGGGCATCAGAAGTGGTACTGATGCACTACCACTAGGTATCCAACACATTACACTGGCACTCAAAGTGTAAAAAAAAAAAAAAAGTTTGCCTCATGGGCAAAGCTGTTCCACATGCCTGCTAGTATATATATATGATAGCTAAATATAGATATATAAGGATTAAGATCTCTATAGGGATTGGTGATGAGTCCCTTGTTTAAGAGAGTTAAAAGTAAAATGAGATATATTTTAGTCTATGAAACACAGTTTCAAACATTTCTGGCTCATTTGAAGTGACTGGATAAAGTATACTGAAGTTATCAATTGACTTTTCCAGGTATTCTTGTTGCTACAAATAACCCAGTCCTTTTCTATAGCACGTGGTGTACCACTGCATCCAGCCTTACCGTCATGCCTTTTCCTATGCCTTCTGCTGGCTGGAACTCCAACCCTTCTTTGCAGGTATATAAACAATCGATCACCTTCTTGCTCTCTAGTTTGCCTGAACGGATCATCAGTCCTGCAAGGTTTCCATGGAAGAACTGGGCCATGTGCCCTTCACCACCTACAGAAAATGAAAGCAAAAGATCAAGTATTCATACAAAAGGTGTATTGTAATGGTGATGCTGCACAGCACTTATGCTCACTAGATGGTTACAGATTTACATGCGGGTTAGTAACATCCAGTCTTATAAAAGCATGGTCTCATTCGGAACAATAAGGGCTATTATCATGCAGATGAGTCCTATAGGAGGCAAGAATATTACTGGTAAGATAGATGCTGAGCTCTATAACTTGTTATCAAGGTAGTATAACAAACAATGTCTACTTTCCACAAAAATCACTTAACAGGTGTCAAAGAATTCCATGTATCAATTTGGAAACATTACAGTGTGATACCAGATCAAATAAGATGGTGATATTTATGGCCTGCATCCCTTGTTTAGGAAGTAAATATAAAAAGCAAATTATTAACAAATGAAGGCAATAGAATGGTCATCTGAAAACATTTTTCAACCCATTTACATATTCCGCGTGCTTTATTAAGAGTCCATACTGTTCCACCCCTTTGAATCACATTTTGTATTTTTGCAGTCACCGAGCAACATTACACACCTGGCGCTTTTGTACTTTTTCAAAATCAGTACACTATCTGTTTTGGTGCTATACAATTCCTATAGTGGACATATCTTAGTAATTATATACATACAAGTACAACCAACTTTTATACATGATGCATATACCATAGCCAATGTTCTGCACCCTTTGAAACCCTTTTGAAACTTCAATAAAAATTAAGTTAAGAAATGATATCCCTTATTTATACGCCTATTTACATGTAATATGCTCTCTTTAAGAGCACATTGGCAGGATTACAGTTCCATTTGTGTACATAGGCTCTATAAAGCCGTGGAATGTATTGCCTCTTAATTTACAACAGAACAGCACTAAGCCTTAACACAAAAGCTTGCTCATTCTGTAACTACTTTATGAACAGGGCACAGATAAAAAAAGGATATTCATATTACCACCTTGTTAAAATTAGGATTATAACTGCTTTGCTCTTTGCTAAAGAAGGAGATGCGGACAGTCATCTCTTCCAATAGCTGTAATATAGAGTTATGCATATTTTAAGTCTAAACCCTAAAATGCTAAAAGGAAAGGGAGAGATGAAATCTTCAAAGATCCATTACTACACGATGCATAATGTACACTATGTCCTAGATTATGTTTCAGTTGAAAATGTTCTCAATAAAATCTATGGAGACATTTGTAGATAAAATCCTTGATAAAGTTATCAGCTGCAATGGAAACCAGCACTATGTTAGAAGTGCACCTACATGACATAGAACATATTAAGACTTTAAAAGCTTTACAGTGCTAAAAAACAGAATGGACAGGAGCAAACTGAAAATACAAGAACAAAAGGTAGAGGCAATGATTTTTGCTTTCCATGCAAGGGCTGATGAAGTGGAATGAAATGTGCACTTTATAATAGGAACAAGTTGCTGCCACCTGCATCATTATCTGACATGGCGTCAGTTAGATTTCCTTTTCCTGAATACTCTGCAGAAAACCAAGAGAAGGAAGAAACAAGCAAAGTGATCAACGAATTAAGGAGATTATTACATTGACAAAACATTATATAAAAATTGAATCAGTACAAGAAAGCACACAATATTTATGAAGTCTTGGCTCCTTCTTTTTGCATTCCATGTTGAATTTTTATGTACAAGCTTGGGCTTCAGGCCACAAATGATATCTGCAGCAAAATGATGCTCTGGCAAATAAACACAAACTCCAACAGTGAGCACCGTATTGCAGAGGTATACTGGGTTCATATACATTTAAATATCATGAACTCCTGCCAAGAATTTGTTAAGAAAATATTTATTTTCTAGGAAAGTTCTTCATTTTTCATAAATTACTGTGTAGGAAGGCTAGAAAACTAGACTTTGAATACATTTGTTATCTAGCTCATTTTAAAGGATGTTAGCTTGGAATACATACTTAACCTTTCAGTGCCAGATAGGTAAACAACACTGAAAAGGTTAAATGCATACATTCAAACTTCATTTGTAGGTGTTACTGTTCATTGAATGCGTTAGAGGGAAAGGTAGTGTGCGTTATTAAGCTCTTACCTTGCCAACAAGCACCAACTACCAGCTGTGTATCTATCAGAGTAGGATGCAGTGGGTAATCCTCTGTTACGGTGTAAGGCTCATATGAAACTCCATCAATATACAGAATGATAGTTGGGAACTCTACAGTTAGTACATAATGGTGCCATTCCTTGTCGCACACCTTAAAAGAAGACATACAGTGGAAGTGAGCAAAGTCATGTAGAATCTTATGAACAATCACTCTTTACTTACATTATCCATAGTCGAACACCATTTTCCAATTTAAGACAAAAAAATTCTTAAAAGTCTACTCAGCAGAATAACACTTTAAAATGAAGGTACATAGTCTTATTTCTGCTTTAAGTACCTTTTTAGTTTTGTCATCAAGAGATATGCTTTTTTTCTTTAGTAAGTATATTCAACAGGAGACCTTCAACTTTAATCTGCCTTTCAGTTGACCAAAGTGCCTTCAATGCATTGTTTTGTCCCCTGAGGCAATGAGAGTGTTAAGTTAAATGTAAATATATAAACAAAATAAAGAAAACAACCAAGTCCCTTAACCATCTAAACCAACTGTCCGTGTCCTGAAAGTACTACAAAGCAACGTGTTGCATTCACCCATTCACAGAGGCTAATAATATTAAAAACATAACTCTCCTCCATGCTACAATAATCATTAACCCTTCTATTCCCATATTGTGGCCACAAAACACTGTATTGCAGCCACATAGCAACAGAGGGATAACCATGTTAAAAAACATGCCTAACCCACCCTGCATACAAAGTTAACAATGAACCCCTTCACAGCTGGAGAAGCATGCTATACATTGCAGGTAAACTAATGTACCCTTCAGCAATAATTTAAACAATTTTAAGAACTTAAAAAAAAAAAAAAAAAAAAAAATCCCAAATAATACACAGGGTGTGGAGGAGTTAAAAATAAATAAGGTTCCATACCAACAATAATAATTTATATCGCCCATAAAGGTCTTTTTCTCATTCTTTCCCTAGAATTTGCAGCTTCTCACCTCAAGATTAGTGGTTGCAGGCCACAGTTATGCAGGCCTCAGGCCAAGGGATGGGTTTAATGAATTATATACCCCATCCTATGAAGAGAGAGGAGAGAGTGTGGTATAAAACATGAGGTAGTGGAATAGGTTTCCCCTTCACTCCCCTGTACGAATAAAATAAAACATATATAATAAATGTTAATAAATTGTCCACAAGTCCATTAGAGACCCAAAATGCACCCTCGTTGTTGCTCTCAAAACAAGAGGACATCAAAAAATAAAAAAACTGTCAACTATGGCCTGAATACTAAAAACAAAAAAAAAAACCAACGTGAAAACAGTATATTCAGCTGCATACTGAAGTACAATACCTATGTGAGAATATATATCTTCCCAATTGGATATTCTGTGACCTTGCAAAAAAAAAAAAATGCAATTTTCCCATTCCCAATCACAAGAAGCTGTAAATCAAGATAGTACAGACACCATCTTGATTAACTATACTCATCCACTGTCTGGAGGGAAAAAGGAGAAAGAATTTGCTGAAAATTAGACAATTACATTTGGCTGCTAGTTAGAATGGTGTCAGAAGGGAAACTGGCATCTTGGAACATGAAAAGGTTCACCTTGTAGAATTTCTTAAAGTTATTAAATAAAGGCAAGTAAAACACGGGTGATCTGTATCTTGATATTTTAGAGCCCTCAAATGTGCAGAATGGGCTGTGATTTTAAAGCAAAACTACCATGTCACAAAATGTTTAGCTTAACTAAGTCCCCTTCTGGCGACTAGCTGCTTAGTAGCGCTAGTCGCCAGAATTATTACCCGATTTAATAGATATATGCTTTATTCCCCAGCTGTCAGTAGCACGGAGCACAGACATCTTGCCAGAATGATGTCCGTGCACCTGCGCTGTCAGTCCCAGCCGGAGCTGAATGGCTCCTAGCAACTCCTCCTAGATCCGTCTGGGACTGACAGAGCAGGCGCGCGGACGTCATTCTGGCAAGATGTCCGCGCTCCGTGATACTGACAGCTGGGGAATAAAGCATATATCTAGTAAATCAGGTAATAATTCTGGCAACTAGCACTACTAAGCAGCTAGTCGCCAGAAGGGGACTTAGTTAAGCTAAACATTTTGTGACATGGTAGTTCCGCTTTAAATAAATCTAGAGAATATTTAAAAAAAAGCTAGGTTTGCTTAATAGTCTACTTTATCCATGTAGTATTGTAGTTTTGGAAGCAGGTCTGCCTTTCCTGAAACCTCCAGGAAAAACAAATAGAGTCTATTTGGGTACAATATATAGTGGCTTGCAAATAGTATCTGAGACACCTAACTACATAGAAGGTAAGCCTCTTTTTTTGATCTCAGGACTACAAATTAAAGGAATAGTAATACTTAAAGTAAAAAAATATATGTTGTAGGGTGTATCCCCCTGAGTAAAACAAGGGTACTCCCACTGCGGAGAGGTATTTTATTAAAAAATTATAACCGCTCAAACTTGAATTTTTTAGTTGCAGTATCACAGTGGCCTAAAATTTTATACAACATATATTTTTTTTTACATCTTAAAGGGATAGTAATACTTCGTTTTAACTTTATTTTATTTTGTAGGCATTAAAAAAATATGAAGAATGATATAAGTCTTATCTCTCAAACCTTTATGGTTTATGAGATATTCACAAGCAAAGTTTCCCCCTCCCGCCCCTTTTACCTAGTGTAAGCAATCTCTTCTCAGATGTGGAATGCAGTCCACAGACTGGACAGATAACAGAAGGGGACACTCTTATTCCTATGAAAACAATGAAATCCCTTCCCCCTTGACAAGCTTTTCAGGGTTTTCCCTTATCTTAATTGAAGATTGTCCCTCTCTGCAGTCTACCTGGGCACCTCCCTTCTGCTCTAGCTAAACAGTGTGACATCAGTAAAAGGGGAGGGAGGGGGACACTTTGTCATTGAATTACTCTGGAACTACAACTCTGACAGAATTGAAATAACGCTCTCCAAAGTCCAAATACTATGATGATTAATTAGAGCTGCTTTCGTTATGAAACATTACTATCCCTTTAAGTATTACTATCCCTTTAAAGAGGAGGATCAAATTGATATGGAAAGAGGATAACTTTGGATTGAAAGTAAAAAATAGTTTGTAAAACTACTTTTTAGCTATAGAAATTCTGGATGGGGATGTGGAAGACGAATTCTAAAACCAGCTGAAGAACTGGATGTAAGAAAATCCCCCTGGCAATTAAGTGTCAGGCCTCAGATGTGCAATATACAGTACTTCAAAGGAAGATGCTAGAGTATGAAGAATTGAGAGTGTATCTAGAAATCGTAGCTGCTTTTGAAGAGGTTTTTGCTGAAGAAGTGTTGTATTAAAGTTGGAGGTCACAAAGCCAGATATAAGATAAACACCTCTGCCAGCCAAGGAGACGTTGGGTGTGTAGTGGGCTAGTGGACCTAAATGCAGTAGTAGTTGAGGCTATAGACTAACAGGATCTGTACAAGGAATGACAAAGAAAGGATACGTACGGCGGTACACAAAAGGCTATAAGTTCAACTACACAGGGTAACATGAGATAGGACGACTGATTCTTCAGAAGATTCTCAGGGACTAATAGGACAAAGCTTCACCTACTCAGGAAGCAGAGGGCAGCAACATCTTGTTGGACAAAGCGATACACCTCTCCCCCTAGTGACAGAAGTAGACAGTAGTTGGCAAAAGAGGAGAGCAGCTTCAGCTGGGGAATAGCTGTGACTAAGTTGCACTAGACATGGAGGGAGCTAAATCCTGTAGGCTCCTGTCCTCAGGACTCTTCAGCATTCATTGTACAGAAATTAAGTCAGGACAGGGTAGACTGAAAAGTCAGGCAAAGCAAGCAGAGTTCAGGAGGAGATATAGAACCATGGTCAAAGGCATAGCCAGAGTCAGAACCAGAGAATCAGGCAGTGTATATAGGCAACACAGACTGGGTACAGGTTCGCATAGACAGAAACGTGGCTGGGATGAAATGCCATGGTCAGAGCTCAATGATAAAACAGCAGAGGCAGGGTACCAAATTGGAGAGACAGTATCATTGTGAGAGGGAAGCCAAAGTCCAAAATGGAGTTTCAGGGAACAAGACAGCAAAGAAGCAAGGAAAGAGCTAGCACTGATGAATTTAGCAGTTGTAGAATGAGCACTAGCCAACAGTTGGCATGAGAGTTTGAACTGCCATCAGCCAATAGAGAAGAATTCCAGTAACCAGGCAACAGACAACAAAGGTGACAAGGCTACAGAAGTCATGACAGTGGATAGGCTATGGAAGCCCTGACAGTAAGATATCTGATAGAAAATGAAGAAAGGTTTGAAGGGTGCTGACTGCAGAACTTCTAATATCAGATTCAAATCCCATGAATGACTAGGTCCTCTATGAAGAGGGATAAGACTGTAGAAATGCCTTAACTGCAAAATGTTTTTCTGGATTATAATACATAAGGCAGATATTTGCTCTTTCAAAACAACTTACGCTCAACATGTAATTAAAACCAACCAGGTTTGGATGGATCGGGATGTTGAATGGGACCTTGTGAGAGCAGATCCAGTAGTAGAGGCAGATGTCAAGCATCTGCTCTGAACATTGTTCCACTATATTCAGAGTATGTTCTTGGCCAAAACTGAGCCACTGGCAGTGAGAGAGGCTGTTCTTTACGGATTATGGAAAAAAGCCTTGGAATCAAGGCAACTAGTAAGGACTGCCATGGAATCCCCATAGCATCCACTGTTGATCTTGGATATCTTATTTTTGTAGAACATTTTGGACATTTTGCCCACTGACGATCAAGTTCTGGTATTCCCCATTGATCTATGGCTTGAAGAAATAGGTCTTGTTTTAATTCCCATTCTCCTGGATCCAGTATCTGTCTGTCAAGATAGTCCACCTCAGAGTTCCCTACCTCTGAAATATAAATTGCTGGGAACTATGAAATGTCTGTTTCTACCCATAGCAGAATCCTGATTAGGTTGCTATGATTCTGGTGCGTCCTTGGAGTTTGATGTTACCATGCTGGTACTCTTGGACTGGATCGGAACTGGATGTGTCTTTAAGAGTATTGTCCATATTGTGCCAGCTTTGAATATAGCCCAAAATGTCAGAATCTTGAGTGAAAGCTGGTCTTGGACGAAGTGATGATTGAACCTCTCCCCCCAGGATAAATGACTGGAACAGGTCATTACTACCTTCCAATCCAGATTTAATAGCAGATGTCTGCTGGTGAAGGCCAGAGAAGTCAGCACCACTGACATGACTATTGAGGGACAAGGGACAGGATCACTTTGCAATGAGGATTTCTGTTCCATTATTGGAGCATATTCAGCTGCAATTATCGGAGATGAAAATGGACAGCTGACACTGTGGCAACCATTATCCCCATCAACTGCATACACCTTTTGTCAGATGGATACTGCAGACTTAGACTTGCAATGGGATTACTTTGAGGAATGGCAGAAAGTCTCTGCCAGCATGTCTCCAAAATAAAGCTCAGGAACACCAGTCGTTGATATGGTGTCAAATGAGACTTGTGCGTATTTATGATCCTCTGTTCCAGAATTTGTATTGTTAGTTGGAAGTGAATTTGTAACCTCTGAGCTAATGTAGCCTTGATCAACAGGGAGCCCACATAAGGTGTTATGCTTATTCCCATGGGCCTGAGAAACAGAGTATTTTAGTCCATGTGGAAAATCAGGAACCACTGGGTAAATACTCCTCCAGGAAGGGAGAGCACTTCAAAAAAGGTCTCTGAGGCAGTCTCACTCATCCCTTCCACTTTACACCCATTTGCGGATATCTGTTTTAAAGTACAGCAAAGGCCAGAGAAAGCAAAACAGGGGAGAAAGAAATAATGCGAAACTTCTGAACAGATAATCAAAGAGGACAACTCTGCCCAGGCACTGAACCCAATTTCTTTTTCTCCAGGAGGGAGTCCTGTGTTCCACAAAAACAGAGAAAAAGATTCATCCAACAGATGAAGTGCCTACTCTTGTTTGTTATACGGAGAAGGACAGAAATACTGAAGAACAATTTCCAGTTTGAGGTGGAAATCTGTAACAACCTTGGGCAGGAAAAGGGGTTCTCAAAACCACTCTGTACAAGTGAAAACCAGGAACGGAGGATAATATCACAACACCTGAATTTTGGCTACCAGCCAAAAAGACACAATAGCAGAAGAAAAGCACTCTTGAGAGCCCAGAAACGTAGGCCATACCTTGCCTATTAACCCTTTGGGTATCAGAGGGGTAGGAAACATGGTAAGCAATGCTTTCCTACCTCTCTCGTACTCACCGAGTTAAGTGTTGAATATCAGACAGATTTGTCCACTGCATGGAAGTCCCTGAGGTGGATGTGGATGGAGTTAGTATGTTGCATACATGCAATATATGTGACATACTAAGGGGGGGTGGCGAAGGGGGGCATTGTGTAGTGCTTGGCGTACTAGTTTTCTTTATTGTAACCCTTTGAACGCCACAGGGGTGAGAAGAGCACATCCCTATGGCATTCAAAGCTGTCCATGGTGCTGAAAGCCATCTCTGTGTTCCCCTACTGGCTGGGTAGGGAAGCACAAAGGATGCTGTTCAGAACTGTCATCTGTGATTTTGGGTTTTCTGACTGAACTTTCTACTATGGAGTGCTGAGACTGGCTGTGGTGCTAGGTAACATTTTTATTGTGTGTTTTTAGGTAAGATTTTCTATGCGACACAGGTTTAAGGTGAACGTGTATTTTGTTGGTCATCGCTCGTTAGCCTTTCTGGGTAAGGAAGATTTGAATCTCACGTTACCCGGTCTTGGTTAACTCGCGAAGGTAGTTTTTTCCTTCACGTTGGT